>CM053763.1:63695260-63720651 GCA_028658305.1 Pachyuromys duprasi | reverse complement strand
AAACAGGGATGGAACCTTAGAAGAATGGGGAAAGAAGTGAATGTAATAAGAAACAGATGTTATAAGAACAAGTGAGTTTAGGTTAACTGGAAAAATATTGCTTCAATAATTTAGGCTACAGATGAGTGAAGGAGAAAGACAATAGAAAATTTTAACAGAACAGGTGGTGGAAGCTAGTTCAAGCTATGAGCAGGTAATTTTTTTTTTTGATCATTTTTTTTTTTACCTTTTTTTAAAATTTTTTGTTATCAATCACAGGTTAGGTACTTTGCATCCCATGAGTAGCCCCCTCCCCCACTCCCTCCCACCCTCCCCCACCCTCCCTCATCTCCTCCCCACCCACTCCAAGTCCACCAACACGGGAGGACCTCCTCCTGTTCCATCCAACCCCAGCTCATCCTGTCTCCTCAGGGCTGGCTGCAATGTCCTCCACTGGGATCCAGCCAGTGTGTCACTCCCCGGCTTGTATGGGGGAGGGTCAAAGAGTCAGCCATCAAGTTCAAGACTGAAACAGTCCCTGCTTCCCTCACTAGGCCCTCCAGTCCTACACCAAACTATCCTGGGTCCCATCTGTATGGGTGTTTTGCCTGCATGTGTGTATGTATACCATGTATGTGCAGTGCCTTTGGAAACCAGAATAGGGTGTCAGATCCACCAGAATTGGAGTTACAGGAAAATAGTAAGTTTTAAAATTAATTAAATGTAACAAGCTTGCTTAGAAAATATTAAGTTATATAGGACACTCAAATGTTGTTTTATCTGGAGTCTAAGAAGAAGTGAAAATGAATGAAAGAGACAATTCTTGTAAATAAACCCAATTTGAAGTTCAACTAGAAAAAGCTCTTAAAATGTTTTATATAGATAGCTAGGCGTGGTGGTTCATGCCCTTAGAGGCAGAGGCAGGTGGATCTCTGTGAGTTCAAGGCCAGCTTCATTTACAAAGTGAGCACAGGACAGCCAGAGCTCATGTTATACAGAAAAACCCTGTCTCAAAAAACAAACAATAATTATATAGAAATGATATATAATTTCACAATGAACATTTTTGATTTATTGTGTATAAAACATACCGCTTCTTACAGCTTATGAAAAACTATGTTTCCCAAGCAAGACATTATTTGAAAACAAAAGGACTGATAAAAATAAGAAGGGCCAAGGAGGTGGGTTTGCCTGGAGGACGCAGGTAATGCTTTTAGGGAGTGCCATTTCATGGGCATCTGGGTCTTTTGTCATGGTTTAGATGGATGTGCTAAGTCTGATGTATGCGGATGAATCACATTAACAAAAGGCTGTGTGTCAAAGCCTATGATGAAAAATATAATTAGCCACAACAATGAGATAGATGAAAAATGTAATTAGCCACAACAGTGAGGTAGATGAAAAATGTAATTAGCCACAACAGTGAGGTAGATGAAAAATGTAATTAGCTACAACAATGAGGTAGTTTCTATGTTTTGGGGAAACAGTGATACCTAAGTAACAATAGAAAACACTAAAGACAGCCGTGTGTGTGTGTGTGTGTATGTGTGTGTGTGTGTGTGTTTTACAGGACCATGTTTATAGAGTAGTGTATGACTTGAAAAGATAGGGAATATTTGATTTATTTGATGATAGTTAACATGTGCTGAATAAAGGGCCTAGTATGTTCAGTGACATTGTAACTAGTAGTACTTTTACCAACAGATTTGCAATGATGTCTATTTCCATTTAAAGAAAACTAGAATTAAGAAAAACTGTTTATGTTAAAAAAAAAGCTCACTCTTTTTCAGTCTTATTTTTCTGTGTAAACCATGCCACCCATAGAAGTGGACCATATCTAATCTTGTAAATTAGGACCGGTCCCAGATAATCCGTCTTCTGAGCGGCCCATGCCTGTCTCAGTCAATGAGAAAGGCCTTGCAAAAGCAGTTTGTGCTGAGAACAGAGTGCATTTTGTGAGGGTGATTAGAACCCCTTTAGACTCCACCAACATCTTCTGCAGACTGTCTGTGCCCACACCTTGTGAATTGAAGTAAGTGCTCTATATATCTATCTTGGAATCAACTTGATGGGACTTTATATAGCTTGTGAGGATATTTGTATGCAAAGAAACATAAGTGATTTTTTTGAATTTTTATATGTTTGAATTAAGCTGATTACAACAAACCTAAAATTAAAGTCTATGTCTTAGTAGATAGTCTTCATTTTTATTAGATGCTTCTTAGTAACTCAATTATTAGGTTAGCATTCTTTAAACCGAACCATGACCCATGAATGTGATTCTGAGACTCATGTTGTATAGACAGCTTTACAGCCTTTCCTTGTGTGGATTTCCTTTGCATTGGTTTCTGAACGCTTTTCTGCATCTCTGATGCCTTTCAGTTCATATCATATCACATGTGAATGGAGAAGATTTGAGACAATTTTGCAGCCAAGAAGTAATAATTTTAAATTAAAATTTATGTGCAATGTTATTAAGCCCAAACTGTTGCTTGACTTTGCTAACAATATGTTGGAAATATATGAAATAAATTTCAGTGAGTTTAACAACAACAAAAACTGTAAGGAAGGTCTCAATAAATTATTTATGAAACCATTGTTCAAAATCTGAGCACTGCAGTTTGTCAGTAACACCTGAAAGATGTGAAACAATTTAAGAGACATTTTCTTGTACTGTAACAGAGGTTTATGCATCAGAAGGATCAAATAGAAACGTGTAAGGTGGATGAGGAACAGGGCACTGACTGTTTGAATCCCCTTCTCCACTTCACTGTGTGGTTGGCAGCTCTACTTCTTTCTGTCCTTTCTTAAATTGTTTCAGTCTGCCCAGTCTATGGAAAGTGATAGTCCAATTTGTGGAAAGTGATAGGTCCCACAATGAAGGTTGATAATAAATCTGAGGGCAAATCAAAAGCTCCTGATCTTTAAGAAGGATTTGATGTTAATTACTTCCCACCTTCTACACATCTCAAATATCAGGTTAAATAGAGTTAAAGAGTTGTTTTATTTATTTATTTATTTATTTATTTATTTTACTTTTTTTCTTGAAGTTAAATTGGTAGATAAGAGATCCAAAGTGATAGATGTCAATACAAGATTTAAAATATGGATATTTTTTTTACTAATCCAAGTACCTATCAAAAGCCTGGCAACAAATTACTCTGCTTATTTTACTAGCAAGTCTTAACTTTTCTTTCTTTCTTTTCCTTTCTTTTTTTTTTTTTGTTGTTAACTGGAAAAACAACTTAGTTCCAGATCTGTTGCTCAGCTACATTTTAGATTTTAAATTAGATTTTAGAATTTAATTAGTAAACAAGAGAGTTCACAGTTGACTCAGTGAAATTGACACTTGGGTTTCTACTGTAGCTTTTTGATTTAAATCTTTGGGAGTTTTGGAATACAGAGATTTGCAAATGAAAATTCTCTCTGACATGGAGCCCCTTCAGAGTTGCTTATTCACCTGTTATTGCTTCCCCAAACACAATCATGATTCCACTGTTAGTGGTGTTGTTTGACAATAACTTTGTTACAAAGTTTGGCATTAATTTTCTTCCTCTGTTGACAAGTCCCTGTAAAAGTTTTCAAGGGCAGAAGTTAGCAGGCTGGTTCTTGGCATTACTAATTTGAACATGATGTTGATAAGAACCATTTGGTGGGAATTACAGTGTGTCAACTGTAATTGTATGCATTGCTTGTAGCATCTTTGTAGCATCTTTGGGTGGAGTAAAGAACTAAGCAGAAGCTTTGGAGGCCCTTGGGACCCCTTCACCCTCTTAAATATTGGAGGCCACCAGAGACTTTGTATATATAACTTAATGCTAAGGAAACTTATATAAGAAATTAAAACAAAGATTTTAAAAATCTTTTCTATTTCACTTAGAAATAACAAGGAAAAGATTTGTTTTTTGTTTTTTAGTGCTGGGAATTTAATAGAGAGCTTTGCACATGCTGATCTAATCCCAGACCTGAAAATGTAAGTTGACAGAGGTTTTGTTTCTTTTTTTGTTTTTGTTTTTTGAAACAAAAGAATCTTCCCACCACATGGTGATAAGGGCAGTAATGTTTTACCTTTTTTTTTTTTTGGTAAATGCCTTAATGTGTTGCTTAATGAAACACAGCTGGATTCTCCTATCTTTTCCTGCATTCATTTCATTCTAATATGGTATTTTGGTTCAATGAAGAAAATTTGGCTTTGCAGCTTAGAAATGTGCACTTCACTAAGGTTTTCACATTGCTGTGGCTATTCTGCATCGCACAAGCGAGCTCTTTAGAGATCTGTGTGTGGGAAATCTGAAACCGTATAAAGACTTCAGAATCTAGACTGTTTCTCAACAATTTTTTCCCCCAAAGGAATCCAACTTTTAATTTAAAAAAATGTAATATTCCAATCATAATAAAACAAGACCAAAGACATTCTAGAGTTTGATTTTCATCAGCTACCTTTTGAAATAGACAGCATGTACCCACATCTCTGGTCTTGATTTTATAGTACTTAGGTAAATTTGCTTTAATGTTTATTATTTTTGGACGGTTTCTCTTCAAGACTTTTTTTTCTTATTCAAGTCTTGTTTCTTCAACTCTTTGGTCTTTACTGCTTTGGAGATAACTTGATATATATGGATTAAGCAGATATACAGACAGCAGGGGACACAGAGGTCACATCTGTGGCATTGGGCCTGGTCTCCTCCTCTAGATGTCTTCGCTCTCAGCAGGCAGAGAAGAAAGCCATGGAAGCATAACTTTTGCTTCAGTTTGAGAACTATAGTGGTTTTAAATGAATGTTTGTTTCAGTTGTAAATGTTTGTGCCCCAAACTGATGTCAGAATACACAGTTCCTGTCATAACACATATGTCAGACACCATTAAAAATTATTCTGGCTGTGCCCACACATTGCTTTTGATGATGTCTCGATTTTCTTTGTAAATGTTTATACAAAATGTCTTGACTACTGCTTCTCAAAACTTACACTTTTTTTTCTTCTAAAGTAAGTTTTTTTTTCTTATTCGGATGGTTGAAAACAATGTTACCATTCTTTATTGACAAACAGCTCTGCTAGAGGGATATGACTGTCTTATGTATTCCTGATTCCAAGGAAACCATCCTCTGCCTTCTGTTTCTGTCCCAGAGAACTTACTCTCTTCTCTGGAACACTGGATTCTGAAAATAAACCTAAAAGGTGACCACAACTTTAAAAAGAGTTATGGCCAAGCTAGTGTATACCAGCCGCTGAGCAAGCCTCAGATCACACACCTTCCACCTCCACACCCTCTCTCAGGGCAAGCCAAAGCAGAGAACCTCAGAGAACCCACACATCCTTCATCCGGCAGCCCAGAGTCATAGAGCCACGAATAGGATAGCCCACACTGAAGAGCCAAATAAATCAACCCCAAACTGGAACAGAATTGAGAATGGCTGCTCCCATGGGTGCCCTTCCGTGTGAGGTAAATGGAGTACCTCTCCCGGGAAGTCCATTTTCTAATGTGTCCGTTAATCAGAAAGAAGTAGCTTCATTCCCACCCGCGCTTCCACAAAATTTCAAGTCCGAGACCAATTAGGAACACATACACCCTCGTCTCTGAACAGTCCTTGATCATGCAAACAGATTTTGAGTATTGTGATTTTATATGTTCTATTTTCTAGTGGTTTCAAGAAACTCAGTCTAGCTTCTGCTGTCTCGTAGTCACTGAAAGTGGAGATCCCCCACATTTCCAGTGCTTGCCACCCGCCTTAGATCCTTGTGTAAGCGCGCTTGGTTGTGTGTGTCTCCCTTTTCCGTCATGCTGGCTTGCTATGTTTGCTATGTGCTCTTGAGAAACTTGCGTGGATGTTAATGAACAATGGAGGCTTGTTCTTGCAATGTCTGCAGCTTTGTTTTAGGTAAAATACTGACTTCATATAATAAACTTTCTCTTTTTCTAGTTTCTGGAAGAAGTTATATAGAATTCACATTATTTCTTTGTTAAAGGTTATATCTGAACCAGGCATTATCTTTGTGATTTTATTTTATTTGGGTTTTTCTCCTCTGGAGTGAGGATGGCTAATGTGAATGAAAGTTTCTGGAAAGAACCCACCTTCTATGGAATCTTCAGCAAGGCTGATTGAGTGTGCAGAGGTTGGAATGTTGCAGGTCCAGGTTATAATTTGTCTTGTACGTCTTCAGGCTTCTTAATGGCCCACTTCTGTGTCTCACCTGACACCCTGTCACTAATAGGTAAAAAACATTTTGGAATACATTACATTAACAGACCACTGCTTCTGGCAACTGAAAGCCTAAGAATGCCATCAGACAGCATCTCAGACCTGCAGAGTCCCTTGCTTTGCTTTAACCATCTACCTAGTGTTTTCCAGCAATGAGTTTGAAAAGTGCCTTAACTATGACTTTCTTTGTTATGTTACTATAAAGTTTTATCAAACTTTTACCACTTTGGAATATGGAATTAGGAATAACTCATATGTGCTCTTGGGCCATGGTCTCTCCTATTTGGCTCCAAAATAACTATTTTTTTTATCCTATTTGAGGTAAATTCTGTGTACACAGACACACAGACACACACACATTTTGTTTTGACAAATTGGTCTAATGGATTAATAGCTTCCAAGAGAAAAAGCTGCTGTAATTCTGAAGATGATTGGCATTCTAAATGAGAGTGGAGATGAGGTCAAGCAGATGGAGTTGGGGTTGTGAATAGATTTTAGGTATAGAAGTTAATAAGATCAGACTGGTTAGACTTTCTTCTACAAATTACTTACCATATAACTTCAAACATTGAATGAAAGAAATCAGATTTGCTTCTTTCTCATAATCCCTCCTGTTTTCCAGTGACTGGAAAATATTTCTTGAAGTCAAGTAGCAATCCTTATTTAATTGTATTTGATCCTTTTGCAAAGCTCTGAATGAAATAACTAAGTGGGCAAGTTAAAGGAAGCAAGGTTTATTTAGGCTTTCCCTCTTCAAAGATTTAGTGCATCCTGGTGGGAAAAGCATGGTAGACCAGCAAACACCAGGGCTGATAAGCATAGCTGAGCATACAGGAAGGAACCAGGGCTAAATAAGGCCTCAAGAACGTGCTCCCAGGAACCCACTTACTTGTTTCTAGAACCTCACAAAACAGTGCCACTGTATTGGGATAAACATTCAACCCATAGGCCTGTGGAAGAAATTTCATATTCAAACCTTAACAATTGATCATAACAGGAGAGTGTTTTATGGAAGAGCTCAGCCTGAGAGAGGTCTGGCCATAGGCAGGCTGAAGGCTCTACCCTCAGGGTTGAGGAAATGTGCAGTTGCACTCACATAATGCTTGGTGTTGCTAATTTCAGTTAAATAGACTTTCAAATTTTAATTTGCATAAGATTAACACTTTTCCCTGAGAAGCCGCAATTTATAGAGACTTTTCCTTTACTGTCCTCTTGCAATTAAAAAAAAAAAATCAAAAAACAACAACAAAAAAAAACAACCCACGGGGCATTCATTCACACTTGTAAAAGTGATAGGCTGTGCTTTGTGCCCTTTCATTTGCACTGCTTCTGATCTTCCCTCACTAATTAAAATGGGAACATGGGGTAATAGAAACAGTGCTCTTTGGCTGGAAGTTCTTGGTTTGTTTTGTCTGATTGTCTTCCTGGCCTGGCTCCCAAGAGGCTGAGGAAGGAGTTCAGCAGTCTGTACCATCTTTTGTAAAACTTTTGGTTTAGCTTCTGTTACCTGTTACCCTTTCTGCTTTATTTATTTCAGCCAGGAAGAGTGCTCCATATCACCAGTCCCTTTGTGAGAAAGGCAGGATTTAAATTAGGTCTTGGAATAGATATAGAGATATAAGCAGAAAATGTAGCTGGTTATACCTAGTTAAGAAAAAAAATGTCAGTGAGAATGTCAGGTATATTTTATGGGCAATGCAGTGACCAGTTCTGTTGGATAGCAATGATGGGTGACTAATACTGGTTGACAATTTGATACACCGGTAAGAGGGGACCTCCACCAAGAAATTGCCTCTGTTAGGTTGGCTTGTAGGCAGGCCTGTAAGTCATTTTCTTGATTGCAGTTTATGTGGGAGGTGTTGCCACCCCTGGACAAAGGGTCCTGGGTTGTATAAGGTGATCAAGCCAGTACGCAGTATCCCCCTGTGGTTTGTTTCACTCTTCTGCCCAGAGTTCCTGCCGTGGCTTCCCTTGACGATGCACTCTAACCTACAAGCTAAAATAAGACTTGTCTACCCCACGTTCCTTTTGGTTATGGTGTTTATCCCAGCAACAGAGAAGGAAACTCGGCAGAAATTGTTACCAGGTGTGATGGCCATGGCCATGTGGGTTTTCGGAGTATTCTCAAAAGCATTTGGGGCTTGGGGCTGGAAAGGCATAAGAGCACAGTGCTGTGCTGAGGGAGTTCAGAAGAGAGATGTGCTCTAAGAAATGCAGCAGTGCAGCCCTGGCTTACCAAGTTTAGGAGGGAAGTTTTCAAAACAAACCTTTAGTTCCTAAGATTAATATAATTACATAATTTCCTCTCTCCCTTTCTTTCCTCCAACCCCCTTCATGTATCACTGCTTCCTTCTTTCAAATTCATGGCTTCAAATATATATTTCTAAGTACATACATACATACATACATACATATTTACATACAGGACACATTTATATGCCATATATTATTTTCAGGGCATATATTTATTCCTAAATAATATATCCATTTATATTATTATTCCCAAATATATTTATATTCCCAAATAAATAAATACAGGATGCTCAGTCTGTATAATATTGTGATACATTGGTATTCTGTTCTCAGTTGTTGTGATCTTCTCTGGGGTAGACTACGTCTTGCATTTTCACTTTTCCTTTGTTGCCTGTAGTTTTGTCTAGGGCTGAGGCTTTGTGCATGTTCCCTCTTACATGTTAGAATGTCTGTTGTGTTGTATTTGTTCCACGCTTGTGTAGATAGCTATAATGGTGAGACTTTGTGGATGTAGTTTCTGACATTTCCGGGAGACACAATCTCACAGAAAATTCCATTTCCTTTTTCTCTGACTCTTAAATGTCCTCTCTTCCACAATGCTCCCTGAGCCTTAGGTGCAGAAGTTGTATTGTATATGTATCCACAACTCTGCATTTTGATTGGTTATGGTTTTCTGGAATGGTCTGCATCTGTTGTAAAGGGAAGTTTTCTTGATAAAGGGTGAGAACCACATTTATCTGTGGGTATATGGAGAATGTACTTAGGGATTATGCTGGTTTAGTTAAGTGACTTTACCTCTTTTCTGCTCTCTCTCTTTTTTTTGAACATCTTATTAATACAGTATTTGTCTTTTCTCTGTCAAACCCTGTGTCAAGCAATTCCCCAAGACTTCCTGGGAAATTACAGAAAAAAGGAGCATACATGGCAGATGGGACACACACACACAAACTGTGGGAGGTGGAAGTGGAGACAGTTGCTTCACATGGTGAAGAGGATGAGAAAAGCCACCATTAGGCAAAAGAGCCCCATGGCCTCTGGGAGGGCAAAGCCCAGAAGAGCACGGGGGAAGAGCTGTTGCTTCAGGGAAGGGTTCCTGGCATAGCCAATGATGAGGCTCCTCAAAACAATCTCAACCTCAGCCCAGAGCCAGCCCCTATCCCAAACTGTGGCAGGCCCAGCCCCAAGGCACTTGGCAGGTATGTCGATGCCCCTTGAAATAGATCTGATTTGGAAGCTGGGGCTAAAGATGAGTGAGGTCAGAGGCCGCTGGACTGCCAAGCTGCTGAGGCCCTCATCTGTTGGCACCTGTGGTCACTTCAGCTCTACTGCAGACAATGGATGACTCAGCAGCTGGGAGGTGTTCCTGTAGAGACAAACTTGGAGCAGGCATACATTTTCGGGGGTGAGGGGCCAAAGCAAGAGAGCTGCTCCCAGGGTAGAGAAGACAGAGAGCCATTTTAGGGTTTCAAACCTCCAAGATCAATGATTTCATTAGCCATAGGTAGTTGGCTGGGTTTCCTATACCAGGCAGGATTTCCCTCTTATTGAGAGGATCTTTAGTCCAGTTAAAGGATTTTGGTTACTGTCATGGTCTGATGCTACTAGTAACCCTTAAGGTTTCTGTACCTGTTGTAATTATCGATTAATATTTATTATTGATATATCTTCTGGTAAAGCTTGCTGTTAATCCTAAACAGCTGTATAACCAAATCACCACACAGAGACTGGGTTATTTAGTTAACCTAGAACACAATGCTGGGCAACAATTACTCCCTCTTAAACCTCCAAGCCCTCATAGTTTCCTAACATTTAGATTTTACCCATTATACTTGCTTTTTGTGAAATCTTAGGTCTGGTTCATTCTCCAAGCATTTCCCAAGATCTGTCCTCCAGCTCTGCTCTCCCAGCTCTGTCCCCGCCATTTTGCCTCCCACTCTTTTCCTGTCCTCTGGCTCCTCCCCTCTCCTGCCTTCTCCTTCCTCTCTATTGCTCAATATTGTGGCTGGTTGTTTTATTTTGGATGTTTACACAAAGTTGCGACAGGTGATGCTTAGAATAAGTATAACAATGCAATGTCCAGAGAGTGGGGGAGAGAAATCAGCATTTGAATGAACAAGGGTAAAGTGTATACACTCCAAAAGAACATTATACCAACATGTAACCTACTAGTTGTTGTTGTGGTTTGTAGGGGTCATCTCTGGGTAAAACTGTGGGTTGCTTCCCTCCTTTGGAAGCTTACATGCCATCTTCTGGTACTATGAAAGCTATTCCTCAGGGAGGAAGCTTGCAAGTCAGTTTCAGCTCAAGGCCTCTGTGTCCTGTGTCTGAAGAGCATGGTGTATTCAGTAATAGGGACTTTCCTTCCATCTCTGGAGCCTAATCAAGAGCAGTAGTAATATTTGGGGAGTTTCTTGAACAACTCTGAGCAACAACTCAAAAGGAGCTTTCTCATGCCTGGCATTGGTTTTTGTTAGATGGTCAGTAACCATTTGAGGAAGCATTGCTGGCCCAGATGGGAGTTAATTTAAACTATATGTGTATATTTATGTACTGACTTACATGTATTACATGCATTATATTTTAGGTAGATAGTAAGTAATATGATTCCTTAGACTTTTTCAGACATCCTTACTCTTGTTTTACCCTCCCACCTCCCTAGTTAGAGCTCTCCATTTTCCTCATTCCTTCCTTCATATAACTTGTGCCTTGCTAGTCTCCTTTTTATCCACTGTACCCCTCACCCCCAGCAATGGTCCCCCTTTTTTCTTTAACTTTCTCATATGTGAACATTTAAAGCTAGGAACCCCAGATAAGAGAGAACATCTGACATTTGTTTTGGGGTCTGGGTTACCTCACTCAACATGATCTTTTCTAGTTTGGAGAGAAGTTTGGGAGTCCCTGTTAGTCCCATTCACATACTGAGTTAAGAAATCTGGGAAAGTAAAACTGTTGTCTTACTTGGACAATAGATGCTGGTCAGCTGGTGCTGAAGAATCCTCTGTGATTAATAAATACCAGCATCACTGAAGTGAAATCTCCTGGGGGCCAGATCTGCATCTCAATCTGGCATCCAAACTTGGTAATGTCTAAGAGTCTCCCATGTGGTAACGGTTTTGGTGACATAAAAGTCGTAGAATTAAAGAGTTTCAAGAAGAGAAGTTAAGACTTAGAGTTTTGAAAGGTGAGGAGAAGACATCATGGAAGGTGAAGCCTCAGTTGCATTGGAGGCTCTAGGATTGAAAGGGCCGTGGAGAGAAGTGAGACTTGACACCATGTGGCAGGGTTGCAGTCACTGAAGAGAGAGGCCAGGAGGCCACTGGTGAAGGTAGAGCTTGAGCTGTAGTGGAGATACCAGAATTTTTTGCGGATGCCAGTATCGTGGAGCGACCACAAGACAACAACAGTTCTGGTGTTTATTTTTGTGTATATGTGTGTATATATGTGCTTACACACCCCATTATGCCACAGAATATACATATAAGTCACAGGACAATCTGAGAGAGTTTATTCTCTCCTGCTATCATGCAAGTTCTAGGGACTGAAATCACATTGTCAGTTTTGGTGAGAAGTGCCATTTTGCTGGCCTGAAGCTTTAAATTTGATAACGTCAAATCGTTTTATTATTTTGTGAACTGTGCTGTTAGTGCTGCTAGTTAGGAAGTATTTGGGCCTAGGGATGCAGTTTAGTTTGTAGAGTGCTCATCTGCTATGAGCATAACTGATTTCTAGCACTGTATGGAAACACGTGTAGTGGCACATACCTGTTATTCCTGATTTTGGTATGCAGAGGCAGGAGGATCGAAATTCAAAGTCATCCTTATAGTGCTCTTTTAAAAACTCTATATGGTGGTGTTCAGGCCTATACCTCCTTTCCACCAACCATCCTACCCTATGTAGGAGAGAGAAGGTTAGTGGGGAGAGGGGGCCCAGACCCCTTTACTTCTCCTGGCTGTTTAGGATCAAGGGGTTCTTTAAGGGTTCTTTACCAATCTCCATCAACACTAGACGCAGCCAGCACTCTACTTCAAGCTGTTGTGTCCCAAAGCGTTTTTCTCTCCATCTGTCTGCTCCAACAGCCACACTGTCCATCTCCCGGACCTCTCCAAACTGCGACATGCCCTATGCTGACATGGCATGCCATGCCATTCTTTCTGGGCTCTCAAATTTATATTCTCCAGGTCTAGACCATGTTTTTCTCCATGTCACATTTAGAAGGCCTTTACCAGCTTGTTGTCATACTCTTAAAAAATTTTATATATTTCTTATATCTCATTTTTTCCTACTCTACCTCTATCCCTTCCAATACCCCAACACCAGGTGGGAAGGAAAAAGGGTGAGTGGGACAGTGGGCACAATTCACTTAGCTGCTTCCTGCTGATTAGGGTCATTGGGTTCCTTGGAGCCAGTCCAGTCCTTGTTTCAGGAGAACTCCAACTTCTTGTCTCACTGCATCAACAGCAACAAGAACTGCAGTGAGGAAGCAGCAGCAGCCTTGTTCTTTCTCCACACTCTCTGCACTCTGGCATTTACTCTCTCTCCAGAGCCCTCAGATTTAAACTATCTAGAGCTGGCAAAGAGCTCCTCTCAGAGCCTGCATGAGGCAAATACTTTGTTGCTGTGGACTATCTGAATCAGTCCCACACCCCACATCAGGGATTAAAACAAAAACATGTTTATATCCACAATACTACCTGGCGAAAGCCATGCCCTGCACTAGATAATTAACAGCTGTGGACAAACTATTGCCCAACTAAAATCCCACACTTGAGATTAAAACAAAACCATATTTACATATCATGACTGAGTTTACAAAGGAACCAAAACTTCTATTACACATCCTTGATTACACAGTGAGTTCAAAGTCAGCCTGTGATATGTGATACCCTGTATAAATAATAAATAAGCAAGCATTTGCTTACCTCAGGGAGGGAGAAAACAATTTTTTTTACCTTATTTCTTTGTGACTCTTATCAATAATGAATAATTTTTAGATTTTAAATTGTAAGTTAAGACTATCTATTATTACAAGTATAAAAAGTTTGAAACCACAATTGAGATTTTAGAGTACTTGCATATACTAGTTGGACCTCCCTCAATTTAATATTTTTGAAGTTCAGATTCTGGGTTTTCAGTTTCCCTTTCCTCTCTCTACTCCTTTCAATTCCTTCTCATCTCTTCTCCTATTTAGATCTACTCACTTTCTAACTCTCATTAGAGAAGAACGCACTTCTAAGAGATAACAAACAAACATGACAAAACAAAATATAATAAAACAAAAAAATCATATTGAAGTTAGACAAGACAACTTGTCCAATAAGAAGAAAAAGAACCCCAAGAACAGGCAAAAAAAAATCAGAGACCTACTTGTTCCCACAGTCAGGAGTCCCATAAAAGTACTAAACTAAATGCTATAGTGTACATGCAGGGAACCTGGTGCCAATACCATTCTGTTTAAAGTGCAGTTGGTGCTTTTTAACGTCATATTTAAAAGCTCAGATGAGTAGTGAAGTCCCAACATTTTTGTAAGAACTACACTTGTAGCCCACATTTCTTTGCAACTCTATTTCAGTTCTTCAGACATATTTTATTTTAGATATTTTAATATCTACCTCCTTTCCCCTTTTTAAAATTTGCCGTCTTTGGAATGGGTTGTCCATAGTGACCTTCCTGCTGTCATTAGCATCAGCATATGTACACTGACACTTTCAGGAGGGGCGTGACCTGCTTAGAATGAAGTTCAAGAGATAGTGTTGTGGTTCTGATACTTAGCAGCATGGACGGCTGGCTAAGTCCTGGCTAGTCATGACTCTGAGCTGAAAATATTAAAAGCATTTTTAGGTCATTCAATTAAAAAATGAGCAAATGAAATAGGCATTCATCAAAAGAAGAACAGCCGGGCTGGAGAGATGGCTCAGAGGTTAAGAACACTGGCTGTTCTTCCAAAGGTTTCTGAGTTCAATTCCCAGCAACCACATGGTGGCTCACAACCCTTTGTAATGAGATCTGGTGCCCTCTTCTGGCCTGCAAGTGCACATGCAGGCTGAACATTGTATAAATAATAAGTAAATTCTTAAAAAAAGAAAAAGAAGAAAAGCCAGTGCCCAACAAATGTGTGAGAAAAAAAAAATCTCAGTATTATCACTAGCCATCAGAGAAATGTACATCACATTACAATGAGATATCATCTTATTCTAGTTAGAATGGTTATTTTCCAGAAAGCAAAAATAACAAATGCTGGCACAAGTATAGAGAAAAGGAAACTCTAAGTCACAGTTGATGGAAATGAAAATAAGTTCTGCAATTAATGAGACTAAATACTAGTCACCTTTGATGCTATAGATACAATGCCTGGACGAGATAATCATAAAGGAAGAAAGAGGTCCATGGTGGTTTGGATGAGAATGGTCTCCATAGGCTCAGTTTTTGGAATGCTTAGTCACCAGTAAAACTATTTGGGGAGGATTAGGAAGTGTGGCCTTATTTGAGTAGGTGTGTCACTGGCTCTGAGATTTTGGAAGCCTGCACCAGGCTCAGTGCCTTTCTTTCTGCCTGCAGATCAGGTTATAATGCTCTCTGTTGCTTCTTCAGTGCCATGACTGCCTGCTGTCATGATCCCCACCATGATGAGAATGGACTAACCCTCTACAACTGTAAGCCAGTTCCCAATTAATGATTGCTTTTATAGAGTGGCCTTGATCATGGTGTCTCTTTCTAGCACTAGAACAGTAACTAAAACAGGATACACTGGTTTGTGACCAACGATGTCTCAGTCTATGAAAAACTGGTTCCATTATGTCCAATGGGGAGGCACCAGTTAGAGCAGGTATTGAGAGGCAGATCTGCTCACCTCATGGCAGCTGAAAAGCAAAGAGAGAGAGGTTAGTGGCCAGATATACCAGGGTACATTGCCATGATCTACTTCTTCCAGTGAGGTTCCATCTTCTAGTTTCCATTATGTCCTAATAGTGCCATCAAATTCTGATTATGGAATAATCCATAGGTTAGGTTAGAGTTCCCATAATCTTCTGAAAACATCAATTACTACACAAGACTTTAAACATCTTCAGTGATGTCTTCAGTGATGTTTTTATTTTAAATCATAATTCATCAGCATGTAGGTTCTTAAAAAATTAAAAATAAGTCTATCATATGATCCAGCCATCCAACTTCTTGGGACCTAGTCAAAGGAATTGAAATCAGCACACTGAAGAAATACCTACCTTCTCATGGCAATGTGGCATGTGATTCACAATTAAGACACAGAGTCTTCCTAGATGCCAATTAAAAGAAGAATGGAAAGAGAATGTAATAAAGCATACAATAAAATACCATTCATCCCTTTTAAGAATGAAAACATATAGTTTACCGCATAGGGGGAAAGAACTGGAAGGCTAAGTTAAACACATCACACAGAAAGCCAAATCCTGCATGTTTTCTGTCATACAGAGATACTTGAACAAGGAGTCAACACTGGGGTGTGGAAAGAGGAAAGAAGAGAAAAGGTAGGCTACATTTGGTTGACATATACGGTATGTATGTTCTGAATAATCACATGGAACCCTTTACCCTGAGCAATTAATGAAGCCCCGTCACTAAATTTTAGGAGAAAGTGCTGTGTTACCCGAAGCGCTGCGCTGTGGTTTGTGCAGCAGCACTTCCCCTCTCTGTTGCAGAGTGTTGGCATCCTTCTAATCACTGTGGGGAGTCTGATATAGACAGATTATATGATTATAAAACTCCTGAACTGAGAAACAAAGATATTTTTGTTGTTGCTATGTCTTCTAAAGGGTTGATATGAATCAAGTCATATCAAAGGAGGCATTAAGCCATTTTTTTGGAAAGACTGAAAAATAAAATGTAAAGGGATTTAGATTTTCATTCCATAGATAGCATTCTTTCTGAAATTGCTTTTCAAATGTGTCCTTTAAAATCAAACTTCAAAGTACCACTTGGGGCCGTACATAGCTACTTTGCCTTGTTTATTACACATATGTATCGTTGAGAGCATCATAGTTTATTTTGGTAGAGGATTTAGCACTTCATAAGTTTATGTTTAAGATTGTGCTATCGATCGGTCCTTAAGCTGTAATGCACAATAAATGGCTCTAACACTCAATATGTCTGGACTGTTTGCCATCACTCTACTTCATAGTTTTTAGAGAACCACTTTGATCCTCCCTTCTGAAGAGGAAATTAAAGTTAGCTGTAAGTCATTGCACTCTCTGTGTGAATCTATGACTTATCTTGTTAAATGAATGTTGTGACACCATTTCTCCAACATCAATAAATTTCATAATTTAAGGGCAGAGGCTTAAAGCTAAGCCTACAATTTTCTTTAAACTATTTCTGATATAAACATAGCTATTATATAGCCTTCTGTTGACAAATACAGAAAACTTAATGTTCATCTTTTGCCTCCTGTGAGTATTGTGGGGGGTGGGGGGGAGAAGCTGCTTTATAAGTTGATAATTTTTTGGTTTGTGGTTCCAGCAGATGAGGAAGATTCAAACTTAAATAACCTTCTTTTGCTTAAAAAACAGTACCTTTTGACCTGGACACCAGCTGGTCCCAGTGCCAGGGCCCCTCACTTTTGATACCTACCTGCAGGGGATGTTCAGATGTTTATTTCTTCAGAGAGGGGTGGTTGCACAATGTTACCATACTATGTGAGAGTTCTCACCTCACTTCTCCCACCTCATATATTTTTTTTAGTCAGAATATAAACATATCAAAATTTTGCTATTTGGGTTCAAAATTTTGGCATAGTATATGGCTTTTTCCATTTCCAACCTTCCCAGGGGGCTTGTAAACTGGGCCTCTGGCTTATATCATTTCTGTCAAGTTTCTCTTTAAGAGGTTATTTTTGCCTGTGCCTGGCTGTGATTGTCTCTAAACCTTTGGCCTCTTCCATTTTCAGTGTGGTCAGTACAGAGCTGATAGAGTACTTCTCTCCCAATACTGCTACAACTGCTGCTCTTTTGATTTTCTATTTAAGATAGTGTGTTAACCATTCTGCTGCCAAAAGAAACAAACCTAACAGAAACAACATAGGAAGCAAGTGTTTATTTTGGCTCACTGCTTCGGAGTATTGACGCCTATTATAGTCCAGACAACACTACAGTGTGGCTGCATCCTTAGTGGAGTAGACACCCCTCTGTCACCATGAACCAAGACGTCAAGAGAGTCCAGAAACTATGGGTGGGCTATAACTGTCACCCCATTAACCCTCTTCCTCAGCTGGGACTTGTCTTCTAAAAGCTGAATTGCTTCCCAAACAGTGTCACTGAGTGAAGAATGCACTGAGAAATAAGCTTCGTGCACATTTCAGAGTCAAACCGCAGCAAGTCCATGAGTTTCCTTCTGCCTTTTAGTTATCCTTTACCAAATAATGAGAGGAAATCAGCAGCAGAGGCCAAGTGTAGCTTAGAATAGCTTCATAATGAGTGCTCTTAGGTAACATGGATGAAAGAATGTGAAATGATTGAGTTTACATCGATAACCTCTGTCTACTCATCACGAATCTCTCAAAACCTATCTAAACATACTTTTCCATCATGCCTATAAGTTTCATAGTGACTTTACATGCTGTAGAACATTTAAAGCTCCGTCATTATTGCGCACTCAGTCTACATTCACTTTTGTCACCATTAACGTTAAGGTACTATCATGTGGAACTATGTTAGATTTTATAGACACAGAATTTTTAAAATATGATTTTTGCCATTATGGAACTTGTCGGCTAGCTTTTCTCTATCTTGAATTTACATATTTTAATTGTGTGCTCTATTTTAAGTGTTTCCTGTATTTTCTTTCCTTGTTCCTTCAAGCTATGATGGAAAAGAATTCTTCATGACTTTTGGCTAATTTTGTGCGTAGCATTATTTTTTCAAACATGGATTTAAAACATACATATAGCTATGCATTTTTTAGCTTTATAGTATATTAGATATATTTTCCCTTTACGTATAAATATAATGCCCTTTAATAGTCAATCTTGTTTGACCAGGTTCTATTTTGTGTTATTGGCCCGAGTCCAGACTTTCTGCATGCTTTGCAAGTTTAAATAATGCTCTTGTGAACATCCTGGTAAATAATTCTTTGCTGGATTTCTGATTGCTTCCTTATGCTATACTTCAACATCCAAATATTGTCTATTTCTTGTGCCCAGGGACTAAACAGTCTGGTTGTTAACAATTGATATGAGGAATTTCTTTTCACTCAATGGTCCCTAGAGCTTTTTTGATGACCGAGGAGCTGGGGTGTTGTTCATTCATGACTCAAGGTTTTCCATAATATCCTCTTATATTCTTTCGGTGGTCTACTGTACGCATGAGAACAGGGGAATAAACATAAGTCTTTTATATTTTATAAGTGATGATGGTGAGACAGTAAACTGTATGCTCATGCACAGCTATGTGTGGGTACATGTGTGAAGGCATGGCTCGTATGCATACATGTTGTATATGAACACGGCTGTGTGTTTGCGTGTGCATGCGTGTGTATGTGTGCATGTGCAAGGTTGAGCGGACACACCTGTGTTTACAGGTAGCCACTTGATGGCTCCCTATGAATTATGAAGATGTTAATACACAGACTTTATCATCTGCTGCCAAATATAAGTTTTAAACATCCTAAATTCCAAGCCACAAAATTTAGCTGACTGTAGTAAAATATTGTCTTTTGTTTCTTAGCACCTTTTCAATCTGGATACTTCTTTCCTCGTTTTCTATTATTTTTGATGTTATATTCAAATTAAGATCAAACTATGGAGTATACACATGCTATTTCAGCTTCAATTTTTCATTTGGGTTCTTAGTATGTAGTTCACATCAAGAAAGAGTTAATTGATGATAACTAGTTTCAAACAGAGCCCTTCCTAAAAGCATCTATTCAGTCATTTATACAAGCTATCCCTTATTTTGTAAATTAAAATTGAGAACTAGACTGGTTTTGTTTTTGGGGGGGATTATTTTTTTATTTGACTTGTCTTGACCCAGTGCTATGACTATTTTTGTCTCTATGAAATATCAGAGAAGAGAAGTACAGATTAAGGTCCAGCCCTGGTAGTTTCTGTGGAGGATGCTCCTCTTGGCCTATTTCTGTCTGTTCTCACACCAGGAAGGGGGACATCTCTAGTGTCTCTTCCTCTGTAATGGCTCAGTTACATCTGATGAGAGCTGCACCTTCACCAATAAGGATAGGAAATAGACACTGGTAAGGTAGAGTTGGTGTGAACAATCTTGTCCTTGGTTCAAAACTGGAAATTCTCCTTCTCTTGTTCTAGCTGAAGGTTAGAAATTCCAGAAACATTTGTGACCTCCGAACCTTTGTCTAATTCCTAAATGATTTTAAGGCTACCTCTCAAAATAGGAGATGTTAGATTAGCCTTTGAGACCACTAAAGCTTTGGACCCAACTTTCCATCTCTCTCTTAACACAAGAAAGGGAAACACCAGCCTTGGTACTCTTTAAGACCCTGTCAACAGAATAGTAATTCGGGTCTTGGGTGAGGCCATGACATTCTGACATGCTTCTGAGAGTACATTTCACTCTTTCTTTTACTCCCTTAAGAAGAAATTCAGTTGGGCTGGTCAATTACCTGGCTAAGAACTATTCCTCAAGAGGACAGTCTACCTAACTCCATGCTAAAGAGATGGGAGGAAAGGAGGAAATTTGGGCTTTTAATGAGGTGATGAAACCCTCAGTGAACTTCCTCACAAGACTCTTGCTGTGCAACTTTGCTGAGTCTGACTGCTCTTTTGAGTTTGGACTTTTTTTCTCTACTTAAAAAAAATCTCTTACTGGAGCTCCACGAGGAGAGCAACAGAACCAAAAATCTGGCCACAGGGGTCTTTTCAGAGACTGATACTCCAACCAAGGACCATGCATGAAGATAACCTAAAACCCCTGCACAGATGTAGCCCATGGCAGCTCAGTCTCCAACTGGGTTCTCTAGTAAGGGGAACAAGGACTCTCTCTGACATGAACTCAGTGGCTGGCTCTTTGATTCCCCCCCCCTCCCCCGAGGGGGTGGGAGCAGCCTTACCAGGCCACCGAAGAACACAATGCAGCCAGTCCTGATGAGACCTGATAGGCTAGGATCGGATGGAAGGGGAGGTGGACCTCCCCTATCAGTGGACTGGGGAAGGGGCATGGGAGGAAAAAAGGGAGAGAGGATGGTATACAAAGTGAATAAATAAATTAAAAATATCTTTATTATACAGGCCAAAGTTCAAGTATGTTTTTTCTGATACTTTGGGCTTTCTCACTCTTTCTCTGAAGCCACCTCTCTTTTCTTTCCCAACCTTTGCCTAGTATTTGCTTGCTGTAGGTAGCTGCTTGCAGATCCCCATTGTTTAATATGCTGTTCTATTGTTTAATATGCCCTTTTCTATTCATTTGCTCTATATCCCTCCTCAAAGTAGCTGCTAAGCTTTACACTATTCTTTTGTTTTCTCTTAAATTAAAACAAATTGTCCTAGAGCTTCTTACTAAGTTGTTTCTAAATTCTTTTATCAATGAGACTAATAGCAAGAAGAGGAGACCCCAATTTTCCTGATAGCATATGGTACCCCACATAGAGCTCCCAAAAACCTCTAGTAAACTAATGGTTTTATTTTACGTTACTGGCTCCTGAAACCCCGTGTCCTGTAGGTTATATGCTAGGCTCTGTAAGTGTTCCAGGCTTAGAGTTTCAACGTGTAAATTTGGTGGGTACACAATTCATCATAGCACTAGAGAAGAGACAGGATTAATACTAAAGAGAGAAGTGTAATCTGTCAGAAGAGAGAGTGGGCATCCATGTGTGTAAAAATAAGAGAAATTTGTTAAAGTCTGTGTGTTAGTTTATTAGTTATTATTGTTGATGAGTGATGGCTACATAATGAAAGTCACAGAACTCTTTGTTGCAGCCATTATTGAAAAGCATTTGAATATGTACTTGTTCATATATGTATTCATATTTGTATGTATGTAGACACACATCAGTGGGCATGCATGTCTATGTGCATGCATATGGAGGCAAAAGGCTGCCATCAAGTGTCTTTCTCAATCTCCCTTTACCTTACTTTTTTGTGGCAGAGCCTCCCACTGAACCTGGAACTCACTGGTTGGCTACGTTGACTGACCATCATGCCCAGGGATCCTCCTGTCTCCAGCTGCCCAGTGCTGGGATTATCAGCAAGCATCACCACGCCTGGCTTTGTACATGGGTGCTGGAGATCTGAGCTCAGTGACTCCTGCCTGTGCAGCAAGCACTTCACCTGCTGAGCTTTTTCCATAGACTCTAAAGTGCACTCTGGTTTAGTGATTTTGCCTGAGAAAATTATACAGTTTTAATGAATCCAAGTCAAAAATGCTCTGAAAATATAAGAATTCCAACTTTTAATTTTTCCCTTGCTTGATGTTGTTTATTTGACCACTACCCTATGCCTTTTTCAGAGGAAACTTATTTTTTTTTCCTTAGGAATTATTTTTAAACCTTAAATAAATGTACTTTATTTAGATTTTAAGCATTCAACATGTTTAAATTACTAAAATAATGTGTCTTGAAATACAATACAGAAGTATCATGGTAAATATGTGCTCTGGATATTTATATAATGAAACGTTGATAACAAGATGACAGAAGACTGACATTTCTTCCTTCCTTCTTTCTTTCCTTTCTTTCTCTCTTTCTTTCGAGTCTATGGTAACCATTTATGTTTACTTACCACTGGCTTAAAGTCTTATCGTAACCAACACATCAGAACTGGAGTGTTCATTAAAAAAAAAAATCTTGGTTCTTGTCAGATGAAATTAGAAGTTCTCCTGGTCATAGTTTCATTGTCATAACCCATTTTACAATTCCATTATGGACAAGATCACTAGGGAATGATTTCGTTTTCATTTCCTCCTAGACTATAACATTAAAAAAGACTTCTCTTCAGAATTAGAGCAGAGCAGAGCTCCTAAATCACACACATATGTTTGTGCACACACAAACACAAACAATATGAGTTGAGTTGAAAACATTTGACTGGAGGAATGTCTAAGGATGTATTTGCTGTGGGTGGTCATGAAGTGCCACGGGCTTTAGGAAATACTGTGAGATGTGTAAAAGACAAGCTAGCAGGAAGAGCTCACCAAGAGGCGCCGAATGAATACAGCACAGAATTCAGAGCATTTAGCATCTCTCTCTGTCTTTTTTCCCCCAAGTTCCTTCAAGGAACTGTAAAAGAAGCTACTGCTGTCCTTCAAAACAAGAATTATGCAAGAGAGTCCTCCAATTCCTTTGCATGTATTTAGTCATACAACCAAATATTCAATAAACATTTATGATACATATGATGCAGAACTCTGGAGATAAAGTCATGAAGGAGCATACACACACACACACACATACACATACACACACACACACACTCTCACACACACACGGTACACTCATTGCTTTTCTGGAAAAGTTGAGTGTATGTCTTAGTTTTATTTATTTTATTTGAGATATTTTATAGATATATAAAGGTATCATAGAGCATTTGAAGAAATGGGTATTGATGTATTTGATAGACTATAGTATGGCCCAAAATTATACCTGTTTATCGTAATTATGATTTGGTTTATGCTGTAAATTTTTCCTCGTGAAATTATTCTTTCTTATAGGAAAGGTATATCCATATACTTATATATATTTGTATTCTTTGTATATACATATACATTCATACATACACAAATCTATGTATGTATGTATGTATGTATGTATGTATGTATGTATCTATCTATCTATCTATCTATCTATCTATCTATCTATCTATCTATCTATCTATCTATCTATCATCTATCTATCTATCTATTTAACTTGTAAAGTTGGCACAAACCAGGGTTGTCCGGCAAGAGGAAACTTCACTTGAAAAAATGTCATTGAATTGGCATTGGCAACCAGTGTAACATTTTCTTGATTGATGCTTGACCTGGAGGGTCCAGCCCTCTGTGGATGGTGCCACCCCTGGGCAGATGGCCCCACTGTACATAAGAAGGCCATTACATTCCAAGAACTACTCTATGATATCATGGCTTTAAAGGGGAAAAAAGGGGAGGGGAAAGATTGTTTGAAAGCCTTGTGATAATGTAACTTCGAAAGCCACCAAAATTTTGTTCACTGCTGTTGCTAAGACTCTTAAATGAGGTTCCCTTGAAAAGCTTGTTCCCATGTTTGGGTATGTCCTATCCTTTTCCTAAATGCTCTCCTATTATTTTGTGTGCTTAAATTTATGTTAAAAGGTTTTCTTAAGAAACTTCAACTGTGCTTCAGTTTGATAACCTGGAAATTCTTTTCTGGGATGTAGTCAAGGGTAGCAGCTTCACTTGAGTGAAGACTCTTAGAGAAACACTATCGCTGTGATGGGAACAATGTGTAGAGCTGTGTCTCCAGTTCCTACGTCACTGTTGTTGACGTTCTTACCACAAACATAGTCTCCTTGATAAAAATGCTACCGAATTCAGGCACTTCAGTAAAAAAAAAATCCTAAAGAAATTTTGAAGACATTGCAGTGATTCAGGGGTTTCACAAGCACTCAAAATGTTTCCTGAAGAGTCATGGGATATGAACAGAGAGTCTTTGCTTCTGGAATTAGTATAGAGCTCAACTGTATTTACCAACTCAGTGAACACAGTTACATTTCTAAATTTCATTCGCTCTCTATTTCTTTAAAAAAGAACAAGACCATCTAGTTAAGAACATTAAGTACTGTGTTGACTATAGCACTATCCACTGTGCATGGCCTACTATTAGACCTCAGTAGGTTAATTCCTTCCCTTAGGCTTGGCAAGTGGCTAATCAGACATATACAGGCTTGAAAGTTACTGGGAATGGACTTTTCCTTACAACCATCAGCTTTTTATAAAGCTAAGAACTAGTCCTGTCACTAGGACTGGGAGTCCTTCTACTCAGCCTCTACTGACACAGAGAGACATTGGAGGGAGAAAATTCTTTATTCAAGCCTTGGCCTGGAAAACACTGTAAGACTGTCCATCTCAAGGGAAACTGTCCTAGTTACTTTTCTGTTGTAATAAAACACACGATCAAGGCCGCTTATAAAAGAAAGCACTTAATTTGGCTTATGATTTCAGAGGGCTGGAGGGTTAGAGTCCATGATGGCAGAGCAAAGGAACAGCTGAGAGTTCACATTTTGATCCACAACCACAAGCAGAGCTAACTGGGAACTGTATGAGTCTTTTGAAACCTCGAAGCCCACCACCAGGCCCACGCCTCCTCCTACAAGGCCACACCTCTTCATCTTTTCCAAACAGTTTCATCAACTGAGGACCAGCTATAGAAATAGTTGAGGTATCGGGGCCATGCTCATTCAAACTACTGTAAAAACTCTTTCCCATTTTGCAAAGGGGAAAGGCCTAGGAAAGGCTTTTACAGGCTGACGAATGGGAGATTCTGGTACTCCACAGAGTTTTGTCTCTGCACGTGTCCCTTGACTTTTCTCCTGGAAGATTTGGAGACTCTTGCTCAATCTTTTCCTTGAAAATAAGCCTCAGTATCCATACCCTGAGTCCGTGTAAAAATATTAATTGCAAGTGAAAAACAGTGATAGATAGAGGCAGGGGAAAATAACATGATTAGAATTTATAATGCCTAGGAGTGATATAGCTGGATCTTGAGGTAGCACTATTTCCAATTTTCTGAGAAAGTGCCAGATTGATTTTCAAAGTGATTGTACAAGGTTACATTCCCACCAGCAATAGAGGAAGGTTCCTCTTTCTCCACATCCTCTCCAGCAAGTGCTGTCACTTGAGTTTTTGATCTTAGGCATTCTGATGGGTGTAAGGTGAAATCTCAGGGTCCTTTTGATTTGCATCTCCCTGATGGCTAAGGACATTAAGCATTTCTTTTTTTTTTTTTTTGTTACTCTAAATTTTCTTTTTTTTTTTAATTTATTTATTTTTATCTCAATCACAGGTTAGGTACTTTG
>CM053763.1:63675537-63694760 GCA_028658305.1 Pachyuromys duprasi | reverse complement strand
AGGAGAAAACAAGCAACAGGACAGGAGCATACCAAAGAGGACCTCTGAAAGAATCAATATAGCAATGTATCAAAGCAGATATTAAGACTCACAACCAAGCCTTCAGCAGAGGGCAGTAAATAATAATAAAAATAGGGGAAGTTAGTAAGACTTGGGGAGAACAAGAGCTTCACAAAGACCAAACTGAGCAGGGCACAGGGGTCTTTTACAAGACAGTTTCTCCAACCAAGGACCATGTATGGATATGGCCTTGAACCCCCGCTCAGATGTGGCCCATGGTAGCTCTTTGTCCAACTGAAGACCCTAGTAAGGGGAACAGGGACTGTTTCAGTCATGAACTTGATGGCTGGCTCTTTGACCCTCCCCCATACACGCCAGGGAGTAACAGCCTGGCTGGATCTCAGGAGAGGACATTGCAGCCAGCCCTGAGGAGACAAGATGATCTGGGGTTGGATGGAAGGGGAGGAGGTCCTCCCCCATCGCTGGACTTGGAGAGGGCGGGGAGGACATGAGGGAGGGATGGGGAGAGTGGGAGAAATGAGGGAGGGGGCTACGCCTGGGATGCAAAATACCTAACCTGTGATTGATATAAAAATAAGTAAATTACATTTAAAAAATAATAAAAAGGCATGATGCATGTAACAGGAAGACTGTTGAGATAGACAATATTTTCATAAATTTGTTAAAAATACCAAACACAATACCTGTACGTTGGCTTAAAGATTCAGTAACTTAACATGATACGATAAGGTTCACCTCAGTCTCCTCTATGACTGTAAGAATTCCGTGAAGTGCTCCTGAGTACAATGCCTGCTCGGCCCCTGGATTTATCTTCCTTCTATATTCCTCCTGTACTCCTTTCTGCTGGATCTATTAGCATCTGACAATCACATAGATTGGATTTCAACTACCACCACAGCCTTTAGTCAAAATATTTGTGTAATATGAGGCACGAAGTTTTTTATATTCTATTATTTATAATCTTTATTAACATTAACAGGTGATGAGTGTATAAACAAATGAGTTTCAGTGTGATGTTTTCATAGGTGCATCTATAGCATGCACTTAACAAATCCAGCCATCCTTTCTTCTTCTCCTACCCTTAAATACCTGGTAAATCACTGTATTTTCTAATTGACAGTATTTCATTTATACATATGATAGAAAACAGGTAATGCTCATCTCTCTGTGTCTGCCTTACTTACTTTACTTCAGTTCCATACATTTTGCAGTAAATTACAGGACTTTATTCTTCTTTGCGGCTAAATAATACGTCATGGTGAGTCTATGTGTACCACATTTTCATTATCCACTGATCTGCTGATGGACTACTAGACTAATTTTATATCTTAGCTCCTGAGAATAATATCACAGATGAGCATGGCCGTGCAGATTTCTCCTGATTGTTTATTTCAATCTCCTTGGGGGTACCTAAGAAATGGCAAAAGTAGATCGTGTGGTAGGGTTGGTTGGTTTGTTTGTTTGATTTTTGTTTTTCAGTATTTTGAGGAATCCTCACACCTTACTTTTTAATGGCTGTTCGAATTTGAAAGTTCTGTTTTTCCATGTGTCCACCAGCACTTCTCTTTCCACTTTATGTTTCATTTTATTTTTGCAAATGCTGAGGGTCTTACACATCTCAATAGCATATATATGTATATACACACACATATGTGATATGTGATAGCACATATATATCACATACGTCAGCTGTGAATGTTTAGTCTAATGGCTTTGACTGTCATTTCCCTGTTGGCTGCTGGGTCTTGAGCATTTTTTTCACATATTTTTTTGCCGTTTGTACTTGTTCTTTTGAGAAATATCTATCTATTCAGATTATGTGCACAGTTTATGGAGTGGTTAGTTGTTAAAATCCATTTCTCTTAGGATATATAAACCATTCCAGTTTTACTGGGTCTTTTATATACAAGTTACAGCCAATATTATCATAGGATTTCAGAAAAAGTAATACTGATTCTACTTTGTCAAAAAAATTGGCATTTTTAATGAATGGGCAACCATTGTGTTCCAACTATTTTTATCTTAATTTCTATCTTTATAATTGAAAACCTTGGGAAAATTTTCTAACATATTACTAATTTTTATACAATCTAATTTTAAACATTTTTTTTACAAATGGGTTCAAAATCAGAGAAAAGGTAATAAATGCCTGTTAAATGTATCTCACCTTTTAATTATTTTGTAAAAAAAAATATAATTGGCATGAGGAAAATGGAAATTTAGTAAGACTTTATCAACAATTCTTTACATAATTGCTAACATAATAATAAATAAATCAACCATGTACTTTTTCCCCACTGGGTTTTTAATATTTCTACCTTTTTAAACCTTGATTGTTTTCATTCTTAAACCATTTTAAGCTGTTCTGAATTCTAATTGCATTGTATTTTTAAATATATGCATCTGTATTCTATATAATATACTCCAAATATATGTATGTCTGTGCTCACTTTTCCCCAATGATTAAATATGCATAAAATATTATGTAATCTGGCAACATGGCTCAATGAATTAAAGCACTTTCTGTCAAGCC
This sequence comes from Pachyuromys duprasi, assembly GCA_028658305.1. Taxonomy (NCBI): domain Eukaryota; kingdom Metazoa; phylum Chordata; class Mammalia; order Rodentia; family Muridae; genus Pachyuromys; species Pachyuromys duprasi. Next base: position 63,692,206 of record CM053763.1, on the reverse strand, counting down.
TATCAGTCTGAGTTCCACACCCAGAACCCACACAGTAGGAGAGAACTGGCTCCTACAAATTGTCCTCTCATCTCACACATACACACAACCTCTAACCCCACCGAATACATAAATATAAAAAATACAATGTAGTTATCACCACCATGATAAAACTGTAATAAACAAATAACAAAACATGGTAATGCTTTCTGATGAGAAGCCACCTATTTTTATTGTAAAAACTTATAGTAGTTTTCGATAAGATTTAGTACATAATTTTTACTAAAATTTTACCATGTTTGCGATCAGATCATTAAAGTTATAAACTCTACCAGTATGGAAGTATATCTGGGTCTGGAGAGATGGCTCAGCCGTGACTAGAGCTCGCTGCTCTTTCAGAGGACCTGAGTCTGGTTTCCAGCACCCAAGTCCCGTAGCTCACAATGGCCTGTAACTCGGGCTCCAAGGGATATGAAACCATCTTCTGGCCCATGCAGGCACTGCACCCACAAGCATAAACCACATAAATAATAATAAGATAAAATCTTTATAGCCACTACTAATTAACTAAATAAGCCTCATTCAAATATATGCTTTCTTGTTGAGCACCTGAACCCAACATCAAAGAACACTTAGGAAGAAAAATGTAAGGGGAACAGGACGTTAAGAGATTTATAGTCTACACCTTAATTATTAAAACCATGTAACATATGTATATTCATTAGACATACTAAATGAGCCCTAAGTAATTAGAACAGAAAGTGACAGATTATTTTAATCTTTGTTCTTCACATAAAATTAAAAGTAATCTATGACACGGTTTCAGTTCCCACCACTGAATAAACCAGGCATGGTGATACACACCTGTGATTCAAGCATTCAGCTGGTGGAGACAGAAGGCTAAGAAGCTCTAGGGATCGTTGACTAACATAAAAAGCTTGAGGCCAGCATGCAATACATAAGTGCCTGTTTCAAGCACAATACAAAAAAAGAAAAAGAAAAAGAAACTGAGGATTCATTAAGTTTTATGACAAAAAGAATTAATAAAAAAAATACTTTAGGGCTGGAGAGATTGCTAAGTGGTTAAGAGGACTGTCTGCTCTTCCAAAGGACCCAGGTTCAATTCCTAGCACCCACATGGCAGCTCACAAGTGTCTGTATCACCATCTCCAAGGGATCTGACACTTTCACACTAATGCACATAAATTTTAAAAATTCAAATACTTCAACCCAACATAATAAAATCTGTAGTGTGTAAAAACACTTTTAAAAACCTTCCAGATAAAAATTGCACCAAAATATGATATACATCTCCAGTTCTATGAGATTTAGAATAAACTATTTACTTTCAACCAACTTATTTACATATTTGACAATATGAATGGTGCACATATATTGCATTCTAAAAAGCATGTAAGTTTTACAATATATTACAATTCAACAGTTCATTCAGAAGTTCACTATACACACACAAACACCTAGAAACTATTAACCTCCTTTTTGCCTTGATGCTTTGTTGCCCTGAAGCCTTTATCTGTATTTTTCCCAAAGGTTTTATTGTGTGGGTAAACACTGCCCTCTCCTGGAAATTGGAAATAATTGTATGTCTACAAAATTATGGCTTATTACTGCAAATTTCTTGACAAGTTATGTTCATTATTAGTTAATGAGGAAATGTTCTTAGCCTAAATCAACTACTCTCGTTCTCAAAAACAAATAATCCTCACAACAATAAGAAGGCTCATTGGCATTTTTTGAACAGGAGACTTTAAAAAGAAGACTAAGCTAGGCGGTCTGAATTCTCCTATTAATCTGTCACTAACGAGATACTGGATCTTGGACTAATGTTATAACCATTCTAGACCTATCTATATGATTATATGACTAAGTCATTAATAGAGTTCTTCAATCTAAAATTTCATGTGCTTCCAGATTTAGAAAAAAATACTTGTTTTTAATACCCTAATATGAAAAATTGGCCTATTCATGACATAATCTTTATTTTTTATTAATAAAGCATTGATTGTGTGTTACTTGTATTATCTTTAGGGAAAAAGAAGCTCAATTTCTATTCCTCTCCGTTCAAACTCTCTTTCCCTAAACAATACACAGCAAGATCCCACTGACTTGTAAGAAAAAATAACCTCGAGAAACTGAGTTTCCAAGAGGTATTTTATGGTATTGACTTTGAGAAGGCGGAGGGGAGCGTCAAACTAAGTGGCCAAAAGTTAATAGGACAGAACTCAATCTTCAAAGATTGAATTTTAAATGTTGCCGTAATAAGTACTTAGAACAAATCCAGCCACCGTTTTAAAGAAAGAGCTTGGTACCTCAGATTTATCTATGCCACTATTTCCATTCTTCTTCCTCAGCTGTCACCAGTTTTTGCTTCACAGTTTCTCTGGTGTATCCCTTCTTATTCAACCTCTCTGGCAATTTCTTAAAACTGCCTATCTATAACAGTAAGCTGGCTTCAAAATGTGGCCTGAATACCAGCCTGAGAAACAGTTAGGACACCTAAAAGACATGCCATGTCCTGGATTCAGTACACTGTACAATATAAAAACTGTAACGTGAATTCCATTTGTAGTCTTATATGCTCTAGTACAGAAAGGAAGAGCATATGACCAAAAACCTTAAAAGCAGGCTAATTGCAAAGAAAGGGAATCAAGAAGCTCTATCGTTTAAATCTAAAGTGCTGAATTTATGGAACTTTTACTGTGATTATTACTGTGTGTGGACACGCATGCGTACATGTGTGCGTGTGTGTACACAACTTGCAGGAGGTCGCTTCTCTCCTCCCATGCTACAGACTTGCACCTTTACTCGCTGAGCTTTTCTTCCACCTAGTACCCTTTATCTTCTCCAGAACAGCTACGTTCCCATACAAAACACAGGGTCGGAGACTGCTTTAGGGCTGCACAGACCAGGGACTTAGCAGGCTACTATTCCCACTACAGTCCCCGGGCCTCCTCTAGGCCACCTGACTTGAGGCCCCGCCCACCAAGGACCCTGCAGGGCTCGACGCCCAGGAACGAGGTTAGAGACCCACTCTGAGCCTGCGCAGTCAGCCTGCCGGCGGGGGCGGAACCAGGACCGGATACAAGTAGCTTTGGGCGGGACTTCACACGTCGTGGGCGTGGGCTTAGGGCGGAAGCCGACTCTTGAAGCCTCAATACCAGCCTAACCCGACTGTGTGGTGTGGGCGGGGCTTAGGGAGGAAACCGGAAGCATGGGGCGGGCGTAGAGAGGGAATCGGTATTCCAGGCCTGGGCTTGGGCCGGAAACTGGCGGCGTAGGTGGGGCGTGGCCCGGAGCGCCTGCGCACGGAGCGCCCCGCCGGCGGGTAGTTACTTTTGAACTGGTGGCGGGGAATAGCCGAAGGAGGCGTGGGGACGAGGTTGGCTGTGTTCTCCGTTCGATCTAGTGATGGCACAGCAGCTCGCTCGGGAGCAAGGCATCACCCTGCGCGGGAGCGCGGAAATCGTGGCGGAGTTCTTTTGTGAGTGTTGAGCGCGGCCCCCGCCGCCAGAGAGAGCGGCCTGGCCCAGGCCGTAGGACGCGCGCTGGGGCGGAACGAGCTCACAGGCTCCCGCTCGTTCCTCCCGGGGCCGGGAAGGCTGCGCAGCCCAGCGCAGGCCTGGGCCTCCTGGAACGGAAGCGGCTAACCTGGGGCATCCTCCCACTCCCGCATGACAACCTCTGACCACATAATCTATTTACACTTAGCGATACGGTGAAATTTGGCATTGCTGAGTTAAAGGTTTTCCGCATCGTTTTGTGCCTACTCTGCTTTCTGGAAGACGTAAAACACGTGTGTAGACGTTTACAGACTTATTTCTTTCGCTTTCAGCATTTGGCATCAACAGCATTTTGTATCAGCGTGGCATTTATCCGTCGGAAACCTTTACTCGAGTGCAGAAATATGGGCTGACCTTGCTTGTAACTACTGACCCCGAACTCATAAAGTATCTCAATAATGTGGTGGAGCAGCTCAAAGGTAATCACGTTTTGAGTTTTATGTCTTATACATTTACAATTCTAAGTCTCCCAAGTAGCACAAAGCAGCCTTCTCAACTACAGAGTCTGAATTGGGAGGAAGCAAATAGAGAAATCCCACCCCTTCTTCCACTACTTTTTTTTTATTAATTACGGTTTATTCCCTTTGTATACCCCCTGTAGCTCCCTCCCTTCTCCCCTTCTAACCCTGCCCTCCCTCCCTCTTCTCCATTCATGCCCCTCCCCCAGTCCACTGATAGGGGAGGTCTTCCTCTCCTTCCTTCTGATGCTAGTCTATCAGGTCCTCATCAGGAGTGACTGCATTGTCTTCCTCTGTGGTCTGGTAAGGCTGCTCCCCCCTCAGGGGGAGGTGATCCAAGAGCCAGCCACTGAGTTCATGTCAGAGACAGTTCCTATTCCCATTACTATGGAACCCACTTGGACACTGAGCTGCCATGGGCAACATCTGTGCAGGGGTTCTAGGTTATCTCCATGCATGGTCCTTGGTTAGAGTATCAGTCTCAGAAAAGACCCCTGTTCTGTTGCTCTCTTTGTGGAGCTCCTGTCCTCTGTAGGTCTTACTATCTCCCCCTTCTAAGATTTCCTGCACTCTGCCCAAAGTTTGGCTATATGTTCTCAGTATTTGCTCTGATACCCTGCAGGGTAGAGCCTTTCAGAGGCCCTCTGTGGTAGACTCCTGTCCTGTTCACTGTTTTCTCCCTTTTCTGATGTCCATCCTCCTTGCCTTTCTAAATGGGGATTGAGCATCTTAGCCAGAGTCCTCCTTCTTGATTAGTTTCTTTAAGTGTACAGATTTTAGTATGTTTAGTATATTATTCCACTACTTTTTAAGAAGACTGAATGTCTTGATTTTAGGAGTCTTAAATGTTTTATCAGCTGCCTTAGGAATGGATTTTGCAGTTTAACCAGGTGCAACAATTTGGAAGTTTTACACAATTAAAGTGATTTAATCTTTCTGTTTTGCTTTTTGTTTATCAATGTTCTAAAAGCAATACAACTGTCTTTTTTTTCTCTTTGAGTTTTATTTTGTGAATGCATGTTTTGCCTCTGTTGGGTTTTAGTTTGTTTCAGTTGTAAATTCGTTATAGTGTTCGTTGGATTTTGTGCATTTTTGTTAATTTCAGCATTAAAATGGCCTTCTTTTGGTGACCAACTGAATACAGTTAGCTTCACATCTCTTTAAGGCCATTCTCTTGGTTTGATTTGGTTTTATTTTTTGTTTTATTTTGTTTTTGAGACATGGTCTTTCTGTAGCTCTGGTTGGTCTGGAACTTGCTATGTAGTCCAGGCTAGCCTTGAACTCACAAAGATCAGCTAGTTCTACCTCCCAAGTGCTGGAACTAAAGGCATTATCACTGTGCGTAGCTTAAGGCCATTCTCCTAAACGTTCCTTGCAATTCAGTTCCATAGTAGAGTGCCTATCAGCACTTGTGCAGGCTGGGTATGATTCACAGGTAAAAAAGGGAGGGATTTTATTGATTTCCTTAATCTTAACATTGCTAACATTTTGGTCTGGATATTTAATGGGGGGCTTTCCTTTATTTTTTTTTTTTATTAATTACACTTATTCACTTTGTATCCCCCCTGTAGTTCCTCCCTCCTCCCCTCCTAACCCCTCCCTTCCTTCCCCACGCATGCCCCTCCCAAAGTCCACTGATAGGGGAGGTCTTCCTCTCCTTCCTTCTGATCCTAGTCTATTAGGTCTCATCAGGAGTGGCTGCATTGTCTTCCCTCTGTGGCCTGGTAAGGCTGCTCCCCCCTTAGGGGGAGATGATCAAAGAGCAGGCCAATCAGTTCATGTCAGAGACAGTCCCTGTTCCCATTACTATGGAACCCACTTACACTGAACTACCATGGGCTACATCTGTGCAGGGGTTCTAGGTTATCTCCATGCATGGTCCTTGGTTGGAATATCAGTTTCAGGAAAGACCCCTGTGCTCAGATTTTTTGGTTCCGTTGCTCTCCTTGTGGTGTTCCTGTCCTCTCCAGATCTTACTATTTCCCACTTCTTTCATAAGATTTCCTGCACCCTGCCCAAAGGTTGGCCATAAGTCTCAGCATCTACTTTGATAGTCTGCAGGGCAGAGCCTTTCAGAGGCCCTCTGTGGCAGGCTCCTGACTTGTTCCTTGTTTTCTCCTTCTTCTGATGTCCATCGTCTGCCCTTCTGGATGGGGATTGAGCATTTTAGCACGAGTCCTCCTTGATTAGTTTCTTTAGGTGTACAGATTTTGGTAGGTTTATCCTATATTATATGTCTATATGAGTGAGTATATACTGTGTGTGTCTTTCTGCTTCTGGGATAGCTCACTCAGGATGATCTTTTCTAATTCCCACCATTTACCTGCAAATTTCATAATTTCCTTGTTTTTTATTGCTGAGTAGTATTCCATTGTGTAGATGTACCACAATTTCTGTATCCATTCCTCAGTTGAGGGGCATCTGTGTTGTTTCCAGCTTCTGGCTATTACAAATAAAGCTGCTACAAACATGGTTGAGCAAATGTCCTTATTGTATACTCGAGCTTTTTTTGGACTTGAGGAAGTGCTATTACTAGTTGTCTGAGGAAGAGCCAGATTGATTTCCAGATTTGTTGTACAAGTTTACATTCCCACCAGCAGTAGAGTAGGTTTAGTGGGGATCTTAAGATTGTAAGATTGTAAGATGTATTGTAAGATAATGTGGTAACATCCTGGCTTCTGCTCGCCAGATGTTAGTTACACATCCCTGGCTATGACCATCAGATAGCTTTGTATATTGTCACAGGTACCCGAGTAGCAAAAGCTGTCCTTGATTGAGAACTTTGGTAGATAAGACTGCTAGAATAGGAAAGATGAAATATTTGGTAAATATGTGAAAACAGACTTCTATTCTCAAATACAAAAAGAATACATATACGCTGAGAGAAGCAGCCCATCTCTCGTCGTTCTCCCAAGTTGGGGGTCAGTGTGGAATCATGTATGGTCATTCACTGGACTGCTCTCATACTTGAGCTGTAACATATAGGTAGCAAAGGCTGTGTGTCATCATCCCGATGTGATAGAGAAGCAGCCTTAGCTATGACACAGGTTACAGTTTGTCACCAGTGATGTTTTACCTCATCTACCTTTGTTGACACTCACCTCTCCTGCCTATCTTAGTTAAGACATGGGAATTGCTCTTTATTAAGAGCTGAATTGTTCTTTGTTTTCAATCCCATTTCTTCTAGTCTGTTAGGATTTTAATTCTTCCAGTTGGCTTCGTCTCCTTCCAACTTTAACCCTTTAAAAAATTTGATATATTCAATTTGTGTATTGATTCCTGTCCCAATCCTGTATTAACTGAGGGTTCCACCTGAGGTCCTCCTTTGAGACTGCTAGATTATCTGTGGCATGCACAACTTCACTATCAGCTTTTATGTGGTAAAACCAGCCCTCTACCAGACTCATAACAAAGATGACATATCTGTAAGGTTGTCCTAGACATGCTCTATAAAAACTAAGTGTAGGATAATCTCCCAAATTGTTTATCAGTGACTAGATAAATATTCCAACCAGAAATGAAATCAAAAAACCAGGAAACTACCTCAAAATGATTTTTACTCATAGTTCACTTACTGCAAGGATGATAGTTTAGAAACACAGGCTAAAACAACGTGCCTAAAACACATTGTAATTTTCCTGATTCTTAAAAGTATGATTTCATTAATTTGATACATATCTTGATTTTTCATAATGTAATTTATTCTCCCTTTGCAATTATATTAGCCTGCTCAATTACATGTTATTATTTAAAACCTGTTTTTCTTTTCTTTTGTACAGTTAACACAGCAATCCTTCTTTCACCTCCCAGAGTGAATCGGAACAGTCACTACAGCTGTGACTTGACAGTTGTTGTGACGGTGGTTAGATTAAAGCTTATGTCCTGTGTTCTTACTGTGAATTGCACTGAAAGTTCAGGTTCTCTGCTCTGTGATGCTCTGGGTTGCACCTATTAGTAATGCAGATAGTTTTTAAATTGGCCAGATTATTAGTGGGGAATTTTTTTCCTTATTTTTGAAAGGAAGTCCAAAATTCTAGTGTAAGAATTTTGTGAGGCTAAAAAAGTGGGTGTGTAGAAGAGAGTTGCATTATAGAGTAGAGTGTAAGCGCTGCCCTGTGTGTTGCAGATTGGCTGTACAAGTGCTCAGTTCAGAAGCTGGTGGTGGTCATCTCAAATATTGAAAGTGGGGAGGTCCTTGAAAGATGGCAGTTTGATATTGAGTGTGACAAAACCGCAAAAGAAGAAGGGTGAGTATGAATTATGTTATTCCACTTTAACTTTTTTTTTCACAACCTCTGTTACATTAGTTCATGTTGTATTGAACTGATTTCTTAGAATCGCTGTCTGTGGTGTTTTTAAAGATACCTTTGTTGATTTGTGAGGGGCTTCTGAGTGCCTCATAGCCTGTCAGAGACTATTAGATAAGACGCTTTTAACATGCTGTCTTTGTGCCTAACTCAGTGAAATTTGACCTTCATGTTTCTGGTTATACCAGAAACTCTGACAATATACTATATGGGCCATTTAGTGACGGGCTTAAAGGTACTGTTAAATGCCGGAGATGAGCTTAGACCGATTCCTGACTTAAGTGCTGCTCCACTCTACTTCATCTAATGCCAGGAGCTTTGTGAAAATTGAAGATCGCAAGCTCTCTACATCAGAAATGCTCATTACACTAGGCATACTTTTCTCTAAGTTCCTGTAATGAAGAGCCATGTGCATCTGAAGTCTTTGACCTGTAAGAAATTTTTAGCTTACAAAAAAAATAAATAAAACTGTAATTTATTTTACTTGGCTTAATCAGGAATTGGGTATTTAGATTTTACTAAAAATGTCAAAGTTTGGGTGGTGGAGAAATAGCTCAGCAGTTGGGAGCACTGACTGCTCCTCTAGAGAACCCAGGTTCAGTTCCCAGCATCCACATGGCAGCTCACAACTGTCTGCAACTGCAGTTTCAGAGGATCCATGGCAACAGGTATGCACATGGTACATGTGCATATGCGTACAAGCAAAATGCCCATACACATAAAGTAAATAATTTTGTTAATGCCAAAATTCTACCACATTTATGTGTTTGAATCCATTTTCCACTATCTTAAAGAATTACTGAAAATATCCTTACTGGGAGTGTTGGGGAAATTTACTAATCACCCTACACTGAATGACATGATAGATCAGCACTAAAGGATGATGGGAAGGACTGATGCAGGCACAGTAGCCCGAGGGTACTGTTAGCCGTTAACCTTTAGTTTCCTAATGTCGGAAGCATTTTGTTCAGTAAATGGTTACCAGTGTGTTTTCATTAGCTTAATGAAACTGGGCATAAGTTTGTTTCATTCCTGTCTAGTGTTTGTAGAGAAAAGTCACAGAAAGCCATCCAGGATGAAATCCGTTCAGTGATCAGACAGATCACAGCTACCGTGACATTTCTGCCACTGTTGGAAGTTTCTTGTAAGTATTATACAACCTCTTGACTTAAATTTGCTAGGGAAAATGTATACTCTTGTTGGGAGGATCCCCCATTTATTAAATCTTTTCATTTACCTCTGCCTTGTAACATATTTGGGATGTGGAAAACAGTACAGCACAAATAGATGTGTATTCCAGAAAGTGTGAAGACGAGGACTGAGGAGGTGGCTCAGTGCTTAAAGTACTTGCTGAGCACATGTAAGGACCTGAGTTAGATCCCTACCATCAAGATCCTCCAGGTGGTTTGGTGCCCCCCTCATAACTCCAGCCCAGAAAGGCAGGATGGGATCACCAAAGCAATCTGGCTACCAAAACTAGCCACATTGGTAAGCTTTGTGTTTGCCTGAGAAGCCCTGCCTTAGTGAATAAACTGGAAGAATAGTCATTAATTTGGGGCATCCACCTGTGTGCTCTCTACACACACAAGAAAAGAATAGAAAAAAGTAAAAATGCTAACAAATAAAATATTCTACAGTACTTTGAAATTTTTCTCACAATTTCTTTTACTACTTTTATTTTCTACTGAAAAGTGTAATGCTCTGTTCTAAACCCAGTTTTTATTGAAGAGAATAAAATTAGGACAATCTAAGCTAACTTTTTTAGCCAGAGGTGGTTCAAAATGAGTCCCAGTGAGAGGCAGAAAGGACAGCTTCACTTTTAAAACATACTTTAATTTACTGCCATTCCCAACTTAGGTTCATTTGATCTGCTAATTTACACTGACAAAGATTTGGTTGTACCTGAAAAGTGGGAAGAATCGGGACCCCAATTCATTACGAATTCTGAGGAAGTCCGTCTGCGCTCCTTTACTACCACAATCCACAAAGTGAATAGTATGGTGGCCTACAAAGTCCCTGTCAGTGACTGACGAGAAGGTGAGGAGAAGAATGGCATTCTCATTCCCAAGTGTGTTTTCAGAAACTAAGTCAAATATAGTTGATACATTTTCTTCCCGTGTTTCATTTACAGATGAAGAAAGCCAGGATCCTACTTTGATAAATGTGCCTCATTGTTCCATTTCTTGGGTTCCTCCTGGACTTGCCATACAGTCAGCATTTCAGGAGGGCTGCACATCATTAAGGGGAACCAGCAGATTGTGTCAGCATTGTGGAGTGGATTTTTTTTTTTTTTTTTTTACAGTGGTCATTGTAGATAGAAAACTTCTGTTAAAGCTAAATACTTTCCCTAACCATTTAGCTCAGGAATCTTCACCAGAATATAGAGAAGCACCTGAATGTAAATACAGCAGAAGGAATCGAAGGTTTGTTTAGTTCTGAGAGTCATGAATGCTGCCTGTGTCCATTTTATTTCTCCTTGTATAGATCCCATATTGAATATGTGTTAATTATTTTATTTTAGTGTATATACCCTGAACTCAAAGCAATTGATACTGTTTAAATTCTGTAATAAAGAACTCCTGTTTTAATGTTTTATAAAAAAAAAAAAAAATCAAGCTTTAAATGACAGTGATAAAAAAAATAACTCGTGTTTAAGTTTGTGTTACAATATGTTTAATACTGTAGTTTGGTATTAATACAGTCAGATACTGCAATGGATTGAGTGTGTGGATTGTTCATGTTGGTGTGTGCTATCTTCACAACAGTACAATTCACGTGAAGAATGAAATGGCCTTTGAAATAGTTCATATATTAGGCTATGGTGTCATGTCAACCTCATGTTTATTATGGCCTGAACACCAAGCTTATTCCTTTGCCTTCATTGCTATTCTTAATAGCTGTGTTGATTATAATTTGCCAACATTTAAAATTTTTCCAGAAAAGTGACAACTTTGTTTATAATAATTTTGAGTTTTATAACTAAATTTTGTAAAATCACATTCTTGTAAGTTGAACATACACATTTCATACCTCTTAAGAGATTATATATTATTTAAATACACATTTTAAAGTCAAGGCGTCAGTCTGAGCTTTGTTGGAAGTTAGTTGGAAAGATTTGGCCTATATTTACAAATAGGATTATCTTGGGAGAAGGGTATTTCATCTAACAGCTAAAAGCTTTGTGGCTAGTTTCTAATCTGGGAAGTCATGATGCAGTGGGACCCAGTGGGTCTCTTGAGGCACACTTGAACTCTAACTCAGCTGTTTACTGTAGAGGCAACCTGTTCCTATTTGGTCCATTGAGGCATAAAATGAAGCCCAGAAGGGGATGACTCACTCATGATCTTCAGGATCCTATTGGTGTGATCAGCCAGAAAATCCATTTAAAGACGAGACCATGGGAAGGCCTGGGCTTACATAAGATAGAGGCTCTGCTGAAGTGTGCATTGGCACCTTTTTGTTCACTGTGGGGATTTATTATTTTGACTTTGTAAAACATTTTCCCAAAATGTTACCTTGTTTTATGATGTACCTTCAAATTTTGTGTTCTGCCCTTCTTTCCTTTTGGCCAAAGCCTGAGATGCTAACTCAGCTTTTGTCAGCAGAGGGCAGCCATGAGACATGTCAGGGGCAGTCAGCTTCAATTTGTGAAGGCAAAAAAAAAAAAAAATTACTGGGAATTTGGAGTTCTGGAGTGCCAGAAGCAGCAGGGAGGTTTCCCGGCGTGACAGTGAACTGGCATGGAGGCCAGATAGAGCACTGAGCAGAAAGGGTCAAAAGGGAAGAGTCACAGTTTACCACAGAACAAGTAGGCCTCCCCAGCACATGTGCAGTCTTCAGGGTTGAGACCCGCCTGTGGGAAGCCCAAGGTTTCCTTAAAGAAGCAGGAATCTGCTATCAATCAAGAGAACTGCTTTGAACTCAAGCCTGGAATTGAGAACACACTGCCAACAGTGCCAAAGGCTCACAGCCAGTAGAGAGGGGGGTGAGCACCGAGGACAAGCAAGCTTGCTTCCTGTGTTATTATTCCCGAAGAAAACAAGAGACTAGAAATTGGTCTGGAATTCATCCTGTGGCACAGGCTGCTCTAGAATTTGCAGCGTCTCCTCAACCTCCCAAGTGCTGGGGTTGCAGGCAGGCACTCCCAAGCATCGGTACTTCCTGCTTTCTGATATCGTCAGTGTAAATACATGGTAATGCTCTGCTGCTGCCTCCACCTTCCATTCCTACACGCTTCATCTTGTAAAACGTAACTGGAATTTTAAGTCCCAGTTGATCCTCCCTGAATCTGGTAGCTGCTTTTCTGCCTCTGTATCTCATACGAATGAAATCATGCTTGTATTGGTTAGTTTGTGTCCATTTCATTATCCCCGTGTCTTCAGGGTCACCCATATAGTATATTTCCAAATTCCCTTTTTAATGAGTAATACTATCCTGTATGGGTTTAAACCATACTTTGTTCTCTGAACGCTTGGGATGTTTCCATGTTTCAGCTAGTGTGAATATGCAGTTGTGACTGGATTGAGTCCAAGTCTTCAATCATTTAGGGGATATACACAAATGCACCACAGGATTGTATAAAAAGTCTGTTTCTCAATTTTTTGAGGAACCAACATATTGTTTTCTGTAGTAGCTGTTACTGTTGAGGACAGTCATACATCTCACAATAGCGAATTTCTAAGTAAATTTCACTTTTCTTTACATCAGTGCATTACTGCCCATATTGTGCTGTCTTGAAAGCCCTTCCATTTTTTAGTTGTTGCAGCACAGATCCTAATGGTATTTTAGGTCTGTAAAATGTTTGCTATGTCTCCTTTCTGTTCTGGACCTTTAATATGTAGAATACCTTTTGTGTTTTATCTTTTTGGCTGAAAGTCTTTTGCCTTGTGTTAATCCAGCAATCATTGCTCTTCTGGTTACATTATTCCAGGAATATGTGTTTTCATCTAAGAGTTCTGCTGGTGTAGTGTTTTCAAGTGCTTTCTAACTTCTCCCAGAACCCCCTTTCTCAACAATGACATTGGAGAGAAATTCAGTGTTAGTTTTTACATAGAGCTGTAATTATTTAATAAGAGAGATGGCATCAGAGTATGCTTTCTTTTTAAAGGCACACACTTTTAATCCTAGCATTCCAGAGGCAGGAGGATCTTGAGTTTGAAACCAGCCTGAGATAGATAGAAGACCCTGTGTCTCAGGAAAGAGGGGAAAAAAAGAAAGGAAAAGAAAATTTTACATGTAAACCTCTGTTATGGTATTGGCTGTAAGAATCCCTAGCAACAACTTTTAAGAATGCAGATTCCTGGATCTGATAAATTCTCTACACCTGTGGGGTGGGAGGTGGGGTCCCTAAAAAGTCCTCCAAGGAACTTTTAGTGCCTCGCAGGATTTATAACAGTGAATAGATTCCTGGAGGACCAATGCTGGCGTCTCTGAGCGGAAGGGTGTGGGAGAGTGGATCTGAGTCATCTGGAACCGGGTGCAGGGTGAGACTGCTGGCATTTCTGACCTTCATGCATCCTTGGAGATTTGGTGTGAGGCCAGTTGTTACCCAGGGAGTTTGTCCCTTTACAGGTTGTTAAAAATCTGGACAAAATCTCGAGATCATTAGAGACCAAAAGTACAAACATAAAACTCTATGACAGTTACCAGAAAACATAGCAGAAGCACTTTACAGTATTGGTACAGACTTAGCCTTTGGACAGAACTGCAGGGCTCAGAAAATAACAGCAGAGGCTGACAAATGATACTGCATCAAAGTAAAAAGTTAAATAAATTAAAAAAAATAAAAAGCGCAACAAAGGAAATAACCACCATAATGAAAAACTACCCTAGAGAATAGAAAATGTCTGTCAGTGTCTGTTGGGGCAGGGGTTACAATGGTTAGTTTTAATGGCAACTTGCAGAAAATTGGAATCACCTGAGTAGGGAGCCTCAGTTGAGTTATTTTAATTGATGGGATGACCCTCCCCTATGTGGGTGACACCTTTTAGTAACCACCCAGATTTTAAAAAATAATAAGTTGAAAAATATAGCGTTGCTATGGATGATTTCTTGCTGATATCACCATGGTTTCCTGGTTTTCCATGCTGGATTCGTTTTGCTGAAGCATCCAGCACCCCTACAGTGGGTTGCGAGCCTCTCTGGTGAGAGCCACTGTGGGACTGTTCAGACTCCTGAGCACCTGTCTCCAGGACCAAACAACTACCGGGTTCATGGCCTCTGAGGTGTGATGGAGCTGCTGTTCTTTCAAAGTCAGCTAATTTAATAAATTTTAATATAAATTTTATACTTGTACACTTTTTTTAATCCTACTGGTTCTGGTCCTCTACATATCCTTAATTAATGCAGAAGTTTAAGGAACTTGCAATTTTTAACATATATTATAGGTATTTTTTAAGGCAGACAAATGATCTGTACAGTTTTTCAGAAATTTAAATTCCCAACAAATACATGAAAAAGGTCAAAGTTTCGGGCATCAGAAAAATGCAAATTGAAACTGCAAATACAGTGTGATATTAGCCATTAAAAGTGAAATGTGTCATTTGCAGTAAAATGGATAGAAACCTGTGACTATCAAATGACAAAAAGAACACATTTTTCTTTTTTCATATTTTTATTTTAAATTTATTTATTTTTATATCAATCACAGGTTAGGTACTTTGCATCCCAGGTGTAGCCCCCTCCCTCATTCCCTCCTACCCTCCCACTCCCTCCCTCATCTCCCTCCTCCCCACCCCCTCCAAGTCCACCAACTGGGGAGGACTATCTCCCCTTCCATCCATCCCCTGCTCATCCTGTCTCCTCAGGGCTGGCTGCAATGTCCTCCCCTGGGATCTAGCCAGTCTAACACTCCCCGGCATGTATGGGGGAGGGTCAAAGAGTCAGCCATCAAGTTCATGACTGGAACAGTCCCTGTTTCCCTCACTAGGGTCTTCAGTCTGACACCGAGCTATCATGGGCCCCATCTGAGCGGGGGTTCCAGGCCACATCCACAAATGGTCCTTGGTTGTAGAAACTGTCTTATACAAGACCCCTGTGCCCTGCTCAGTTTGGTCTTTGTGGAGCTCTTGTTCTCCCCAAGTCTCAACAACCTCCCCCATTTCTATCATCACTTCTCGTCCTCTGCCAAAGGCTTGATCGGGAGTCTTAATATCTGCTCTGAAACATCGCTATATTGACCTCCTCCCCCAACCCCCCAGAGGTCCTCCTTGTCATGCTCCTGTCCTGTTGCTTCTTTTCTCCTCCACTCAATGTCCATCCCATTTGTCCATCCAAACAAGCATTGATCATACCAACCTGGGTCCTCCTTCCTGTATATCCTCCCTCGGTGGTATGTAGATTTCAGCATGACCTTCCTATCCTAAAGGTCTATATAAGTGAGTATATAGCATATGTTTCTTTCTGCTTTTGGGATACCTCACTTAGGATGATCGTTTCCAGGTCCCACCATTTGCCTGTGAATTTCATGATTTCCTCCTTTTTAATTGCTGAGTAGTATTCCATTGTGTGAAAGTACCACAATATCTGTATCCATTCCTCAACGGAGGGACATTTGGGTTGTTTCCAGGTTCTGGCTATTACAAATAAAGCAGCCATGAACATAGTTGAGCAAATGTCCTTGTTGTGTACTTGAGCATTTTTTGGATATATGCCTAAGAGTGGTATAGCTGGGTCTTGAAGAATCACTATTCCTAATTGTCTAAGAAAGCGCCAAATTGATTTCCAGAGTGGTTGTACAAGTTTACATTTCCACCAGCAGTGGAGGTGGTTTCCCCTTTCTCCACAACCTCTCCAGCATGCATTGTCAATAGAGTTTTTTATCTTAGCCATTCTGGTAGGTGTAAGGTGAAATCTCAGAGTCGTTTTGATGTGCATCTCCCTGGTGGCTAAGGACGTTGAGCATTTCTTTAAGTATTTTTCTGCCATTCTATAATCCTCTACAGTCAGTTCTCTTTTTAGCTCCATACTCCATTTTTTAATTGGATTACTTGGTTTCTTGTTTTTTAACTTCTTGGGTTCTTTATATATACTGGATATTAGCCCTCTGTCAGAAGTAGGACTGGTAATGATCCTTTCCCAATCTGTAGCCTGTCGTTTCGTTCAGATGACAGTGTCCTTTCCTTTACAGAAGCTTTTCAGCTTCATGAGGCCCACTTATTGATTGTTGATCTTCGAGCCTGTGCTGTTGGTGTTGTATTCAGGAAGTAGTCTCCTGTGCCAATGAGTTCTAGGGTCTTCCCCACTTTTTCTTCTAACCGGTTTAGTGTGTCTGGTTTTATGTTGAGGTCTTTGATCCACTTGGACTTTAGCTTTGTGCAAGGTGATAAATATGGATCTATTTTCA
>CM053763.1:63439904-63675037 GCA_028658305.1 Pachyuromys duprasi | reverse complement strand
ACTTTCTTGTGTCAGACAGGCCCTCTGGAATACCTAGAATCCTCTTTATATAGTTTTGTTGGAGGATGGTGGCAGTGAAGGCAAGAAATAGAGGAGGGTTCAGAAAGTGTAAAAATCTCAGCAGGTTAAAGTACTTTCCTCCTAGCTGATGACCTGGGTGTGAGCCACAGGACCCACGTGGTAGAAGGAGAGAACAATTCCCACACATTGTCCTCTGGCCTTTACACACAGGCCATAGCACACATGTGTGCACAGGCAAGTGTACGCACACACTAAATCAATCAATAAATGTAACTAAAACATCAGTTTAAAACTAAAGAATAAATACATTGGAAAAGTAAGGATGAAATGAAGGAGAAGAAACTGTTTTCCCTAGAAAGAGGTGACAGAAACTAATATAATAAATGTGTTTAATTTGGATGTGTGTACAGGTGCATGTGCACCCCTATGTGGGTGCTGGAGATTAACCATGGACTTTCATGCTTGTCTCGGGAGCCTTGCATTGTCTCAGCTACCTCCCCAGGGCCATTAATTTTATTTTAACATTGCAAGACGCTGTGAGCAACTTTTATGTTTTTTTTTCATCTGTTTGAAATACAATAAAATTACTTAAAAAAAATGGAGAGTGTGCCCTCTGTTTTCTGGTTGATTTGGTCAGATCCATGGGTTCTGCCTAGTTTATCTGTACAGATTGTTAATGCAAATTACTCAAAACAAACTGAAAATTCTGTAATTCTTGCAAACATACACTCATGTTTCTATCAGTTGGTTTTTGTGGTGGTGTTACTCTTTGACTAGTGACTTAATGACAGTTAATGGCATTATATTATCTGTTTTCTACATTATCTGATTTTGCTTTATTCTTCTGTGTGATAGATAGGGTCTTACCTAGGGTCAAACTCATGATTCTCCTGCCTTAGCCTTGAAAGTGCTGGAATCATAGGTGTGCATACACCTGCCTTCATTTTCCACTTTAATCTAGAAATAAGTAAATGATATTCCAGCAAAATAAAAATGAACTTGTGATAATCATCAGCTAAACTTAAATGTACTTGGCATTTTTTGTGAATGTGTATTTTACCAAGCAATTGTATTTTGTAACTATTAGAGAAAGCATGGTTGATTTTGACTTTAAAAAATTTTATACTATTCAAGAAGTACAACTATTTTCCTCATTGCTAATGAAAAGCTTATTCATTATTACATCAATATCATTTTTATAAGGTTTGGTTTAGAAAACTTGAAATAGTAAAACTGAATTTCTTTTAATTAAAATACTTTCTGAGATTTTCTAGTTTGTATTTTTGTAAGAATAACTTTATAAAGATGTAATAAATAAGTGAGGTGAGATTTCCAGATATTTTTAAATACCCAGAAAGATCTAAGTTATTAGAAACCATTGCAATAGAATAAATAAATCTATGCAATTAAAAAACTTATTATACAATATTAAGAACATCTTATGTTTTACTAGGCTACGAGTTGTAACTTTCCTATGAATTTCTAAGTATATACAAACTTAACAGAATAGAAAATTACTGATAAACACTAAATTAGTTAATATTTGTTAGATATTCCTAGCTTAAGTTTCATATAGACACATATAGACACTTAACTTGAAAAAAGTTGTAAATTGAAAAATTACAAAATAAAATGTAAATGTATCAATATTATAAATGTTCTCCTGAAAACCAATAAATGCATATTCTTTGTTTTTCACCCTCTAAGTTATTTCAAGTGTTTTGTGACAGGGATGGAAAACTTACACAGTTGACACTAGCTTTCTAAAATGTTTTTAACATTATTAGAGTATAAGCTTAGTATAATCCATTATCAGGTATACTAGTTATACAAGTAGTCCATTTGTGTTTACTTTTTACATATTTATCACTGTACATTAATTGTAAAAAGTTATAGGTTACATGACATTTTCATCCAATATATAATACCCATTGATCATTTCACCTTATTAGCCTTTTTTATTTTTATCCCTCCTTCTGCTAGACCTTCTGCTTTTCCCAATAGGCCCCTTATACTGTCATATCTATCTATATATATATATCCTGAGATCATATTAAGTGAAATCTATGTTCTTTTGTAAATCACTACATTGATATTTCTGTCTCTAAGCATCTGTTGTGTTTGCTTATGATACAGTACAGCTCAAAAGTAAAATTCTAAGCAGAGAATTCTCTAATCACCCTGCTTCATTCTCTCACCTACTTACACCTCTCGCTATCAATGAAGAGATAAAGAAACACTCACCAGGCTGGACCTTTGACAAACATCCATGTAGAACGAGGCCCTGAGAATTAGTTATATGGAAGAATTAGTTAGCTCATCTCCCTCTAGATATATAATTATCATGTCATCTGAAGTAGTAGTTCTGAACGTGAGGTTGTTAGAAAGTGGTGCCATGAAATGGAAAAGTGAACTTCCCTAATTCCAGGAAAACAGTGAAGTAGGAACAGCTGAGCTCTGGGTTTCCCTTGTGTGACCTGTTCTCCCCAGGATATATCTGTCTGTGTGGATTAGCTGATCCCAGTCCTTGTGGAAAAACGAAACAAAACAAAAGTAACAACAATAATATCCCATTTAAAAGAAGCAGAAAAACATTTTAGATTCTCCAAGGTATCCTTCTGGCTACCAAAACATTCATGGTGGCCTCAGGGTCTCACCCAGTAATTAACGGCTCTTGTTAAACTTACAAAGATGTCACCTCTTCCAAACACACTTAGGAAAAGTAATCTTTCTTACTGAGAGCACAGTGGTGAGGTAAAGTAATAGTATGATCAGCAGAAAATAGACTGTGGGGTTGGAATGTAGCTCAGCTGGTAGAGTGCATGCCTAGAAAGTATGAATCCTGGCTTTCTTTTTTTTTTAACATTAGTTACAGTTTATTAACTTTGTATCCCTGCTGTATCCCATTCTTTCATTCCCTCCCAATCCCACCTTCCCTCCCTCCTCTATCTACTCCTGCCCCTTTCCAAGTCCACTGATAGGGGAGGTCCCCCTCCTTTTTCATCTGACCCTAGTTTATCAGGTATCTTCAGGACTGACTGCAAAGTCCTCCTCTGTAGCCTGGCAGGGCTCCTCCTCCCTCAGGGGGTGGGGGTGGGGGGCAAAGAGCCAGCCATTGAGTTCATGTCAGAAATAGTCCCTGTCCCCCTTACTAGGGCACCCACTTGGATGCTGAACTACCATGGGCTACATCTGAGCAGAAGTTCTAGGTTATATCCATACATCGTCCTTAGTTGAAGAAACAATCTCATAAAAGACCCCTGTGCCCAGATATATTTGGTCTTTGTGGGGCTCCTGTCCTCTCCAGATCATATTAACTCCCCCTTCTTTCTTAGGATTCCCTGCACTCTGCCAAAGGTTTGGTTATGAGTCTCAACATCTGCTTTGATACACTGCTAGGTAGAGTCTTTCAGAGGCCCTCTGTGGTAGGCTCCTGTCCTGTTACTTGTTTTCTCCTACATCCAATGTCCATCCCATTTGTCTTTCTAAGTAGGATTGATCGTCTTACCCCAGGTCCCATTTCTTGTTTATCTTCTTTAGGTGTATAGATTTCAGTATGTTTATCCTATCTTATAATCCTGGGTTTCAAACACAGCAATACATAATCCAACACATTGATGTACACATATACAATTAGTACCCTCAGAAAGTAGCCATGGGAGGATCAGAAATTCAAGGTTGTTGTTTGCTACATGGCCAGTTTGAGAACAGTGAGAGCTCACGCTGCATTTCTCTACCAGGAAGACAGAACACTTTTCTCCTCCACAGTGTAAGCATAGACCTCCAAGCCCTGTTAGGGATCTTCTATGCCTACTCCTTAAGCAACTCTGGTAATTGTATTAACTGAATTGCTCATATCATATACTCAAATAAAGAAGAAACTGACAACTAGTCTCTCGTTTTTGACACAACTGTCAATGATCTCCTTTTTATAATTTATCACAAAGTATAATTGTGACTCTAATTATAACTGTTACCTTGGCTATTCTCTTAATTCAAATTCATCTGATTTTTAAATGGTGACATTTGATCAGACAAGATGGACCAGTGAGTAAAAATATCCATCCTCCACCAAGCTTCATCCCTGACATTCAATCCCAAGGACACACATGGTAGAAGGAGACACAAATGGGTCTCTAACCTCCACATACACACTGTGGCAGGAATGTGCACACTCAATGAGTAACACAACATAGCCAATCTCGAGGCTTCCGACGTAACTCACATGTTTATATCTACCTACAGGATCCATTGTGTCACCCCAGCTGCTGCCCACTTCATACACAAGTTTCCCATCTCTTCCACCAGGGTCTAGCTTGGTGAGTACAGTTAACAAAGCTGAAGGGGAAGAGCAATCCAATAGATGCTTTAACTTTAGACATGGGGATGCAGGATTTGAACTTTGCACAATTGGGTTTCAGTCTTTTTTTTTTTTTTTTTTTTTTTACAATACCTCCTTTCCTTCCTTTTGGAATGGTACTATATATTCTGTGCCAATGTATGCTGTATGTGATTTGCTTTTTGCTTTTCCTTTTACTTGAATTATAGAAGTTTCTTTTTATAATTAAGAGATTGCACAGTGTCTCTCTGTGTGTCTACAACTTGTGAATCAGCTGTGAGCACTCAGCTACTGCTCCAACACCATGCCTGCCTGCTGGCCAACAGTGCTCCCTGTTGGAAGGAAACCCATATCCACTCACAGGTAAGCATCAGGAGATCTACTGAGAGTCTAATGGAGCTCTGGTTCATACCTTGAAGCTTTAGAGTATGAATGCTTGGTCTGAAGCTTTAAAAAACCAAAACAACAACAACAACAAAACAAAGATCTTGTTCAAGATTCATTCACACATTTAAGAAATGTGTAAATACCAAGTATTTACTCCAGCCCACATGCATAATAGCAGGTCTTCCTTCACACAACAATGTCGGGCCCAGGTGAAGAGAAAAACAAGTTTTCTTCTGTTTTTTATTAAAATATCCTCAGAGATTTCTTGGGAAATAATCTAATTTTTGTTCTGAAATAAAAAATCTCATTGGGAATTCTTTTCCCCATCATTGTCCATGTTCCAAGACATGCCTTTCCATTTCCTTACCACTGTGCATCTGACCACTGTGCATCTGTGCACTTACCACTCAGTTGGGAAGGAGATTCTAAACTCCAGCCGCACTCTGAATTCATGTATTCACTGTGCATCTGCTCTCATTTCTCAGCACAAAAAGAAAATAAGATAATCACATTTGGACTCTTAAAATCTTTCTTAACTGAGCTGCCTATCATTTCTTCAGTCATTTTATATTATTATGGAGAGGAATTTTAATCCATAACATGGCTGCTCTGGCAAGAGATCACATCCAAAGATTTTATAGATGTGTGTGATTTGGCTCAAATCAAACATGCCTTTAACCCAGGAGACAGAGACAAGCATATCTGAGTTTAACACACAGCCAGCCTGGTATAGAGCAAGTATCAGGTAAAGAAAAGCTTAGGTCCAAGCGTGGTGGTACATGCCTTTAATCCCAAATTATGAAGGTAAAGTTAGTTTGTAGAATAAAGCACCCATGTTTGAAAGAGATGTTTAACTGAGTAGTAAAAAGGTCACAAATCAGAGAAAGATCTGGCAGAATAGGTTACACCCAACTCTCACAAGGAGAAAGAGGAAAGGGAAGTTCCTAAAGGGTAATGCTGAGAGAGAGAAGGAGGAGGCAGTTACTAAGAGAGTTTTACAGAAAGTTGAAGGCAATACAAGCCAGAGAATAAGAAGTCTGAAGATTGGAGCAGATTTCTGGAGTTAGTTTGAAGCCAAGCAGAGCATTTCAGGGGTCAAGAGAGAAGCCAGATTGAGTAAGTCAGCTGGGAGAAGAGTTTGAGCCAGAACAGCTGAGTTGAACCAGCCAGCCCTGAGCTCAGTAAAGATGAGAATGGCTGAGCTTATTCAGCAATAAGTCTCAAAGGCTGAAAACATTTTAAGCCCAGATTAGATTGTATGAAGGTGAGAAGCTTCTAGGACTAGGCCTAGGTTAGCAAACAGAGGCAGTAAGCCTCCGAGACAACAATTGAAAAAGGTGAATAAAAGTTAATTTTGCAGGGTTATTAATGAATGGATTATTCCTTTTCTAAAATAGTTACCAGAGTGCTGGAGAGATGGCTCAGGGGTTAAGAGCACTGACTGCTCTTCCACAGGTCCTAAGTTCAATTCCCAGCAACCACATGGTGACTCACAACCATCCATAATGTGAGCTGATGCCCTCTTCTGGCATACAAGTGTGCAAGCAGGCAGAGCATTTGTATACATAAAATAAATAAATATTTTTTAAAAATAGTTACCAGAATAATTTAACTACAAAAAAAAAAATCTTGAATCATCTATTGTGTTCAGTGTTGTTGACAGAAACAAAGCCATTGAAAGAAGGGAAGAAATGGGATTTGCCTGACACTATAGTATAACAGTGGTGATGACTGTAGGAAATTATGTAGCACTCTCTTGGACTTGCATTTTCTTTTTTTCTTTTCTTTCTTTTTTTTAAGTCCAGGCAACAAACATGTGAAGTCATTTTTAATACAATTAAAGTTTTTAAACTATAAGAAAGTAGCACACAAAGATTTTTCTTATAAAATATGCATTTTCAGCCTTAAAATATAGGAAATGCCTGAGACACATATGTGTCCCTGAGGACAATATATACCCACGTGGTTAATAATTTTTTCTTTTGGAACAAGACATCAGTAGGCACCCTAGGCTAGCCTTAAATTCTTCATCCTCCTCCCTCAGCCTCCCAAGAGCCAGAAATGCAGGGATATGCCAAAACACCTGACCATTTTGTTTTTTGTAGTATTGGCATCATTGTAAAACTCACCAAAAGGCAAATATGAAGAAAAAAGATATACAAAAACTGAAAGTCTGTTTGCTTAGTAATATATATTAACTTTATGAAATGTTTCGTTAGCTTAAGGCTTGGAACATCTTCATGCATCTTGATTTTTTGGAGGGATCCTAAGAGCTTTGCATTCTTAGCTCTTAGCTCTTTAGCCATTCTGAAGGCAAATTCTACAGCACTCTCAGTTCAGGTCCCAAGTGTACATCAGCTGCCAGCTATCCTGATGTCTGCCTACATCTTAAAATGCCCATCCCATGGGAGCTCTGGGACCCTGAGTGCTGAGTACAACTGTCATTCTTATCCAGACACAATACTGCAGCTGCACCAGATGAAAAGGCAGAGTGAGAATTCACCAGGTTATATGACTGGTAAAGTAGAAATGGAAGAAAATGAGACTTCACTCTACTCCTAAAGAAAGGGCAAGAGACAGAGAAGATGAGGAGCAGGGTCAGCAGCAGCTGGCTTGGGCGCTTTTCCAAGAAGTCGGCAGGTTTTCATTAGAAATCCACTTCCTTTGGTACAGGATCTATAAGAAGCTTTGTAGACAGGATCTATAAGAAGCTTTGCAGAGTAAGTGTGTTGGACTCCCGAGGTGGGGAGACCCTCTGTTCCTCGGGATAGATGCCAGACCCCAATAACTCACAAAGACAAGACTTGTTGCAAACAGCAAGAGGTGTTTACTAGTAGCCGGCATGCCAGGGCTCTGCACACAGCTCCCAAGCAAGGGAGTGGTACAGAGCCCTGAGCTGCAGAATCACAGAGTTTATAAAGGCAAAAACCGCAAAACAGGAGGGGGTCTAGGGGTAAGGGATTTTTCTAACGGGGGCAGTCAGTGATTGGCTGTGCCCAGGTGTGGTGACTAGGGGACGGTTAGGGACTGTTTGCACTTTTCAGTCCAGGAACAAAGAAGGGCGTTTAGGGCCAAGTGCTGAAAAGCACAGAAAAGCAAAACAAAAGTCTTGCACGGAACTCCTGAAAATTCTGAGTGTCATCTTTTCTCCCACGAACAGTTTCAAACTTGCTAGCTTCTGATGCCCCACAACCTCCCCTCTGATCATTCTCTAGGTCAAACTACGAAGAAAGGGAAACCACTGTGCTGCCTATGAGAAGCCTAGATGCAGAAGTAGGAGTCGAAAATGAAATTTCTCTTCATAAATCTGATAGACATTATGTTGAGAAAACACAAATGAGAGCAATTCTCTAACACTACACATTGTCAAATTATTTAAAGAATACTAACCACAGTGATAGAAAATCCCCAAACTGCCAACCATTGAGACAGTTCAATTGAACTGTTCTAATCTACTCATGGTATCTCAGGAACTCATGGCTCTGAGGGGGGTAGGGTGACAGAATCTTAACCCTGCCCATTTACTGCCACATACCTGCTTTTGTGCTTGTTTGGGTTATGCTCTCCTGCAAATAAAAGGCTGGTGGAAAAAAAAAAAACAACATGGGATGTGAAGCTAATGCCATTAGAGAAATCTAGGTGCAGCCAGCTGTTATAATAAAATTTCTTTTCCCTAACTTAAAAATGGCTTGGTGACTCAGTTTCTCAGAAATTCCAGCAACATTCTGGAATTCCCAGTGAGATGACACCACCACACCCCTGCTCTGCCCCAAACCCTTAGTTAGATAAGTCCACCAGTCAGGGTGCTGGCATACTTCTTTAAAAATTTTATTTACATTTCTTTTACCTTTTTCTCCCTACTCCAACCCAATCTCTTCCAATTCCCCAACAACAGGTAGAAGGGAGAAAGGGTTAATGGGCAAGGGGGCACAGTTCTCTTAGCTGGTCAGGGTCGTTGGGTTCCTTGGAGCCAGTCCAATCCTTGTCTCAGGAGATCTCCAACTTCTTGTCTCACAGCAGCAACCAGGAGCAGCAAGGGGGAAGCAGCAGCAGCCTTGTTCTTTCTTGAAGCTCCACACTCCCTGGGCTCTGGCATTTAGTCTCTCCAGAGTCCTCAGATTTAAACTATCTGCAGCTTGCAAAGAGCTCCTCTCAGAGCCCACATGAGGCAAACAGTCGGCTGCTGTGGACAATCTGAGTAAGTCCCACATGCCACACCTGGGGCCAAAACAAAAACATGTTTATATACACAACATCAGGGAGCCATCCTTCCACCTTTCCAAGGTAACTCAGGCTCTGAATTTCTATCTAGAACAGGATTCAGAGGGAATACCTAGGGATTAGCTGTTTGAACTCTGGACGAATGAGTATGAATCTGATAATGAAGATGATAGCCCCACAGCTCTAAGGCTATGGAGTCTGAGTGGGCCCCAACCTAGGGTTCAGCTAAGACTGCCTAACCTGAATGAGCTCTCACATCCTGGAATCAGAAGTGACCCAGCACTGAAGTTGTACATGTGACCCTAAGGCAACCTCCTAAGTCTATACAAGATGGCCAGCCAGGTGGACATCAGACTAAGGGGATGGAGGTCCTCCCGGCTATCTACCCTCCTTGTGCATGAACACTGCATACATGCCAGGCATATATAAAACCAAACATGTTAAAGTGCCCTATGGTATTTCAGAAGATGTTGGCAAACCTCAAGGCAGGGTTTTCTAGGGACTACTGCAGTGGTGTGAACATAAAGCCTTCCAGGTTGAGAGCCTTCTGCAAAGTCCCCTGGTGCTCCTTGAATGTCAACTGGCGTTAAGAAGGAACTCCACCTAGCCACCATCCACAGAGTATGAGACACCTGCATTGGAGAACCCAGGCACCCTGACCAGTTTCCTTACATTAATTCCTGGTATGGCCTGCCCTTCTACCACCCACAACTGGCTTCATTTCCGTGCTTTTTGGGAGTCCACTGAAGTGCTGATCTCTAAATCTCAAAAGCTACCTACCCTCCAAGTGGAGAATTATTTGGAACTTCCACCATATATATCCCCCTCCCGTCTGCGGCCACCCTCAATATCAAGAACCCAAAACTCCAATTCCTGCTTTGTATCTCGCCTTACTACCTGGGACTCTTCGGGATACTTGGAGATTTCTCCAGTTTTGGCCATGTTTGTTACTTAGGAACTCCATTTTGCACTTCCTTGACGATGACTGAGAAGGGCCTAGAGACCCCGGGTATGTGGAGATCCCATTTGCACACTCACGCACAGAGCTGCCAATCCCTTTGCCCACAAACTATGAGAGAAGATCTCCAACCTCCAGCCACTTAAGATGCAAGTCTCTTGAAGGCTGCCCAGTGCCAGGTTGTCCTGCATGAATTGCAAAAAACTCTAGGTCCAGCTGCCATCCTAGAGGGTGGGACTTTCAGTCCAGGCCAGTTCAATAGGTTATCAGCCCTTCAGCACTCCTGAACTCCTGAACTGGCTTCATTACACCCTGCCACACTTAGAACCACAAGCAAAAATCAACCTTCTGACCACCATTTTGCATGGCTGCCAGCCTATTTGGGACAACTGCTGACAGCTCCTGATTGCTCTTTTAACCTGTTCCCTTTAGCCTCAGATGCCTGGCTGATCACTCAAGCACCCCTACACAACTCTACTAACAACCCAAAGCTCTTTATTTCCTGAAGAGCATCTAAAGGGATCTCAGCACACCTGGGACCCTCCAGGCAGTCATCCTCAAGAGAGTTCAGAGAAGAGTTCCTGAATAACAATCCTGTCCAAAACTGGAGAAGCCACCCAGTCCCAGAAGACTGAAGAGTTCCAGAAGTCCAGTCACCAATTCTATATGAAGTTCTGTGATGCTTACAGGAGGTTCATACATACATACATACATACACACACACACACACATATATATGTGACATACTTGGAGTGATGGAGTCTGTATGTTGAATATGTTGAGTATGTTCTGGGGTTGAGGGATGCAGGATGGTATTCCTGATTTCATACCTAGATATTCTCCTTGGACCAGAGGTAGGCCAGTATTTGGGATAAGGAAAAAATAAATCCAACTTTATTAACCAATATTACTGTGATATTGGTGCTTCTGCCACAGGGTCAATCACGCTTGTGGTCCAACATAAACAGCTTTTCAACCAAAGTACAGGACTTCAGTATGGTCCAACAGAGTTGAGTCACCCTGCAGTGCCAAACAGACTCGCTGGCAGCCATGGCAGAAGGCTGGCTTAAGCACAGCTGAAGAGAACTGCATACGTGTCTTCCTAAGAAAGAATGACGTACAAATCACGTACTGTAAGAGAAAATGCTAGACAGTTGTAACAAATCAAGGTCTGAGATAAAACCAAAGAATCTTACTGGGGTGAAACTTGAGCCTCCTGGAACCCACGGCTAGCTCCCCCTAGTTGGGCCCTGGGTTATCATTTTCCTCACTCTGTTTGGTCCATGCCTTATACATTTTCTAACTCCCTTCATCAGAAACAGGACAGAAGCAGTTAGACTCCAGGTCCTCCACCAGTCTCAGCTGATTGCTTCAGAAGGATCATAAGAGATTGTGCCAAGAAGAGAAGGTGTGGATAGCACAGAGAAGGTGTGAATAGTGAGCTGTGGGGGCATTTGGTAATTAGGATGTTCATATGAGATTTGCTTTTCAAATATGCTTAATTTATCTACACAAACATTCCTTACAATACCAAGCTACATACATTGCAGTAATCCCATGTAAACAAACATTTCCAAGTAGAAAAGATGGGCAGGAAATGCTGGGCAAGCCTCTCCCATGAGGACATTTGAGAAGCAGTTCAACCTTCATCCACTGTGATGTCCTTCAGCTATTGCAGGCTAGGAGGATGGCACTGTTAGAATTCTAGAAGGTTCCCGAGAGTCAGCAAGTGGCTAGCACTGACAAGTAGGTACTCGCAATGGTGCTGGACACTCAACAATTACCAGAGCCAGAGTCACACAGTAGCCTGCCTCAAAGTCCTGTAGCTGATGGGAATCAGAGCAGAGGCTTGAGATGCCCTGCAATCCTAGGGCCCTGTCCCATTTCATTTCTCAACCTGTTTAGGTATATCAGCTCATGGCTTATCAGGCTCACCATGTATTTGACTTTGGAGTAATTATTTTGCACATTTTTTCCGTTTTGTTCACAGCCAAAACTGGTTCTGTTCACACTGTTTGTAAATATTTATCTCCCTTTAGAACAATAACATCCTTTAAGCCAAAATGTGTTAATATTAATTCTGTCAAAACAAATTTTTGGTTCAAAATGACATGACTTGTCTTCAACATAATTTCCAGGTTACACAAAAATGGTTTCACTTATGTTTCTAACAGGAGGGAATGTAGTGGAAAATCCCCACACTGCCATGTGCTGAAAGAAAGGAAATTCCCCAGTGCTGAAACAGTTCTGGTGAACTGCCATGCCTCATTTACAGTATCTCCAGGAACTCAAGGCACTGAGGGGGATGGAGTTATGGAATTTTAACCCTGCCCAGCCACAGGGCTTTTGAACTTGCACTTCCTGTTTGCTCACTTCCCAAGTATGAAAAGGCTGTTGAACCCAAGGCAGGAGACCCATACAATTACAGAGAGATCTAAGTGTGGCCTACCAGTATAACAAACTTTCCTCTCCCCAGTTGAAAAAAAAAAAAAGGATCAATGACTCAGTTTCTCAGAAGTTTGTGCAACAGCACCAAAGCACAGTAACATGTAAACTATGTGGACCAAGTAATTTCCCCAAGATGTAAATATCTAAGCCTGATATGGTGGCACATGCTTGTAACGCTAGCACTCAGGGAGCCAGACGCAGGCGGCTCTCTGAGTTTGAGGCCAGCCTCACTACAAAGTGAGTTTAGGACAGTCAAAGTACAGAGAAAAACAACAACAACAACAACAATAAAAAGATATAAATACCTAGTGGTTAGCATGGCAGAAAACAGAGACATTGAAGAGTGTTGAAGGGACATACAGCAAAAGCCTTTGTCTTTGCATTTCAACAAGACTTAGCTTTACATTTTCTCCACTATATGTTTAAAATTTGGAGCTTGAACATCTGCTTCAGTTTGGCCTCCTCAGTGAGCACTCCTGCTACTCCAGGAGAACATGGTCTTCTTGATTACAGAAGTTTAAGGAA
Source organism: Pachyuromys duprasi (assembly GCA_028658305.1). Taxonomy (NCBI): domain Eukaryota; kingdom Metazoa; phylum Chordata; class Mammalia; order Rodentia; family Muridae; genus Pachyuromys; species Pachyuromys duprasi. Next base: position 63,662,138 of record CM053763.1, on the reverse strand, counting down.
AGCTAGCATATGCACATACTCAGATTCAGTACTTTGATTGTACTCATCACCAATAGTGTGGCTCTATGTTTAGCATTTTCCTCATGTGGGGGACAAGCATCAATATGGCATCAAATGAGTAACCTTTGAAATCCCAGATTCATCTCACGGGTATGGAGAAATTTTACCTCTTTTCTCAACCGTAATGAGCTAGTCTTGGAACCACTGCATAGTTCGTCTTAAAGTCCAGACAACAGAGAAGTGAGACCCTTACTCTTCAAGTGCTTTCCTTATCTATTGCTGTCTACAACCTCAAGACACTATGCTGTTCTTCATCCAATGTGTCTTATGTATATTTCTATTGTTGTGATAAGACACCATAATGAAGGCAACTTATAATTGTTGGGTTTCATACCCAGGACAAGTGGCTGAGGTGCCTACTTAATATATCAAAGCTGACCTGGCTCCAGATTCTCCTAGTATCTCTCAGTCCCTCAGTCCCTACCTGTTAGAGTGCATGGCTGGGATCACCTCCCCCCTCTCAATGCTAAACTTTCCAGCCACGCCCTCTCCCCAAGAAGCACTTTACTGTATAATCCAGACATTTTTGGTTCCTTCTCTCCTCCCTCTGTGCTTACACACACTCTTTCTCTCCCCTGACCCTGCCTTCTCTTGATGGTGACTTTCCTAGCGCCATTTCTTGGGATGGGTGAACCCACCCACAGTAAACCTGCCTTTATATTTTAATTTATCTTGAATAGGCTCATTTCAAAGGTGGAGAATACCTATCAGAAATAATTTATTTGGCTTACAGTTCCATAAAAATAAGAGTCCATCATGGCCAGGAAGCATCAGGCATATTGGCTGGAGCAGCATCTGAGTACTTATATCTCAAATCAAAAGCAAGAAGCAGAAAGAACAAACTCGAAAAAGCACCAAGTCTTTAAACTTTCAACACCAGCCCCCAGTGACATACTTTCTTCAGTGTGGCCATACCTCCAAAGCATCCCCAAACAGGGCCACCAACTGACCAAGCATTCAAATGCCTGAGAATGTGGGAGACATCGCATTCAAATCACTGCATAATGGGAGGGGACAGTACAGACGAAACCCCGTATGTCCCCAGAGTCAGCCATGGAAATAACTGTGAGGTCTGACATCATGAGCCACCTTATCTCTAGGTGCGTATTTCCATTCTTCTAAGGAGGCAGCGCTCTCTCCATTGTATCTAGGGAGCAGTTTATAGACTTAATTATGTGTATACTCATCTAAAGGCCTCTAAGGAACATGGCTTTCAAGGGACACTCATGTCTTCCTCACAGCTGAGTTTTACACTACCGGGCCCAGGAGAAAATGATTGAAATTATTACATTTAGCACATCTGCAAAGAAGAAATGTGGCATTGAGGATGTCCCTCCAAGATTTAAGATGAAAGGCCCTGGTCTCTTAGCCAAAATTCAACTCCCAATTCTTTTTCCCACAGCAGCCTTGCTTTCCATATCTGTTTCGGAGCTAGGTCTGTACTATGGCTGGACTGGGTATGTGGTGCCTTTTGAACCTTCCTGTTCTCCATTTTCTTCCGACCATTTCATTATAATCCCACTGACATTCTTTGCCTAGTGAAAATGTGTTAATAATTTGGGAAGTGGCTTTCACAAAAAGACAAATTCTACTTAAGGGTGTGTGTGTGTGTGTGTGTGTGTGTGTGAGAGAGAGAGAGAGAGAGAGAGAGAGAGAGAGAGAGAGAGAGAGAGAGAGATTGTAATTCTATAAGCAGAAAAGTAATTTAATTTTTCACTCTTTGTTCCTCACTAAAGCTATAGGAAGACATTAACTCAAATCATTCCAAAATTAATTGCCTCATTTTTTTCATGGCAATAGCACATATTTATTAATCACAGAAGCAGCATGAATGATCACTTTATATAACACATGTTATAACAGGCTGAGCTACATCTGAAAATATTTAGAGAAAGTAAAGACTGAGTGTTGAGTTTTCTCTCTCTTCTCATAGAGTAGTTTGGGAGCATAAGTCCACACCAAGGACTAGGGCCTTCCTCTAGGACAGTGGTTCTCAACCTTCTTAAATGCTGTGACCCTTTACTACATTTCCTCATGTTGTGGTGACCCCCGACCATAAAATTACTTTTGTTGTGGCTTCATAACTGTAGTTTTGCTAGTTAAATATCTGTGTTTTCCAACGGATTTAAATGACCCCTGTGAAAGGGTTGTTCAACCCCAAAAAAGTTGCAACCCACAAGTTGGGAACTGCTACTCCTTATGAAAGCCAAGGATCAGAACATATTTGAATAACATTGGAAATAATCAAATCAGGTTAAGAGACAAGAAACTTAGTTGCATAAAACAAAATGTCTACTTCTCGGCATTTGTACATGTTGACATACAGGCACATCCTCCCAGACTTGAGAATACGTGTCTTTTTCTTTTAAGTTGATGATGTGGGTGCCAAGTAATATAGTCTGGCCTCAGGACTGCACTCCTTTTAGAGGCTGCTAACACCAATGGAGAATAAAGTTGTTAGTCTGCTTTATGAGAAGAAAACTAACATCTAGGCTACCTAAAACTCCTCATGTTGTCACAGTAGTGAACTATGACTTCATTATAGGAAACTGTGATGTCTCAATGAAGCATTATGATGCTGAATTGGAGCATTATGGTGATTCACTGAAGAATTATGGTGGCATAATGGGGTATTGTATGGTCAAAGTAGAAAAATGTGATATCACAATGGCTCCCTGTGATGTTGCAAGGAGATATTATATTGTAACAATAGAGCATTGCATAGACACAGTGGAGAATTGTGGTGTCAAAATGGAGATCTAGGCAGGCAATCTTTAATTCCAGCACTCAGGAGGCAAAGGCAACTGGGTATCTGTGAGATCAAGGCCAACTTGGTCTACATAACAAGTTCCAAGATAGGCAAGGCTATGTAAAGAGACCTTGTCTCAAAAAGACACACACACACAAATAGATGTATGCATTGTATCAATGCAGTGGGGCCTTCCGTCGTCACAATAAAGAACTGTGATGTTTTACAGAGACTGCATTGTCACAGAAGTACTTCTTAATGTGACCATCAAAAATGATCTTGTCATAATGTAGAATTGTGGTATCAAAGTATAGCATTGTCACATCACGGAGAAATCTATAATAATGGGCGTAGTAATGTCACAATGGGGCAGTGTGTTATCACTAGGTTAAACTGCAATCTCAAAACAGGCATTCTGATATCACAATGGATTTCATGGTGTCGAAGTAGAGAGCTGGAAATGCAAAGCTGAGAATAGTGATGTCAAATGGAATATTATGGTGTCACAATATAGAAATAATTATGTTTTAACAGGGCATTATGATGTCACAATGGGACACTGTGTTGTCAAAATGGGAAATGTAATGTTATAAGGAAGAATTATGATATGACAATGGACCGTCATTATGTCACTATTAGACATCATGTTGTCACAGTCGGGCATTGTGTGGTCAAACCGTGATTAAACAATGATCAGCACACTGCCCCTGGACTATTCTGCTGTATAATGAAGAATTGTGGTGTCTTAATTATGTCACAATGGTACACTATAATGAAGCACTATAACGTGAAGATAGAAATTATGAGAATCCTGCTAAAAATTTTAGTACTATAATGTTACAGTGCAGAATCATGGTGCCATACTGAAGAATTATGGTGCTTTAATGGGGTATTGTGATGTCACAATAGAGAATTTTCATGACAATTGGACACTGTTTGGTCACAATGGGTTTTTTTTCTCTTTTGTTTATTCATTCATCTTTTTTCAGTTTTAATTAAATGTATTTATTTATTCACTTTACTTCCTGAATACAGCCCCCTCCCTCTGCTCCTCCCAGTCTCATCCACCCACTCTTTTCTCCCCTTTCCCCCTCCTCTTCTCCTCAGAGAAGGGGAGCTTCCTCTCCCCAATTCCACCACCCCAGTATACCAACACACCCTGGAACATCCAATAGAATCAGGACTAAGCACATCCTCTTCCTCTGGGGCCGGGCAAGGCAGCCCAGCTAAGGGCAAGTGATCCAAAAGTAGGCAACAGAGTTCATGTCAGAGACAGCCCTCTAAACCTGCACTCCGCTTGCTAGGCAACCCACATGAGGACAAAGCTGCCCATTGGTGTATGGGACCTAGCTCCAGTCCATGCATGCTCTTTGGTTGGTGCTTCAGTCTCTGTAAGCCCCCATGGGTCTAGGCTAGTTAGCTTTATTGGTCTTCTTGCAGAGTTCTTCTCCCCTCTGGGTCCTTTTATCCTTCCCCAACTCTTCCACAACACTCCCTGAGCTCTGCCTTTGGTTTGGCTGGGGGTCTCAGCATCTGTTTTGATCAGCTGCTGGATGGAGCCTGGCAGAGGACAGTTATGCCAGGCTCCTGTCTGCAAGCATAGCAGAGTATTGCTAATAGTGTCAGGGGTTGGCTCTCTCCTGTTGGGGTGGGGAGTCTCAGGATGGCGCAGTCATTAGTTGATCATTTCCACAAATCTCTGCTCCATCTTTATCCCTGCACATCTTCTAGGCAGGGTAAATTTTGGGTCAAAGCTTCATGAGTGGGCTGGTGTTCCCTAGCCTCCCCTGGAAGTCCTGCCTGGCTAGAAGGTGGCCACTTCAGCCTCCATGTGCCCTGCTTCTAGGAGACACCCTCATATCCTGCCAGGATCAGACCTTGCCACAGAGATGATCGCATTGGCTTCCTTTCTCTCTGCCAGCCCTCTCACCTCAAACCCTGCTCTCCCCACATCTGATCCCCACCCTCCTCGTTCCTTTCCTCACACCTTCTCCTATCCAGTTCCCACACTTCATCCACTTCCAATGCCCATTCTATTTCCCCTTCTGAGCAGGATTCAAGCATCCTCCCCTGAGCCTTCCTTGTTATTTATTTTCTTCAGCTCCGAGGATTGTAGTATGATTATCCTATTATTACTATAGGCTAATAATCACTTATAAGTGATTACATACTATGTGTGTCTTTCTGGGTCTGGGTTACCTCACTCAGGATGATCTTTTCTAGTTCCATCCATTCGCTTGCAAATGTCATGATTTTCTTGTTTTTAATAGCGGAGTAGCATTCCATTGTGTAAATGTGCCACATTTTCTTTATCCATTTTCAGTTGAGGGACATCTGGAGAGTTTCGTTTCTGGCTAGTACAAATAAAGGTGCTATGAACATGGTTGAGCAAGTGTCCTTGTTGTATGGTAGAGCATCTTTTGGATGTATGCCCAGGAGTGCTACAGCTGGGTCTTGAGGTAGAACTATTCCCAATTTTCTGAGAAACTGCCAGATTGATTTTCAAAGTGGTGGTATAAGTGTGTGCTTTCACCACCAACGCAAGAGTGTTCCCCTTTCTCCAGCATGTGCTGTCGCATGAGCTTTTGATCTTAGACATTCTGGCAGGTGTAAGATGGAATCTCAGAGTCATTTTGATTTGCAGTTCCCTGATGACTAAGGGTGTTGAGTATTTGTTTACATACTTCTCAGTCGTTAGAGATTACTCTGTTGAGAATTCTCAGTTTAGCTCTTGCCCCATTTTTAAATGGATGATTTGGTTTATTGCTGTTTCTTGAGTTCCTTATATATTTTGGATATTATCCATCTGTTGGATGTAGGGTTGGTGAAGATCTTTTCCCAATCTGTAAGCTGCTATTTTGTTCTATTGACAGAGTCCTTTGCCTACAGAAGCTTTTCAGTTTCATGAGGTCCCATTTATTAATTGTTAATCTTGGTATTGTTCTCGTTCTTTCTAATTTATTGACTTCAGCTGTGTTTGTTTATTTCCTACTATCTACTCCTCTTGGGTATGTTTGTTTCTTTTTTTTTTCTAGTGCTTTCAGCTGTGCTGTTATGTTGCTAGTATGAGATCTCTTCAGTTTTTTTTTTTTTTTTTTTTTTTATGAAAGCACTTAGTACTGTGAACTTTCCTTTTAGCACTGCTTTCACTGTGTCCCATAAGTTTGGGTAAGTTGTGACTTCATTTTTATTGAATTTTAGAAAGTCTTCAATTTCTTCATTTCTGCCTTGACCCAGTGGTCATTGAGTAGGGAGTTGTTCTGGTTCCATGAGTGTGTAGGCTTTCTGTTATTTCCATTGTTGTTCAAGTCCAGCTTAATCTATAGTAATCTGATAGAGTGTAAGGTGTTATTTAATTTTTTTGTATCAATTGAAGTTTGCTTTGTGACTGACTTATATGGTCAATTTTGGAGAAGGTTCTGTGTGGTGCTGAGAAAGTATATTCTTTTGTGTTTGGGTGAAAAGTTCTGTAGCTATCTTTAGGTCCACTTGATTCATGACTTCGGTTAGTTTCATTATTTCTCTGTTTAGTTTCTCTCTTGACATGTCCATTGGTAAAAGTGGAGTGTAGAAGTCTCCCACTATTAATGTGTGTGGATCAATGTATCATTTAAGATTTAGTAATGTTTCTTTTTAAAATGTGGGAGCCCTTTTATTTGGTATATAAATGATCAAAACTGAGATGTCATCTTGGTGGATTTTTCCTTTAATGAGCATGAAGTGTCCTTCCTATCTCTTTTGATTAATTTTGGTTGAAAGTCTATTTTATTAGGTATTGGAATGGTTACTCCAGCTTGCTTCTTGGGTCTGTTTGCTGGAAAAACTTTTTTCAGGCATTTTACTCTGAAGTAATGTCTATCTTTGTTGCTGAGGTGTGTTTCTTGCATGCAGCAGAATGATGGGTGTTGTTTATGCATCTACTCTGTTAGCCTGTGTCTTTTTATTAGGGAATTGAATCTATTGATGTTGAGAGATATTAGTGACCAATGATTATTAGTTCTTGTTCTTTTGATGGTGGTGGTAGTGTGTGTGCTGCTTTTCTTTTGGATTTGCTGCAGTGGAGTTATTTATTTCCTATATTTTCTTGGTTGTAGCTAACCTCCTTGTTGCACTTTTACTTGTAATATCTTCTGTAGGGCTAGATTTGTGCAAGGATATTATTTGAATTTAGTTTTGTCATATATTGTTTCCTCCATCTAGGTTGATTGAAAGTTTTGCTGGGTAGAGTAGTCTGGGCTAACATCTGTGGTCTCTTAGGGTCTGCAAGATATCTGACCAGGACCTCCTGAGTTTTAGTCTCTGATGAGAAGTCAGGCATAATTCTGGAGGTCTGCCTTTATGTGTTACTTGGCCTTTTTCCCTTACAGCTTTTAATATTGTTTCTTTTTTCTGTACATTTAGTGTTTTGATTATTATGTGACAAGAGGAATTTCTTTTCTGGTCCAATGTATTGGGTGTTCTATAAGCCTCTTGTATGGTTATAGGCATCTCTTTCTTTTGAGATTGGAGGCATTTTCTTCTAATATTTTCTGGTCCTTGAAGTTGGGAATCTTTTCTTTCTTCTATTGCTATTCTATCGCTAAGGTTTCATCTTTTCACAGTGTTCCTGATTTTTTGGATGTTTGGTGTCAAAAAAATTTTTAAACTTAAACATTTTCTTTGCAGATATTAAGACTCACAACCAAGCCTTTGGCAGAGTGCAGGGAATCATATGAAAAAAAAGGGGGAGTTAGTAAGACTTGGCGAGGACAAGAGCTCCACAAAGACCAAATAGATCAGGGCACAGGGATCTTTTTTGAGACTGTTTCTCCAACCAAGGACCATGTATGGATATAAACTAGAACCCCTGCTCAGATGTGGCCCATGGTAGCTCAGTATCCAACTGGGTACCCTAGTAAGGGGAACAGGGACTATTTCTGTCATGAACTCAATGGCTGGCTCTTTGACCCTCCCTCCACCCCCAAGGGAGGAGCAGCCTAGCTAGAACCCAGAAGAGGACATTGCAGCCAGCACTGAAGAGACATGATAAGCTAGGGTCAGATGGAAGTGGGGGAGGTCCTCCCCTATCAGTGGACTTGGAGGGGGGCAGGGAAAAGATGAGGGAGGGATGGGAGGAGTGGGAGAGAATGAGGGAGGGGGCTATGGCTGGGATATAAAGTACATAACCTGTGATTAATATAAAAATAAATAAAAAATGTAAAAAATAAAAAAAAACATTTTCTTTGACAGATGTATAAATTTCTTCAATTGTGTCTTCTACATGTGAGATTCTCTCCTCCAGCTCTATTATTGTGTTGGTGATGCTTACCTCTGTAGTTCTTGTTCTTGTCCCTAAATTTTCCATCTCTAGGATTCCCCCAGTTTTTGTTTTCTTTTCTTTTTTGGTTTGTTTTGTGAGAGAGTGGTTCCCTGTGTAGCCTTGGCTATACTGGACTTGCCTTGGAGACCAGGCTAGCCTCAAACTCATAGAGTTCTACCTGTATTTGCCTCCCCAAGTGCTGGGATTAAAGGTGTATGCCACGACACCCAGATAATTTGTGTTTTCTTTCTTGTTTGTATTTCCGTTTTCAGATCTTGTACCATTTTATTAATTTCTTTCACTTGTTTAATTGTATTTCCTGTTTTCTTTAAAAGGTATCTTTGTTTCTTCTTTTTTTTTAAATAATAATTTATTCACTTTATATCCCTATTGTAGCCTCCTTCCTCATCTCCTCTTGGTCCCACCCTCCTTACCTCTTCCTCCATCCCCCTCACCTAGATCACAGAAAAGGGGAGCCCTCTTCCCCTACCATCTGACCCTAGCCTATCAAGTCTCATCAGGATTGTCTGGATCCTCTTGCTCTGCAGCCCCAAAAGGCCACCAAGCCAGCAGGAAGTGATGAAAGAACAGGCAATGCAGTCCATGTCAGAGATAACCCCTGTTCCCCTGACTAGGAGACCCAATGGAGCTGTTCTTGGGCTACATCTGAGTAAGGGGTCTAGGTCCTCTCCATGTATGGTCCTTGGTTGCATCAGTCTCCTCAGGCCCTTCTGGGCCAAAAATTCTTGGCTTTGTTGGTCTCCTGGTGGAGCTCCATCCCCTCCGGATTCTTCTGTTTCCACCCTGTTGCATAGGACTCCCTGCACTCTGCCCAAAGTTTAGCTGTAAGTCTCAGCATCTGCTTCAATCTCCTACTAGATGCAGTCTTTCAAAGGACATCTATGGCAAGTTCCCATCCTGTACCCTCTTTCCAACCACTTCCGGTGACTATTCTAGTTGCCCTTCTGAATGAGGGCAATCCTCCCTCGGGTCCTTCTTGTTACTTAGCTTCTTTAGGTCAGTGGATTTTAGGATGGTTATACTGTATTATATGGCTAATATCTGCTTATAAATGAATAATATACCATGTGTGTCTTTCTTGTTCTGGGTTATCTTACTCAGGATGATCTTTTCTAGTTCCCTCCATTTACTTGTAAATTTCATGATTTCCTTGTTTTTAATAGCTGAATAGTAGTCCATTGTGTAAATTTACCAAAAATCCTTTATCCATTCTTTGGTTGAGGAACATATAGGTTGTTTCCAAATTCTAGCTATTACAAATAAAAGGGCTATAAACATAGTTGAACAAATGTCCTTGTTGTATGATAGAGCATCTTTCGAGTATATGCTCAAGAGTGATAGAGCTGGGTCCTGGGGTAGTGCTATTCCCAATTATCTGAGACAACACCAGATTTATTTCCAAGTGGTTGTACAAGTTTGCATTCCCACCAGCAATGGAGAAGTGTTCCCTTTTCTCCACATCCTTGCTAGCGGGTGCTGTAACCTGAGCTTTTGATCTTAGCCATTCTGATAGGTACAAAATGGAATCTCAGAGTTGTTTTGATTTGCATTCTCCTGCTGACTAAGGGTGTTGAACATTTCTTTAAGTGTTTCTCTGCCATTTGATAGTTCTTTGTTGAGAATTTTCTATTTAAGCTCAGTTAAAAGTTAAAAATTTTAATTGGGTTTCTTGGTTTGAGTTCTTTATATATTCTTTGTCAGATGTAAAATTGGTGAAGCTGTTTTCCCAGAGCTGTCGTTTTATTCTGAGATTAAAACCTACAGAGGCTGTTGTTTTATTCTGATGATAGTGTCCTTTGCTTTAGAGGCATTTCACTTTCATGAGATCCCATTTATTAATTGTTGATCTTAGAGCCTGTGCTGTTGGTGTTCTGTTCAGGAAGTTGTCTCCTGTGCCAATGAGTTCAAGGTTCTTCCCTTCTTTTCTTCTAACAGATTTAGTGTTTTTAGTTTTAGGTTGAGGTCTTTGATCCACTTGGACTTTAGTTTTGTACAGTGTGATAAATATGGATCTATTTCCATTTTCTACATGTAGACATCCAGTTAGACCAGCACCATTTATTGAACATGCTATCTTTTTTTCCATTGTATGGTTTTGGCTTCTTTGTCAAAAAATCAAGTCTCCTTAGAAATGAGTGTTTATTTCTGGCTCTTCGATTCAATTCCGTTGATCCTCCAGTCTGTTTCTATGCCAGTACCGTGCAGTTTTTATTACTGTTGCTCTATAATACAGCCTGAGATCAGGGATGATGGTCCCTCCAGAAGATCTGTTATTGTACAGGATTGTTTTATCTATTCTGGATTTTTTGTTTTTCCATATAAATTTGAGAATTATTCTTTTAAAGTCTACAAAGAATTGTGTTGGCATTTTGATGGCAATTGCATTGAATCTGCAGATTGCTCTTACTAGGATGGCCATTTTCATTATGTTAATCCTACTAATCCGTGAGTGTGGGAGATCTTTCTGATATCTTCCTCAATTTCTTTCTTCAGAGACTTGAAGTTTTTTTTTTTTCTGTTAAGATCTTTCACTTTCTTGGTTAGTTACTCCAAGAGTCTTTATGGTTTTTTGTGGCTATTATGAAGGGTGTTGTCTCCCCCATCTCTTTCTTAGCCTGTTTATCTTTTGCATAGAAGGGTGCTACTAATTTTTTTTTAATTTTGTATCCAACCACTTCGCTGAATGTGTGTATCAGCTGTAGGTGTTCCCTGATGGAATTCTTGGGGTCACTTATGTCTTACTGTGATTAGTGATACTTTGACTTCTTCCTTTCCAATTTGTATCCTCTTGATCTCTTTTAGTTGTCTTATTGCTCTAGTTAAGACTTCAAGTACTATGTTGAAGAGATAGGGAGAGAGTGGGCAGCCTTGCCTCATGGAATTGATTTAAGTTTCTCTCCGTTTAGTTTGATGTTGGCTACAAATTTGCTGTATATTGCCTTTACTATGTTTAAGTATGTGACTTGTATCCCTGATCTCTCTAAGACTTTAAACATGGACAGGTATTGGATTTTATCAAATGCTTTTTCAGCATCTAAGGAGATGATCATGTGGGTTTTTTCTTTCAGTGTGTTTATATGGCAGATTACATTGATGGATTTCCATATATTGAACCACCCTGAATGACTGGGATGAGGCCTACTTGGTCATAGTGGATGATATCTTTGATGAGTTCTTGGATTTGGTTTGCAAGTATTTTATTGAGTATTTTTGCATCAATATTCATAGGGGAAATTAGTATGAAATTCTCTTTCTTTGTTGGGTCTTTATGAGGTTTAGGTATCAAGGTGACTGTGGCCTCCTAGAATGAGTTTAGTAATGTTCCTTCTGTTTCTGTTTTGTGAAATAGTTTGAAGAGTATTGATATTAGCTATTCTTTGAAGGTATGGTAGAATTCTGTGCTGAAACCATCTGGCCCTGGGCTTTCTTTTGGAAGAGAGACTTTTGATGACTACTTCTATTTCTTAGGAGATATAGGACTATTTAATTTGGTTACCTGATTTTGATTCATCTTTGCTAAGTGGAATCTACCAAGAAAATTGTCCATTTCATTTAGATTTTCAAATTTTGTGGCATATAGACTTAATGAAATAAGACTTAATGATTTGTTGGATTTCCTCAGTGTCTGTCATTATCATTTCTGATTTTGTTGATTTGATAGTATCTCTCTGCCTTTTAGTTAGTTTGGCTAAGGGTTTGTCCATCTTATTGTTTTCTCAAAGAAACAGCTCTTGGTTTTGTTGATTCTTTGATTTATTCTCTTTGTTTCTAATTTATTGATTTCAGCCCTGAGCTTGATTATTTCCAGCCATCTACTCCTCTTGGGAATGCCTGCTTCTTTTTTTCTAAGGCTTTCAGTCTAGTCTTTTGGCTTGTGGGACATTGCCAAACCCATATTGGTGTGTCTGTAGCCAAGCAACTTACCATGACTGATGGGTGGTATACCATCAGACCTGTCTCTTCGTGCTGCCTAAGGATGTAGATGTAGTACTCTCAACTCCTTCTGCCACACCATGTCTGACTATATGTTGTCATGCTTCCAACTCTGATGATGATAAACTAAACCTCTAAAACTGTAAGCCAACCCCAATTAAATGTTTTTCTTTAAGAGTTGCCATGGTCATGGTGTCTCTTCACAGCAGTAGACTGACTAACACAACCATGATAAACTTTACACCCCAGGAGACTATAATTTCCTTTGTACCCACTTACCAACTTAGACTAACTACTCTCTGTATGATGAATATCTCCTAGTCCTTCTATATTACACACAGGAAGCAACTGCTGATCCTGGGACCTACTCTGAGACCTGCAGTGATCATTTCCTAAGTTACAGGTAGAGGAAAGCCCTCCATAGTTCTTAAACACCTCTACCTACCTCCCAACACCCTGCCCCTAGTTAGGAGAAAAAGCAGGTTAGTAGGGACAAGGGACACAGACATTGCTAGCTACTTCCTGCTGATTAGGGACATTGGGTTGTTTTGGAGCAATACCAATCTCAGTTGTCCAGATTATAGAAGTTCAGTCAAACAGCAAATAGCAAATGGTAGCAGCAACCTTGAAACATTCTCTGGAGCCTTTCTCTCTAGGAGTATCTCAAAGTGGAGAGAAGCCAAGTGATGCCAAGCAATGCAAGGGCCCCTTCTCTGTCTGTGGGCCTATATAAACCTTTTCAGAGCCCAAACAAGGATGTTTTCCAGCTGGAAAAACCCACGCCCCTCAAACGAGGTAGTTCCCAGCTGGAAAACATCACACATTGTTTTTAGCTGACAATGATCATACCCTGCATGAGTCTGTTTTCAGTGGTGGATAAAGCATTTTTACATTCCATACTTGGGATCAAAACAAAAAAACAGTTCCATAACACAACTGAGTTTTTAAAGAAACCAAAACTTTTACTACAGTTATTTGTGTTGTGTTGTAATTCATTCAGAAGGTTTTTTTGTTTGTTTGTTTCTCTTATTTCTTTGAACGTACAGTTCTCCTTGTGAATTCTTTGTCTGGGATCTCTAATAAACTCTCATTGGAGGCCTTTATTATGAGATTAGTCATTTTGTGGGAAACTGTGTTGCCTTGGTTTGTTAAGCTTCCTGGGCTATCTTGTTGAGACTCATGAACCTATGGTAAGTCATTGATTGGGTTTTTAAAAATCATTATTTTCCTTTCACTGGAAGTTTTTTTTTTAACAATGTTTAAGTGGATTGGGTAGAGATGTCCCTTTCTTCTGCTCCACTGATGTTTGGGACAGCAGGCTCAATTTCTAGTACTCCCTCAATAGTAGCATACTGTCTGAAAAACAATTGTGGTGTAGACACCATTTGAAAACATAGTAATAGGCAAATAACCATTACCCCTGAAATGTCAATTATCTTAGGAAACAAAGGAACACTGAGAGTGCTATGTACATTGATAGATTAAAGGAAGAGACACAGTACCACCAGTGATTAATGGTTTATAGAGGAAAAATTAGAGAAAAAAGTAATGAAAATAAATAGGGGCAGGGCAGGAAGATGAAGAAGTGTGAGATAAAGATATTAATAGAAGAGAAATAAAGAACTACAATCAGACTTTGCTATGTTTGCAGGTAGGAGCCTAGCATAACTGACCTCTGAGAGGCTCCACCCAGCAGTGGATTGAAACAGATGCTGAGACTCATAGTCACACAAGGCAGAGCGCAGGAAGCCTTGTGGAAGTGTGAGGGAAAGGATAGAAGCACATGGAGAGGACAAGAACTCCACAAGAAGACCAACAGAGTCAACTAACATAGACCCATGGGAACTTACAGAGACCAAAGCACTAACCAAAGAACATGCATGGTCTTGACATAGGCCCCCTGCATATATGTAACTGATGGGAAGTTTGGTCTTCATGGGGTCCCTTAGCAAGTTGAGTGGGGACTGTTTCTGACCTAGACTCTATTGCCAGCAGAGTCATTTCCTTCTAGCAGGACTGCCTTGCCTGGCTTCAGTGGAAGAGGGTGTGTTTAGTCCTGATGAGACTTGATATGCTGGAGTGAGTTGATAATGGGTGGGGTGCCCCCCTTTTCTGAGAGGAAGAAGAGGGGGAAGAGAAAGAGGGCTGGAAGGTGGGACTAGGAGAAAAGGAGGGAAGGGAATGCATTCAGGATGGAAAGTGAATACAAATAAAATAAAGAAAAAATACAATAAGATAAACTAAAAATAGTCCCAGCTCTTAGGAGGCTGAGACATGGAAAATACAGGTGGGCTCTCTGTGGAGTCAGATTCTCCCTGCAGTTCCTGAGAGGTCAAGATTACAATATCAAATAGAAGTTGAGGTGAGGGCTATTGATGGGTTTTCACGGGTGTGCAACACAGGTCCCCGAATGGTAAAATTGGTGTTCCCAAAGATAAAGACAAGGCACACAGCACATATACTCAGATGGAGGTGTTCAGGTACCAAAAGAAGGGAAAGAGGGGACGGACAGTTGAGTGAGCAGGCACCTAACCAGGTCATCAGATGCCAGGATTAGAGTCCCAGAGGGAGGGGGAGGGAGGGCCACCTGTGCTAGAGTAAGCAAGTGGCTCACTGCACATCCTCAGATGGCCAACCTCAAGGAGTTAGAGAAGAAGAAAACTTTATGTTAACTGAAGTCTGAGAGTATCAACTAAGATGTTTAGTTTAAAATTCACATTTACAATTTCTGAGTCTGATTCTTTGCTTCCTTTCACTCAAGCCTGCCCTATCCATACTCTTCCCATATCAAAAAATGACAACTCTGTGTTTCATCATTGGCTTCTGACTGCCTGTCACACCCATAGCTATTTTACAAGCAAATCCTGTTAGTTTCAAGTCTGTCCACTTTTCACACCTCCCCCACTGTCAACACTAATCCAGCCATTCCCATCTCCTCCGGACTATGGCAATCTCTCTTAATCGGTTTCCTCACTTTTCCTTCCACTCTGCCTTGAGCGGGTCTCCTCACTCACTTTGACTGAGTCTTTTAAAACCTAGATCATACTACGTACCCCTCCCCAAGTCCTCTAACCCCTCCAAACTTCCTCTGTTGCCTCTCTCCCCCATTCACTCTGCTTTTATTTCTTTCCCCAAGCTTCTGAAATTCTATTGCCCCTTCCTCTAGGTATCCTCATGGCTTCCTCGCTCTTCTTCAGGTCTTCACTAAGGCATAATTTATTTTTATGTATGTGCCTATACACATGACGCCAAAAGAAGCCCTGGACCTAGCATTACAAGGCAGTTCCTGAGCAGCTCGGAATGGATTCAGGGGACCAAAGAGGGCTCACTTGAATCTAGGACTTTCTAACTCATTTAAAATTGAAACACACACACACACACACACACACACACACTCCCCTTTCCAATTCTGCATTTCATTTCTTCTGTGGTCTCATCATTATCTGACATAGTATATACTTTATCTGCATTAGTGACCTCCCCCTACCCACTAGAATGAGCCTGAGTGAGGACACTCGTTACTGCTTCTAACATTACTTGAGGCATAGTATGCTCTCAATAAATAGCTGGTACATGAATTGAGCTGCCTAATCTTTCTGAATATTAGCGGAAGAAAGTACAGTAAATAATCCAAGCTTCTACGAGATCCATATAAGAACCCATGTGAGGCTGCTGTGGGCTACAGAGGGATGAAGGCTACTGAGATAGCTCTGAGTGCCCGTCTGGGCAGCATGAGGCCCTGTTGGATCCTGCACACTGCAGGGGAAAAGCCAGGGAGGTGTCCTGTGTGTGAGGAACTGATCTACACCACACACTGTGAGAACCTGCTTCCCCATGGCCACATTTTCACACCCTCCCACATGGACTTAAAACCTGAAAATGTGTTTTGATTACCTGTACCACATTTTAAAGATCAAAAGCCTTTTCCTTCCTTCTGTGGTTAAAAGTATTTGCTAACCTCTCTCCATCACAATCCTTATGAGAAAGTGAAAAGCAAATATTCCTTGATGAGTGCTGCTAACAACATTTCAGGAAGCAATGTTAAAGATGCTCAAGTATTTTGGAGTTTTACAAAGCCTGAGAAAAAGGAGAAGGGACACAGTGTACACAATGGGGGTACCTGGCTGAACATTAGCCTGAGGCTCAATCTCAGGCACTACTATAAATTTAATATCCCCAAACACAAGTAAGAGTCACAGTCACACAGTTGGACAATGAGTGCTTGGCAGTATCCACTGTGGAGGTTAGGAATTATATTACCATAACAGATAGCAAGCTCCACGTACGAGGGAAGGCGACGAGAGCTCAGCTGAATCTGACACCGTGTATCAGGAAATGGCTTATGTCTACTCAGGATCTTCTTCCTTCCTGTCTTTATAGCTTATCTGGTGGCAGGGCAGAGGACTCTATCTTGCATGAGTGCAGTTTGGAGAAATGGTTATCAAAGAGGAACATCTACAAGGAGATGAAAGGGAGGTGGCTGCTCTGGGTGGCTCATGTGCTTTCACTTATGAGACCATGCTGGAATGCTGCCTATGACCAAGGCTGGCAGAGTTGAGTCTTGGAATAAGAGCAGGGATAAGGGTCATTGTTCAATAAGATAAATATGTGTTAAATATTTACATTATTTCGGGCTTTGGTAAAACACAGTACTAGGCACAGGTTGTCTGATTACATACTCATACTGACCCCATTCAACAGGTAAAGGTAGAGGTTCAAAGAGTTTCTCTGAGACCCCTTATATTTATCAGGTGCTAAGAATGAGCACTTGGGATTAAGGAGCCCCTAGTGATTTCAAGCACTCGGAATTGGATGGCACATGCACAGATTTACAGTCACACATGAGCCTTCAGGGTAGAAGCCACAAAGGGCCTTGCTCGTAAGGCCACATTCACCAGTGCAGATCTCTAGAAGAATTCAACAATGTGGAATGCATTTTCAGTGATTTTGACTAGACTTTGGTTGTGAGCCCCCATGGAATCCACCCTCAACCAGCTGAGAATGGCTCACACCTGGGCTTTTGTAAAGGAATATTGCCATCTGGTGGACATCTGGTCATGCTTTAAAAAAAAAAGTCCATGGTTGCGGGGCGTAAAAGGGAAAAGGGTTATGGATTTTGAAATCAGACTGTGCCCTTTCAGCCTCAGCTACTTCAGCCTTAGATGTAGGACTCTAAGTTTTGCTGTGCCGTTAAGTGAAGCGTCAAAGCACATGATGAGTATCCGTTGTTGGTCATCCCTCATACAAATCCCAGCTTTTCTTTGTCTTCACAATCTTATTAAAGTCACCTCCATCAGCTACTAGTCCAATTCTAGGCAAAAAACTGGAAGCCTAAATAGTCATATGATTCAGCTATGCCATTCCTGGGCATGCTCCCAAAGGACTCTACATACTACTATAGGGATATTTGCACATCTGTGTTTGTTGCTGCTTTATTAATAATAGCTAGGAGATGGAACCAGCCTAGATGTCATCAGTTGGTGAGTGGAGGATAAAATTGTGGTACATGGAGTTTTATTCAGCTCTAGGGAAAAATGAGATTTGGAGGAAAATGAACGGAACTGGAAAAATTACACTGAGTGAAGCAAGTCAAGTCCAGAAAGACAGACACCGCACAATTGGCACAAGACACCCCAAGACCAAATTCTCAGCACAAAGGAGATTTGCCCCAGAAGGACGAAGGTCGAGGAATAAGAGACAAAGACAGGAAACAGAGGATGAGGGAGAAGGGGAAATGTACAAGGGAAAAGGAAGAAGAGAGGGAAGGGATATTTACCCCCGAGGAACAAAGGACTGCCTCAGGATAGAGACAGAAGCGGCCCACAGGCAAATGGCAACTTATAAAGGGAAAAAAGGCAATCCTCATGTTAGGATGAGTTCGTTTGTTTTGATTGGGCATGTTAATTAGGGTAGCCAAAAGGGAGCTTCTGATTGCGGAACTCCAATATTTTGATAGCTGGACCTTGGTCGTCATCCTTTGGAAGAGGAAGAGGCCAAATAAAGGAATAGACCTTGATGTCTAGATGTAGCAATGTTATCTAATGGTTTATCAAGGAAGAGGAAGTAGGTGAAGGGCAAGGCCTGCCAGAGCCATGTTATCCATGCTCGGGCCTACTAGAGCTCTTCACTCTCTTACATGTAGGCATCAGCTATGAATTCTTGGGGTAACGTGTTTAACTTCTAGTGCCCATAGAGGCTGGAAAGGCGGGCATTAGAGGAGGAGCTCGAAGAAAAAGACCTGAGAGGGGAAAATGGTAGTCCTCAAAACTGACCAGATTTTCCTCTCTATAGATAGATAGATAGACAGACAGATAGACAGACATAGATACTGAGAGACTTTCTCAGACAAGCCGAGATGCTGGAAGAGGCTCTAACCAACTGAGCTACGTGGAAAGAACTCTCTCCAATGTGTTGAACCTCTGAGGAAGACTGTGCAGTGTGTTCCAGGTTTCCTGCTTGCGAGCTGTCACCCACGCTGGGGCAGAATTTGATGAGGCAGCTCTCTTTATGTCATTTCTGCCCTGTATTTAACCTATGTTCTGTTTTCCTAAAAGTAACCCCAATTAAACTCACTGCTTCACCAAACTGAACTTCCAGCTTCCCAATCTGGGGTGAGTAGATTTTGGTTACATCTCCCCAGGAAGTATTATTAATTTAAAAAATTCTAGTTCTAGATGCGGGATAGCTCTCTACAAGTTGTTAGTCAGGGAGACTCCAGAAGTCTCCTCTAGTGGAAGTTTTGGTTTCTTTTAAAAACTCAGTTATGGCATGTACATATTTTTGTTTTAATCCCAAGTGTGGGCTATAGAGCTGTCTTAGTTTATCCACAGCTGATGATTGCCTCCTGTGGTTTGGAGAGGGGCGTGGTCTTTGACAGCTGCAGTTAGTGAAATTCTGACACCTTGGAGAGGGTATAAATGGCAGAGCTGGGAGCGAGCCGAAAACTCCAAGAAAGAAGAAGGCTGCTGCTCCCAGTGCTGTGGCTGGCTCGGCCTTCCACTGTGCTTTCTGGGCTGCTGGTTTTCTGGTAGGCTGGATATCCTAATGACTGAGATTGGCATTGCCCCAAAGAGCCCAACAACCCTAACCAGCCAGAAGTAGTAAAGAGACCGATGCCCCTTCTCCCTTCTAGTCTTCTTTCTCTCCTACCTAGAGTTTGGGTGTTGGAAGGTATTAGGAGAGACAAGGGGTGGAGAAGAGAGGTAGAGGCATAAGAAACCAAAAAGTAGATTAAAAAAAAAGGTATGCCAACAGCCTCCAGACAACATAGGCTATGGCCATTGTCCTCTATTGCCTAGCAGAGCTTGGTGGTAAGACCTATTGCTGGAGACACCAACCAAGCACAGAACAAAAAAATCAAACTGGAGCATAACTGGAGTCTCTCCCAGTACTGGTTAGCTTTCATAGTTCTGCAATGGGAAGCGGTAACTGGCATGTCTTGAGAAAATTATTCATTTCTTTTAGAGTTTTCCGGTTTGGTGGAGTACAAGAATTTTTTGTTGTTGTTTTGTTTTGTTGGAGACAGGATTTCTCTGTGTAGCCTTGGCAGTTCTGTTTTCACTTGGCAGTTCTGTTTTTCAAATTCACTGCAATCACCTGCCTCTGCCTCCCTGAGTGGCGGGATTAAAGGCGTGTGACACCGCGCTTGGCTGGAGTACATGTTTTTAAAGTATGTCCTTATGATTTGTCTGGCTTTCCTTGATGTTTGTTATGTCCCCTTTCATTTTCAATCTTGTTCATTTGGATATTCTCTCTCTGTCTTTTAGTTAATTTGGATAAGAGTTTGTTAAAGCTATTGATATTCTTAAAGAACCAACTCTCTTTTTCATTGATTCCTTGTATTTTTTGTTGTTTGTTTTTATTTTATTGATTTCAGCACTGAGTTTGATTATTTCTTGCTATCTGCTCCTTTTGGGTGTAAATCTTTTTATTCATTTCCCCTTTAAGGACCTCTATTATATTCATAAAGGCTGTTTTTAGGTCCTTGTCTTGTGCTTCAGCTAGGTTCCATCTCTAAGAGCCTGCTGTAGTAGCTTTCCTGGGCTCCAGTGGGAACATGTTGTCCTGGCTGCTGTTGATTGTGCTTTTAAACAATCAGTTGTATTAGTGTCTAGTCATCTGGGTTTGGGAAGATTGTAATTCTAGGTGCTGATCTTTGGTCTTGTCTTTGTAGGGTGGGTGTTTTGTTCTTTGGTTACTGTTGTCCTCTCTGGTGGCTGTGTGTTGCCACCACATTTTGCTAATGCTTCTGGGATCTTGCTAGTTGTGGCTACTAGAGTTTGTGGGAATAATGTGTTTCTGGGTATTGGGAGCTAATGTTTAGCAATAGAAATGGGCTAGAAGAGGGACACTAAAGGGGTCCAC
The DNA here is from genome assembly GCA_028658305.1 of Pachyuromys duprasi. Classification (NCBI taxonomy): domain Eukaryota; kingdom Metazoa; phylum Chordata; class Mammalia; order Rodentia; family Muridae; genus Pachyuromys; species Pachyuromys duprasi. The sequence continues at coordinate 63,641,712 of CM053763.1, read as the reverse complement.
AGGAGGAAGAAAAGCAGGGTGTTCCACCAGGAGCTGCTTAGTCAGCTGGACATTGGGGAGGAGAGGCCACAGCATGCAGTGTGCTACAGAGCTCGGGTTGAGACTGGGACTAAGCTTGGAGGAATGGAGCAAGAGTGAGGATCTGCTCTCGGCTACCTGCTTCCCTGGGGGGAGTGGCCTGCAGATTCCCAGGAAATGTCAGTTGGAGTTGAGGCCTGAGATGAATAGCTCAGTTTGGAGGAGAAGCTGTGAGAGCTGGTGATGGGGACAAGGGGAGGAAGGGATGTGGCAGTGGGCAGTCTGCTACAGACTGGGCATAAGCCTGAGGCATTAGTTTAGGAGGAGCTCAGGGCGAGGTGAAGATCTGAGACTAGCCTACCTGGCTTCCCTGGCCAGAGCGCATATCAACTTCCTTAAAATCTGAAAAATGATAGCCAAGTGTACTGGCACACTCCTTTCACTGTAGTACTAGAGGCAGTAGCCGGCAGATCTTTGTGAGTTTAAGGCTAGCCTGAGCTACACAGCAAGTCCCAGAACAGCCATGGCTACATAGTGAGATCCTGTTTTTAGAAAAGAATCAAACAAATAAAGTCTAAAAATGAAGTAAAGCAATCACAAGTCTCTAGTCTTATAATCTAACCCACCTCTCCAAAACAAGCGTGAAGGGCATTTCCTGAACTACAACAAAATGCACATCTGTTGATGGATTTAGCCATCTCTCATTGAAGACACGTGCTCTATCCTGGTGTCTCCTCCCTATTTCATAACTGTTTCTACTGGCTATTGTTTGCATCTCTGTTGGTTTGCCTTTACTACAGACACAGCCTTTCCTTCCTTGAGTCATCAGACTTACACTGAATTATATTGATGAATCAGCATCATTGGAAACTTAAGACTATCTTGGGGTCATTATGGTACTCAAAGTGAGTACTGAGCACAGCACACTGTTGCAAGTTACCACTCCTGGTGGCAACAGGTGCTTCCTTGAGTCGTGTACTGAGGCCCATGTCTACTCAGTTCACACTGTTCTCTCCCATTGCTTCCCACCTCTCTCATTATCTCTCCCTAATTCTGTATCTTTTGTTTGTTTGGTTGCTTGTTTGTTTTGAGATGTGATCTTTCTACATAGCCCTGACTAGCTTTGAACTTACGGAAATCTGCCTGTTTCTGCCTACCAAGCACTGGGATTAAAGGTGTATGCTACCATGCCCAGCCCTACACAGCACATCCTGCACCACCATCGAGTCTCTCATCCCCGAGGCCAGGCTCAATTTAAGAACAACCTTTACCCAAGATGACCCTTAACTTTTATTAATCCTTCAATTCTACTGATTTGCATGTCTCTCTTTCAGCCATTCTTATTCAACTGAGGTATAACCAAATGGTCACTGAAGCTTTTTATTCATCAAGAGATGTTCTTCACTACAATATTTTGCCAACATTGCCCAAGAGGGTGTTTTAAACTGGAGGTGTCAGGAAGCTAGATCAGTAATTCATTGCAGGAATGCAAACTGGAACTGCCACTGTGGAAATCAGTGTGGCAGTTCCTCAAGAAGCTAGCACTGGATCTACCTCAAAATCCAGCTCTACTCTTGGGCATATATCTAAAGGTCCCTTTATCCTACTACAGAGACACTTGCTCAACCATGTTCACTGCTGCTCCATTCATAATAGCCAGAAATTGGAAACAGCCTTGATGTCCACCAACTGCTGAATGGATAATGAAAATGTGGGGTACATTTACAGCATGGAACATTACTCAACTGTCAAGAAAAAAATATTCAAGTAAATGTATGGAGCTAGAAAAAGTTATCCTGAGTGAGGTAACCCAGACCCCAAAATACAAATACTGTTTTTCTTTTATATGTTGGCGCTAGCTTTTAAGCCTTTGATACACATTCTACATTCCAAATAACCACCAAGGGAATAGGGAGGAGAGGATTTCCCACAGAAGGGAAAACAGAGTATATTGTAATGGAGAGACAAAGGGGAAACTAGAATAGGAGGACTAAATAGGGAGGAGGATGGAAAAGCAGAGTAAACAGAATATAGGAAGGGCCAACTAACACCAAAATCTGTTTAGAAAGGATGTGGGAACATAATAATACTTCCTAAAGTATATTCAGATGTGAAAGGAACTTAAATGGAGTACCACATAATAGGGGAGACAATGCCCCAGCTAGACATCTTATGCTATCAAGTAAAACCTCCTCTGTCAGGAATGAGTTACATTTTGTTGAGTCATTGGCCAAATGTGTTCCATGGACCACCACCTCAAAAAGCAAAGGCTTTCCCCAAGGCTATTGACTAGTGTCCACAATAGGATGGTAGGGCCTGTTGCTGAAGGAAAACTTACCTATGTCATCAAACATGAAGACATTGAGCTTGTGCCTAATAAGAAACTCCGGCCCTAATAGTATTTGTGGTACTTGAAGGAATTCTTCACATTACTGGAGGGAAAGCATAACCATCAATATCACCTAGTTATAAGCCATGTGACCTACAAAGTAACCTGACTGCAGGAGATAATGGTGCAATAGTGATACAAATATTACAGGAGTAACCAACTACTTTTTGGTTGGACTTAAGGTCACTCCATAACATGGAACCCATATTTGACACTGGGAAAGTCTCCAAAAACCTGAGAACAAGGATATCAATGGCCTAGGGAAAAATCTAATACTTTTACTTTGCTAAAGGAACTTAGCAATATGACCTCTTTTTTAATCTGTTTATTAATTACAGTTTATTCACTTTGTATCCCAACTGAAGTCCTCTCCCTTGATCCCTCCCAATTCCACCCTCCCTCCCATGCCTTTCCCCCAGTCCACTGATAAGAGAGGTTTTCCTCCCCTTCCTTCTGATCCTAGTTTATCAGGTCTCATCAGGACTGGCTGCATTGTCTTCCTCTGTGGCCTGGTAAGACTGTTCCTCCCTCAGGGGAGGTGAGCAAAAAGTCAGCCACTGAGTTCATGTCAGAGACGGTCCCTGCTCCCATTACTAGTTAACTCACTTGGAGACTCAGCTGCCATGGGCTACATCTCTGTAGGGGTTCTAGGTTATCTCCATAAATGGTCCTTGATTAGAGTATCAGTCTCAAAAAAGAACCTTTGCCCAGATATTTTGGTCCTGTTGCTCTCCTTGTGGAGCTCCTGTCCCCTCCAGGTCTTTCTATCTCTCCCTTCTTTCATAAGATTCCCTTCACTCTGCCCAAAGTTTGGCTATAAATCTCAGCCTCTGCTTTGATAGCCTGCAGGGTAGAGTCTATCAGAGGCCCTCTGTGGTAGGCTCCTATCCTGTTCCCTATTTTCTCCCTTTTCCGGTGTCCATCCCGTTTGCCTTTCTGAATGAGGATTGAGCATCGTACCCAGAGTCCTCCTTCTTGCTTAGCTTCTTTAGCTGTACAGATTTTAGCATGATTGTCCTATATTATATGTCTAATATCCACTTATAAGTGAATATATACCATGTGTGTCTTTCTGCTTCTGGGATATCTCACTCAGGATGATCTTTTCTAGTTCCCACCATTTGCCTGCAAATTTCATGATTTCCTTGTTTTTAATTGCTGAGTAATATTCCATTGTGTAAATGTACCACAATTTCTGTATCCATTCCTCAACTTTAGGAACATCTGGGTTGTTTTCAGCTTCTGTTATTACAAATAAAGCTGCTATGAACATGGTTGAGCAAATGTCCTTGTATATTTGAGCATCTTTTGGATATATGCCTAGGAGTGCTATAGCTGGATCTTGAGGTAGCATTATTCCTTATTGTCTGAGAAAGTACCAGATTGATTTCCAAAATGGTTGTACAAGTTTACATTCCCACCAGCAATGGAGGAAGGCTCCCCTTCCCTCACATCCTTTCCAGCATGTGTTGTCACTTGAGTTTTTGATCTTAGCCATTCTGATGGGTGTAAGGTGAAATCTCAGACTTGTTTTGATTTGCATCTCCCCGATGGCTAAGGATGTTGAGCATTTCTTTAAGTGTTTCTCTGCCATTTGATATTCCTCTATTGAGAATTCTGTTTAGCTCTGTACCCCATTTTTTAATTGGATTACTTGATTTGTTGCTGCTTACCTTCTTGAGTTCTTTATATATTCTGGATATTTGCCTTCTGTCAGATATAGGGTTGGTGAAGATCCTTTACAGACCTGAGAGACAAATTCTCAACTTCATATGGAATAACAAAAAACCCAGAATTGCTAAAACAACCCTCTACAATAAAAGATATTTTGGAGGTATCTCCATCCCTGATCTCAAGCTGTACTCAGAGCAGCTCAGGCTCTAAGATCATCAATGAATGGGACCTCATGAAAATGAAAAGCTTCTGTAAAGCAAAGGATACTGTTAACATAACAAAACGGCAGCCTACAGACTGGGAAAGGATCTTCGTAATATGATTTCTAATGACACATTGTTGTACCATAGATCAGTGCCTGTCAGCCATCATCAGAAAAGGTTCTTCTTGCAGTAGATGAAACCCACAACTGGACCATGTGCAGAGAGAGAAAGCTCTCAGTTCTAGATGCATATCTTCATCAAAACCCTCCCATCAAGGCTTGAGGAGATATGTAAAAGAGGAGACCGAACAACTACAAGAGCCACAATTGGTTGATTCCGAGGACACAGTGACCTCCAGAAGCAATTAAACATATATATGTGTATCATATATGTATATATACATATATGTATATAAATATGTATATATGTATATAAATATAAACATATACATACATGTATATGTATATATACATATGCACATGTATATATGTATATAAATATGTATACATGCATGTGTATGCATATGTACATATGTACATGTATATGTGTATATAAATATGTATATATGTGTGTGCATATATGTATATATACATATTTTTATATATGTGTATATGTATATATACGTATATATGTATATATACACACATATACATATATGCATGTGTGTATATATACATATATACATATGTGTATATATGTATATTTATATACATATATATTCATATATATGAATTCATATATTCATATATATATGAATTCACAGAGACTGTGACAACAAGTATATATATGTATATAAATATATGTATATATAAAATATATACATACATATATATGTAAAATATATATGTATATATTTATATACATACACACACACACACACACATATATATATATAGCTTTGTCTTAACATTTTTTTGTCTGATTGTTCTTTTGCCTGTCTGTTTTGAGTTTTGTTTTTTTTCAAGGTTTTTGTTTTGTTTATTGGTTTTTAAAATTATTGTTTCTTGGTTTTTGTTTTTGCTTTCTCGGCAAAGAAAGAGAGTGAGAATGAGGGAGAAAGGGAACAGCATGGTATTGAGTGAGCCGGAAGGTAGAGAGGATTTGGGAAGGGTTGGAGGGTAAAAACATAATCAAAATACATTCTTTGGAAAAATAAATTGTTTTTGACACAGGGTTTCTTTGTGTAGCCTTGGGCTGGTATTACTGGTAGACAAGGCGGGCCTTCAACGCACAGAGATCTGCCTGGCCTCTGCCTCTCTGAGTGCTGGGATCATAGGAATGCGCTGCCAAGCCCAGCTGGAAATTTTTAATAAAATAAACAAACAAATACTGATGAGAGTTATCAAGTCTCAGTTGTTTTTTTAACTTAGCATTCTGTATTGTCTAGACATCCTTGGGCTGATTTACAGTGTTTGTTTGGTATCCTCCTTAGTGTCTGTTGCTGTGAAAGGACACCATGATCATAGCAATTCTTTTATTCTGTTTGTTTCTTTATTTTTTAATATACTTACTTTCTTTTTTATTTATTACAAATTATTCACTTTGTATCCCAGCTGTAGTCCCCTCCCTCACCCCTCCCAATCCCGCCCTCCCTCTTCTCCTCCCATGCCCTTCCCCCAGTCCACTGATAGGGGAGGACCTCCTCCCCTTCCATCTGGCCCTAGCCTACCAGGACTCATCAGAACTGTAGCAATTCTTATAAAGGAAAGCATTTAATTGAGACTTGCTTACAATTTCAGAGGTTAAGCTCATTAGCATGGCAACACAAAGGCAGAAATGATGCTGGAGTAGCTGAGAGCCACACCCTGATATGCTAGCCAGGAGTGGGCCTACTCCCACAAGGCCATACCTCCCGACCGCTCCCAAGCACTTACTCAAATCACCACATTTGGTATCAAATTGGCTCCAACTAAGTGCTCGTGTAAACTGGAGTTGTTAAATTACCCCAGCTTACCTCTGGCACATAGTGAAACTAGAGTTTTAAGGTGAAAATAAAATCCCAACTTCAACTGCCCAAACAGGCTAAGTAACCTTGGCTAACACCGCTAGTAGGCCAATTAAAAGAACAGAGTGACGGCAAGGGGCAGGGAGAGGATATGTAAACAATGTGACCGTGTTTAGAGAACAACATGTCCATTGGCTCCTGGTCTGTCTTTTGGAAGTATCAATATGAATATTTAAAACTAAAAATAATCCCAAGGCATGTCTGGTGACACAGGGTGCTGAAGATTCTATCTCCTTTACCCTTGCCTCAGTTCTGGTTCTACAAGATCATCTTGAAAGTCTCTACAGCTTGAGGGATGAACTGGTTTTTACAAGAAAATTGTTCTTGCTCCATAGTACAGTCCTTTTTCTTAATAGGTAATTGCCACAGTGTAGGGTTTGACGATAAGAAGCACAGTAGAAATGCCAAAAAAATCTACCTTGCTTTGGATGTCTCGAATTCTAATGAGAAGTAAATGCTTTTTACTTTTTTAAACCAAAGCAATTTCAAAGTGCCTGTTACAATGACTTAAACATTTAATGAATAATTTAAATTGGTTAAAACACAAGACTATTAATGTGTTTTCTCTGTACTTGTATCTGTTTGTTATTTAAAATACTATATCTGTCATCTGTGTTTTAGATACAGCCTCCTGAGTTTTCATTTAAAATATTATCATCTTCTGAAAATGAAAGCATTTTCTAAATTGTGCAAAAACGATGATAATAAAGCTTTTTAGAAAAAGGAACCTACAAGTAGAGAAAAATAGTGTCGGAGATACATTTTTGATAAGAGAAAGTTAAAAAGAAGTAAAATGAAGCTGAAGGGATGGTTCAGCCATTAACACTAATAATAGCTGCTCTTTCAAGATGTGGTTTGATTCTTAGCACTCCCGTGGTGGCTCACATAATTCCATTCTAGGAGTTTCCTTGCTCTCTGCTGGCCTCCACAGGCACCAGAGACACACATGGTACACAGGCATGCATGTAGGCAAAACATCCACACACATAAAATAGTATTTTTAGCCAGGTGTGGTGGTGCACACCTGTAATCCCAGGTCTCAGAGACGCAGAGAGGCAGGAGGATCTCTCTCTGTGAGGAGGATCTCTGTGAGGAGGATCTCTGTGAAGAGGATCTCTGTGAGGAGGATCTCTGTGAGGAGGATCTCTGTGAGGAGGATCTCTGTGAAGAGGATCTCTGTGAGGAGGACCTGGTCTACAAAGTGAGTCCAGGACAGAGAAACCCTGTCTCTAAAACAAACAAACGATAAACAACAACAAACAATAATAAATAAATAAAATATTTTAAAACTTTGTGTAACTTTGTGTGGCAAGGTAAAGATGGTTACAAAATAGAAATAGATGAAAACAAAGCTGAAAGAAACTATGTTGTGAAGGAGTATGAGAAAGTGGGCTTGGTTGTAACCAAGTTGGTTGCCGGGAGATATGGTTGACATAGTATCTGTCCCTTCCTCAAAGGTTCCCAATGAAATATCCAAAGTCTAATTTCACCAAAGTTCAGGCAGTGAAACAGGAGAAGCAAACAGGTTCGTTAGGCTTACTTATGTACCAAAGGGTGAGAGATTATAGCCAGTCATAAAGATGACATTAAAGCAGCCACTCTGAAATGTCTATACCAAGAAATGATGAGGACCTCTCATTGCTTTGAAGATGGAGTCCCTTTCCCTAGTCACCTGCACGCTCTAGCCCTTCCCTAAGATCCCGAGGCCAAGTGGAATTAGGGCAGAATAGCATAAAATTGGTTGGGAGGAGTGGCTAAATACTGATATGAGAGTCCTATGACTTTCCCCCACCCTCTTTTTCTATGAGGAATGTCCACTACCAACAAGCCAGCAGTGATATTTTGAGAGAAGGTCCAGCCAAAACCCTGAAGATGGTGGCAGCTTGGCTCTGAAGATAGTCCTGTACAACAGCTACTAAATTACAAAGGTCAAAATTCAATATCCTGAGATAGAATTGATGCCTAATTCTCTGCTTATAAAAACAAGCTTTTCTTAAGTATCAAGCTATTATTAATAATTTTTTTAAAAACAAGGACTTTGTTTTATCCTTTTGCTAAATGAAATGTCTACAACTTGTGATAAGACTATTTTTTCTGGATTTTGTTTTTGTTTTTGTTTTTGAGACAGGGTTTCTTTGTGTAGTATTGGCTGTCCTGAAACTAGCTCTGTAGACCAGGGTGGTCTTGAATTTACAGAGATCCACCTGCTTCTGCCTCCCAAGTGCTGGGATTAAAGGTGTGTACCACCACCTCCTGGCTAATAGTTTATTTTTATTTTTACTTCCTTACTACTTTTAATTTCTCATTGAAAAAAGCCCTTCCTTACTAGACAGCCATTTTTTCAATAGTAGGAAAATTCTTACTAAGGGAATTATTCCAACCCTAACCAGACATCTTTTGCCACCAAGTGGAACTCCCTTTGCCAGGAATGGATTACACATAATTAGCTGATGGCTAAAGGGACCCTATGGAAAAACCCAAATAACTCATTCTATTGCCAAGGCTATTGGTTGTTATCTACAAACTGATGCTACAGTTCTATTGCTGAAGATAACACTTGCAATTTCATTGAAAAGAAAATTCTATCTGGAGCCTAACTAGAGCCTTCACCCCTACTGGATAGTGTTCATAGTACTGGAAGGTACTCTGTACACTACTCTAGGGGAAAAGTAACCATCAGTATCACCCAGTTACAAACCGTATGACTTACAACAGTGACCTAACTACAACATACATTGGTGCTGTAGGGCTACAAAAGTTGTGAAAGTGACCAACCATTGTCTGATTAGATTTAAGGTCCTATCCAGGAGATGAGACCCAGGCCTGAAACTGCCTGGATGCTGAGAAGTCAAGACTGAACGAGCCAGGGGCTTAGGGGAAAACCAAATAAGGAACACAGACATAAAATAACTTTTAATGACAGACTGCTATACCCACAGATCATTGCCACTCTCAGCTACCATCACAGCTTCCTCCTGCAGAAGATGGAGACCCACAATTGACAGTGTGCAGACAGCAGGAAGCTGTGGATCACTTAGTCTTAACTGGGACATTTCTATCTAACCCTTCCCCTTCAGGGCTCAGAGAGCTATGAGGAAAGGGAGACTGAAAGTCAGTAAGAGCCGGGGGAGGAGGGATATAGATAATAGTAAGGAAACTGTGTCTTCCAGACACAACAGGATGCACATAAGAGCTCACAGAGACTATGACAGCAGAAACAGAGCTGTCTCACAGGTTCAAGACAGATGAGGCATCAGTGTTGAGAGAGGAAGTGGACGTAATCTCTTATCTCTAACCAAGAAACTATCTCTAATTGGCAAGTCCTTGCAGATGGAGGTTTTATCCCATGGAGTCTCTGTAAGTATATAAACATCACCACATAAGGTTAGTTCCCATGCCCAGCAGTAGATGGCCAATACAAATCAAACTTACTGCTACTTTAGTAGATTTATTTTTTGTCTCATGTTGGTTTATTTGGGCTTTTTAAAATCTTGTCACTTACTTGCATATTATGGTTTCCAATTTTGTGGTTTTGTGGGCTTTGTTTGTATCTCTCTTTGTGTGTTTCTTGTGATGGTACCTGAACCTGGGTCTTCTATAAGAACAGCAGTATACAGATGGGGTATCACTCTGGTCCCCTTGAATGGGTCTGGTTTTTATTAAAAAATTTTTATTGGAAATTCATACAATATAGTCTGACCATGGTTTTCTCTCCTCCATCTCCTCCCAGATCCTCCCCACCTATCCAACTCCATGCCTTTTTTTATTTAAATTTTGTTTAATTTAAGAGAAATTTTAAAAAAGTAAAACTAGAAACACACATACACACAAAACAAAGTCACTATCACATTAAAGACTGTATTCTGCCTGGAGGGAAAGACTCTGTCCAGTACCTCTAACCTATTCCTGGAGGACAACATTTCATGCCATCTAGTCTTAGATTTTTTTAAGTCTCCCATCAAGTGTGTGCTAATGTCTTCTGCGAACACATGCACCTAGACCTCAGACATTCTAGATGTCAACTATAGTGACAGCAGGATTTTTTTAATGGCTTTATCACTGTTCTCCTAAAGACTGTTTTGTTACCTTCTGCTTAGCCGCACCTACATCAGACACTGGGAATGTGCCCTTCACACCAAAGCACAAAATGTGATGCCTGGTTAATAGGGAGAACTATGAACAGACTCTCCTGGAAAGAACCACATCTTCCTCTGAGCCTTCTCAAGGCTGAGTGACTGATCACCATTGCAGTGATGTCAAAAAGATGGGATAATGCAAGTCCTGAGCTAAATTACCTTTGGACATTCATTAGCAGCCATTAATTGCCCTCCTCTGTATGTGACACTTCATAAGGTCACACTTTTGTGACCAAGACATAAATCCCTTTAGAATATATGAACAGACCTCTCAGTTCCCAACAATCAAAAGGCTAGAAGCGCCATGAGATAGCATCTGAGGCCTAAGGTTGAAATGTCCCTGCTTTTCTGTGATCTATCTACTTGATGTTTCTTTTTTTTTCTTCTATATGTATGGGTGTTTTGCCTACATCTATGTGTGTATACTACATTAATGTCTGTAGAGGTCAGAAGAGGGAATTGGATGCCTTGGAACTGGAGTTCTAAATGGTTGTGAGCTGATGTGTGGATACTGGGAAGCCAACCCTAGTCCTATGAAAGAGCAGCCAGGGCTCGTAAGCCAAATACCTGATGTTTCTACCAATGTATTTGAGAAATGTCTTGATTTATGATTTTCTCTGGTCCATTACTGTAAAACTTCACATAACTGTTTAGAAATGGCACTTGGGATAACCCAAATAAGCTATCTCTTGTTTCCTTTAAGGTAAGAACTGTGCTTTTGCATTGACAGAATACATAATCATCCATAAGAAAGCTTTAAAATAACTGCATGTTTATTGCTGCTAAGTAGAAATGTTAAGAATGTGTATGTCTACTCCCCCCCCCCACCACACACACACACAGTGTTACCATGTCACTCAAGAAAAAGTTCCATCCAGCTTCCAGGAGCAAGGATATTTCTACCCTACTAACCTAGGGCTTGGATCACTTGCTCCAAGTTGGGTCAGTAGGTGTTAATCCCCGTGGCCACTGAGTTCATGACTATTCACCCCCTGTATTATCTTCTGCTTAATGTGCCTGTGTATGTACAACTGAACCATGCCTCTTCACATAAGAACCATGCTCTGGAGACATGCTGTCTCACTGGGCACTCGCTGGACATGCTGACTCTCATCTGTAATCCCAGCACTCAGGGGCTTTAGGCAGGAATGTTGCTAGTATGTCGGAGCCATATAGTGAATTCCATGCTCACCTGGGTATAAGTGAGCTTTTGCTTTAAAAAAAAAAATCCTCCTGGAAAGAAAGAATCGTGTTTTCTCTCCAGCTACCTGGTCTGCCCAGCTGGGCCGCTTGGCTGTTCTAGATAAAGCCTGTCTCCAGTCTAAGGAAGAGGGATTTCCTGCTGAGCTAGCCTTTTAGCCCAGCTAAGGAGATAATCTGGTGTTCTGTCTGTTAAATGTTAATCTTTAGACTTGTAGCTCCCTCGGCAGGGAGCTCTTGAGGTCTCAAGTGCAGAGCTTCACTTCCCAGGCCACCAGCTTGTTTTATTTGCTAGTAGTCAGCCACTGACCAAAGTACCTCTTTAAAGCCCTGCACCTGTATTGAACACTCACAGGCTGGTTTTCCTCCTTTTCCCCTAAGCAACAGAGTCCAGCAACTATTTTCATAGCATTTACACGATTTGATTCCTGTTGTAAATCACCTGGAGATGGTTTGAAGTACATAGAAAGAGGTGTGGATAGGTAGATGGAATTTCTGTGGGATTTGAATATCACAAAAATTGGTATTCTCACAGGGATTCTGGAACCCTCCCCAAATAATATAGGGACAACTACATTTTATAACTTTATTTATTTGCTGTAAGAATTGTATCAAATAGTTCATCTATAAAATGAAGATTGTTGTGGTTTCATATTCATGAAATAACATGTATAAAGTTCTTAGAACAGAGCATCACACACAGCTTTGGGGCTTCAAATGCTCAGGCCAATCCTAGTACTCTCTTCCTGCTGCCTGCCTATCCAGACGCAGAACTCTCAGCAACCTTCCAGCACCATGTCTGCCTGTGTGCTGCTACGCTTCCCATCGTGACCATAATGGACAAAGCCTCTGAAACTGTAAGCCAGCTCTAATTAAATGTTGTCCTTTGTAAGGGTGGTCGTGGTTATGCTGTCTCTTCACAGCAATAGAACATTGACTAAGACAAAAAGGGAGAGGGAAAAGAGGGAGAAAAGGAAAGACTGAAGGAAATGAAGAAAGGAGAAGCAGAAAGGAAGCGACCATGATAACGAAGCCTGAAAACATGACACTTGTGCACCTTTCTGTGACTTTATTCTGATTCAAGTTTTACAAGTTTACAAAGATGTGACTATCAGAAACTCAGAACCTGGTACAACCCACGCCCTAGTGAGACCCTGCCTTAAAATAAACAAGCAATACAGTGAAAAGAAGAATAATGAAAAATTCAGAGTGCTGGGAAAGAGTTGATGTCTGCTGTTCAACAACATGGAAGAAAGGAACTGTTTGTCTCTCCTGTAATAGCTAAAAAGCCAGGTGAACTATGCCAAATAAGCTTGTAAGGTGTTGTATGTCAGGTAATGAAAAGATGTGATCCCTGAGAGATGGGACGCAAATGAGGTGAGACCACCTCTCCTTAAGGAGCAACCTTCGAAGTCTATCATAGGGGAGAAGACAGTGAACTTGAATGAAATGGAGACAACTAGAAATCAAAGCAGAGAATTCAGAGGACAGAGCCCTAGAAAGAAGGAGCTGAGATGAAAGAGAACATGTAGACTTTCAGGGTTTTCTTCAAGGACTTCTTTTAGCAAAGCCATACCTCCTAATGCTTTTAATCCTTTTAAACAGTGCCTTCCTGGCGATTATTAAGCATTCAGATACACAAGCCTATGGGGGCCATTGTTATTCAAACCACTGAAGCCCATATCCAGCTTCTCTGTCTGTGGTCTGGAAATGGGCAAGGGCCTACTGTTGCCTACTAGCATCAGTTTTCTTGCTGCCCTGGTTTCTCCGAGTCCTGTCTTGATGCTGGCTACATTGACTATGAAGGAGAAGTCCCCAACCCCTCCCTGTGTATCTGGAGGCTTGATGGGTTGTGTGAATATTATATGATGGAGGCATGGAAGAAGAGAGAGATTTGCCAGATACCTAAAATTCCACTAATAAAGTCACTTTTAATATTTTGCCAAAAAATCATTACAAATACATTCATAAAGCAATCTGTTTACATATCTTAAATCTGCTTTCTGTGCTCAAAAATACATTCATGGCATTTTTTTCATGACTTTTAAATAAAGTATTATTTTTATTTTATGTACATTGATGTGTTTCTGCATGTGTATTTGTGAGAGATGTTGAACTCCTGGGGCTGAAATTACATACAGTTGTGAACTGCCATGTGGGTGCTGAGAATTGAACCCCGGTCCTCTGAGGAGAAGCCAGTCCTTTTAACTGCTGAGCCATCTCTTCAGCCCTTCCCATATACCTTTTTGTCACAGGATATGGGGAATTGAGGAACTCTATTTTCTATACAGTTTGGGTTGTTTTCCATATCATTTGCCCTCCATTTTTTGGTTGGCCATTGATTGATTCCTCCAATTATGGGAAATTCATGAACTCTTGAGCCAATATATTTAATATCTAGATAATAAAATTGGGGACTTCTACTATCAGGAATCTAGCTTGGAAATGATGCAGAAAACTCATACTGGGTTTGTAATCGATGACATAGACCCACTTGAGGATAGAATTATGTTAAATTTACTTTTGATCTGTAGCCATTGTTTTTGGATCATAGTTCCTTCTTGTGCCCATCTGGGTTACAACAGTTTACCTAGGGCTCAGGACTGTGGCTGCTTCTGCCTTCGCTAACTTTTATATAGAAATACGAATGACAGCCTCTGACTAAACAGAAAAACCAGCTTGGGGAACACTCAAAAGGAGGTAGCTCTTCACAGCATCTAGGGCAGGTTCGGTCAGAGGGTAGCTGTGTACAGCAAGGCAACTAAAAAACCACAGACAGTGAAATCGCTTCCTATACGAGTTCCGGAGTCTATGGAACCTAATCGCACTAGGGCTCACAGGTTAGCCTCACTTCCCTTGCTTCTTTAGAATCCTTTCCTACTGATCCTTCAGTTACTGTGACATTATTGAATATTGAATAAAAGCTTGTGGGGTAGTGATGTTGAATAGTGAACACAATTCACAGTAGGTTCACAAAGAAACCACAATCAATGTTAAAGAGTAGCTGTCTTGGCTCATAAAATCATTTACCTTGCTGGCTACTTCTTTTGTAAAATTTGGTTTTCCTAGACTTGGGACTTTAGAAGCCATTCTCTAACAACCCCTTTATGCATACACTTGACCCCCCAAAATTCACTCGAGACTTATGTCACCCTGCTCCTCTACTGTGTTTTGTTTTGTTTTGTTTTGTTTTGTTTTATAGCAACTGATTCTTTTATAGGCAACTGATTTATTTGCTTTATTTCAGAGCCATTGGGAGTTTTGTAAAAAATACAGAGAACAAATGAAGGAAAGAGAAAAAGTTCAAAGGAAACCTGGGAAAGAACAAAATAAGATCAATAGGCCCATGATACCAGCAATTGTCTCAGTGTGACATAAAAATCTGAGCTCAGAGGGCCTAATGAAATGGCTCAGAGGGTCAAAATCCAAGTTTTATATCTAGAACCCACGTGAAGGTGGAATAGAAAATAGAGGTGGTTCCCCAAAAGCTGTTTTCTGACATCTGCACACTCACCAGAGCATGTGTGCCCAACACAAATAATTAATTTTAAAAAAGCTAAGATCACTCTCCCTTGGGTTCAGATACATACTCCTGTTATTCCTAATCACAAACCCAAGCAGAATCTGGGAGACACCCTCCTGTGAAGCCTCTGAGGACTGTAGGTTGACACAACTGTTCCCATTTGCTGAGCGTATCCACCAATGAGCACTGCCCTCGAAAGCTACTTTGTCAAAGCACTGCTTCCTTCTAGTAATGTAAAATACAGAGACACAAAGTTCAACCTCTGCCCCCCTTCAAAAAAATTACAGAAAAGCAAAACGCAGAGGTCAACACCATGGACTCAATTCAGGCCAACTCTGAAGGCCTGCCCAGCTTCTGTCCCAGACTAGGCTTCAGCTGCCCTGCACTGAGAGGGTTTTGTCCTTCCAACCAGTGCTGCCAATCTTACTTCCTCACAGGTGTCTCTGTTAACCAGTCACCATCAGAACTTCTTTAGAAAAGGCATTTCTGGGATACTCCATCTGAGTATCCCATTCACACTCACACAGTGCACTTGGGCGTCAGTCAGAATCATGACTGAAATTCATTTTCTCACCTCACTAATCCAGGCTGTTCTTAATGATTATAGCCTTTCTGTGGCCAAAGCTCGACCTACAATAACAGAATTCTTCCTGTGAGATGCTGAATGCTGGTTGCTTTTACAGACAGGTCTGGTAGTGCCTAACTGGGCGTATTGTTGCTTTAATAGCTATTATTTTAGCTTGGGATTCTCCAGAAGCAGAGCCTGAGACGAAGAAAGACTCAAGAGAAAATGGTGCTTCAGACTCTAGGCCAGCTTCGCTAATGTGCAAAGGTCAGTCAACACCTGTGCAGTACACAGAAACCTATGTTTGACTTAATGCTCAGCCTATCATTTTGAAATTATTAAATAATTTTGAGCATTTTTCATTCTGTATTGAGCACACATAAATCATGTTGCAGGTCCTGGTTGGGACATATTCCCAAACATTTTGACAGGGGAGTAGGAAGTGGAAGTAGGAAGATGGAGAAGGGCAGGGGAAGGTAAACAAAGTGCTGGAGAAAAAGAGAGATTCTTAGCCAACTCCTTCAGGGAGGGCTGCTGACAGCCTAGATGCAGCCTCAAAACAGGATTAAAGATGGAAGGAGAAGCACACTTGGTACAGGCGCTTCCAGCTGTCCTGGGCCTGGGAAAAGGACAGCCTGAAGGTGCAGGTAGTAGGTTTGACCATGAGATATAGATACTGGCAGGCATGCGGTACAGCTGAAATCAGGGTTCATAAAGCTGGAGGGGGACTGCAAGTGATCAGAACAAAGGCTAACAGAGATTGCTGGGCTTGGGCTTATACTTTAATATCAACAGGCACAAATGGAATGCTTGATGACCAAACCATGATTTCATGAGAATTACTAACTGAAAATGCATATATTCATTTATATGTGAGCCTAAATACACACACACACACACAAACGATATATATATTTGTATATATACCATACTATGTGTAACACTACAAACACACACAGCAGAAGGCACAGCCATGTGAAGGTGGAATGTGAATCATCAAAGTTCAGGATACAGGTCCAGAATCTTGGGTAAAAGCACCCTGCATTTAAAACCCAACTCTGCCACTTTCAGACAGAGTGGGTTAATTTTGCTGTGCCTACCTGGTAGGGTTGCTAGGAGAATGAAAAGGTTCAATATATGTAAGGCTCTTAAAGCAGCATCTGCGACACAGGAAGCACTAGTTAAATGTTAGCTCTTAGTGTCCTTGCCTTTTGGCTAGTGTAATCAGAACTTCCGAGCTCTCTGCAGTACAGCTGTCTCTGAGTGCCCAGAGGGGATTAATTCCAGGACATCCTCCATTTATACACTGAAATCTAAGGAGACAAAACTCTCATCTAAAATGACATGGTATTTGCATTTAACTTATGGCATCTTGCATATGAAGTTTTAATTATTTCTAGATTATTTATGTAGTCCTATACAATGAAAATATTAATCTTTGTTACACTGTACTATAAACGAAATAAAGATGAAGAAACGAACTTGTTCAGAACTGTTGGCGTACTTTAAAAAAAAACTCTTTTATTTACATTTCTATATCTTTTTCTCCCTATCCCACCCCAACACCAGGTAGGAGAGAGAAAGGGTTAGTGGGAAGGGGCACAGTTCTTTCTTAGCTGCTTCCTGCTGGTCAGGGTTGTCAGGGTCCTTGGAGCCAGTCCAATTCTTGTTTCAGGAGATCTCCAACTTCTTGTCTCACAACAGCAATCTGGAGTAGCAAGGGGAAGGAGCAGCAGCCTTGTTCTTTCTCTGACCTCCACACTCGCTGGGCTCTGGCATTTATTCTCTTTCCAAAGTCCTCAGATTTAAACTATCTGTAGCTGGCAAAGCGCTCCATTCAGAGCCCATATGAAGCAAATAGTCTGCTGCTGTAGACATCTGAATCAGTCCCACATTCCACACCTGGGACCAAAACAAACACATGTTTATATCTACAACACAGAACAGTCTAAATTTTATTTTATACATATTTCCAATCAGTAGTTGAAGCTGAGGACGCAGACCCCACAGGCGTACATGATTAATTGTATTTTATTCTTAATTTGTTGCAGGCTGATATTTTAGTACACACATACACACAGAAATACAAAATGAATAGTGTGATGGTGGGGACCAAAATAAAAGGCCCCACTTCTGCCATGATCTTGGATTTCTATTCTCTCTTTATGTAGATAAGAGTTTACAGACTGTTGTGTGGTTACAATTTGAAGAGCGCTATTTCAGACATTCTTCAATAAGCCACTTTGGTTGTTTTTGTCACAGACTATCGAGAAACAAATTAAAAGTATGTGAAAATGCTTAGGGGGTTATAGAATGGCAGTCAATTCTCGTGTCAGGCCGCTCTGTTTAGGGTGCATCTTGAGCTGTCGCTGTCTGGATCAGCCAAGTGTTTCCTAAAGCTGTACAAAGTAGGAAATAAACGGCAGGCTGTGATTTGCACCTCAACCAGAATGTCCTGGGGAGGCTGCACACACCAGCACTTGCCAAGCAAGGCATACTTGAAGAAGAGTGTAAGCAGGAGTGAGTTTAATGCCTTCAGTGGGATTCAGTGCCTAGATCCCAGCACCCCAAGGGCCCACTTCTCTTCTGCAGGTGAAACTCCACAGTGACACCCTCACTTATACTTGTGTTTATTTATTTTCTTTGGTTATCGCAAATATTCGTGTGCTTTTTTGTTGGTTCTCTCGTTTTAAAGAATACTTTTTATTTGACAATTTCATACATGTATCTTGGTCACACCCAACTTCTCCTCCCACTCTCCCACAACTCCCAATGTTGCCCGCCTGCCTGCCTTCCCTTCCCTTCCCTTCCCTTCCCTTCCCTTCCCTTCCCTTCCCTTCCCTTCCCCTTCCCCTTCCTTCCTTCCTTCCTTCCTTCCTTCCTTCCTTCCTTCCTTCCTTCCTTCCTTCCTTCCTCCCTTCCTCCTTGTAATGCACTGAATCCAATTAGTGTTCCCTGCTCTCACCTAATTCTTGAAAAAAAAAGGGGTGTGTGTGGTGGTGGGGGTGGGGCACTGCTCTCCTTAGTTCTTAGTGATCCATTTTGGCCTTCTACCTCAACCTTGTTAAACAAGAAGGCAGACTGCTGAGTGTTGCCATCTTTGCACATCCATCTCGACTGAACTCAAGCAAGCTTCCCCTTAGGTTGGTATTTCCTATCACGTTTAGCATAATGCTTGACTTGCAACAGGTGCTTCGTTTTGCTGAATGGCTGTAAGCAGCTATTGTGGCAGCAAAACTGGCCCTTCAATTATTACGCAGAACTCTGCCAAGTTTGGGGCATTCGGAAGCACAAATTTCGCCGGGGATCAAGGGTAAGACATGGTATAGCGATGATGTACTTCACATTTAACAATCCGGCTGTATCTCCATTTTTGGGAAACCACGTCCCTGTGGCCCCAGAGCCCTTGATACACGACCGTGGCCTTTTCCACAGACCTCTCCGGATCAGAGCCTCACCTCTGTGTAGGGGTTTGGCAGAGCTCGTCTTCGCGGCACGCGGACTGCGGCGCGCGGTGGTGGCCTCCCGCGGCTGCAGGGCCCGCAGCCCCGCCGCGGGCACGCGAGTCCTCCCACCCGACGGCCGCAGCAGGGCGCGGCGAGGGCGTCCCGGGCCCGGGGGCTCCAGCGGAGGGGGCGGTGCCGGGCGCCCCGCCCACCGGGCCGCGCGCCCCGCCCACGCGCGCGGGGAGGAGCCGGAGCGGAGTGGGGAGGAGAGGTCGGGCGGTCCCGGAGCGCGGACGGACTGACTCCCCGGCGGCGGCGGCGGCGACGGCGAGTGAGTGCTCAGCGAGCGCGGGGCCCGGGCGCGGGAGCCGGGGCCGACGGGGCGGGCGCCGCCACTTCGGGGCCGCCTGCGGGGCCCGTGGGCTGGAGCGAGCGAGCGGAGCGGGGAAGCGCGGGCGGCGCCCGGGCCGCGGGAGGGGAGTGGGAGCGAGGCCCGCCGCGGCCCACCGAGAGCCGTGGGCGCCAGTGGCCCGGAGGCTGGGTCTCCGCAGCCGCGCAGCCCGGCCTGGCCCCGAGGGCAGCAGGCCGGGGAGTGGCCGCCCAGCCCGCGGCGGTGCGGGAGGAGCCGGCGGGGCCGCCGCGCACGCCCCTCCTCTCCCACGCCGAGCCCGGACGCGCGAGGTTGGCAGCCTCGGTGCTCTGTCCAGACCGGGGTGGTGGGTGGCGGGGAAGGAGCCGATCGTGGAGAGAACTCGGTGACACTCCACGAGGGACCCTGCGGCGCCGACTGCAACGGGAGGGTCGGAGTTCAAACTCGAGCCTTGCGTGCATTTTTTTTTTTTTTTAATGTAGCGCGGGACGCTTAGCCGGTGGGTTAGAGAAACTCGTCTTCGTTTTAGTTAGGGCCTACCAGTTAAACCTCTTCTTAAGACGCCATTGCTAGTGTCTCCCGACACTCCTTTATCCTGGCCTTGGATGTCTTGTAAACTTGACTTAAATCATTCATAACTTTCGCAAAGGGAGCCGTGATTCTTGTGAAACTTTAAACAACTGGAAATCAGCTGGAAGGATCTGCCGAGGCCTGTGGTCTCGTGGTCCTCCTGTGCGGGCGTGGCTGTGCACAAACAAGTGGGTAGGAAAGGAAGCAGCCCCGCGCCTGAGCTAGAGGGGAGGTCTGTGCCCATGTGCCAGGGCACGTTTAATCGCGGCTCCCAGTGGGGGGATGTCTTAGGCCATGTTGGACGGACTTCACATGATTCGCCTCGTTCCGGTCAGTTATTTCCTCTCCCCTCTGCTGTCTTTGGACACTGTTTATATTTCCTGGGGCGATCGGAGCGTCTCCTGAATAGACTGTCTATAATGAATCTTTTGGCTGTTGTCAGAGCCAGGCTGTGTGTTCTCAATTTTTAAAGCAATAGCTTGGCTTTGTTTTTATAGTGCTGGTCACCCTGCTGCACCATTGCTTGGCACTTCAGACCAGGGATGTAAATCACCACCGAATTCCAGCCCTTCCCTAGGGAGGCTGGGAAAGCTAGTCACTCTAGAACAGTGAGGTTAAATTTACTGTTGTCAAGCAGTCACTTTCGAGTATGGAGGTCCTCCCCCCTTTTTAAGAACACAACTGTGTGGAGGTCATTTTCCAATAAATAAACATATGGTTCTCACATATTTAATTTTTCTTTATTTTTTGTCTGTTTTGTATATGCATACCTCTTTACCCTCTTTCAACTTCCTCCCACTGACCACCTCCTTCCTCCCAACCACAGTTTAAAAAGTAATAAATTGTAGATTGCTAAGTAGACTTTTAGATAAAATATTCAGACCCCTTTGCCTTTCTTAGCAGTCAGCCAGCACCGTAAAGCCCTGGGTCAGGTCCAGTGAGTGCTGAATAGTAACCATGGTGCACTGTATCTAGCACTTTATTGGGTGTAGAACAGTGCAGTGTGCAGCCCTTAGATTTGTAGAGAACTGTGAAAATGAGGATCTGTGCTTCACAAGAAACTGCAAGTATGGTATAGAAAGGAGGTGTAGTCACCTGTGCAGAAAGCTCTGAGCTCATTTGAAAGACAAATTCTCTGACAATTGGGTCGCGGTTGTCACCTGTTACAGAACGTGCATGGTATTCAGATTATGAGAGCAAAGGGTTTCAGAGAAGTTAGCTAATGCCCCCCAGTTTTTATTCCAAATCTCTCCCTAGTAGGGGGGAAAATCAGATTTTGAATCACTTACTATGCTGGGTTTTCATTAGGTGGGTTTTATTGTTGTTTGTTTGTTTCATTTTAGTATAAGCCATACCTAGGAAGGTCAAGTTTCTGAGCACTGACTGGGAAGGAAAACTGGGAAGGAAAGCCCTCTAACTGCTCTAACCCTGTATGCTTTCTTGTCAGACAGACCAGGATGAGAATATTGTTTAGCATTTTTCAATCTGATTTGTAAAGTAGGAGTAATAGTGGTCTCTATTTCTAGAGTTTTGAAGAAAGTGTATCAACTAGCCCTTGGAAAACAGAGACTGAAACTCACCTACATTAAGTGCTTAAAATGATCACATTTCTTCTTTTTAACGTAGTTTCCTCGGGCAGCAGGATGCTTGATAAATTACGATAGCTAGAGCCTTCTGGAAATGGAGGATATCACAGTTTTAAGTTCCAAAGAACGATGACTTCGGGCACACCAACTCACATTTGTAATCTTAACAGTTGGCAAAGTTGAGGCAGGAGAATTGCTCTGAGTTTAAAGCCAGTTTGGAAACATAGTAAGTTCCAGGCTAGCCTAAACAAGAGGGAGGTCTTCAAAAAACTAGAAGTTGACCAGATCTGTGTGTGTGTGTGTGTGTGTGTGCGCGCGCATGCGCGCGCAGATATGTAGACACTTGTATGTTCTGTTCCTGCCACAGCAGTATGAATGATAATGATCAATGGACCAATAATCTTAATAATACTTTTGGTGTTGTTAAATATTTAATATTTCTAGCGCTAGGCAACTAAGAATGTAAGTTAGCTTTTAAATTTAAAGAGATTTTTTTATTTCAAATAGTTAAATTTATTAACCTTGGATAGAAAAGTCAAAAGCAGAAGCAACGTTTATCTTTAACAAGTGCAACTTTGAAAGTTTGAAAATATGTGATCCAGGAGTATGTAGGTGTTTGGTCTTGTGTGTAGGGCTATGCAATGAGAGCAGATAATCCATAAGAAATGGGACAAATTGCATTTATTTTTAAAATTTTCTGAGAGTAGATGGTTAGTTTAGGGAATGAACTGATAGGGTCACTGAATCATCTGCTAAAATTTGAAAAATTGAAAAAAGTTTTTACTTAAAAAAAAAACCCTTTAAGCATCTGTTTCCTCCTCAGTTCATGTCAGATCATGGAGTCAGCTGTAACAGTGACACAGATGCCAGTTTTGACAGTTTCAAGTGTAAAGGGTGAAGTGCTGGTAGTGAATTGTTTTGGGCTCGTAATGCTGTGCTCTGATGTAGTGAAAGACTTGATTGAATAAATTATTGCTTGCTTTTACTCCCAGAACATTACAGCGTAATGATGGATTACTGGCTTATGTTCCTAGGTGTGTAGACTTAGTTAATTTCTCTGTACGTAATTGAGGTTGTGAGGAATAAATGAATTTGTCTATGGAGACCATGTGGAACATTGCATGACATTCAATAAGTATTAACATTAATATAGCATTGTATAGATGATGAGCATACATCACTTTTATCATAGGAAAAGGGCCACACAAAATTTTCATATTTCTCTCAAGTCTAAAAGGGCCATTGTTACTCAGAAAGTCCTGCCAAATTGTGCTTACAAAGGAAGAGACTGTGCAGTGATTAGGCAATAATATTTTGTTTTTTAAATATGGAATGGGTTGTTCTATCAACTCACTCAGCAAATTATTTCTAGACCTTAGTTTCATTTTCCTTTCTAATCAGTAACTCTGCATGAAGTCTGTTTTAGGTTACACAGCCAAAAGAGAGGTACAAATATAGTGCATTATTACAATTACAGCCAGCTATGTATTTTTGTAAAGGCTTCAAGGAAAATACAGACAAGTGAATGCCTCCATTTTCTCCCAGTTTCCCCAGTAAGCTTGTACATATAGAAAATCATTTGTAATAATTACTCAAAATAAATTCCAGTTTTATAACTACATATTGCAGGATTTTGTTGCCTTGGAAACAAAAAATGCCAACTTTTGTGACACACGAATGCCATTAAAGTAAGTGCAAAAACGTTTGCAATAAATAGGAAGCCCTTCAGGAGTTTTTAGGTTTATCTTTGTAAGAGATACTTAGTGTGTGTGCCTGTGTGTGATACTGGTGATTGAATCGAGGACCTTGCACATGCCGGGTGGTTCTATACACTGCTACTCAGTCAGGCCTTGAACTTACAGGCCTGATGCTGCCACCTCCCAAGTGCTAGGATGATGGGTGGATCACCGATACCAACATAAGAGAGATTGGAAGTCCATAGTAGATAAGAAGCAGCTATGTTTAAGCCAAATTGGAGTACACAGAAGTTGGTGCTTCGAAGATTCCGGTCTTCTGCCTTGACAGGCTGAATTACGGAGCACCTGCAGTCTGTCCTGGAGACAGGAATGAGGAAGAAATGGGTACACTGAAGTTAACAGGAACCCTGGATAAATAAAATATGAATGCAGCTCAATTGAGTGATCACCAAGATGCCCCCCACCGTGGGCCTTTTTTAGGGCTTTTATGAGTCCAGGTCTCAGCAAGGCCCACAGGAGGCTGATGTTTCTTAAGCATACAGACATAAAGGGGTAGAGAAAAGATTTCGCCAGACTTGCTATAATTCCATAGCCGATTCTGCACTCTGCTGAGAGTCATAGGAGAGGCCCATACAGTCAAAGAGGAGAGAGCAGAGGGCTTCATGTACATTGGAAAGTTGTAAATCAAGTCGAGAGAGAGATGAAAAGGGCTTCTCATATGAGTGACACAAGTAACCAGAAGAGAATTATGATAGCCTCTGTGTTGGGGCTCACTGGCTCTTCAGCCATTGCAGTTAGCTCCCCATGTCATATCTGGGACCCAGCAGGCCTGAGGTACAGTCACAGGCCAGTCTTTCAGAGACCTGTGAAGTTGTCTCCCTATAGTTCCTTGAAGAAGCCTTAGCTGGACAGAAGAGAAGATTGGCCTGCAAATCATGTTCCCAAGAAGCGCCTGCCATGAGGTGCACAGCACCCTCTGTTTTCTCTCAAGAGTGGGGGCAGAGTGGAGCTGGACAGAAGGTAGAAGTGACTGAACTGAAGATGACTTCCAGCTAGATTATACCATTAGCTGCCAAGTCTCTTGAAAATTATTTCTAGTGCCACTGAAATGTTTGGTTTGTCATGGCAGGTTTTATTGGGAGTCATAAAAATTCTTAGCTGCAAGTGTCTGGTTGCTATCCTGGCACAGGGGGGACTTTGTCTTTTTTTTTTTTTAATAGGTCTACATTTTAGAAGATTACAGAACAATGAACGAAGAGTATTGCAGATCTTTCAGACTTGATACTTTGAGCGATTCCTGAGGATTACAGCTAAAATAATTTTGTTCTGTCTGTCTGAATGAATGAATCAGTTGTTAAGCACTTGTACTTTTCCCATTTGTTGATTTTAAGTGTGTGACTTTGGGGCCAGAGATTCAGAAATCCATGTATTTTGTGTCCTTTCTTGCAGAACAGGCTGTTGTCATTCCTCTTGCAGGCAAGGTCATGCATATAGTTGACTTTTGGCTGACTGAGAAGAGAAGCATGAGTCCAAGTTGGATTTGAGTGGGTGTGGTGGTCAGTGTCCACTGAAGTGTGGGCTTCTACACTTGAATGCTCTCTGGAGAACCTTCATTCAGCGTGATTGTGTGCAAGCCCTCATAAGACAGCCAGGGGGACACGTCACAGAGTGAAAACACTCAGATTTTGTATTTAGCTGCAGATACCGATGGTCAAGATACCCCTGACCACTGGACACTAAGCCATTAGTTCCCACTGGGGTGCTTTTGACTCTGATCTCAAGCACATGGTAACTTCAAATTTTGTCCACCAGAATCTCTAGCAATTAGAAAAAAAAAATAGGCCAAATTGGGCATGGCAGTGTATATCTATAATCTCAGCATTTAAGGGGCAGAGGCAAGAGGATTGCTAAAAAAATTGAGACCAATCTGGTTTACTACATAGTAAATCCCAGGCTAGCCAGGGCTATACAATGAGACCATATCTCAAAAACATGTGTCCCCACACTGTAAAAACAAACAAACCAAAAACACAAGCAAAGAGCAACAACAACAAATCCAACAGAACAAAGCCATGTAGTGGGGTAGGACTATTCTGGGATGTAGAGGCTTTTTCCAGTCTACTTGGGTTTGGGTGGTGGTGATGGGCTTTGTTTTCCTAGTCAGCAGAAGTTCAGGGTCTGCCACTAGCTCTGCCTGTCAAAGCCTGCTCAGCTACAGCAGCCTTCTAAATGCCTAGAGCTGTAGAGTGTGGCACATGGTAGGAACTTAACAAATGCCGGGGGACTGAAGAAATAAGGCCATGCTTCCCGAATGTGTGCCAGCAAGGTGTGTAGGCCACTGTCTTTTTGATTCAAAAAGGAAATTCCATTGTATTTTGTGGGTATCACACCTTCAGTGGGACACAGACTCTTCAATGACATCTTTCACTTGGCTTCGTCATGCCTTAGGGGTATCTAAAGACCTGGGTGCCCTTGGCATCGTTTACTGGTGATTGCACAGCAGCAGACTTGGGATCACCTAATATCTTCTGAGCTGGGAAGAGCTTGTGCATTCCTCTAATAATTTCTGCATCTTCTATCGCCCCAATGTCTGTCTGACACAGGAAAGGAAGTCCTAGGAACTGCTGGGACTGTTAGGTATTAGACAGACACAGTCCTCTTGTTTGGAATGAAATAGTGGTGGCTGTAGCTCTAGAAGCCTTTGGAACCTGTGGAGCTGCTTCTTTTGTAAGAAGACTTCCAATTTAGGAGAGGAGTGGGAGTGCTGGTGCCGGAGCCGTCAGAGGCTAAGGAGGAGTTTATCCTCATCTCCCTCATTGCCAGCTGGCTCTTAGGGATTTCTCTTTTAAGCAGCTTCTTCAGGTTCGCTGTCACTTGACAGCAGGTGGGAGCAGAGCCCTGTTTCCTGGGTGTAGCTGTCAGGTGCTGTGTGAAGAGAAGGGGCTGGTCTGTACGCTGCTCTTCAAGCTGGCTGTGTTATATGGACAGAGCACCTTGTGGAAAGAGGCCAGCATGTCTAGAAAAGTGAATACTTTCCACTTTTAATTTGGTTAAATAAACTCAGTCATCTTCAGTCGAACTTGGATTCCCAAGGCAGAAATAGCAGAGGACAATTCCTTTTAAAACTTCCCTATGGTATGGACTCCTTAAACAGCAAACGCACCTGCTGCAGGTCAGTGTGATTTCAGTTTTTAGAACCCCATGAGTTTCAGCTCTTCAGGAAGCCCTCATGCCGTGCGTCTGCTTGTGCTTTGCCCCTTGACTAACCTACTGCAGTCAGTGGGCAGAATGCTTCAGCTACTACTTAGTCCAGAGAGCAAATAAACAGCTCTGGCATGCTGCCTGGGAGGTAGTGCTGGCCTTCTGCCTTTGCTTTCCTTTACCTGCACTTCCCTGGCTGCCTTCTGGCTATAATACATAACAGGGCCTCCAGGCCACCCACACCCAGAAGGGCAGAAGTCACGCTGTCCACACTCGAGTATGCTCACCTCCTGAACTCTGGACTGGGTTTCTCTGACTTACCGAATTTGGCCTGAGAACTTGCTGCCTACACCTAGGTCACCTAGTTTCCTTCGCAGCTGAACTCCCTAAATTAATTTATTTTTTTGTTTTGTTTTGTTTTTCTAAGCTGCTTTTACCCTGTTTTTCATACTTCTAGGGACAACCTCTTTATATATATATATAAAAATTCTGTATCTGTACTCCCCAAGTTTAACAGTCATAGTAGAAAGGAAAAATATTAAAACTTGCCTCTATCACGTCCTCACACAAGGACCACCCACAGGTGTTAACGTGTAAATTTAAGGTACTGTGAATGTGTATGTTGTGTTTCTTCCCATTCTTTCATATAGATGGTTTCTATACTGTTGTCTGCCTTGCTGTTTTAAATTAGCAGTGTGTTGCTAAATGTATAGAAATGGCCTCTCTTTCCGGAGCACCAGTTTTCCACTGTGTGCTTGCATCCCAGACCATTCTCTCGCACTGGAGCTGTGGGTTATATCTAATCCTTTGGTCTGACAGTGCTGTAAATGCAGGTTAAATTTTGCTTTAAGTGTTGAAGCACGCTGGGCCTGACTCCCAGAAGTGGGCTCAGTGGTCACCTTCGCTAAGTATTGAGTCAGCGTGCTCCTCAGAGACCACCAGTAAGAGGGGTGTCAGTTGTTTTATTTTGCTAACTTGGTTGGTAAGAAATGATAATTTAGAGGAGTGAGTTTTTTTTTTTTTTTTCACAATTAGAAATGAAGTAGAGGTTTGAGTTAATTGTGGGTCTTTTGGACATTGTCTAGGCTGGTAGATTCTCCTGTGGGCCTTTGTAACCTTTCTTTTTGTGTATAGTCTGTCAGAATTTCTTAATTATAGACTTGAGGATGTGGACCTGCGTGGCTTGGGCTGCCAAATCATTAGTACAGAATCAAGACAAGTACAAAGTATGGTTTTGTTGCATTTGCTAATGTCTGAATTATCATCTTCAGCTAATGGTGTTATTAACTGTGGCTTCTCCAAAGCCATGAAAAACTTACCTTCTAGTCTAAAATTTCTCCTCCTCCTGCTCCCCCATCTCACATACACATAGAAACACACAGTATGTAAAAACGTGTGTGTGTGTGTAGGGAGAATAAAGAGGAGATGTTAAAACATGTAGATTCCAATGGTATTTCCTGTAAAATCTTTTCAGGAGTCTAGAGTTTTTCACATATTTGTATCACTAGAAAGGTTATACAGGTCAAATTTGTTTGCTTCTTTGGTCCTTGTATTGGGCTGTTATGTTTGATATTTACAACCAGGGAATTATTCGTTCCTTCCAAGGTAAAGGAGATGAAAGTGAAAATGATTTAAGATCAGAGCCCAGCATTCTAGGACCAGAAGAGGCTGGAGCTGCATTTTGCTTTTAAGATGCTCTTTAAAATTTTTTATCTATCTACCTTGTCTATCTACCCATCCATCCATCCATCCATCCATCCATCTCGATCTATCATCCATTTATCATTCATCCATTTAATCTGTCTATGTACCCACCTACCCACCTGTGTTCCATTGCCATGCGTGTGCCTAGGAGCCAATGGAGCTGGAATTACAAGTGATGGTGAACCTTCTGGTGTAGGTGCTGGGAACCGAACTCAGGTCATCTGGAAAAATAGGGTGCATCTTAACCCCTGACTGATCTTTCCAGCCCATTGATATGCTCTTTAGTCACAGTAAGTTTTGGGATGTTGTTAATCTGAAATTAATTAATTTTCAGTTTTTAAAAGACTGAATTCTATCAAAAGAGGGAAGAGAAAGCTGTGGTCCTTTTTTCATTTTTTTGAAATTCATAAAAGACAGTCCTGTATGAATCTGGGGTTTACACACACACACACACACACACACACACACACACATATATATATATAAAGCCAACTGGTCATGGTGACACATGTCTGTAATCTTACTCTTCAGGAAGCTGAGGCAGTATGATCATCAGTTCATGGCGAGCCTGGGCTGAAAGAGATCGAAGCCAGTGTAGGCTGTCCAGCAAGATCTTTCTCAAAAAACAAACAAAACACCTTCCAACAACAAACTTACTCACTAGCAGTAGTGGGGAATGATCCAGGAAAAGAGCTGGCTGGCTGGTGCTCTCTCTCTCTCTTTCTCCACCCCCCCCCGCCTCTTTTCCACCCCCTACATACACACAAAGTGTTTAATATGTGGTTCTTCTGTGGAAGGCGATGGAATAGTGTGGATGCTTAACTCTTCTTCTAGTGCTTATTGTAAAGTGTCATTGTGATGCTCACGTTCTCTGCTGTTGTGTCTATTCCACATGGGAAAGATATAGCCCGTTACTTTATCCCAGCGCCTTTGGGGTACCTGATCCTTAGATGAGTGAATGTTGCCGAGGATAAGTACCTTCAGGTCTTTGTGCCAGGAATCCCATGTTAGATGTTGGCCTGGGCGTCTGTGTTGGCTGTCCTTTGACTTTTACAGTGTACTCAAGCCCTTGGGAGCTTTTTGGCAGTATACTTAATGCTTTAGAATTCAGACTTGTAGTCTGAATCACCTGATGGTTTAATCTGCAGTCCATTTGCGAAACACTTGATAGCTACAGTTCAGCTGATCTAAGATGCTGTCAGTTCTTACACCGATCACAATGGCTAAGATCAAAAACTCAAGTGACAACATGTGCTGGAGAGGATGTGGAGAAAGGGGAACCCTCCTCCATTGCTGGTAGGAATGTGAACTTGTACAACCACTCTGGAAATCAATCTGGCATTTTCTCAAAAAATTGGGACTAGCACTACCTTAAGATTCAGGTATTCCACTCCTGAGTATATATCCAAAAGATGCCCCACCATTCAATAAGGACATTTGCTCACCTATGTTCAGAGCAGCTTTATTTGTAATAGCCAGAATCTGGAAACAACCTAGATGCCCCTCAATGGAGGAATGGATACAGAAACTGTGGCATATTTACACAATGGAATACTACTTAGCTATTACAAGTGAGGAAATAATAAAATTTACAGGCAAATGGATGGGACTAGAAAAGATCATCCTGAGTGAGGTAACCCAGAAACAGAAAGACAGACATGCTATACATTCACCATAGCGAGTACTAGCTATATAATATAGGATAGCCATACTAAAATCTATAGACCTAAAGAAGCTAAACACTAAGGAGGACCCTTAGTGAAAAACTAGATTGTAAAAAAAAAAATTAAAATAAACTAGGGATGATGCTTAAATCTCATTCAGAATGACAAACAGGATAGACACCAGAAGCGGGGGAAGAGAAGAAACAGGATGGGAGCATTCTATAGAGGGTCCTCTGAAAGGATTGACCCAACAGGGATCAAAGCAGATGCTGAGACTCACAGCCAAACTTTGGGCAGAGAGCAGGGAGTCTTACGGAGGAAGGAAGGGGTGGGAATAGAGGGACATGGAGAGAACAGGAGCCCCACAAGGAAAGCAACAAAACTAAAAGATCTGTGCCTGTGGGGTCCTGCAGAGACTGATGCACCAATCAAGGACCATGCATGGAGAGGGCCTAGACCCGCTGCTCAGATATGGCCGATTGGTAGCTCAGTCTCCATGTGGATTTCTGAGTAAGGGGAGCAGGGGCTACCTCTGTCATGAACTAAGATGACTGCTCTTTGATCACTCGATCTTGATGATACAGCCTTGCCAGACCACTGAGGAAGAGGATCTAGGCAGTTCTACTGAGACGTAAGCTCTGGGCAGATGGCAGTAGTGGAGAACTCCCCCTTTCAGTGGACTAGGGGAAGGGGATGGGGGAAGAGGGATGGAGGGTGGGACTGGGGGGAGTTGAGGGAGGGGCTTCAGTCGGGATATATAATGAATACATTGTGAAGAAAAAATCAAAATTAAAATTAAACTCTTAAAATATGAAAAAAGATGCTATCAGTTATGAAATATGCCATTTCTCTGGATCTTGAAGGAAAAGAAATGCCTTCTTTTAAACTATATCAAACATAAGAGGGTAAGTTTTTGATGACTGCTATAACAGGTTATCACAGACTCAGCTTAAGACAGTCCAGATGTTTCATCTTTCAGTTCTGTAGGTCAGAAGCCAGGGTGTGTGTGACTGGTGTGTCTCCCTGAAGCTGGGCTCTTATTAGAGGCACTGGGAAGAATCAGCCTCAAGCTTGCACGTTGTTGGTAGAGCTCTGTTCGTGCAGTTTGTTTCTTGTCTCTCTACCGGGGCCAGCCTCACTTCTTGGAGACTTTTCTGGCACTTGCCATTGGGCTGCACACCTCAGACCCTCCGTCAGCATAGCAGCCCCTTCTTGTGCCTGGAAACACGATGGGCCATTCTGCTCTCTTTTCTCCAGCTAGGCCAAGTTCCATGCTTCTGGGCGTTTTTTGATTATATGGGGTAGATTTGATTTCATTCACAGGTTCTAGGGATTAGGACTTGGATAGCTTGGGAGAAGAGTTCCAGGAGGAGTCATCCTAAAAGCAGAGGTGGCAAATGACTGTCTCTGTGTTAATGTAGAAGAGTGACTGATTAATCTAAAGCGCTGGGTGTGACAGAAAGCATGCTTCAGTGTTAACTGTTTCCATACAGATGCTATGACCACAGTGGTCACACAATGCCTGTCACCTTGAATCTCAGTGCATTTGTCAAACCCCAATTGAGAGAATACATTTTGCTGGCAGTAAACTTGATGGTAACAAAGATGATGATTAGATAATAAGTGCCAGCGGTAGGCATGTGCTAGGACACTTTCTCACTCCTTGTAGGAACCAGCAACATCTACAGGGGAGGAAGTAGGTTTGGAAGGGTGCAGTAGTCAGCGGTAGTGACTTTCCTAGTGTGAATCCACATAGATAGGTATACTTTTGATGGGTCCAGGTTGCTTTGCTCACCATTCCTGAGCCTAGCATATATCCCAGGAGAGATGTTCACCCACCTCACAGGTGGCCTGCCAGCTATGAAGGACATGAAGGGGAAGACACAGTTTCCTCTGAGGTCTTCCTTGTTTCTTTGCTATTTAATGTTTAATCCACTTAGACAAAGGCCCCAAGTCTTCATCCTTTTAAATACCCAAATGATCTTTTAAGTCAGCAAAGCCGTTGCCTGTTCTGTAGGGGTATGTCTTTAAACAAGATTTGAGCAGTTCTTTAGTAAAACCACATTAACAATATCAGTTCAGGTCAGGATAAGTACTGTGAAGCCGTCGAACTGGGAGTGAAGAGTAAGAGTGGGTGTCAGGAGAATAGAAGGGCTGCCTTCATGAGGAACCTTGGGGAAATACCTCCGTGCCATGTAATACTTCTGCCAAGACCTGGGTGGGCAAAAGGCAGCCAGAGCTTAACAGTAAGCTTGGTGCAGCTGAGCACACAGGAAAAGGTGGCCTTTTTGTTAACAGTGAGTAGAAGTCCAAAGAGCCAGATGATGGCGTTGGGATGCAGCTCATTGAGAGTGCTTGTCTAGTATGTATAAGGATCTGGTTGCAATTATAAGCATCGTGCTCTCCCCCTCTCTCCCTCTGTCTCTCTCTATGTCTCTGTCTCTCCCTCTCCCCACTCCTTTATGCCATGAGATAGTGTGAATGGCTCCCATAGGCTTCTGTGTTTGAAAGCCTGGTCTCTGGTAGTTAGAACTGTTTGGGATGGCTGAGGAGGTGTGGCCTTTTTGGAGACAGTGCGTCACCGGGGTGGGCTCTGAGGTTTAAAAGCCCATGCCAGGCCCAGTCTCTGTCCCTCTGCCTGCTGCCTGTGGCTCAGGTTGGAAAGCTCTTGGCTGCTGCCTGTGGCTCAGGTTGGAAAGCTCTCGGCTGCTCCGCCAGTACTGTGTTACTATGCTGTCTGCTCCAACCACGGTGGTCACGTACTAACCTCCGACACTAAAGCAAGCTCCCAACTAAATGCTTTCTTCGTTAAGTTGCCTGGGTCATGAGGTCTCTTCACAGCAGGAAACAGTAACCAAGATACTGAAAATGCCATCAAGACTTCATAGAGAAATTTCTGCTTACAGATAACCTGTAGTAAGCTGGGAGCCTGTACCCCAGACATGAGCTTTGTATGGTTTCAAAAGGGAGAAAGGTTTGGAACAATTTTTAATTCTTGCTTTTAAAACCATTTTAAGTGTACCAAAGTAAAACGGTTAGGGTTGGGGATGGATAGAACCAGATAAAAAAGAGAGGCTACCGGGATACAAAGTGAAAAAATTGTAATAAATAAAAAAATTTAAAAGGGGGAGAGGGGAGATCCCTGAGCTCAAAACACTCAGGGAACCGGCACAGACTTTGCCAAGAGAATTCAGTAAACATTGTTGAAAGCTGATCCCATTACCCTTGACTCTGCTTTTGTTTTTGCCTCTTTCTAGGTCATTTCAGGACCGTCTCCTCCCTGCAGGATATTAGACTCTGAACCCCTGAGTTATCTGGATCTCCTCTCTCCCTCTACTTCCTTCTATTCCAGGCAACCCTATCCCTGGCCACTTGCTAACTTGCTTCTCCCTCATGCCTGACTTTTGTACTTTACTGTCACCAGGTGATTTCTCTGAAATGAAGATCTAAATGGTTGCTTCCTGGATGACAGTCAGTGGGTTCCCTGAGAGCACCCCAGTGCTGCCCTTAAGAACACTTCCTGTCCAGGTTCAAGTCCAGCCCTGGACTTGGAACCATTTTAAGCATTTTGTCTCAGTTTCACTACCTGTGAAATGGAGGTGACAGTCACACCTACCCCACAGGTAAATTAGATTTAAAAGGAGTTAATAGTATACAAACCCTCATGAACAGTATCAGCTAGCTGCCCTCTGTGTGGCAGGCTCAGCTGGTCTGGCCTGCTGCTTGCACATCAGCCTCACCCCACCCTTCCAGCAAGCAACAAGAAAAGTACAGAAATTGAGAAGGTAACAATTAATAATCTGTTTACCGGCTTCACCATCAGTTTGAAGATGTTAAATCCAATTTTTAAAAAGTGGATTTGCATATTGTCATTTATAGGAATTCATTTTTATTGCATTTTGCGAAATGTTCTTCCATAGTGACCTGGAAATAATAAGTAGGTGTGTTACTACATACCCTCTCTCTGTTGGAGGTGATTGCAAACACATATTTATCAGCTATCATAAGGTTGAGGACACAAGAGTGATAGTCCATTACTTTTGAGAAAGTTTTTCTTAAGCAGTCTTAAGAGATGGTCTCTGCCCATCTCTTGTGGCCCAGCCTAATTCTGTGGATTGTTCATCCATTAAGATGTACCTGAGGCACCAGTGATGTAATCCTCACTGTCCTAAGGTCCATGAAGCTAATGAGGGAGATGAAGATCCAGAGCAAGGAGTGTAAGGACAGGGGGCTGGGGGGCGGGGGGAGGCACCTGGCTGGAGAGGAAAGGCTTAGGCAGTGTGGTAGAAGATGGAGATGCGGGTCTCAAGGTCAAGCCAGTGGTTGAAGCGCAGCTGTACTACTCCAGCCATTTTGTGGAGTTGAGCAACTTCCTCCCAAGCCCTGAGACCTCACTTGTGACCTGAGGCTTGCAGCATCTGTCCATCTCAAGTTTGTCCTGAGGCTCGTGTTTGTGTGTGTGAAAGCACTTGACGGCAGAGTTTATAAATTACTCACTCTGTGACTTTGCTCTCCTTTACTACACTTCTAGGCACATTAATTTTTTTTTTTTGTCTATGTTTACCGTGGCAAGCTAGTCAACCAGTATACTAGTGATTACTTTGGGCTAGGTAGTTTTGCCTATATTTTCTGTCTGTCTCCTGGATACGTCTCTTTTTCATAGTGACAGCCAAATTTAGAAGTCTTCATGCCTAGAAAATTTGTATTTAATTAAAATAACTGATAATTTGATACTTTTCAAAAGCTTCAGAAAGAATCAGGTAAAAACATTAATTTCTGTCTTACAGATAGGGAAACTGAGGCAGTTCTAAATAGCTTCTGATATTTGCTCAAGTCATAAAGCTGGCAGGTAAATGGTAGCGATGGGATTAGAACTCCATGCCTCTTGTTTTCCTGGCTTTGTATTGCCTTGTCAACTCAACCCCAAGGACTGGGAGCTTTGTGGGTGCTCTCCGAGCTCAGCCCCTTTGTCACCTGG
Source organism: Pachyuromys duprasi (assembly GCA_028658305.1). NCBI lineage: Eukaryota > Metazoa > Chordata > Mammalia > Rodentia > Muridae > Pachyuromys > Pachyuromys duprasi. The sequence goes on along the minus strand of CM053763.1, from coordinate 63,606,783 downwards.
CTTCAGCCTGCCTGGAATAGCTGAGTGGGTGAGAGCCTGACCCTAGGGAGAGCCTTAGGGAACACCCTCTCCCTACCCCTCTGCTGCCCTGAAGGTATTTATGGGTGTGAACTGTCCACCTGGAAACCTAGGGAGAGGCTGGGAAGGGTGGCCAGCTGTAGCTGCCAAAGGGTGGAGGAAGGGAGAGAGGCCTGGTCCCTGAGTATAAGTGATTTGTAACTAACTAGTGTCAGGGAGGAGGAGCCAGGTGGACTCAGGGGATGGGAAAGCCATGTTAGGAAGTCCAAAGGGCAGAGGAGTCTGTCACAGAGCAGTTCCTACCCTCTCAAAGCACTCCCTTTTACCTTCTGCAGGGAAGCATGTTCTTGCTTACTCACTCAGCTTGTGTTGTAATCCTCACTGTGTAGGCAGGCAGAAAGAGGGCTGAACACACAGGAAGGCTCTGGCCTTAACACTCCTGACTTGAACCAAGTGTTGAGTTTTTGATTTTGTGTTCTTTTAAGAGTGTTGTTTAGTTAGAACAAAGACTGCTCAGAGGGAGTAGGATCCAACAGCTTAACCAAGGCAGAAGTTCCCAGGGTGTGGGTCACACACTTGCCTGTGTGGCAGCATCAGCTGGGAGTGACTGAAAATCACAACACCCAACCGCACCCAGACCTGTGGAGTCAGCCCTTCTGGGTGTGATCCAAAGGCAGTGCCCCTGTGAAGCTCAGGCAAGGTTCAGTGTGAGAACCTTCTACTTTAGCCATATATAGTCTCTGTGGCAGGGATCGTGGACAGGAGAGAATCAGTCCCTGGCTGCTCAAGAGTTATGAATCATTCCATTTGATTTTCTCATCTATGTATGAGGCCTAGGAGGAGCCTTTGAGCTCAGATCCATGCTCCTTGCAACCCCTTTTCTTAAAATTTCCTGGGCCTTGTGTAATCCACCCGTTAAAAGGGGCGGGTTGAAGCCAGAAACTTCCACAGTTAAATGATTACTACATCCTGTTGTGTGAAAACAAAACAAAACAGAGGAAGACTATCTCTGTTTCCTTTTCCACACAGTAATACACACCACCGCTCAGGTCAGGTGAGGCCCACAGGTGCTACCGTGGATGCCATTGGCTGAGGCACAGAGCTCGGCCTAGGAGGTGCTTTTCCAGAGAAGTCAGGATCTTAGGATTCTGGGACATTAAGTTGTTAACTCCTAACCACCTTGCTATAACATGGAGCCCGGGAGCAAACTGTTCTTTGAGGGCCATGTGAACCTCCAGTTTTTACTAGAGATAGTTTTCATGCTCCACATGAATTTTATGTCCAGCTTATTTATTTCTCTGTGACTGTGAGGAAAGGCACTTGGAGTATTTGTGTCTGTGTGAAGTCTGCAGTTCTGGGTTCAGGGCCAAGCACGCTTATCAAGGTTTTGCTTGCCTCGAATTTCTGATCCGGTATGTGTTTCTCCTTCTCTCTGGAGAGCAAGAAGGTTCCAGAAGCACCTGAAAGTAGGCGTCCCCAGAGAAATTTTTATGATCACAAACCTGTTAAAAATTAAAAACGAAACCTCAAAGATATAACTTGATTTTGAAATTTTTATGACATTTGATTATGAGAAGCTGTATTTTATCTGCCCTCCCTTCCTCCTTTCCTCCTTCCCTCCCTCTCTTCCTTCCTTCCCTCCCTCCTTCCCTCCCTCCATCCTCCCCTCCCTCCATCCCTTCCTTCCCTCCTTCCCTCCCTCCATCCTCCCCTCCCTCCGTCCCTTCCTTCTTTCCTGCCTTCCTTTCTTCCTTCCTTCCTTCCTTCCTTCCTTCCTTCCTTCCTTCCTTCCTTCCTTCCTTCCTTCCTTCCTTCCTTCCTTCCTTCCTTCCTTCTCTTTTTCCTTGTTTTGTTTTGCCAACTCTTTGTCTATAGCCCAGGCTGTCCTGGAACTGACTTTGTGGTCCAGGCTGTTACTAATTGCTTTTCTTGCCATGGCCTCTTCGATCCAAGGATTCCAAGAATGAGCCACCATACCCATCCATGTGACTGCCCTTGTGTTGTTGTTTTCGAGACAGGGTTTCTCTGTTGCCTTGGCTATCCTGGACTGTTTTTAGACCATGCTGCCTTCGAACTCACAGAGATCCTCCTGACTCTGCCTCCCCTAGTGCTGGGATTATAGGCATGTACCACGGCACCCAGGTCATGTGCCTACTCTTTACCAGGTATTGTGACCTCTAAAGAAAGTATAATGAATTAATTTTACAAAGAGAAAACTACAGGTAAGAGGTACAGCGCCCTGCTCGAGGGTGCACACACAGTTCATGGAGAGCAGACTAGCTCAGGCTTTTTGTGTTGGTGGTTTGTGATTGGTGATGGTAATAATGTTTGGTTCTCTCTCTCACACACCTTTCTCTCTTGTACCTTTGAAAGACTGTCTTTTACTGACCACAAGATTGTTCTGAGAAGTGTATAAAAATACAAAAAAAGTATTCCAAGTATTTTCAGCAGAGTCCAGAGAAGAGTTAATAGAACTGCTGGCAGGTTGCAGTTCTTAAGAGCCCAACATCTCACAGTTGTGTGTAAACCGGTTTGTAACAACCTGAAGGACTGCGGTTCTCAGGACCCACTCAGTCTATTCCCTGTAAGGTGCAGTTGCTAAGAATCTGGCTGTAGTTGCTGTCCTCAGTTGATTGTTAAAATGAAGTCAAAGGGTTTTGTTTTGTTTTGATTTTTGGTTATTTTCCAGAAAACAATGCTGAGGGAGTTATAAGAGTAAATGTTGGGAAAGCAGCGGAATGGAACGATTGCCATTCTCCAGAACTCAACAGAGAAGATCCAGATGGCAGTATGGAAGGGTGTTAGGGACAAGTCTGGAAGCTGTTTGCTAAGCAAGCACAGCTCTTTTTATGTCCCCGATATGTTTCTAATAATTTTTAAAATGTCCATTGTCAGTATTAAAAGGAGTCTTGCATTTTGGCAACATAGAAACCTGACAGATAGGACTTAAATCTCGGCCACTTTTTACTTGTATGACCTTGAAGAAGTTACTTAACCTTTCCACATCTAGGTGTCCTCTACTGCAAAATAGAAATGACTTACTGTGAGGTGTGAGTTAATTATCAATGTGTTTATGACTGTGCTTGGCACTTCTTATTACCATTTTAATTAACTAAAGCTTAATTAATATAATTGCAGGAGCCAGAGGAGATAATGGGGGGAAGGGAGGATGCTAAAATTGCCATAGTCCAGCCTTCTGTGAATTCTCCCAGGATGAGTAACTCCCTTTAGCCCCATGATCTGAGGGTTGTGTTTTTATTGGCACTGAGCTCTGCTTTTGAATTTTCTCAATGTGTTATAGTGAGAAGATCACCAAGCCGCTTTAACCCATGCTGGCCTAGAATGCACTGTGTTGGCCAGGTTAACCTCCATCTCATGGCAGTCCTTCCGCTCCTGCTTCCTAACTCCTGGGATTAGACACAAGCCACCTGTTCCAGTTAGGGTTCCAGTTGCTGTGATAAAACACTGGAACTAAAAAGCAAGTCAGGGAGGAAAAGGTTTCTTTGACTTACTGTCCAAATCATAGTTCATCATTGGGGGAAGTCAAGACAGGAACTCAAGCAGGGCTGGAACCTGGAGGCAGGAGCTGATGCAGAGGCCATGGAGGGTGCTGCTTACTGGCTTGCTTGCTCATGGCTTGCTCAGACTGCTTGTTAAATAGAATCTAGGACCACCGGCCCAGGGATGGCCCCACCCACAATGTTCTGGACCCTCCCCCATTCATCATTAATTGAGAAAATGCCTTACAGCTAGATCTCATGGAGGCATATCCTCAACTGAGGATTATTTCTCTCTGAGGACTCTAGTTTGTGTCAAGTTGACACACAAAACCAGCCAGTCACCACCTCTTAAAACATACTCTTTGTCTTAGTATTCTATTGCCGTGAGGAGACTTCATGACCAAGACAACTTACAGAAGAAATCATTTAATTAGGAGCTTGCTTACAGTGTCAGAGGGTTAGTCCATGACCATCAGGATGGGAAGCAGGCAGCATGGTGCTGGAGTGGAGCAGTAGCTGAGGGCTTTGTATCCTGATCCACAGATGGGGGCAGGAAGGGAGGGAAAGAAGGAAAGAGGGAAGAACAAGAACTTTAGCATCCTTCCTTCCCCCCATTATCTCTCCTGGCTCCTGAAATTACATGGCTCTTTACATGTCATCATAATGACGTATCTGTGCCTCAGTGTCCTCATTTATCAGCTGAAGTTAGTACCTAGGATGTGGGATTTTTAAACACAACACCTCCAACAAAGGCCATACCTCCTAATCCTTTCCACACAATTCCACTAAGTGGGACCAGGCATTTAAACATGAGCCTATAGGGGCCAAGCTCATTCAAACCACCACACTCTGATATTAATCTTCTAAGAGATTAGAAACAGCCTCTGCTTAAGGCGTTTTCCGTGGGTGAAGATAAAGGCCAGGAGGGATGAGGTCAGGGCTCTGTGCTAGAGAAAAATGATAGTTACACTTTCTATGGAAAGGGGGCCTCCTATGCTTAGGTAATTCATACTTAGAGCTTACAGCCATGTCATTTCCATTCTGTGGCAGAAGGAAACAGATTCTTTCTGGAGAAGCAAGAATTATTTTTTTCTGCTCCTGAGTTGCAACCTTTTCCTCCTGTAGGTTCATATGGGAAGGACATTGGGGTGAACCTCTTCTCTATTTCTAGCTGGCCTTTCTAGTGAGCATAGTCTTTTTATGATTTGTTTCTTGTGTTACCCTTGAAATAATTAAAACATGCTATTTAATTGTGGATTTAGTGACTGATTGCCCAGGAAGTAGTAACTATCTAATGATCTTCTTCCCTGGTTCTGATTTGATAAGTGGTCCAGCATGGGTAGAATAGATAGATTCAGCAGTCTCCCAGTTGGGATTGTGAGCAGAAATCTAAGATGTTCTTGCAGAAAGACCTTTTTAAAAAGAAGAGTGAACAGAGGTTCAGTTTTGCCAAGTTCGTAGACCTGCTTGGAAGCAGTTCCGGGACTCTCAGTCCAGCTGCGATGCCAGCAACAAGGCTGTAGCTTTGTCCCACATGGTGCAGACTGCGGCTTCTGCACAGAAGGGCACCCTGCAGTCATCAGCTGTGCATGCTGCCTGGCGTGGGGGGCCACCTGTCATCCATGTTCTTGAGCACTGGAAGTATGCCTACTTTACTAAGACATTGACTAGATTGCTTTCTTTCACTCAGTCAATTTAAAATTTAAATGTGTGTAGTTATATGTCCATGTTGGACATCAAGGAGGAATGAGTTCTCACTAATTGTTCTCGCTAATTGTGGTCAAGGGAGAGGCTAAACCTTCTTCCTTTTTAAAAAGGCAAGCCGTGCCAGGTGAGGCTAGATTAGAGCTCTCTGAGGCCCCCACTGGGTGCTTTCTGACTAGACCTGCTTTCTGCTTGTTATCATAGTGACCTGTATTCGTCTCTGTTTCCTTGTCTGTCTGCTGACATTAATACCTACCCTTCCCCTTCCTCCCAGAGATGTTGGAGAGAAGCTTGAGCAGAAAGACACACATGGTATATACTCACTTATAAGTGGATATTAGACATATAATATAGGATAATCATATAAAATCTGTATACCTAAAGAAGCTAAGCAAGAAGGAGGACCCTGGGTAAGATGCTCAATTCTCATTCAGAAAGGCAAATGGGATGGGCATCAGAAGAGGGAGAAAACAGGAAACAGGACAGGAGACTACCACAGAGGACCTCTGAAAGACTCTACCCAGTAGGGAGATAGAAAGACTGGAGGGGACAGGAGCTCCACAAGGAAAGCAACAGGACCAAAATATCTGGGCAAGGGTTCTTTTCTGAGACTGATACTCCAATCAAGGACCATTCATGGATATAACCTAGAACCCCTGCTCAGATGTAGCCCATGGCAGCTGAGTCTCCAAGTGGGTTCCCTAGTAATGGGAACAGGGACTGTCTCTGATATGAACTCAGTGATTGGCTCTTTGATCACCTTCCCCTGAGAGGAGAGCAGCCTTACCAGGCTACAGAGGAAGACAATGCAGCCAGTCCTGATGAGACCTGATAGGCTAAGGTCAGAGGGAAGGGGAGAAGGACCTCTGCTATCAGTGGACTAGTGGAGGGGAATGGGAGGAGAAGAGGGAGGAAGGCAAGGAGGGCAGGATTTAGAGGGGACAAGGGCTACAGCTGGGATACAAAGTGAAAAAATTATAAAAAAAAAAAAGTCATGGGAGGAGCTTCCTTCACAAGCTTTTTAAATTTTCTTTAAATAGTCTGTGGTGCCTGGAAGCATTTTAGTTTGGGTACTAGTTACAGGTAGACAGTGTAGGTGGATGAACTTGGTGTTTGCAGAGGATCCTCACCGTGGGACCACAGACTCACAGCTTTTATGAAACCTGTGAAACATGAGCAGGAAGGCAGAGTGCTGATGTTACAAGGCCTATTTGAACAGTGAGTGCTGGTGTTCAGGCTAACGTCACTGAGGGAGCTGCCACCTAGTAAGCTTTTTCATCTAAGAAATCAAGGCAGATGTTCTTCTATTGGGGACTTCCTTAGGTTGTCCAGTGTGTGATAAAACACCATGACCAGCAGCAGCCTGAGGAGGAAAGGGTTTATTTCAGCTTACAGCTTTTAGTCCATTATCCAAAGGAAATCAGAACAGGAACTCAGGGCAGGAACCTGGCGGCAGGAGCTGATACAGAGGCTTGTTTCCCATGGCTTGTTCAGCCTGCTTTCTTTTATTTATTTATTTTTTTAATATAATTTATTTATTTTTATATTAATCACAGGTTAGGTACTTTGTATCCCAATCATAGCCCCCTCCCTCATTCCCTCCCACTCTCCCCATCCCTCCCTCATCTCCTCCCTGCCCCCCTCCAAGTCCACTGATGGGGGAGGACCTCCTCCCCTTCCATCTGACCGTAGCTTATCAGCCTGCTTTCTTATACCATCCAAAACTACCATGGAGAACCTGGAAACCCCAGGAATATTGCTTTTTATTATACTAGACTCTGCTCTGCATTATGGTTTATGGGCATCCTGAGCTTTTTTTAATTCTTTAAATGGCACTACCAAAAGTTGTGTGTGTAACAATGACAAGGAACGTTAGGTTCACTCCTGTGTTGCATTTTCTATGGGTTTTGAAAATCTGTAGTGTATGTATATTCACTATTGTAGTACGCTGGGCAAGAGTTGCATAGCCCAGGAAGCCCTGTGCTCTGTGCTTCTCTCCCCTCGGCTCACACTTCGGTAGTGTTGCTTCTCTCCTCATGCTCTCCCTCTTTCAGAATGCCTGCTAGTTGAAATTACCGTAACATATAAACTTTGAAAATGCTTTATTTCCTTTAGTAATAAGCGCTGGATCTTTATCACCTCCTAGAGTACATTCAGGTTGCTTTCAGGGTTTGGCAGTTGTGGGCAGACTGTACAGTCATCCATACATCTTTTTTTTTTTTTTGGCTGATTAGAAGTTCTCGGTTCATTTGAGTAAACACCAGAGAACACTTTACTGGATTGTGTGATAGGGCTGCATTTACTTTTGTGAGAAGGTAACAGTTTTTCCAAAGTGTCTGGGCCGCTTTGCATGTCTGTCATCAGTTCTTGTTGCCCTGCATCCTCATCAGCATTTGGCAGTGATGGTGTTGTGGACTTGGGCCATTCTAGTAGGTGTGCAGTCGATCAGACTGGTTTATTGTTCAAACTGCTTAAGTTCTTGGGGAGCAAACCCTTATCATTGGAACCACTAGCTAAGTGTTGTACTGCTTACTGTTGACTTTTAAGAATTTTTTTTCTTTTTGTTAGCAGGTTTTTATCAGAAGTTTCTTTTGCAGATATTTTCATTCCACCTGTGGTTTCTCTTTCTGTTTTCACGGCATGGTGATTAGCAGAGCAGAAGTTTTGTTTCGTTTTGTCTTGTCTTTTCGTTTTAATGAAGGGAAGCTCACCAGTTGTCTTTCACTTGATCGTCTTCCAATTATTTCTGAGAAGTCATTGCCACTCCTGTTATTACTTATTTTCCTGTTGCTGTGGTAGTCCATCAGGATGGAGAGGTCTAGATGGCAGGCACGTGAAGCTGCTGATCACATCACTTCCAGAATTTGGAACAGAGAGCAGTGAATGCATGTGGAGAGTATAAACATTCCAGGATCCTGGTCCAGGGAATAGTGCCATCCACAGGGGGCCATCTTTCCACTTAGAGAGCCCGGAAAACTCCCCACAGACATGGCCAGAGGCCCTTCTCCTAGGTGAGTTTAGGTTCTGCCAGGTTCTCAGTTGGCATTAGCCCGTAGGATACCCATGTTCTTCCACATGTGCCTGGGTTGTGTACTAGCTTAGTTTTTAATTTTATGGTTAGGCTTGTCACTGATGCTGATTCTTATGGGATTGTGAAGGTTGTGGGGTCTGTGTTTGGTTTGTTTTTAATGATCTTGTTGAGAAGATTCTCCATGCCATTGCCCTGTGTACTTCTGATTAAAGGTCAGAGGGCAGTTCTGGGGAGTCAGTTCGCTTCTTTCTACCGTATTGATTCTGAGGATCAAACTCAGGCTGTCGGTCTTGGTAGCAAGCCTCTTTACCATCTCACAAGTTCCTGTTTATTTTTTATTTGCCTTTATGGTTGTATTAATTAGCACTTTGAATACAATGTTGGAAGCAATGGCAGTTTATCATCAGATGAATGGATAAAAAATGTGATTTATATATGTGGTGGAGTTCTTTTTTCCTCTAAAGAAGTGAAAGAAGCCAGGCTCACTCAGATTTTGTATTTTTTCATATGTAGAATCTAGATTTTAATTTATATACAAACATATATACACATACATATGTAGGACATGAAAATAGAAAGGGGAACTATGGAAGGGAAGCAGTAGATCTAAATGAAAGAGAAGGAGCAAGAAAGAAAAATTAAAATAAAAATTAAGAGAAGGAATGAGCTGGAGAGATGGCTTACTGGTTAAGAACTCTCACACAGGACCTGAGCTTGGTTCCCAGAACCAACTGCCCATAGTTCTAGCTCCAGACAACAACGTCTTCCTCAGGACCCCTTGGGCCCTACATGTGCCCCTACACACATTCAGACACACATGTGCATTTTCCCAATTGAACTTCCCTCCTCTCCAGTGACTTTAGCTTGTGTCAAGTTGATATAAAACCAGCCTGCACACTCTCCATCTTTTTTTTTTTTTTTGAGACAAAGTCTAACTCTCCTACTTGGCAGGACTAGCTGTCCAGCAGGCTCCAAACGTCCTCCTGTCTCTGCCTCCCAGCACTAGGATTGCAGGCACACCACTACACCTGCTTGTTACATGGATGCCGGGGATCTGAACTCGAGTCCTTAAAGCTTGTGTGGCAAGCACTGTTCCCACTGCTTAGCCATCTTCTCAGCCCATTTTGTCATACTCAGGATATGATCTTAAAATGCCCCTTTTGAAGAAACATTAGTCCTAAAGAAGAGATGCAAGGGCAGACTATGCCCAAGACTGATGCCAGAAGCATTGGCTCTGAGGTTTGATAGGGAGTGGAGTGGCTGGCTAGGACACAGGGTGGGGCCTAAGCTTGCCTGGCCAGTGAGAGTGTGGGAACTAAGTGGTTTTACAGGTATGTCTTGAGCATCTCACCTCTCATTTCTCCATCTGGCCTCAGAATCAGTGCCCTGTGTCCCATGGGTGTGTCTGTCCTTCTGTTCTGTGTCCTCCTGTGACTTAGCCAGTCCTTTTCCACTGTGGAGTTGTGCGTGCTTGTCAAAGCCCTCCCCCCTCACAGCCTTCGCACTGGCTGCTGTGGTCCTTTGGACTGTGGGCACCTTCATATCAGCTCACTTTTCTTGATCGCCCAGATTTGGAATCTTGGAATGACATGAAGCTTCTTTCCTGTTCTGTTAGGAAAGATGGCGCTGCTGGCAGCTCTGCTCTCTCACATTGGACTCGCTCCAATAGTCTGCAAATACTTCTCCTCCCTCTCTGCCCTTTTCTTCCTTTCCTGCACCTGTCTTCCTGTTTCCCCCTCCTTTCCTTTTCCTCTCTTTCCTTTTTCCAAGCAATATTTATTAGGCCAAGAAATGTATTCCTTTCCCTACATTGATTGTTTCATTAAAAGCTCACAAAATCTGTGAGAAACTAGTATCAGCAGCACTCCAAAACTCTGCGGTGCGGGAATGTGAGAACCGGTAGGATATACAACTTGTCTAGTGCTAGATTTAGGGACAGTCTGTGTGTTCTGTCCAACACCCTTCCTCATGACCAGGTCAGACCACTCAACTGGGATCCAGGATGGTCTCTCTTGTCCTCCCTTCTGAGTAGTCTCAGAGCTGGCACGTTCTGATTTTACCACAGTGACCCTGTCACTTCAAGGATATCTGTACTAACCCCTATTTCCTGGCCATGTTCTTTTGCCATCCCCTGTATCAACACCTACACCACCCCACGCCAGCCATGTTTTCTGCCATTTTGAAGACATTAATTTATGGAAACCACATACAATTGGTGCCTTTGAAAGCCCCGGTTCACCCTAGAATTGTTTCTTGTCTGTATTACCATAGGAGATAGTTCATCTCTTCATTTAGTGGGTATTTACTGCCTGTTTTCTTCTGCTAGTCCTGTGTGAGGGTTGAATGTTCAGAGCTCCCAGGCGGCCCATTTGCTCACCTTTGACTTTAGCTGGGCTGTGTCAGGTGATCCCTGTGGAGAGAATGCACTTTGCCTGGTGCAAGGTGTGAGTCCCCCAGAGCTGTTTCCTTGTGCTTTGCCAAAGCTGTATCACTTTGCTAACTTTTTGTTTCTGTCCTTTAAAAAGTACAGCAAAATCTTTGTTTTTTTCTTCTTGTGTATGTGGACATGTGTCACAGCCTGAGCTAGTATGGAGGCCAGAAATTCTCTGTGGAGTCAGCTCTCACCTCCACCTTTATGTGAGTCCTCAGGTGACAGAGCCCAACACTTTTACCAGCTCTGTGTTACGACATCAGGATTACTGAACTGAAAAGCTGTCTTACTCATTAATGCTTTCTGGATCCTCCTCACTTGAATAGAATTGTGTCTTTTGTGGGAGAGTTCAGCCATTATTGCTAAACACTTTAAAAAGCAGGTGTGTTGCTGAGTGTGGTCCACAAACCCTAAGTCATCTCTGATCCTTCAAGTGATCCACAAGGTCACTTGTGTTTCTATAATAATGTTAAAATACTACTTGGTATTTTCACTGTGTTGACATTTGGAATATGCGACAAAAGATGGATAAACTTCTGTTGCTTAATTATTAATCAAGGCAGTAGTTATATTCCTTACAACCTATGCTTAGAGTGAAAAAAAAAGTTTCTTAAGGATGTCCTTGAAGCAATAAAAAGTTATTTAAGCCTGATTTCAAAACATCTTTTTAATCTACCATGTGACATAATAAAGAATAAGCTCTTTCCTGACCATCAAGCCAGGAGTCTTTGGGAGGCACTCTGACTTTTTCAGTTGCGCACTTGCCTGGCCATTTTTGTTTTTTATTGGTTTCTCTAGTGCACTCTTTTTTGCATCTCTGATGCACCCCAGGCTTGACTGTGGACAGCAAAGTACTGGATAGGATCCTATGAATGTTTTCCTGCCTTTATGGCTTTGGACCTAGATCGGTGTGCCCCTGTCCCAGGTCACAGTGATGTTCATGGTTAAACAGCATTGGAAGAGTCAGCCTTTAAAACTGAGCATTTCAGTGATTCCAACTTTTGTGGGTTTTGTTTTTTGTTGTTGTTTGTTTTTGTTTTTGAGACTCAGTAGTAATACAGTACATAGTTTTTTAACCTTTTGGTCTCTCACATCTTCTGACACCTCTAAAAAATTGAGAATCCCCTTGGGGTTTTTATTTAGCCTAATCTGTTGTCATATGTAGTAACTACTGGCATACACTATAAGAAACTGAAATTGGGAAGTTTTAAATGTTTATATTGAATACATTTTTTAAATGATTCTCATGCGACAGTGCCCGTAGACAAGGAAATACAGCAGTTAAACACTGCGAGTGAGAGAAAGAGTCCTTCCCGGGGCTAAGATCTCTGATTCCTTACCCATTAACACGTGGTCAGCCCTCAATTATTAGTGTGTTTACTATGCTAATGATACAACTTATGGTAGGCAGCCTATAGGTAGCTTCAGGATGAGGGTTGGCTAAACGAAACAACAAACCAGAACACTGTGTCAGGAATAGAGTGTTGTGGTAGAAGTCCCGACACGCCAGCCTTTTGGGAAGGGAAAAGGCTCTGGCAGCTCGTGATGTTTCTCAGCCAGCCACCATGCTTGTGAAATAAAGCCTCCATAAAAACTGAAAAGAGTAGTGTTTGGAGAGCTTCCTGGTGGTTCCTGGAAGTTGATGCCCCTGGAAAGAGCATTATAGTTCTTTATTTCTTTCCACATGCCCTGTTGTCGCTATCCACGCCTTCATCTGTCCTTTCTTAACATCCTCTTAAATAAACCAGGAATGTTCTCTGAGTCCTGTGAGCCACTCTAGCAAATTAGTGAAAAGAAGATGGGGATTCTGAAAAACCTGTTTTTAGCCAGTCAGAAGCATCGGGAAAAGTATCTGGGGCTTTTTGCTGGAGACTGAAGTCTTAGGGGATGTGCCTTAAGTATGAGATAAAATGCTTTATCCAGATAGACAGTATTGGAGTTAAGTCAAATTGAAGGGCATCTAGCTGGTATCCAGCTTGTTTGCTGGTGCATACAGGAAGACCCATACACATTTGGTTGCAGACATCTGGGTTGACTGTTGAGAAATGGAAGATTGATTTTTTTCCCCCTTTATTTTCAGAAGCCCACTGTCAGGCTTGCTTTCTGTTCATAGTACCACAAAAGAAAAAGACTCCTTTAGTGCTCTGGCTGTTCTGAAGGAACAGTGCCTGTGACCCTCACTAGTGTGTGTCCTTCTGTCTCTACCTCAGAGGCACAGCTGATGGAAGCTGATGGAAAGAGCCCTTAAATCCAAATTAGCCCCAGGGTAAACACCAGCTTCATAGGTCCAGAGTCTTTCTATGAAATGGAAATGGGAGGTTTGAATGAGAAGGTGAAAGACACAGAGGTTAGAGGGACACTGAGGGGGGCGGGGGGGGGGGAGTCAGCCAGTGGCCATGACTGTGAGAGAAAAGCTTTCTGGTTGATGGTACATGGCCCCACAGGTAGCCTTGGGGCTGGGCTGATTTTTTGTTTATTCTCTCCTTTTCAAGGTTAGAATCTCTTCTGATAAAGTATGGAAAGTTTAACTGGGAATTATTTTTTAATAAAGTCAGTTTGGGGGAATTTTCCAGAATTCACAATTTAAAAGGGGGACTTTTCTGCATAGGCCACCAACCCCTATTGGGCTTTCTTAGCTCTCGCTGTGCAGTTTTATTGGTGTCTTGTTTTCACACTTAGCTGAGTCACTGGTTCATGCTTAGCTCTGCTCAGCCTGCACAGGACGGCCTTCTGCAATGACTAGTGCCCAGGGACACCACTTCTACCCCAAGTCTTAGTCTTCATGGCAGGAAAGGTTAGGTGCTTTTAGAAAAATAATCTGAGAACATACCTCAGTGAACATGTTTTATGTTTTATCTGGTACTTTTTAACTGGAGAGCAAGCTGGAGCTTAGAGGACCGTGAGCCCAGCGGGAGCCTGAGTAGCTGTTTCTGTCCTCATTGGCCAACCATTACCTTAAAGCGGCCAACTTTACCTCTAAAAAGTCTTGCTAGGCGTGGTGGGGTACACCTTTAGTCCCAGCACTTGGGAGGCAGAGGCAGATATATCTCTGTGACTCCAAGGCCAACCTGGTCTATAAAATGAGTTCCAGGACAGCCAGGGCTTTGTACACAGAGAAGCCTTTTCTCAAAAACCAAATAGTAATAATAAAAATAATGATGATGATGATGTCTGATAACTATAATAGTTTCTTCCTGTTGTGCGCAAGAGAAATACCTGAACTAAATTGTCATGCCTCCAGCAAACATGTTTAGTGCCTGCTTTCTGTTCTGTATTCTAGGGGATTGCACTGCAAAACCAGGTTGAAATGGGATTCATAGGAAAGCGCTTACAAATGTGTCTGCATTTGTAGTCAAACACTCAGGAAATAGCACTACTTCTGTTGTTACTTTTGCATTCAACTTTAGAACTTCTTGAATAAGCCAGAAAAAACCAAGAGAAGAGGGAGGAAATGCACAGCGTGCCAGCCCAGCAAGGCATGTGTCTCTGTGGAACAGAGCCTGGGGGTCTGCCTCTGCAGAGCAGTAATGCCTGGCCTTCCACACAGGGTCCATTCTTAGGGGGCCTCAGACATTGGAAACAAGTTACATGTCTAGTCTGCAAGTAAATGGATGTATTTTGTCAAGAAGGCACCCTGAACAACAAAAGGAGAAAAGAGAGCCGTTCATGTTCATCACACACAAAGGCGTGTCTTTAAAAGTTGGTCAAATGCTACATTGTGAGCATACCGTTTGTAAGAATTTGAAACATTGCTAGTGTAATGACTGTAAAGATAAGCAGTGGAAAGAAGAGCCAGTTCACATTATTTTGTTAAGTTCTAAGCTTTCATTGTACACTGAAGGGTTCTTAACAAGTCCAGCTTCACATTTTCATGTCGACGGGAGCCCGTGTGTGAGTATGGTCTGCCTTTACATCTCGTCCTATATTGCCCTTTTCCTGTGTCCTCATGCTCCAAATCGTTCATGTAATGGCAGCAAATCCTGCCCTGGTTAAGTGAGTATTGGTTAAATTTTTACCTGGGCACCAGTTCCAGGTGGGTTTTGCGTGTGCGTGCGTGCGTGCGTCAGACGGTTCAAGTTAGGACACACTCACTGTACACGTACTGCAAAGAGAGCTTAGTCAGCAACTTTGTCGTCAGGACACACTTGCTGAACGCATTGTGCACAGAGCTTAGTCGGCAACTTTTTTATAAACACCTACTGGAACAGGACCCTGCCAAGGCATTAGAAATGCTGTCAGTTCATTGCATTAGGAGTCTCAAGAACTGGCATGCAGGGTTCCTTGGGGTAGCATCTTACCTTTTGATTTAATTTTCTCCTCATACATTTAGGCTGAGTCTGTGAAGGGCTAAAAGGACCATCCTGCCCCAGGGAGTGTACCACAAAGTGGTGAGCAGAGTAGAAAAGGGCCTCACGTGAATGCAAGGTGAGGCTGCCTTCCTACTTGTCCCTCATGCCAGTACTGCTGCTCTGGAGGTATGGGGTAGTCTGGCTTCCAGGTAAAAGTAGACCCATGTCCTAGACGTAGTACATGGCCAAATGTTGCGAGATGCAGTTAGTAATCAGTGTAGTTGGGGGCCAGTCAAAACGGTAGAATATCAAAAAGCAGTACAGTTTCTTGTTAAATGTAAATTAGGCAAATGAAGCAGTAGCTAACATTTAAAACAAAGTGAAAAGCCTAAGATGTACATTCAGATTCCTGTAGATTTCAGCTCCAAGAATATTACATACAGATTTTTAATGTAGAAAACATTTATACCCTGAGAACCTCAGTGTCTTTGTCTCTAAAATGGGTATAGTTGCTTTGCATGCCTGAAGGTGTTTGTATCCCTTGTGCCTGATGCAGTGTCCATTGTAAAGTACTAGCTCAGCAGTTAGTTGTTGGCAGAAGGAAATTAAAGAAGATACGATGCTGATTGGTGGGTGAATGGTTCCATTGGTGCATAGAACAGATACTTTAGATGGAGAAAGCCCAAAGCATCTGTATGAGAGAACATAAATACATCCGGAGTAAGTCCTATGTGCCCTGTCAGTTGCAGGTGTGCTAAGCAAATGTTTGTAAATCTGTAAGCCTTGTCATTTCATGGCCGTTAAGACTAAGCACATTAGAAAAGCAAACTGACCAGTCATGACCCTAAAATGTTAAGGGATATATGGAGGAGGCAGCTGTTCGTTTATTGTCATTAGAGGTGTATGGTTGTATTGCTTTTTAATTTTAAATTTTTTTTGTGGTCACCAAATGGCTGTCACAGCCTTTCAACCAATTTCAAAGACCCAGTCATATACTACTGTTTTTGCCGAAGAAGTAGAATTCTTCCCTGCATCCTCCCCAAGTTTCCCCTTAGGTTTCATTGACTTGACCTCAGCTTGGCTACCTTTCCAGAGCTCCCTGCATCTCTACACAGGAACCAGACTCTGTCAGCAGGATCACATTGGGAACTGTCTGCTAAGTGACCACTAGTAAAAAGAGAGACAAAAGATTGGTGTTCATTGGACAGGATTTACTTGTGAGATTCTGATATCCATCTTAAGGGATTCAGGAGTTACAAGTCCAAAATTGTAGCTTGAGGGTTCTGTTAATTTTGAATGTAGGAGGTACACTTTGGAAGATTTCTCTGTTGTGTATATGAGGGTTTTCGTTCTTATCCCTGCCTGTTAAGAAAGTTTTAAGAAATACTTATGAATGTATCCATGTGTTTGTGGGTGCTCACAGAGGCCAGAAGGGAACATTGGGCCTCCCTGAGTTGGAGTTATAGGTGATTGAGTCATTTATAAAAGTGCTGAGAACCAAACATTGGTCCTCTGCAAGAGTGGTCCCTCTGAGCCAGCTCTTCAGTCCCAGCTTTATTTTTTTTTCTTTAACTTATTCGTTCACACTGTCATGTATGTATGTATGTATTTTGACAACACACTCACTTACCCTCCCTTACCTCCTTCCTATGTCCTCTTCTTTCTTGCTGGTCATCCCTTACTTTCCTGTCTTAGTGTGTGCTCATGACTCAGAGTTTAATTAGGGTTGCTTAAGTAATCCTGATTGGGAGTTATTTAACCATGGTAGGTTACTAGTGGTGTAGCACTCAAGAAAATGACTTCCCCATTTCCCAGCAACCATTAACCACATTAACTCCTGAGGGCACAATGAGGATTCGTGAACATTGATGGATCTAGTCTTGGGCAGGTCATGAGCAGGTAACCGAGCTGCTGTGAGTTCATGAGTCGGAGTAGCCATGGCATGTCTAGAAGGCAGCGTTGTTCAGCGTTCCTCCCATGTTCCAGCTCTTACTCTTGTTTCCATCCCCTCTCCCTGATCTTGGAAGGGCTCACCTCCTTTCCTTCTGGATGGCAAAAGAATAGAGGAATGAAAGAATTCAAATAGGGAAATATTTGAGAGCTAGTGTTAGACATCTGAAATGTTTTACCCCTGACTAATGCCAGAAATATATTAAAAGTGGCTGAAGGACTATTAGCAGATTAATTACCCACCCAAGCCCCGTGAGGAAAAGAACATGTAAAGCAGCATTTGGGCAGGCTGGCGTGTGAGACAGGAAGAGTGTGTGCAGTGAAGCTTTGCAGAAGACTACAGGAATGTCAGGGTCACTAAAAAAGTCACCAGCTCTTGGTTTATGTTGTCTCTGCCTGTGCTGGTTGTTCAGAGAGGGAGGAAGAAAGGAAGCCACTTGCATAGTCCGTGTAGCACAGACCTGGAATTCCATCCAGACTTAAATTCTACTCACATTCCAGGAATCCAGATTTGGGATTTAAAGAAAGAAGGAGAGAAAGAACGGGGCTTTTCAGGATGTGCTTGTTCGTTCATTTTTGTTTATCCCTGACAGGGTTTGTCTGTAGCCCCAGCTGTCTTGGAACTCACTCTGTAGACCAGGCTGATCTTAGACTCACAAACATCAGCCTGCCTCTGCCTCCCAAGGCCTGAGATTAAAATGCATGCTCCACCACTTCTGTAGTGACAATCCGGAATTTTGTTTTCTTTAAAACACATACACTCAGAGAAATGTTATAAGAATGTGTTTTTGTTTAATCCCAGGTGTGGGATACGGGGCTGCTTCAGACTTCCTGCAGCAGCTGACTCTGATTTGCCTCACCTCTAGCAGAGGCATGGTTTTATAGTTACAGATAGTGCCTGCAATTGTGTGATGTTTAGAATTCTGGGAACTTTGCAGAGGTATATAAATACTAGACCCTGATAGGTGGGATCTGTGGATGTTGGTCATTCAGGGAGGTTGGTTGTGGTTTGCTAGTAGCTGTGGTCAAAGAAGAAACAAAAGGAAAGAAATTAGAGTCAGGGATTTTCCTAGTTCCTGTCCTCCTTCTGTCCTTGTTTCTCTCCTGTCTTGTGTAGTGTTAGGTGGTGAAACTAGGGGATTAAGAGCAGGAAAAAGAACCTACAAAGTAGCAAAGACCAGCTATAACAGCCCACTAACAACATGCTTCTTTTATAATCCATATTTACTATTTTTTTTCAGACAAACTACCCAAGAGCTTAAATTCCTACCTGGTTAGAGGATCCACATCACAGACAGGACCAACAGTGAGCAAGAGGGTACCTTATCACAGGCAGGACTATTTAAACATTAAAGAAACTTCATATCTAAATAAAAGTCTGCCAAGACTCGTGCATGATTTATTACATTGTATTTATTGAGGAGGTCACTGGACAGAATAATCAGTGTGTTTTGGTTATGTAATATGTAGTGTAAGAATTTGATCAGATCCTTGAACTGTGCTGTGGTTCAAGTGATTCACGTGATTCAAAATTCAGAATATCTTGGAGACAGCAGCAGAATGGCTAAGTGGGTAAAGGCACTTGCTGCCATGTCTGACCTCCTTTGACTCCCGAGCCCCTATGTGTTAGAAGGACAGAACCCAGTCCCTCAAGTTCTCCCCTGACTACCACATGTGTGCTGTAGCGTGAGTGTACCTCCGCCACCACAATAAAGAAATGAAATGAGCATTTTTAAATAGAATATTTTTATGAAAAAATCCGAAAGTCTCACCTTAAAGGCTCCAGAAAGATTATGCTTTAAGAAATATGAAGATGAGGGGCTGGGGAAATGGCTCAGTGGTTAAGAGTACTGGTTGCTCTTTAGAAGATCCAGGTTCAATTCCCAACATCCACATGGCAACTCACAACTCTCTGTAACTCCAGTTCCAGGAGATTTAACACCCTCATAGATGCAGGCAAAATACCAATGCACATAAAATAAAAATAAACAAACCATTAAAAAAGAGAGAGACAACCCAGTTGGGTATTTCAGCCCTGTGTTTTGAGCACTCAGAACACTGGCTCAGGAGTACTTACTTTAAGTACTAGGAAAGCCTGAACTGTAAAGACTGTCTTACAACACACAACAGAGAGGGGAGGGCAGCTAGTGAGATGGTTCACCAAGTACAGTACTTGCTGAGCAAGCCTGACTACCTGAATTCCACTTCGGCATAGCCCCTGCCCCACCACAATGATAAATAAAATGTAAAAAAAGAAAACTAACTTGAGAAAGAAAAGACAGTTGGCAGTTGATCTAACTTGCTCAAGCTGACTGATGTTTGTTAGGAAGGCAACCAAAGAAAATATGAGATGTGATGGGTGATAATGGTCTCTGTGGGGTCTCCTTCTCTACCACCCTGGGCAGATGCCAGGGTAGACTGGCTGTCCCCTAGAGCTAACTCTGACTATTTCGTGCGTCCTCATCAATGGGACTTATTCATGAAGAGAAACACTACCCCTCTGAAAGGCACCCGAATCAGCCAAGCAGCCGGAACCCAAAAGGATCAGAGACACTTGGGAAGGGTTTGTGCTTGTTTCTAGGACTCCCCCTCCCAGGAGTTTTCTTAATGTTCTACAGCATTTTCAGTGGCTCTTGGCCCCAAACGCCATAGAACCAAGCAACAAAAGTAGTGGAGCAACCTACTTGGCACGGAGATCAGAGCCAACAGCATTTAGAAGTAACCAGGAGAAACTCTGCTACCAACCACAGATAGGGCAAACGGGAGTAATGTTCAAAGTAGCAAAGCCTTAAAGTTTTAACAGACCTACGAACACTAGTTGCCTGCCAAAAATTTAGAGGATAGCCATGATGTTTTCCATTGAACTCATGTCATTGTTCTGCAAGTCAAGGTGGTGGTGTTTGTTTGTTTATCTTGGCATTTATCTGTTTATTTGTCATTTTGGAGAAATGAGAGACATTTTCATAGTGCTAACTGACACCCAGTTCAGCCAAAAATACTTCCGGCCAGTTAAAAAATAATACCTGTGGGAGGTGGAAGATACTTCATTAGGTCAAGTGCTTGCTGTGGAAGCATGGGGACGTGAGTTTCCAAACTCCAGCACCATGTGAAGCCAGACAAAGCAGCACTGGTGGTCAGGCAGGTGGATCCCACAGCCTGCTGCCTGCCAGTCTGGCGGAATCTGAGTACACTTGGGGGTTTAGGCTGGAGAGTGATTGAAGAAGACATCTGTTTTAAGCCTCTTAGGTCACATGCATGTGCTCGTGTATACTCATGCTTTCTCCCTCCCTCCCTTCTTCTCTGCCCCTCCCCACATACACATAAACTAAATAAGCATTCTTTATTGAATGCTTGTTCTTGTCAGGCTTCATTTCAGGCCTTGGGGCACAGCAATGAGCAAACAGTTCTCTCTGTTCACAGAGTTTTCATTCCAGTGTGTGAGAGGCATGTAAATCAATAGTTAGAAAGGAGAGTGCCAGGGGGTAGTTTGACTTAGCAAAACAATGTGAGGGAGGAGGGCTCTTCTGAAGAAACCTGAAGGCCCTGAGGAATGAGATAGGCAGGAGTAGGTGTCTGCCTAAAATCCCAGTAGAAGGATGAGTATATTTGGAGTCCTCAAGACTGGAACTTGCTGGTGATGTTTGAAGAGAAGCAGGGTCTATGTAGCCGGTTAGTGGTTGGGGTCCCTATGGTCAAGGGATGGTCTTCCGTGAGTATGTTAAGGCCACTGAGACTTCTGAGCAGAGGAGTAAAGTGAAAAGACATCTGCTTGCTGGATGGAGACCAGCCTGAGGAGGCAACAAGAATGAGGTCCAGCATTTGGAGAGGATTATGATAGTCATCCATGTAAGAGATGCTGGCTGCCTTGGAGAGGTAAGAATAGAAGCTGAATAGATTCAGACGGTATTTTGAAGGTAGACTCAGTAGGACTTATGCACTAAATGTAGATTTAGTAGGCTTATGTACATTTAATAGGCTTATGCACTAAATGTAGAGTTCATTTATATTACTATATGTGAGGTGATAAGAAAGGGACCAGAAATGGCTCTGTGTGATAGAGATTCCTGCCTATTATCTAGCCCCCTAAAAGGTTGAGACCTGAGGATTGTATTAAACTGAGATCAGCCTGGACTACATAGCAAGACCCTATAAAAATTACAAAGGGGATAATTAAGCCATGTGGACAGAATAGTTCTTTTCAACATAAAATATAACAGTGCTGCCTAGAGTACCCCAGTAAAACTGGAATTTTTAGAAGGAAAAGTAATTTTAACATATATTACCCATTGCTAAATGCTGCTAAATTCTTTTTATTGTTGTTGTTGTTTCCTGAGGAGGGGAAAAACAAAACCAAACGGAAAAACTGCTTAAATAGCTTTAGGTGTTTTGTTTTTTAATAGTTCTATCCAAACATGTTGGACATGTAACATTTTTTTATTAAGCTCTAACTGTGTTACTGTTGCTTTTTCTTTTTGTCACATCACTGTTCATTCTTCTGACACTTCTTTCTAGAGAATTGGAGCTAGATGGCATTTGCTGAGCTTCCTGGGTAGATACATTTGGACTAGGATTTAATACAGGCCTTTGGCACTTAATGGCTTGAAAGCTCTTTGTATCTCCTGCTGGTAAGCCATTTCATCTGTTTTACATTTTACTCATTTATGCGTGGAAAAGAATATTCTTGAATAGTTCTGCTGCTTTAGTTAACAGCCTTGTACCTACAGCCCAGGTATATCCTACATCTTATGCAGAGTCCTGGTTAGCCTTAGCAATTGGGTTGAATACATAGCTGTTAGGTTTCCTTGATAATCATTGTCTTCAATAAGCGTTCAGGGTGAGGATGCTAGAGATTGTGGGTCACTGTATTGCTGCATGGTCTACACTGTAGTTCACTCAAATTTAGCTTCTGAATGACTAGTGGTTCTTAGGTAATAAGGCATCTCTCCAATCTTGAACTCATTACAGCTCTTTGCAACCCGTGGAGTACCTAAGAACTCCTTTCCTCTTTATATTTCTTACTCATCATACACTCCTGCTAGATGCTTCCTATGAGCATTCTGGACTAGTACGAGCATTTTCCTGTCATTAGAAAGTCCCTTGTGTTTACTACAATTAGATTTGAGCCATCACTCCTTGTCATGTGACAGTTGTCTGATTAGAGATCTGTGATTTACTTTAAGTTTCTCAAGGAGAAGGCTTGCATTTTTGTTCTTTCTTATGTTTCCAACATCTTTCTGCCAGGCACATGTAGATACAAGATATGCTTTAGCAGGAGCAAGATGGTGGAAGAACCAACACAGACAAACCTGCCACTATAGTGTATCTGTTGTTGCCCTTCCCATTCTCCTTGGGAGATGATGACACTCGATCTCTCAGAAGGGCTTATCCTCTCCATCAAGACCACCATCCAGTGCAGTTGGTCTTAGTTCATCCTGTAAGGCACCAGGGATTTTATGAAAATAGACACAAGCCAGCTAAGCCTGCCGAGGTGACATAAATATCAGCAGGGGTGGATGTCCAACCTGAGGGCCTGTTATGTAGGGTGGGTGCAGTGTCTATCCCTATGTACATAGGCTAAATGCATTCTGCAAAACAAGTATTTCACAGGATATAGCCATCCCCACAGTCCTGAAGATGAAATGGCTCACAGGCTCTTTGGTGTTCAGTTGTGAATTTTAGATGTTTTCCTTTCATACATTGATCCAGATGTTTTTGTTTTCTTTCCAGTTAATGTCAGTTGCTTTCCCGTGAGTTTTACCATATTAGGAAACAGATGTTCCATATTTCTGTAAGTTCTTTCCAAATACTAACCAAGACTTTAATACTTGTGGGGTATGCAGATTTGCAAACACACACTGAGCTTTGGAAGATTTTGTTAGATGTGAATTGCAGATAAAAGTACAACAAATGTATTTACAGAAAGGCACAGATTGGTGTCAGGTTGTTAGTATCTCGTGACACTGTTTAATATAGCTTAGGATTGTTTAGCTAATGCAGTCTTTGGAATGAGGATGCTTCAAAATTATCCCATGATAGGAGCGTGTTTACAATGTTGCAAAGAACATATAGTTAATGCAACCTACAGTTTAATGTTTCTACTTTAACTAAAAACTGCTCTTTCTATTAACCATTGCCACTTAACTGCATAACATTCTTTTATCTCTTTGTGAAACACTGAATTAGTATTCTTCAACTAATTCAGAGCAAGGTGCTAGACAGTGGGGAAACAGGTCCACAAAACAATGGACTCTTGAGTCCCTCCCTTCCAGTTTAAGAGCAGTGTATTGCGAATTACATTGAAAGAAGGAAAAGTTGTAGAGCTTTAGGGAACGAGTGGTTTCACTGAACAAAGAATGAGGAAACCCTCATCGAGGAAAGATGTTTGTTTATGCCAGGTTTAAAAAGAAGAACAAAAAGAGCCAGTTGTGGTCATACGCACCTGTAATCCCAGCACTTGGGAGGTTGAGACAGTAAGTACACTGCCAGTCTTAGACTAGCTGGGGCTACATAATAGGGCCCTGTCTCAAAACAAATAAGAGGGAGCAAGAGCTCGGTCAAATCTAAGTTATCATCACTCAGGCAGAGTCCCTGAACTTGCTAACATTTCTTGAGAGCCTCCAGTGTAGCAGATGTTCCCTGTGAAAGTATTTTTTATTTGGGTTCTTATACCTCTACCTTCCTTCTCCACCCCAATCCCTTCCAACTCTCCAACACTATGTAGGAGCAAAAGGGTTAGAGGGGAGAGGGGATGAAGGTCTCTTTAGACTACTTCCTGCTGATTAGGGTCATCAGGTTCTTTTCATACAGGAGATCTCCAACTTCTTCACATCAAGCTACAACAGCAAACAGGAGCAGCAGGGGAAGCAGCAGCTGCCTCTTCTTCCTCAGAGTGCCCCTTGGCCCCTCTCTGGGCTCTGGCATTTATTCCCTCTCCAGGTTTCCAGAATTGGTCCAGAAATGCTACTGAATTGGTGTGTTGAAACGTTATTAAAACACATACAAAAAAGCCAACCAGACATGACAGAGTGACATGAACATCAGTGTGCAGGGGGAGTTGGCATGGTTCAGAACCTGCACACAATTCATGTCTTCACTTTCCCTCACAAGGTTTCTTTCCAGAGAAACCCAGAGTCTGGTCTGTGGCTAACTAAAGGGCTCAGGGACTCTACCAGGATCCTACCATGAGGCCTGAAGTCTGTGCCTCAGTTTTTTTATGTTATTTGGTATAAATTATTACACTTGGAAGCTTTTCCATAGACCATAGCTTTTCCATAGCTCAAAGTGGATGGAAATGGACTTTGAAAAGCAGTCAAAACATTTCACCAGGAAGCAGTGTTATTGTTTATGAGGCTCATAAACATACGAGCCATATGTTTATGGTGGTTGCATATTCATTAGCTGTCTTATAACTGAGAAAAGCTCCCAGGAGATTATTAAACCTGTTGTTGTGGTCCTTTAATCCTAGCACTCAACAATGCAGAGGAAGGTAGATATATATGGGTTCAAGACCAGTCTGGTCTAAATAGTGAGTTCTAGGTCCACAGCAGCTACATAGTAAAAGCCTGTTTCAAGAAGGAGACAAACAAGCAAGAGCAACAACAAAATTGCAAAAGTTTTCAAATAATTTGTAGCAATATGTGTGTAATCTGTATTAATTGTTGACCATGAGCTATAAAGAATTCAGAGTTATAAGAAAAAACAGTTAGCTAGTACATGAGTGAACAAAAAATGAGTACTTTCATTGTAACAAGTCATTAATAAATGGAAGATCTTCATCTTTATTATGTTAGAACAAAACATTAACAGTATCATTTTTTTCATAAAATTTTAAGATTTTAGGAATTGGTGTTGGGGAAATGGCTCCGGGGTTAATAGTGCTACTGCTCTCGCAAAGGATAGGAGTTCTGTTCCCAGCACGTTGTAGCCGTGTACTGCCACCTGTCACTCCAGTTCCAGGGCATTAAACATGCTCAGCAACCTTTCTGGTGTTGGTATTGTCAGACTACTTCTGCTCAACTTAGCCGTGCATTGGTGCATGGACCACCAGCTACTGAAAAATAGCATTTAGAGGAGCTGGAGAGGCAGCCCAGTGGCTGCTCTTGTAGAGGACCTGGGTTTGTTCCTGGCGCCCACATGATGGCTCACAACCAACTGTGACTTCAATTCCAGGAACCCCTTTCTCACCTCTGCGTGCATCCGGCATGCATGTGCTACACATACACACATGAAGACAAAACACTCATTAAAATGAGATAAATAAATCTTTTAAAAACAGCCTTTTAGCCTGCATATTAGGGGTGCTGTCTCTCTGGAAGAGTTACTCTCAGTGGACAGTTGAAGCCAGGTCTGCCAGCAAGGAGCCCGCCGTGAGTGGAGGCAGAGGCGGGAACACCGTGGTCAAGGTGGGGCAGTCATCTCCCTGGAAGCTGGCTTTCCCCTGGATAGAAGCCCCCCATCTGTGTCATTTGCTAGTCCTAGTCATTTTACTGTCTGAGCTCATCCGCATCTGTTCCTGCTGTCACCTTTCTAGACCACCATTCCTCACTTCTGAATCAAGTGGCTTCAGAAGTGGTCACCTCTTCTAGGTACTTCCATGTAGCTGGAAAAGAGCAGTAGCTGAACTCTTCAGTAGTCATGACACTCTCTGCTCTTGTGAAAAAAAAAATTTAGCGTCACCACTGCTTGAAATTGACTTCCTACTGTGTCTGCACATTAACATCCTGTACAGCCTTCTATCAGAAACATCATTTACCTTATTCACTGCTGCGTCCTCAGTGCCTACAGCATGGTGTTTGCTTTGTAAACCTCTCAATAAAGAGTTGAGATAGCAAAAATAAACATGCAGATGCATAATTTGGTCGTGAGTGACAGGTGCCTCTGATGCTCATGGGAAGGTAGTAATGTTGTTTCTGTGCTTTGATGGGCGCTGCGGCTATCTGCATTTCTCTGTGAGTGTTGCTTGGGCCACAGTCCTGATGCAGTCTTTGGGATAATCTGGAAAGGCTTCTTCTGGAGCCTTCGCATATCTCTGATCCCAAAGCTGCCCTTTCTATTGTTAGAGGACCGACCATGTCCTTGTAAAAAATTCCTTTCTGTGGTCATCCAGGAGGAGTTTAGAAAGATGCCATAGAACCCTGGGCCATCTCCTGGCAAGCAAACAGACTTTTCATCATGGGTCTCTTTTCTCCATCCAAAACCATTGTATATTGCTACTTGGGCGTGCTTTCTATATTAGACCCATAGGTAGGGGCCAAGGAGGTAGCTCAGTCAGAGCAAGTATGAGAACTGAGTTCAACGCCAAGCACCCATGTACAAAAGCTCGCTATAGTAGAACACAGTAATCCAAGTGCTGCAGAGAGGATAACAGGCAAGTCCCTGATCCTTACTGGCTGTCAGCCTGCCCTTCACGGAGACTTCTAGGTCAGAGAGAGACCCTGTCTCAAAAACAGGTGGACAGTGCCTGAGGAGCAACCCCCAAGTTGCTCTTTGGCCTATACGCAGAGACACACATACACACATGATCCATATGGAAAGTAGACTCAAACCGATGACTCCCTTGGCGATTAAGTTGGTTGCTTCTGTTCCCTCATGTACTGAATAGGCCTAGGAAGTATTGTTGCCTTGGTAATGGCTGGATTGAAGGACAAAGGTAAAACTTGCTTTGTTGAAGTAAATACCCAGAGACTCTTTACTTTGGTGTGTTTTTGTGAGCCCTGTGTCTCATCCTTGCAGTGCTGCTTTTCCATGTGTGTCTTTATTGAGCACCCACTGTATACAGAACACTTAGGTCTTAGAGACACAAAGATGAGCCATGAGGGTGGTTCTCAACCTTCCAGGAGTCTGTAAAAGTCTGCAGAGAGACAAGCATATCACAAACCAAAACCTAAGAGCTACTTTGTGACAGTAGATATGAGGGTGGGGAGAGGAGGGCAGTGGAACCAAGTGGGCACAGGTTCGGAGCAGCTGCCAGAGCACAGGCTCTGCAAACACACTGGCTGCTGTTACCTATAAGCCTTGTGACCTTAGGCTACTGACTTAGCTGTGCCTGTGTTCCTACCTGCTAAATGGGCTAATAAAGGGTGACTCAGAATTGCTGACAGGATTAAGGAGCTTGTGGTGCGTTGGTATGTGGCTCCATGAAGACCAGCTCTTGCTGTATCCGCTGTCTCCTGTGCATTTGTCAGCTGAGAACAAATGTTACTGCCATGGCAACCACAGTTATTGCTGGGCTGGTTGACATGGAGGTTTGGGTGACTCCTAAACAGCATGCCCCTGGGGAATGTGGGAATCAGACAGGCGGGAGGTGGTGTGAGTCTTCTTGCAGGTTTGGGTGTGACCCTGAACATGTGCTGCTGCCTCAGCCTGCAGGTTCTGAGGTGTCACGGATGAGCTGGCCAATTTATCCTGTGGGGCTAAGTTTCACTTCATGTGACTTCCACCCATGTGTTAATAAAGTAGAAAGATGTGGTTTTCCTATTCTTTTATTCTTTTTACCTTAACTGCCGCTGAAACGGATGCATGGATAAATTCTTGTGACTTTCTGGAAGACAACAAAAGTGATGGGTCTTTGGCTGAGGCAGATGACAGAGACAAGGTGTTTTGTAGATCCCACATGTGCCTCCCCTCCCTCCTCATTCAAACAGATGCCAGATTCATTGCACTACTTGGCTCCAGGCCAGGGTTGGTTTTCATCGTGCCACATCAAACTTTTTAATTTGCAAGCATAAAGTAACTCTCCCATCTGGTATTACTGTTTCCATCTAACCATGTTATCATGAGAGCTGGCATTGATAATTGATGATTATATTTAAAAATGAAAGGAATACCTTATTTTGAGAGATTCCAATTTAATTGAGAGTAGAGCTGCTACAGGCACGGACTGTGGAGGCAGACCCTGCCAAGGCCCTCGGTAAGTCATGTACTCTCACTGTGCCTCGTTTCCCCATTACATACTTACCACATAAGGTTTCCTTGAGGATTAGTTGAGGTAAAAGGAGCAAGAGCAGGTCCTGCAGGCACCTGGGCAGTACTGAAGCCGATTTCTATTAAGACGAGGTAGTGATGGATTATTGCAAGAAAGAGTGACTTATATCTCCATTTTGGCAGCTGGGGAAATGTCTCAATGGAAAAAAGTCTTGCTGCCCAGGTTTGAGGACCTGAGTTTAGGTTGCTAGCATCACAGGAAAACTTAGTGCATCGGGTGCATGGCTGTTACCCTAGTGTTGTGGGACAAAGACAGGCAGATCCCAGGGGCTCATTGGCCAGCCAATCCAGCTCAAAGGATGAGCTTACAATTTGGTGAGAGTATGGTGGAAGAGCTGGGGAGATGGCCCAGAGGTTAAAGAACATTGGCTGCTTCTGAACTGAACTCTGTGCCACACATACAGAGATGCAGTCAAAACACTAATATGCAGAAAATAAAATCAATAAATATGTAAAATAGGATGGAGAACAATAGAGGAAGACATCTCACATCACCTCTGGTCTTAACACATATATGCATGGGTGTGCTTCATACCCATGCACATGCATGTGGGTAATACACCATATATTGATATGTATGTACACACACACACATGCTGCATTTCAGCTGATTGCTTTGTAGCTTGGTTTTCACTGAAAGCCAAGAATATCTTTCTCAGTCTGTTCTATTCTTTGTTCAGCCACTGGCTGTTCAGGACTAACATTGTAGCTATCCTGAGTTGAGAAGTATGAGATTTTTGATGATTTAGTTTTGAAAATCGAGCAGGGGAAGAATTGAACAGCTGCAGGTCAAAGGCACAAATAATCAGATATAAGATGAGGAAGTAGAAGCTGGGAACACAGGGCCTCATATGGTGATTTGTAGGCAGGATTTGAGCTTTTCTTCTTAAAAAGAAAGTATGGGTTATGGGGCTAGTCAGTTACACTGTGGGGACCATTTTTCTATTTACATAAATATCTTATAACATACTATAAACTTTAAATGTATACAATAAATTTTCCCTAAATGAACAGTGTAAAATACCTTTAATTGTTATGTAGACCTTATGTTGTCATTTTTAATTATTCAGATCTTTTGTGAAGACTTTCATCCATTTCTTTATACTTTTTTATGTGGCTTGTATTCTATTCCTCTTGGGGCTCACCATTCACAATAAAGCAGAATGTTGTTATTTGCTCAGATGACTGCATTAGGAAGCCTGGCGCGCCCATCCTAGTGTCCTTCAAGTGAGGCTTAATCATTGCAGAAGGGGCTGGGAGACCAAAGCCAGAGTGACAGCGGAGGAGGCTTCTGCTCACTTGGAGAGTTTGGATGAAAACACTACCATTTATAGTTATGCTAGCCTCAGCCTTCCAGCCACTCTCTGAAGCAGATGAGAAAATGCCTTCTATTCAGGAAGTTGAAGTATGTAGGCAAAAAAATCACTCCTTACTCCAGTAGGAGCCAGGAGCAAGCTTTGTTAATTTTTAAGAGAATAAATACTCAGCGTTACACAGTCCTTTCCACATGCGATTCACTCCTGGAATGTCTGTTTTTACTCTCTTTTAGATTGACCACACCATTTAAAACCTGGAGACATTGGACCACACAAAGTCTTGCTGGTAAGATCGTCTTCATTCATTTTAAAATGACTGTGTGGAGGTACTTTTGAAATGCTAGTCACACTTTAAGTCAAAAGAATCCCTAAACATGACTGAATATTTATTTGCACATTTTTTCTCTGAATGATTTGTGAATTTTCCATGCCTTAAGAAAGGTTTTGTTGTTGTTGTTTTTGGTTTGGGGGTTTTGCTTGTTTTACAGTTTCCATTATGTGTGTGCATGTGTGTCTCTGTGGAGGTGTGTGCATGTGTGTCTCTGGAGGTGTGTGCATGTGTGTCTCTGTGGAGGTGTGTGCATGTGTGTCTCTGTGGAGGTGTGTGCACATGAGTGCAGGAGCCAAAAGAGAGCACTGCATCTTGTGGAGCTGCAGCGGCTGACGGTTGGGAGCCGCCATCTGAGTGCTGGTGGCGGAGCTGGGTCCTCAGTCCTCTGCAAGGGCAGCCAGTGCTTTTAAGCGGACGCTGTCTGGGAGCCATGTCTTCAGCCCCAGCCATTCTCAGTGTTCTGCACTCTTTCTCCTCTAACCTTAGTGTGACTGACTGTTGTTCTGACAGTACCTTGGTGGTAGAAATCACGTTTTGTTTTGTTTTGTTTTGTTTTGTTGAGCGTTTGAGGAGTAATGTGGTATCACTTTCTGGTCTTGCAGCTGTAGTCTGTTTGTGGTGTTAGCTTTTGCTCTATAATAAGCCGCCCTAAATTTACTTCTCAAATAGCAGTTGTTTATCTATCTTCAAATTCTGTGTGTGTGTCAGGGTTGGGGGTGGGGGGCGGATGTTTTGTGCTCAGCTCAGTTTTGTGGTTCTTCTGGTTTGAGCTGAGACTATTCATGAATAAATTCTAGGTGAATGAGGCTTTGTTTTTGTTGGTCATGTGGCTGTTGGCTGAAGTCTTGATATATAACGCCTGAGCCATGGAGAGAGTCTCCTCTTGGTGCACATTACCTGTCCTTCAGGATGTCCCTGCTCTGTTCATAAACCATCCCTATGTTCTCCACTCCTCATCACACCAGCCCAGGCATCTCTCTCTGGCCTCTCTACCCTTACCACCTAAGTACATCCTTTCTTGTTCACACCTTACTAGTCTCTTTATTCTTTGTGTGTGGTGTTTGTGTCCAAGCCAGATGTCAACCATGAGTGTCATTCCTCAAGGGCCATTGACCCTGTCTTTTGCTCCCCCCACTAGGACCTGTAGGTGGTCAGTTAGGCTAGCCTAGCTGGCCAGCAATGTCTCCAGCATTGGGATGACAAGCACATGCTACCACACTGGCGTTTTATATGGCTGCTAAGGGTTGAATGTAGGTCATTAATATTGCACAGCAAGCATTTTAGCTATTGAGCCATTTCCCCAGTGCCAGCCTTTTATTCTTGTCAAGCTCATCTGTTCATCGTCACATAAGGCATCTTACTTCATTCTGTTCCCCCTTTCTCTACCTGAAAAGCCTTGGTTTTTTAAGGGTCAGCCGAATCCTGCCTTGTTTTTACCATCTGTGATCCCGCCTGCTCCAGCCTTCCTCCAAGCCAAGCAGTGCCCTAGTTTATTTCATCTTCCCTGCTTTTCACTTTTTTGGCTCTTTGTTAGGTCTTTGAAAGTAAAAACTTCCATAAGCATTCTTTGTGGTCCAACAGCAGTAGCAGAAAGCATAACAGATACTTAGTTAACCAGAAAGCAGCCCAGTCCAGCACTCATTCAGCCCACCCTGCCTCCCAGTTTGTCAGAGTCACACTTGGCACCTGCTGCAGAATGGGCCCATATTGCTCTCATGGCTTGGTGAGGACCACAGGAATCAAGTGATGCTTTACAGCTCACAAATACTTGTTAATCCAAGAACAAGAAACTTAGGGGAAGCTTGGGTTCAAGGACAGCTCCAGGAGTTTCCTTACAAAAGCCATCTTTATGAGCTTCAGTTTCCCTGTCTGAAAAGTGGGAAATGAGTGGAAATGGTAGAAGTGAGAGATTCAATAAAATAGCATCAGTGGTAATAATTAGGGTCTGCTGTTTAGCAGATGGTGCCTGAGTGCCAAGCACCGTACTTTCTGTTTACATACAGATTTCCTGGAACTTTCCCCATCCATTTGCAGAACATTTTTTTTCCCCTTGGGATAGGGTTGGTCTCACAGTTTAGCCCTAGCTGACCTGAAACTCAAAAATCCTCAAGTGCCAAGATTACAGGCATCACCACCACACCCTGCTTTCAGATGAACCATTTGTATTTTATAGACATTTGCCATTGGTGATCTCTGTGTGTGTGTTTTCTTTTCAATTCTTCAGAATACCTAGTTAGATCTAGCTGTCCCTGATAAAAGTATGGTGCTGAAGTTACCAACTATTGAAAGCTAGACTTACTATAAGAATTTCATTCAGAGAAGTGATTTTAATTTGATCAGGATTGTTACCAGAAAGGAGCCCAGAATTCCACAAGGGCTGAACTATTCGTGGAAGGAAATTTCCTTTGGGACTTTGTTTTCCCTTTAATAAGGTTTATTGGTTGCAATTATTCTGCTCATAATCAACAGAACTCCAACTTAAACTAGGTTGTTGACTTACATGTGTGTGCTCTAGGCACAGGTTGTGTGGAGGGGCTCAGAGGCTTTCATCCAGCCGACTATAGTCTCTCTCCTGTTCTTCTCCTGCCATCTGATCCCCATCAGTGTCATCTATGCACCACACTCCATATCTGCACCATCAGTGTCAGCCACCGTTCTTGCAGCTTGCGATCTTAACAGGAGTAACTCTTCTGCCATAGTGTTAATAGAGTACCAAGGAGGTATTTTGACTGGTCTGGTTTGTATAGCCTGTTGGATTGAGCATAGTTTGAAGTGGGCAGTAAACACAAGCAATATGTCTGACCGCACTATTCACGTGTCCCATGACAGAAGGCAAGTCTACCAGTACCAAATGTGGTGGATTCCCAATTGGAGAGTGGAGATGGACAGTTTTTCCAATAAGAGGGATGGGGAAAGAGGATGTAAGGCAGACAAAAATCTGTAAGTACCAAGGTGGTCTGATTTAGAAATATCCTAACTTAAGGTCAGTTAAACTTGAAAGGTTGAAAATTAGATGTGTTGGCGACACTGCTTTTGGTTTCAAGTTTGGTGTCATGTCTAAGCTACCAACTTAGCATATAGTAAGGACAGGAGTGAGTGGCCTTACTGTGGGTTTAGTGAGAAGTTCGTGGATTGAAGATTTCATGCTGCATCCCAAGGAGTTATAGAGTAGTTGGTACCTGGAGGCAGTGGTTATACCTTAGGGGACCCAAACACCTGCTGTAATGATTTACAGAGTCGTATGTATGAGTGATCACATGTTCTGTCACCCATACACCATTGCTTAATCTAACTGTGGCTGGTTTAGTCTCTGGCATTAGTCTCTGTTCTTGGCTCACCTAGCGCAATTTAGTGTCCATTGTAAACATGGCTGCTTAAGGAACAGACAGTGATGTCAGTGGCTAAGCATTTTGCCTTGAATTATATATTGAATTTTCCAGCTTTATATATAAAGTTTTCATAGTCATAACTGCCATTTACCTAATGCTAGGTTTAACTAAATACTTCATCTGTATTATCTGAACTGCATATTTATGCACATGACCAACTGTTAAGTCCAAAATCACCAAACGTAGACCAGCACTCACATATGCAGTTGGCAAGAGTATTTTATTTTGAGAAAACCTTCATGCAGGAGTCAAACAATTTTACAAAATGGCGACCCTAGACAAAGGTGCACAGGCCTTTTTTTTAGTAAACTAGGGGAATTCTAGCAAAGGTCAGGTGATCTAAAACCTCATCGATGGGTGCCGGGGAAGTTACAAGGGTCGGTTCCTCATTGGCTTGTGTCCAGGTGGTCTGTGGCCTGCATTCCTGTGCCATGAATGTTTAAATACAGGATGAGATAAGGCTGCCCAAAACAGGTGCCCCGTCCTGGGATATCTTTCCATTCTTGTGGTTATCTCCAGGCTGTTCCTTGGGTAGGGGATTTTATGGTCGTGTTCCTGGAATTGGTCACCTATGGCCTAGTTCCTGGGACTGATTACTGTTCTTTTAAAGTCAGGCCTGGTCCTAAAATGGAGACAAAATGTAGTTTATGTTGTCCTCTCATAATTCTGGGAACCTCAGATCTGTCACAGAACATCCTGCTGGGACCAGCACCTTCTGGTTGCTGGCATGGAACACAGAATCTTTCTTCTCATATCTGTTTGCTCTTGTAGGCCCCATCTCCACCTTCCCACCCATAGGGGATAGGCACAAATCCCCAACATAGGAAGACACTGCTAAAATCATGTGGTTTTGTTGCTGTGAAGACATTCTGACTGAGGCAATTCTTTTAAAGGAAAACATTTCATTAGGGTTGGCTCACAGTTCAGAGGTTTAATCCATTACTGTCATGGCAGGAAGCATGATGGCGTGCCGACAGATGTGGTGCTAGAAAAGTAACTGAGAATTCTACATTGGGATCTGCAGGCAGCAGGAAGTGACTGAGACACACTTCCCCAACAAAGCCACACCTACTCCAACACGGCCCATCTGAAAACCTCTTTACACAGTATGGGTAACCTAGAGCAGAGATTAGACTCTCAACAGCAGTGAGCCCAAACAGCTGCATCACCAAAAATCCCCACCTCATCACAGATAACCACCTTACGGAGGCCCTCTTTCAGACAACCTTCCACTTCCTCAATACTCCAGCGTCTCTCAAGATCCTTTGTGGCTGGGTATGTGGGGAGCAGAAAAGAGGATCTTGTGACCTGCCCTTTCTCTCTCTGCTAGGTAATACAGTCAGTGAGTGTATTACCATTACCGTAGACCTAGCTACCGATGTTTTGTTTTGCTGATTAGTAGCTCTTGGTACCTGACCAAGATGGTATGCAGGAGCTGAACATGTTATGTCTGGAGGGTAAAAAAACAAAAACAAAACATACTACAGCAAACTAATGGGGAAAAGTAATCTCATTCTTTATTGGTTTCTTGTATAGCTTGGGGTTGTAGAAATTAGCAGATTTTGAGGGAATCTTCCTCCAATAATGTCTATTTCTACTGCCTTGCCCTATTTATACCCTTGTTTATACCCTGTTTATACCTAGAGCTGGCTAGGTTGACTTCTTAGAAATTTCCATGTTAAGGTCTGTCTAACCCTTCCTTTGGAATTTCTTATCTGTCACATCTTGATTCCTCAGTGGAAACTTCCACTATAGTGTCTCGTTATATTAAGTCAGTTCCTGATCCAGGACAGGACACTTCCTGTTCAGAAACCTAAAAGGGGGTCTTTCACCCATCCTAGCTTTCCAGGTGAAAGAGTCAGAAGTATATTTGGGGGAGGAAGGGTGTGGAATGTGATATGGGGGTCTGGGGGAAAAGTGTGTGTGTTGGGTGGTGATGTGCAGAAGTGTGTTGTATTGTGTGTGTAGGTGTTTGTGTGCGCCTGTGTGTGCATACCATGAGGAACCTTATTTGTGCAGGAGGGTTCCAAAGTAAATCTGAGACACCCTGTTCTCAGTAACCACATAGAGGCTTTTGACTGATACCCTTGGTTAGGTCTTAGTGCCCTCATTCCAAAGAACACTTACTGTGACCTACAGAAAGCCAGTGCCTGTGTGGAAACTGCTCAGTCACCATTTCTCATACTTAGCACCCTGACATAGTTTATCTTGATCAGAGAGCTGATGATCAAGAGAGCTGATTTGCTGTGCGTCATGAGGGTGTTTTGATGAGGGCCCTGTACAGAGTTTATCAATTCCATAAAATCCATCCTTGTGGAACGTTGCACCTCGTCACTGAAAAAAAGAGACCCTTTTTCTTTCTCACTGCAGAAATAGTTCTTCCTATCATTTTCATCAGCTTATAGAATAGTGTATTTTATTATGACAATATATTTCATATATTTATTATGCTTTGTTCATATTCACCTCCCATCACCCTCCCGTATTCTCTTTTCTTTTTCCATTGGTCTCCTTCATCACTTTAACTATTGTTCTTAGGAGCCAACGGGTATTTCTCTCTTCTCTGTGTGAATCACTGGTTAGTCAGCCTTGAATTTGTGGCCCTACTGCTTTAGCTTCCTCAGCACTGGGATTAGTATTCCCACCCTCTGCAGTGAAGGGAACAGTGCAGTCCAGTAAATGACATGTGTTACTAAGGCTTGGGGGGCAGCTAAGGTTGGAGTCCCTCTAGGCACAGTAAATGCACTGTGAGCCTCACAGCGTTCCAAGTGTGGATCATGCTATATCTACTGGCTGTTAGTGAGGATGACACAGGATATAGTTCTCCACCCCACTCCCACAGACCCACATGAGCCTCAGGCCCCAGGTGATTCTGGGAGTCAAGAGGTCAGGAAGAAGAACTGAAGTCCTCCCCAACTGCTTGCCTTCTTCTCTTAGCCTGAAAACCTGTGGTGGTTTCCACATGACTGTTTGAAGACCCAGGTACAGACATGAAGTAATTCGCACGCTCTTATGCATGTCTTGGTTACTTTTCTATTGCTGTGTTAAAGCACCATGGCCAATGCAACCTACTGAAAGAAGAGTTGATTTCAGGTTTAAGGTTCAAGAGCGATAACAGCCTGTGATGGCAGAGCAGAGGAAGCAGGTGGCAGGCGACTGGAGCAGCTGAGAGCTCACATTCCCAGCCTCCAGCAGGAAACAGCACTAACTTAAAGCCAAAGCCCGCCCCCAGTGACACACTTCCTCCAACAAGGCTACACTTTCTAATCCTTCCCAAACTGCCACCAAATGGCGACCAAGTGTTGAAATCCGTGAGCCTCTGGGGCCGTTTTCGTTTGAACCACCACGGTGCACCTTTGGAAGCAGCGAAGAGAGCGCTGGACTAAGAGGCTGGAGGTCTGTGCTTTCTTCAGTTACTAAGATACTTGAAAAGTGACTTGTGCTGAGTCTCAGCTGCTCCACCTCTTAAGGGTGTGATAAGTTCACATAATATGACCCCTGCACTATAGGACACACTGTATATAAGCTAGCTCACAGCAGCCTCCCTCTCTGTGGTCAGCAAACAGCTTCTAGTATTATTTTTATGTGGCTAGTAAGACAGATTAGAACAATTTAGAGGTAGCCTACTTCATCAGATTGGGTTTTTTTGTTGTTGTTGTTTTGGATCAAACAGGATTTGAGACTAAACTAAAATATGTATATGCTTTGAAAAACAAATGACTATCTTGGACTGGATTGATGGCTCAGCAGGTTAAGGCAGTGGCTGCCCAAACTGGTCACATAACTTCTATCACCAGAATCACAGAGAAGGTGAGAACTGATTCCCGAACCTTGTTCTTTGACCTCCACACATGCGCTGATATATGCTGCACACAGTCACATAAATAAATGTTATTTTTTAAAACATGTACTTCGTGAAGTTCATCAGTCACTTTATAATGTGAATACTAAGTGGTAAGGGAGTAAGGTTATCTTCCAGGTGTCATTTGCACAGAAATAATGGTGTGCAGTCTGGTAGAAAGGACTAAGTAGACTTGCAGTTCACGGAGCAGGCACGGTACACCGGAGCACTCTTTCCCTGTCACAGCACCATCTCCATTTTATAGACACGCATTTGAAGAGTGTTTTGTTCCTTGTGATAAACAATAAACAGCATCACAAAGATACTTTTATATGCAAGACATTGTTGTCTGATTAAATGAAAAAGAGCATTTGATAATTGAAAAGCCCGTAGTCACCAAACTAGTACATATAAAAAGCAGTTGCATTGACCTGATTAAACAGATCTCCCCTTTTTAGGCCTCATCTCACTGTTAAAATTGGAGACAGTGATTTTTCTACCAGATTATAATTTTATTTATATATGTATATTAATTTTACAAGGATTAGGAAAATACATATTTACAGCTATGTTTAGCTAACTGCTCCAAGTTCGGATTTTTTTTTTTTTTTTTGCGTTCTTTCAATAAAAGAACAGGTGCCAAAAACAGGAAGTTCCGTCAGGAAGAAAAGAGGAAGAAGCAGGGCCTGGAAGGATAGGATGACACACACAAGGACTGATGACTGGTCAGGCACGTGTGAGAGATGGACCAGAGCAGAGATGGGCAAGGCAAGAAGTTGCCTTTTCACATGGCAGGTACTCACTCCAACCGGCCCCTTCCAGGGCCATCCAAAATACATAGAGCTCCAGCCCATTATCCTGTGGTCCACACAGAGAGTATATAGAGTCAGGGCTGCATTCTTTTGGCTGAGCTAACTTTGTGGTTTGTGTTTTGTAACATGCCTGTGCGCTTCTGGTGAATGAATAACCAGATGAGCAAGAACCCCATGCCCGTGCTGGTCTTGACAGTACCTTTTGAGCAACAGTTGTCCTTTATAAGGAATGCAAAGTATGGCTGGGCAGTTGGAAACAGTAAGCAGTGGATGGGTCAGTGGCAGTCAGCAGACACTTTAAAAGGTTGGTTAGCAAATGTTTAATGAGTATCTCCCTTACACCTGAGGCTATGGGGCTTTCTTTCCAAGCTCCTCAGTCTACTCTAAATAGCTTTAGAGGAACACAAGGCTTCTGGGAATCTCTTGTATACTTCTTGACCAGCAGGACTCACCACAAGCTAACAGTGGTTTACCATCTAAGTCTCAGGTCATGCAGTAGCAGTCAGCCACTTCCATCCCTGTAGCTCATGTGGCCTGACAAATTTGGCATTGTTTGTTTCATTGTTTTTGACACAGGGTCTGCTCTGTAGACCAGACTGCCCTCAAATTTGTAATGATCCCCTACCTTCCAGTTCCTCTAATTACAAGTGTATGTCAACAAGCCAGGCTTTGATTTTGTATACTTTGCTGAAAGAAGACTCTTAAGGTAATGTAAAACTCAGAACCTACAAAAACTAGACTTAGGTGTAAGTGTAGCAGGACTGATTGTCATGCCTCCTCTGTCCTGTGCTGTGGTCATGATTCAATCCCCAACCTGCAGCAGACTTTGGCCCTGTGTGTGAAGCTAGACCTGCTTGTTCAGTGCCCACACTTGACCCTTTTAAAGAAGGAAAAACAGCCCAGTGGGGAACAGCCAACAGAGTGATTCCTGATTACCAAGCACCTTCTGTGGTTTGATGAAGTCCCACCACTCCTCCAGGAAGGGAAGCCTTTACACTCAGGCCTCAGAAGCTCCCAGAAGAGGTGTTGGAGAGGAGGCTTGGAAGTATCCACTGGCTGAAACACTGGAAAATATCCTTAAACAAGAAAACTGTATCCACTGTGGCAAAACCATGGCCCTGACCCAAGCCTGAGGAGAACCAACCAGCCTTCAGGACTGTACAGATGAAGTGTGCCCATCATTGCCCATTGCCTCTTTCTGCATAAAAGGGCTGAAGCACTTTGTTCATCAGTCTGAGTGACGTGTACTGAGCAGAAATGGGAGGCACTATGGCAAACTGATGTGACAGTGACTTTTCCGGTGCAACCCTGGTGGTCCTCGCCCCCTGGAGGAGGACGAGAGAATGACCATCCCAAGCATGGAATTTTCCTCCTGCATTCCTTGAGACTACTATTAGAAACTTAGAGTTGGATACCCATTTATAGTGGTAAAAGTGAAATGGTTAAGATGCCATTAAGTTGAAGTTTCATACCTACTAAATACACAGTGAACGTTTAGTTAAAACTTGTTACTGATGCTGTTCACAACAAATTATCACTAGTGTTGTGAGTCCTCTTTCTCACTCCGACGTTGCCGAGGACGCTGCAGAGGTGGCTTGGTGATTGAGACCATGCACTGCTGTTGCAGGAGACCTGAGTTCAGTCCCTACCACGCACCTCCTTGTAACTTTAGCTCCAAGGGATCCAACCTTTGGCCTTAGCAGGTATTTGTATTCACAGAGAATTTTAAAATAAAACAAATATTTTAAGTAGGAATTTGCCAGTGACAGAAAGGCAGTCAGATAGCAGAAATTTTTGACTATGAACTGAATATATAACTATAATCTCGAAAACAAAGGCAGCAACATTGTCCATTTACTCCAAATTGTTGGCATTGCTACCTAGCAAATGCTGGGGCCCAGATTTAATTAAATTAAGACTAAATTAAATTAAGAATTTAATTAAAGACTGATCTCATTGCAGCACTCTGCCTTTTGTATATTCAAAGAAGAAGTCAAAACAAGCCAGGGCTGTGGATGCCTGCTATCTCATCACTTAGAGGTAGGACCATCAGGGGTTCAGGGCCACCCTCAGTTATATTGTAAATTCACAGTCAGCCTGAACTACATGAGGCTGAAATAGAGGGAGGTCACAAAACTGATCAGAAGGATAGTGGCCAGAATACAACAGCCTCCTCATTTATTCTGTTCTTTGTTAACACTGTGACTTTTGGATCTTCTCAGCCACTTATCAGTTATTCAGCTGCTTTTATTTGTAAGATTTGGCCCAGTTCTTTAGCTTTGATTGGGGGCTTTATAAATGAAGAGCCTCCATAGTAAAAGTCTTGCCCACTGTCCTTTGTTCACCATCTTGTGAAGAGCATGTTGTCATCTTCATCCCTCAAGTAAAGGACACAGTGATGGTGTTTAGAAATGGGCCTAGTGTTTCTGTTCTCAAGGTTTCATCTTCCAGAGCACTGAGGTGCACTTCAGTACTGAGGGCATCAGTTCATGTGGTTCATGCAGTAGGTCAGGTGTTTCTGCAGGGCTGTTTTTCCTTAAAAGAAAATGCACATGTGTTGTAAGTCATTGTTAATTTTTAAAACATTTGGCAGAGGCATCTGATAATTATTGATAAAATTATTACACATTTTGTCTTTAATTTTTCATCTCAATTTTTATATAAGCAAAAGATGACAGTATCATCTATTTACATTTTTGCCTCAGAGGAAACCAGTTCTGGACACACAACAGGCTTCATCTGGAACAGGTTGATGGGATGTGTTTCTCCCAAGACAGATTCTTAGAGGATGACTCTCTTTTCTTGTATCTTCCTCTTCTTAGGATGTCTCGGGGTAACAATAGGTCCTGGGAAGCTGAATTCCCGGTGAACCAGTACTGGCCGATCTGCACTGTCAGCACTCATCTTCCTTGTCGTGATCTTCCTTGCCACCCTGTTACAGAAAGAACACACACACACATGTACACACAGCTACTCCTATCAGGAGAGCCTAAGGACCTGATACAATTTTTTTCCTCTACCATGAAGCTAAATCAAATCTTGGGTTAGGCTAGAATCTTCTTTTTCTTAGGACCCTTCTTATAAGTAACAATTTGAAGTTGCCTCACAGTTCTAGGATCATATGAGCTAATGTAATGTGAGAGCCTCACACACACAATAAGCATTCAGTAATAAACACACGCTCTGCAAAAATATGAAAGATAACTAAAAGTCTCTTAGCACCTAGTCCAATAACCTAAAAAGTCCCAAGTACCCCAAGTTTGTTACCCAAAACCAAAATGCTGTCAGTTTTAAAGCAAGAATAATAGCCACTCTGCCGTGTAGGACTTTTCCAGGGGTTAGATGAGTTAGTATACAGGAGACTCCTAACAGAGTTTGACCACAGAGGGTCATCTCTGTGTGTGGGTAAGTGTGCAAGTGTGTCTGTGGTGTGGAGGCCAGAGTCGAACCTGGGGTGGTAATTATTGGGTGACTGGCCTCTCCACCTTGCCAGCTAAGCAAACTTGGCTGGCCAGTGAGCCCTAGGTGTCAGCCTGTCTGTCTCCACCTCTCAGCTCCAGGATTACAAGTATGTACCATCAAACACATTTTTATGTGTGTGTGCTTGGGGTCAGCTCAGGTGCTCGTGCTCACAATGCAAGCCCTTTAGTGGCTGAGTCCTTGGTACACACAAGCTATCATTTTACTGAGAATGCATGTACTTGCTTACTGCAGTTTCCTACAGTTGGCTTTGACTTTAGGCAAGTTGTTACATTCCTCTGTGCCTCAGTTACCTCACTGGAATGAAATCCGCTCCTGCGCAGGGCTGTGAGCACCCCTGTGCCCCCGCTGAAAAGGAAACTCCTGCCAGCCTTGGTGTGTGCATGGGTGGCCACTAGGTGTCAGCATTGGCCAGCTAATAGAGAAAGTTAAAAAAAAAAAAAAAGCCCATGCACCGTGCACAAGCCTGTTGCTAATCAGAAGTTGGTTGCTTCTGGATGAGTTGGCTGGCTTTACTTGAAGATAGGGGTGGGAAGATTCTTCAGTATTTTCATAAATGGACTTTCTAGCTAAGTGTGATTTTTAGAGTACACAATTCTACTCATGCTTTTGCTGAAGTGATGTGGCAGAGGAAAGTTTAGAAAATTATATTTTTGAGGCGGGGTCTTGCTCTGTGCCCCATATTGGCCTGTGTTCAGGTTTCTGCCACATGATGAAAGAGCTGTACACAGTCAGCAGTGATATGGGTTACTCCTGGCATCTCACGCTATAAAACAGAGCTGTTCTGATGCCTGCCAAGTGCCAGGGCCCAGAGGTGTCCTGCCCTGCCCTTGTTTCACAAATCCAGCTTTTCAAATAGCCCCTCAGACAGTCGTGTGGTTTGTTGTCAACAAAGGGCAAAGGGCAGCCGAAGTACATCACAACTGCCACTATGGAGCATAATTAGCACCAGCAGTACTTTGTCTGTAATTGGAACTCAGAGTAGAGGAAGGTTAATGTCCTCGGTGAAAACATTCAAGGACAGGGTTTCTTGCATGAGCTATTTTTTTGTATCTGGGCATCTGGTTTCTTTTAAATTCTCTGAATAAAGACTACTAGTATTTATTACATACTTAATTCTTAGAAGGTTATATGCTGATTGTTGCACGTGTCCTTTCCACTCAGTCCCCACAAAGCATCATGCTCATTTTGCCGATGAGGAAACCAAGGCATAGAAGGATTGTGATAGGCCCCATACTTCCTGCAGGTCACCTGTAATTCTAAGGACTTTAACATTCATAGTTCTTATAACATATATAATATATATACTGTAGTCGTTTTAAGATGAG
Organism: Pachyuromys duprasi; assembly: GCA_028658305.1. NCBI lineage: Eukaryota > Metazoa > Chordata > Mammalia > Rodentia > Muridae > Pachyuromys > Pachyuromys duprasi. The sequence continues at coordinate 63,564,380 of CM053763.1, read as the reverse complement.
GAAACCCATGCTGTGAGGCTTTGGCAGGGTCACCACAGGAAGGAATGGTTCAGAAAAGAAATCCACATTTGATTCCAAAGTACTTTTTAAAAAATTGCTTGCTACATTGTACTTTGGCTGCAGTAACTATCTGGTAAATGTTTACAAGTAGAGTAGATAAGGACCTATGTTTCGTCAATGCAGAAAACTACAAAAGAGAAACCATACATGTCTCTTCTTTCCACCCAAAATTGTTCTTAAGCCTGCCTCCATCAGTATTCTGGGACACAATTGCTATTTCATGTGCTAGACTCCACTGTTGGGTTTTTGTTAGAAATTGTGTGTCTTTCAAGTAGATCAGCCAGGAAACAGCTTCCTCAGGAGAATCTTAGCTCATTTTATTTTATTTAATTTCTGACACAGATATTTCCTGGGGTTGTTTGTTCTGGCATAGTTGTGTCCTGCATAGTCTGTGTTGCCTCAAAAAGCTGGGGCCGGAAGGTTGCCATGGTGTCAGTCTAGCCCTCAGGCTTGCACCATCTGTGTCTACTATCATGTGCACAGAGCGCCTTCCAGTTCCTAGTGAGCATGCTCCATGCTCCTGGTACCAGCCCAGTGTCCTGGAAGGGTTCATTAAGGGTCATTGCCCCGGTGAGCAAGCTGGGTCTTGCTCTGAGGAGGGAGAGCAGGGCTCAGTTTATCATTCTCTGGGGTCACTCGTTCTTTTTATTGTGCTTCCATAGTAGGTAGTCCAAATGAAGTTGGGCTAAGACCTTATCAGACCTTATCAGATCTCAGCCCCAGGCATGTATCTGTAGCCGTCTACCCCCTGATGCAATGCTTGCTTTCAGCAAACAGCTTTCAGATCTTCCTCAGATCTCAGCATTCCTAAGCATTTCAGAGGATCCCTGACTCTTACCCTTTTAAGAAAAGCAGAACCTTTTTTTTGGAACTTCTCTGTCTAAATGCAAGGAGTCTTCCATGTAACCAGAACCACATCTGTCAGAAGTGGTGGGGAGTGTGTGGGAACTGTTGCGAGAGAGGTAGGGAAGTGTATCCGTGAAAACGGGAGTAGGGTTGACAGCCCAGGTAGACAGGGTTCCATCTGTCATTGCCTCACCAGCTGTATTGGTCATTGTCTTCTAGCCACACTGGCCATTATTTACCTTTCCAGAGTGTAGGTAGAGTCAGGCTGTTTTTCTTGTAGTCAGAGAGCTAGTAGGAACTAAATGAAGAAAGTGGGAGGTCAGAGGAGAGTCAGCCTTTTGTGGACATTTTCCTGTTTCCTGTCTGCATCAAGACAATCTGTTCCCTCAAAATGACACACTGAGAAAAGTCATTATGTTGTATGGAGGAAAGTGCCCATGTCCTGCCTGAACTAGACTGCCCATCTGTGGCTAAGGTACATCAAAACCCACACAAAGTATGCTGCCTGGAAAACCCTGGTCCAGAGAATTAATTGTTAAGAAGTGCAGACTACCCCTGCAGTCTGTTTGATTTCAGAGATTGTGAGGCCTGGCCACTTGATGAGGCTTGTGAATAGAAGAGGCATGGCCGCTTGAGCTGGATCACAGAGGAATCAGTGGCTGTGCCGAGGCCAGAACCATGCTTGCCTAGCTATGGGAAAGGATGGCTGAAGGGGCAGGGCCTCGAATCACATGTATATACACACACGAGGTTTATGCACACAAGGTTTAGAGGGAGCCGCTCCGTGCCTCTGTGAACGTATCAGCCTTCCATACCTCCTTCCAACAAGTGTTTTTCAGGCAAAAAAAAAAAAAAGTAAAAATATTACAATCTACTATGTTGCCTCCAACTCAATCACCCCTGATCCCCAACCACAAAACTGGAGGTACCCAGAGCTGTCACCTTTAAGGAACAGCCAGGCATAAGGTCGCTCATCATTTGTTGTCAGCCTGTTTCAGACTAAGAAGTCCCTGTGGCTTAATGGTAAATTAATGGGCAACTCCTGTCTACCCCACTACAGCTCTGCAGGTCTCCACACTTTAGCCTTGTCAGTTACATTCCTGATGCACCCAGTCTTGTCAACTGCAGACTTAACCTTGGCACTCTTTAGTGTTTTTCTCCTCTTTGGATGAACTAGCCTTTTGTGTTGAGGCGCAGTGTAGATTTATCTGGGAAGCTTCCTCAGTACACATCTGACCTTGCATCTTTTTAGACCTTTTGCCACACGTGTGTGTGTGTGTGTGTGTGTGTGTGTGTGCCCACACACATATACTCGAGTACCCACGCTTGTTTCATTTCTTCATGTGTATATGCACATGTGTAAAGGTTTCTACATGGGCCATAAGAGGGCCCGGAGCAGGAGTTCCAGGCAGTCGTGAGACACCAAGTATGGATCCTGGGAGCAGAACTCCAGTCTGCTAGAAGAGCAGCAGACATCCTTATCTGTAAACCATCCCTGCAGCCCCACATCCACACTGTTTTGAAGTTGCTTTTCATTCTTCTCAGCCCCAGCCTCTAAGCCCATTGAGGTCAGTGGTGCTGTCTGATCAGTGGTCATAGTACCAGAGTCTGGCACAAACATGCCCAACAGACAGTGTACATCTGATTTCTGTGTACAGTAACAGTGCCCAGCTCTGCTTGCTTAGCACCATGGTATTGAGCCTCTCTTGTGAACAGACAAGAACTTATTTCTAGTGAGAGCCGAGGACCAGGATATATTTAGCAGTTTGTTGAAGACTGCTATTCATTGTTAAGGTCATAGAACATTATAAAATTCTTGAGTGCTCTTGACTCATCAGAGGCAAATTATATTATTCATTTACCAAACATTCTGAGTGTACACTTTGCACAATAGTGTTCTCAGTGTGATGGAACATGTTGGGATAGGCTGACAGGTATCGCTCACGGACTAGCTCACAGGGCTTTTATATTCTCTGTCTGTAGTGAACATTAGCAAATAAAGTCAGCCTGAAGAAAGTTGGTCTTCAGAGTAAAGTCTCATTTACTACAAGACTGAACAGCAGGTGGCTCTTCACTCAGTCAGGGTAGGATAAACAACCAACCTTAGGGAGAAATGGAAATATATCACATGCAAACCTGCCCTCATACACCCACGATCTAAAGGAAGCTGGAAGGGTTTGTACCAAGATATCTCTAAGACAAACACTGAGAAATACTGAACTGTGTAAGTACCTCCCAGGCCAGCAAGAGAGAGAAAGTAAGTCTGTGTGCAATCTGCCTCCAGGATACCGACACAGCAGAGCAAGACGTAAACTTGCCTAGTGGCAAGAAATAAACTAAAGAGGACTGCAGGGAAGATACAGAGAACATCAGGGAAGTAAAATCACCAGTGTGAGCTACACGGGACGAAAACATATGAGGTAAGAAAGACTCAGGAAGTCGAGCAAAGAGAGCCCGGAGAGAGCAGAGGGATGCAATGGCAGAGATGTGTCCAGGCATCTGCCCACATATGGGCTGCAGACCATAGCAGTAGGTTGAGTTTTGTAGTTGGGATAATGATGAGCAGAGGTACATATGTGTATGGGAGGCTAGTGGGTGGGTCAGGATAAGCACAGATAATTGGGCAGACATGCAGGCCCTGGGGTCATGCCAAGAGGCCACACCGTCCTCTTAAGAATGTGAGCAGAGACAGCGGCGAGGAAAGCTGGAGGGGAGGAGGAGCTGAGAGCAGGTGAAGAGCTCATATGCTTCCAGGTCTGGGCAGGGGAGCAAGTTCTATTTGGTGGTAACAGGAGCCGCACAAAGGAGACTAGAGTTTAAAGGTTTTCGCCAGAGTGACAGCACTTGCCATGGGCATAGCGGCCTTGTAACTTGGCAGTGTGCTTACATACACTGTCACTTAGTGCTGGCCACTTGTCCTGTGAGTTCAGGCATTCTCACATTAACGAGCATTGCAACATCTCAGGCAGGAACTGCTCAAGGGAGTCAGAGCATTTCTGAATATGACTCCTTGTCCCTTGTCTCAGACCAATGCTCTGTTTACTAGAGATCTCTGCAGAGAGCCTTCATTCATCACTGACCAAGCATCTCCTCAAGTACAGTCCAGTACAGGAGACCGGGAAAGGCAGAAATACAGCTGTAAAGCACAAAGGCACAAATCCCTGGGGCTGCTTTGGCCCTGGCCTCTGCTCTGGCTGGCCTGCCTGGTACTTGCTGTTGATGTAATAAGTTCTAGTGGCCAGTAAATCATCTGCTCACTGCAGAGCATGAATTAGAACTCCTATACAACAAGAGCCTCCCTTCCGCGTACCAAACAGCCAGTGTGTCTCAGCACCATTTCTGGTAGTGATGGTACAAAAGTTGTGGGCCTTGCCTTTCTGGAGCTAAGTAGGGAAGACAGTCACAAGAGCAGAGCTCTATAGGACAGTAAAGCAAGTGCAGTGATAGAACTGTAGGAAGCTTAGAGGGGTCTGGTTCCACTCCGCGTCTCAGGAAAGGCTGCTGGAAGCCGAGATGGACATCTGATTCCAGCTCCCTCTCTCTGTGGGATCCTTCTAAGGTCATGGGGTGGATAATGGCATTTGGTGTCTTAACAGTATCTGGCACATAATGAGTTACTGAAAATGATGGCTGATAGCTCTCATTGTCGCCTGGACAAGTTTAGGGTTTTTGTGTGGTGGACTAGGAAGACTATTACTGAGATAATGGTGCTTCAGCCACTTGTCAGCTATGAAAGTATATGAAATATGCTACAATAGGGCTAGATCCTGGTTTTCAACGCATATTCTGTCCACAGTTGATCAGGTTCTATTTGTCATGCATCACTAAGTGACCTGGCATCTCTGTTAATGATGAGGGGAGCTGCACTTCTCCATACATGTACTCAGCAGGTTGGGCTAGGGAGGGGCTCCTGGAACCCTTTCTACTGTGAGTTTGGGACAGAGACATTGGTGAACTTACCTGTGGGCTGTGGTCCATTAGTGGTGTTTGACATGCCCACAGGAGAGGAAACAGCAGCAGCCTTTATGCTGCAGATCTGCCATGCTGAATAGTGTGAGAATTCAGCCAGCTGTGATCTGACACAAAACATCTTAGTCTTAAGCTTTTCTGCATGTAGTTATTTTTCAAGGCATACTTGGAAGAGTGTCCTGGAACACAGCACATTGGGACCATCTCACACGCTTCTGCCTGTACAGAGCTGCCCTCCCATCCCTGACAAGACCCGAAAACAGTGCAGCATCTGAATCACCAAGAAATGGTGGATGGGAAGAGTGATTAACTGCTGAGTTGATTATCACAGTCCCTTGAAGTGGTTGGGGAGTGAACTGATGTGTTAGACTGCAAAGGAAATAATCTGAGCATTAGCAACAAGAATATCTGGTTATCAGAAGTTTCTATTAAGAGGTTCACCCCAGTCAGTCAAAGATGAGCTATGTGGAATTCCTAAGGGGTGTGACCAGGGAGGAGACTTTCTTGTTTCAGTCATACCTTCTGCTGAAAGGCAGATGTGTGATGACACTTGCTACACGTAGCAGCTATTAACCTGTCATCTCTTTGTTCCCTGTTAATGCTGGTTAAAGTTAGAAAGGCAGCTGCATGAGCTCCAACAGATGTGAAGGGTTACATTTCGTTTGGTACTTGCTGCTGGGAGCAGGATGGGCTGAGGAGAGAAGCTCCTGTTGGCTTGCCAGCTCCTCTAAAGCACCAGGATTGTATATAACCTTTGTGCTGTCTCAGAGATACAAAAAGTCCCCTTGGTCATCATGCAAGAAAGCCACTTCGATTTCTCTGGGAGTGCTTTTGGATAGGAAGGAGAAAGTGTGGATGAGTTCCTCCTACTGTGCATGTGGATGAGTTCATTCTTGTGTACAAATGTGAGTATACACGTGGCATACACGTGTAGGTCAGTCCTTGCAGAAATGGCCTTTGTTGTTGACTTCTTTGTACACAGGACTAGCTGGCCCACAGACTTCCAGGGGCTCTTCCCATCTCAGCACAGAAGCGCTGGGATTACCCTCTGTGATACTGCACCCTGCTTTCCTTGGGTTCTGAGGTTTGGACTCAGCTCTTCATGCTTACACAATGCGGTTTCTGTATGAAATGTCCTAATAGGTTCATCTCACACATTTGAACACATGGCTCCCAGCTGGCAGCACTGTTTGGGATGATTGTAGAAGCTGTGGAGCCTCGCTGGAGGAAGTGTCCCCCTGGGGGAGGACCCACCTTCTCATCACTGTTTGCTTCTTGAGTGTGAACACAATGCCCATCAGCTTCCTGCTTCTGCCCTTTGCCTCCCCCAGCAGCTGCCATGCCTTCCCACCATGATAGACTCTGTCCCCGTGGAGCTGTGAGCCCAGATCAGCCATTCTCCCCTTAAGTTGCCCTGGTCAGGGTATTCAGTTACAGCAGCAAGAGCAGTGAGACACAGGGCAAGGGCTCACCCACTGAAGCATCTGCCAGCCCTTAGACTTGAACAGCTGTCAGTGTTGCTTTCTGTTCTGAGTTTTCTTTTGTTTGTTTTTTGAGAATCTCATTATGTACGATATGCTGGCCTCAAGGATTCTCAAGTACTGGGGTAATGGGCCTTTAGCTTTTTTTTTTCAGCTAATGTTTATTATTTATTTAGTAGCTAATAAATGTTTTTAAGTACACAGAAACTATTTAAAGTAAGTATATATTACAAACTATGTGTATAGCTAGTCTGCTGTTTTTAATTTTTACTATAGATCTTTTTTGAAAATAAGTAGAATATAAATAGGTATGTGTGTGTGTAAATATTTGGGAAACCCTAGAGTGACCCAAATAATAATAATTGAAATTGAAAACTGTTTTAAAAAATGGTTTAATATAAAAGGGAAAAAAAAGCACTTGCTTTATTAGCTGATGAGCAGAAATGAGTCCTTGCTTCTCCAAGGTTAATGAACCTAGTACATTGAACATTACCTGGCTCTACGTACATCTACACTAAGAAATACAGTCACTAAGATGAGATATCTACAGGACTTAATGTTGCTATAACAAATTATCATTAAGGCAGATTTAAATACAGAAATACATTTTGTAGTCTGGAGGTGATGGAAATAAGACCTTTGCTCTGTAATGTACACAGCTTTCTAAGAAGTGGTTTCTAGGGACCAGGATCACAGGTGATTGTATCTGTACTCATCCTTTTGATACTGTGATTTAGTTGTTTGCACACTGCCAGTTTGATGGGAGGCCTGAGATAAATGGCAGCATCAATGAGGGCAGACGAATGCGTAAGGGCATTCTGAGAACCAAGTGGCCCTGGAAACCTAAACCCCAGCTGCTTCCATGGAAAAATATGCCCCATAAGGACCGTCTTTGAAATCAACTTTTGAACTCCTGCTGATTTATAAGTTGGGGGCTAATGATATAAAGCCATCACCTACTGATGTGTAAAATTCTCAGCACTAGCCTGTCATCAAGACTTTATTGAGTGACTGCTGGGTGGATTACACTGATAGGCGTAGCAGAGTGAAACAAAAGACAGAAAGAAGCATGTCTGCCCTCCAGAAATCTACACTTAGTTAGAGAGAGAAGACCTGACTGTGCAGCAGCTTCTGTGGTGCCTGAGCCAAAGCACAGGCGTCTGCAAGCAGCAGCAGGGAAGGGGATGTGAAGCCAGTATGTAGTTAATCAGGAGAATGCAGGGTTCCACCAGGGAGCATGCTCTCTATTCTTTTGTAAGTCCCAGAGACACCAAAGACTTTCTCATTCTTCCTGGCGCACCTTGTAGGTGATGCCCTGGCTATAGTGATCCAGGTACAGGCAACTGGAAAGCATACCGGAGAGGTTCAAGACTCCTCACTTTTCCCCCCTATTTTCTTCTCCTGCCTCTGCCTTCTTGTCATCCTTACCTTCCTTTCCTTTCTTTTCTCCTTTCCATTTACTTACTTACTTACTCTTTTTTGGTAGTGGTTTCTATTGTCATATTTTGGTTTAGGTTATTTTATTTTGGTGGCAGGCTGGGTAGTAAGTACATCATATCCCAGGTTCTACCTAGTGAATCAGAGTGTCTGGAGCCTGACATTTGAAGGTGATGGTATGTCTAACTTTCAGTGAGTCTGCAAAAGAAGCAGGTGCTAGCCAGTGACTTGCCTGAGAGGTGGGGGTCGGGAGCAGGGACAAGGGCCCTGGCCAAGCCAGAGTTGTGGGGAAAAGTCAGTGCTTTTCATTCCCATCAAATTTGAGGTCACGGGGGGGGGGGGGGAGGGAAATTGAGAGGGACAGACAAATTGGGAGTAAAATTCTTCAATGTGGGCTGTGGTCCAGCCCCCTAGGAATGCTAATGGCAAAAGAAAATTCAAAGCTGCTAAGTGAAGGCATCCAGACCAACCAGTCTGGCCTGACTCAAAGTTCCTAAAATAATCGCTTTGCTCTGTTGCACACAGGCCTCCCTGAGAAGTGTGTCCCACTGACTGCCATTAGCAAAGAACCACATGCAGACCCTTCCCTCTGATGCTGTGGTGTAGCTCTGTGCAGCAGAGGCTCGTGTCTGTGTGCATTAGCAGAAAGGATGACATTCCACTCAAAGGATTGGCCTCATTGTCACTATCACAGGAGCTGGCCTACTCTTCCTGCTGCAAGAGAACACCTCACTAAAGCAACTTACGGGATGGGATGTATGGCTCAGTGGTGGAGACCCTGTGTGGCTCTCGCAGGGAACCCAAACTTCAGTTCCTAGGACCCACATCAGACAGTTTCTATCTGCTTGTAACTCCACCTTCAGGGATGTCGGATGCCTCCTGCCTTCTAGGGAAGTCACATGGGTGCGCGTGCCACACACATACAGACCCACAATAAATAAAGGCAGTCGCTTCTATAGCATCCTTTCTTTCTTGACTGCTCAAAAAAAAGGTATAACTTTTCCTTTTTTCTCTCACTTTTCTAAGCAAGTTTTTCATAAGTTTCTAAAGATCTTTTTAAAGGTCTTCACTCTTTCTCTAAAGCCTCCTCCCCACCATGTGGCTCACTTCCATTCCTACAACTGAACTCAAACCACATGGCTTTCCCCTCTTTCTTTTCTTCATTCTCTGTCTCTGGACAGTTTTCGAGATTCACAGTTTGACTGCTCCAGGATTTTTTTCTTGTAGACTCTAATAAAGTAATAAACTTTGGCTTTGTTTAAATTTTAATATAAGACAATGAAATAAAATATCTGAAAAAAAACAATAGTGATATAAAAGAAGGAAATGTTATGTTGGCTCACAGCTCATTTTGTCAGTGGGAACATGAGGCATATATATGGTCACATTGCACTTGGACTCAGGGAGCAGAAAACAACGGATGCTGGTGCTCCACATGTGTTGCTCCTGCCATTCCGCCTGCAGCCAGCCTACGGGAAGGTACCCCCACCCATAGTTAATGTGGGTCTGCTTACTTCAATTAGTACAAAGTAGAAGCTTCCTCACAGGCACTCCCAGACGCTTGTCTACTAGCTGATTCTATATTCTGTGAAGTTGGCAATAGTAATTCCAGCAGCTATAAGAAGCATAGAATGTGTATTGAGTGCTTACTATGGTTTTAGCACTGAAGTACTCTGTGCAAGTTTGCCTCTGGAAGGGATTTTATATTATTGAAACTCCAAATATAGCACCCTGAAATAGCATTTGGTCCTGTTAGAAGTTCCATCTGACAATAAATGAAATGCAGGAGGTTCAGTAACTTGACCAAAGCCTTACTCATATGGCAAATGTGGGTACATACCCAGGCCTGTACCCCCAAATACAGTATTCTTCTTAGATTCCTTCTCATTTAATGCCTTCTGGCCTGAGCTACTAGAGGGAAAATAGATGGAAAGTGAAAAGAGAGACAGAGGCCTTGGAAAGTAAGGCAGAGGGGGCTTGTAAGGGAACCCTGAGCTGCCGAGCAGCGGCTAAGGGAGAGGCTCTTCTGGACCCCCCTGTGCAGGGGGAGAGACAGAAAATAGACCAGGACACAGCAAGACTGTAGAATAGACATGCTGAGCGAGCCAGAAGGGGACTGTCTATACAGCTCTCTGCAGGCTTGAGACAGAGTTTGCTTCCGGAGAACAAAATCAGGACATTGAACTGAGTTTCTGTGGAGGCTGGGTGGACTCATGGGAAAGACAAGAATGGCAATACACGGTAATCACTTTGCAACTTTCAGAGGGACAGACCAGCTCTGCCTAAGCCCCTCTCCCTTTTAATCTCCAGACCCCAGCTCTTCTTCCTTTTTGCTTTTTGCACTGTTGAAAATCCTATATTCCTCATGTCTCCAGTGAATGAAAAAAATACGTGGACACTGTAGCGTTCCATAAGGCTTCTCTCCTGTGGTACAGGCAGTTGCTGCTGAACCCTTCAGGCTTTTCTACCCTTGGAAAACCTTTACTGATCACTCAGCAGGTGTCAAGAAATATTTTGCAAGCAAAAGAATCCCTTGAATATACTTCAGTCTGTGTTTCAGTCTCCCTCCTTTATTTTTCCCCCTAAAAGGAAGATTATATCTTACCTTTCCCTCCTCCTGTCCCTGTCCCCCTTGCAAACTCAATAGTTTCATATTTGAATGTAGCAAGTTCTGTAATTATTTGTGCTTTGCAGATTAGGAGAATGAAACATTTTAGCTATTATCTGTGGGTTTACACTTTGCTCCCAAAGGGCAGATGTGCTTAACTATAATTCTCACAGCCAGCATCCTCAAGGCCCACTGTATCTCAGCTTTGGCATAGAGAGCTACATGGTTTGCATAGCAAACATTCCTGTACAATAGAAATAGCTTGCTCAACTTCCATTGCATTCCCACCAGGTTGTGGGTGTTCCGGTGAGAGGAGGATGGACCGGGCCTTTCATGGTCCACATATGACGTTACCTACCCACCACACACACATACCCAGGTCTTCAGAGGATAACTAAAATAGAAATGCTCTATTTCGGGTGCAAAATCAGACTTTTAAGTACTTCTGTTGTCTCATCCAGAGGCAGGGAATATGAACGCTTGTCCCTTAACCCTTCACCCATCTGCCCTGCCTTTGGTATATGAAAACGGCAGGCACTCCTGTCAGGTTAGTCTTCATTAATGAAGCTGTCATGGCACACTTTCAGGAACTAGCTTTCTGGTTAGGAATGGCGCTGACTGATGGAGACTCTGACACTCTTATCCCAAAGGTGTGATCTTGCACCACCCTGCACTTGGAAGATTCCTTATGCTAAAGCTGCAAGGTGGGAGTTATTTACAGTTTTGTTTGTGTGAAAAATGTATCCCAAAAGGACATCAGGAAAAAAATGGAAGTAACTTAGTTGAAACTCAGCAGTTCCCCCACCCCACCTCCATGCCTTTTTGGATTGGATTGTAGCACCCTCCCAGGAAGAGTGTTTCTGTGCATGCTGTTTCCTTTGGACATCTAGCTGCCACCCCTTCCAAACTGGAACTCGGCATCCATGTCCTCTAACCCACATACATTTCTCTTTTTTTTTTTTTTTTTAAGATTTATTTATTTATTTATTTATTTATTATGTAGATGAGCGCTCATTTATTTATTTATTATGTAGATGGGTGCTCTATCCAAATGTACACCTGCGTGCCATAAGAGGGTATGAGATTCCAGTATAGATGGTTGTGAGCCACCATGTAGTTGCTGGGAATTGAACTCAGGACCTTTGGAAGAGCAGACAGTGCTCTTAACCGCCAAGCCATCTCTCCAGCCCTTTTTTTTTTTTTTTTTGCCTTTACCCTTCCTCAGAGACTCAACGATACCTACAACACTGGAGCCCAAATAAAATTGCTAGCACCCTGAATTAATTGCTCTCCAGTTTTACAGCATAATTATTTGTATATAATTTATAAGTCCAAACACCAACTGGTAGGTTTAAATCAAACTCTGTTTTTAGATCATCACTAAAAAAACTATGTATTTTATTTTGAGCCACATGGGTGCACAATAATGGGAGGCTCCTGGATACGTCTCCATCCCTCAGTGAGAGACTGGTATGCACTTCCTCCCCTCTAGGGCTGTACCCAGCCCCCAGGCCCCGCAGCACCAGCCACTTCTGAGGCTTTGACAATCAGTTACTGGGAAGAAGGGGTATTTTGCAACATTCCTTTTAGTTCTGGTAGATTTAAGTGCTTGTTGAGCTTGAGGGGGAAATAGAGACTTTTAAAGTTAAGGATGGAGGGGAAAAGTGTCTTTCTGTATTCTTACAGGGATCAGTGTAATTCTGCTGTGTCAGCAGGTAGTTTATAGGGGCGTCAGTTTCTGAAAGGAGAGACTGTGGCCTTTAATTATCCCAGTTGGTGTTCAGCTTTAGAAAGCCTGTGTACTTGCTGAGCGTATTAATTTAACCACTTTATAGCTGGCCATCCCAGAACCCAAACTACCTCCCTAGAGGAAGGAATTTGAGGTCCTGAGGACCTGAGGACCAAGTGATACAGAGAGCTTTAACCTTCTTTCATTTCTGCTCCTCAGATTCTAGCTCTCCTTGAGCCTTTCCATCAGCTTGTTAGCACCTCCATTCAGGATCCTTGTATTCATACCCTTCACAAAGAGTCCAAGAGTACAGGTGAAGTGATGACTTTCCCCAGACCTCCCTGTATCAAGGGCCTTGGAAAGATGCAGGAGGGTGTATCAGAGGACAATAGGCGTCACAAGCGTGTGACTGCCCCCCTCTTTATGGGTGCGGGCCATGCTCTTGGAGAGCCTGTTTTTCTCAGTATCTATCAAATTCAGCTTATCTAACCCAACCCTGGAAAATGGGGGCACTGATTTATCCATTTCATAGAAGCAAGTTGCAGATTAAAGAAATGAAGCCTTATAAAGGTATAAAGGCCCTCAGGTGTAAAGTTTATTGATCTGAAGAAAATCTAGCTCAGCTCAGCCCAAAAGTGCACTGTGTCTGATGACCTGAGCTTGGTCCCTGGAGCCCATGTGAAAGGGGAGAGTCAGTTCCCCCCAAGTTGTCCTCTGACCTCCACACATTAGTGTCACATGGACCCTGTCTCTTCTACAAATACACCATAAATGTAAAAGAAAAGCTCCTTGGTAGATGCTGGCTTCAGAGGATCTGGACCTGTATTCTTTTTCCTGGTCCTTGCTGTCCTGTCATACAGGGCTGCCTTCACCACTGGAGGAAACAAAGCCCACAGGAGTCAGACACCTTCCGAGCTCCATAGCCCATGCACAACCAGGTCTGATATTCCTTAGTTCAGCAGCCAGAAAGGCTGGGCCCCAGCCACGTAGGTGGTGGCCTTGTATGCTGGCCCCTGTGGAAGCCAGTTGGCTCAGACACATTCCACCAATGGGCCGTTCATTGCCCCTTCTCTGGCCATCTGTGTGTAAGTTCCCAACACATGATGGAGTTTGTTTTCTTCTTTCTAGATATTAGCCTTTATTCAAACTTACATTTTTTAACTAGGTTTTTCTTTTCCTGTATTAATTGTACAAAATAATGGACTTTCATTATGGTATTCCCATGTGTGTATGCCCTATATTTTCACAATGTTCACTCTACCTTTTCTATGTCCATTTCCCTCTTGTGATCCTCTTCCCAGGCAGTCCTGAATCTACTCAGGTGTTACATATGTCTTTCCCATATATAAGAGAAGTCATAATTATCTGACTCTGGCTTATTTCACTTAGCAGGATGATGAGATTCCATCCATTTTCCTGCAAATGACATGATTTTGTTCTTATTTATGGTTGACTAATTCTCTATTGTGTCTCTATCAGATTTTCCTTATCCTCATCCTTGATGGATATCGGGCTGGTTCTGTAACTGACTGCTGTGAACAGCACTATGACAAAGAAAATATAGATGCTTGTCTTGTGTGCTGCCTGGGACTCTTTGGGAGTATGTACCCAGAAGCACGATAATTGTATTGTGTGGCAGTTAAGAGGGAAATGTGTGGTTTTTATTTGTTCCACACAGGTAAACATTTACTGTATGTCCAGCACATTCCAAACACCCCACAAGCATTGAAACATTCATTTTTCAATTAAGTGTGGAAAGTGGTACAGAAACAGAAGTGGTTCCCACTCTGTCACAGAGGACTCAGGTTACACAGCTGCTCAAATCCAAACAAATTGGATTTGTACTTTAGTCTGAGAACTTGATTCTGGCTATTGTTTCCAATAGTGTCCCATACCCGATTAGGTGGTAAGACAGAAGATCCTGAGTGAGAGAAGCCTAAATTCAGCACCCAGGTGTTCACATTGCTTTGTTTGTGACTTGAGGCACGTGAATACGGCACAGGAACAAAACTCGTTCCTCTGTGCCATGGAGCCTTGTTCATCTTTGAAGGCTGTGGTGAAGTTAGGATGAAGTCACACACACATACACCTAGCCCTCACAGCACCTGATTCCTCTACAGCTGCCTGATGAGTGGCAGCTGCACGTCCGTGAGTCAGGGGAAGCACCTTTGTGTCACCTCGTGCAGCTCTGGACCGACTATGTGGACTCTAGACTACATTTCACTCTTCTGAAAACTTCTTTGCATATCTGAAATCTGATTCTTAAGATAAACACCAGACCACAGTACGGGGCCCTGTGGAAAAGAAACACGTTCTTGGGACACCTAGAATTTGAAGGCAAGCTGGGCGTGGTGATACGCCTTTAATCTGAGTACTAGTACAGTTGGAGGCAGACAGATCTCCATGAGTTCAAGGCCAGCCTGATCTATGTAGTGAGTTTGAGGACAGCTAGGACTGTGTAGAAAGCCCTGGGAGGTGGGGGAGAAAAGAAAAGAAGAAAAGAATGTGAACGTGGTCTCTGCTCTAGACTTCCATGCAGCTGATTAACTCAGGACTATCTTGCTTAGGAAGCTGTTAAGTTGTGGTGCTGTTCTTCTATACAGCTGCAGTTTGTTAACTCTGGTTGACTTCACTTCTTCCTGCCTTTGATTATATTTATTTCACATTGGGAAAGACAGTAGAGCTCAGGCAGGGTGAACATGAAGGGGAAATGAGGTTAACTTGTATAAAGCTTCTTTGAAGCCAGTTCTTGGAGTTAGAGATTTCCTGAATTTCTTGTGAGTGTGTGTTTCAGTGGCTGGCTTATAGAAAATGTCACATATGTATTTATTAAGTTAGTACAAATACTAGGTAGTTTTAGAACTAATCAAGGGAAATGCACAGAGTCCAGGCTCACGAAAATAAAACTTTTCTTGATGTTGGTTGGTAGTGAATGTTGTGGTAGCCAGATCTTGTGTTGTGTTCTGTGAAGCCTTATTCATGCACAGCACACCTGGCTTGTTATGTGAATGAAGGCATCCAACCTGCAAATCCTCTTGGTTGCCCAGCAAGATCCCTTAACATCTGAGTTATCTCTCTAGCCTCACAGATTATATAGAATGTTTAAGCAACTTATTCTGTGTCACACAACTCACACAACCGCTAGAATATGTCCCAGTGCTGAAACTGAAGAGGGACGCACACCTTTGGTGACCCGTTTCTGTTTTGGACAAGCCACTGCACTCCCAGCCCGTGATTGTGACAGTGACCTGCCGATCCCCTCGAAAAACGGGCAGCAGATGACAAGCAGGTTGCACTTGAGGTAACTCCTTATGGACTCCAGGTAGAATCTGATGAATGTTGTCTCAAGGTTGGGGGGGTTGTTGTTTGTTTGTTTTGTTTTATTTGTAGTATAGTAGGAACAGTTTGGAAGAAAATTCCATATTATCGTCAGGTGTATGACCTGTACGAGAAGACACGGCTATAAAGCCTGGGGAACAGTCAGCTAAAACAACCAGGACCCAGAACACAGCTGTAATCCTAGCACTTTAGGATGTGAAGACTGGAAGGTCAGGAGTTCAAGGTCATTGTTGGCTACTTAACAGAGTTTGAGATGAGCCTGGGCTACATGAGACCTTGTCTCAAAAAAGAAAGAAAGAACCAGAAACTCAGCTTTTTTTCCCCAAAAGCTTGACTTTTCAAAAACAGATACCCCTAAATTGAAAAAAAAAAGTTTTTTCAATCTTCTCACATAAGAAGCATTTCTTGGGACTGGAAAGGTGGTTAAGAGCATCTGCTTCTCTTTCAGAGAACCCAGGTTTGGTTCCCAGCAACAATGTCAGGTGGTTGTAAACATAGGGCCTGCCCATGTGATCTGACAGCCTCTTCAGCCTCAGTGGGCACCTGCACATACATGCCATGCATTCACACAGACACACACATAAAAGATGAAAACAAAACCTAAGATATTACGAGTTTTAAACAAAGGGATTTCTTTGACTTTCCCCAGTCTGTGTTAGAGAAAAGAACACTGAGTCTCAACTTAGATAGTAAGCTTGTATCCCTTTGTAACCTTAGATGACAACTTCTCACTGTGCTTGCAGTGTGGAGGGCTGTAATTCCTCCGAAGACCATCACCTAAGGGCTAAGTTCACACAAGAATGTTGAGGGACTCAGGCAGTGGGTTTGC
Source organism: Pachyuromys duprasi (assembly GCA_028658305.1). Taxonomy (NCBI): domain Eukaryota; kingdom Metazoa; phylum Chordata; class Mammalia; order Rodentia; family Muridae; genus Pachyuromys; species Pachyuromys duprasi. The sequence goes on along the minus strand of CM053763.1, from coordinate 63,548,082 downwards.
ATCTGTGGTAGGCTTCTGAGGTGGAGTGGGATGGTCTTCCCTTACTCTGCCCATGAAGGGACAAACAGTAAATAGGCCAAGCTTTGTGGACCATATGGTCTCTGTCACAACTGCTCAGTTCTGCCATTGTAGGGTGCAAACAGCTGTGGAAAACAGATAAGCACACAACCTGTGTTCCTAGAAAACTTTATTCACAAAAGGAAGCCTAACACTAGACTAGGTTCAGCCCAATGGTTATAATTTATAGACCACTTCTCCATATGAATGAGGGAAAAATACAGACGTCCTATTTTCCATTGTTTCACTGCTCAAGCAACAATGGTAAAACAACATCCATGGTCCTATCTAGCAAATTTAACCTCATTTGTTCCACCAACTCATTGTAACACATGGTTTTATAAGCTTTGTAGATTACAGAAATAAAATTATATATATATATATATATATGTATTTACCTATCAAAATACCCTAAATGTGTTTTATATACCAATAAAGTCTTAAAAATTTGTATACTTAGTGGTACAGAATACACTGTCCAGTTGGCATGTTATTGCTTACCATTCCATAGTTGAAGATTTTTTTTAATCCTTAAATTTCATTTTCAGTAAATAGACTTTCAATGACTGGCTGATACACATGTTTTAGATTATCCCTGTGGGTTGGGGTTGCTGAGTACAAGGATGTAAATGTTAATGTGTGGTATGTGACCTGTGGTGTGGCTTGAACACAGGGCCTGAGAGTTTAGCATGACACCACTGAGCTATGGTCCTAAGCCCCAGTTTTTATGCTTTGGGGAAAGAATTGAAACGGTGGCTTTATACCAGCTCTAACTACTCCTGGGCCACTGTGAAGGTCTAATTCCATGGTGGTTTTGAAAATCTGAAGTCAAGAGTCAGCTTCCCACCCAGGGCTAATTTGCTCTGGTTTGCAGAAATGGAATCCTAACACTTCTCAACTCTGATACTCATCTGTATGATATTTGCACCCAGGGGAGCATCATATGAAGTAAATCCCCAACCTTTGGGGGTGTAAGGTCAAGACCCTTTGCTCTGTGACCTCCCAGGGAAGAGCGCGTCCCCACACAGCACCCTGCTTCACTGGTGTGAGGCTGCCCTGCCTGGGCTGTCATCTATTCTGTGGCCCCTTAAGGGTATGAACTGTTCAGTAAACTTGGGCTGAATTAGGATCACATGGCCCCTGTGGTGAATTGTCTATACATGTTACTTTAATCAGGAAGATGTCAGGTGTGGGTCCTTTAAGTCTGAGAGTTGGGGTTAATGATTTTACCATTCAGAGAGGAATATGCCACAGGAGACAGCACTTTGGCACTTGTGACAGGATGTATCCCAAGATTTGCCTTCTACAGGGAGATTTGAAGTGTTAAATGGTGGTAGGAGATAGATGAGTGACCAGAGCTCCAGGGAGAGGTCAATGGAGGGTTTAGGATCTTGGTTAAGAGAGGGGTGTGTGTGTGTGTGTGTGTGTGTGTGTGTCTGTGTCTGTGTCTCTGTCTGTGTGTGTCTGTGTGTGTGTCTGTGTGTGTGCTTGTCTGTGAGAGTAAGTTAACCTGTAGCTATTGCACAATGAATTTGGTTTAGTGCAAAACAAAATTACTAACTGAAAATTTGCTTCATTGTTACAAACAAAAAATAGAAACCTATTGTGTAGTTTCTTAGAAATAATTATTGGTTTATGATGAAATCAGGGCTTGACCCTTCAAGACCTATTAATGATGGCTGATTACTGCCAGGAGCAGAGAGCGTTTTTCACAGCGTGCACAAACTGAATCCCATCTTAAACTTACAGCTATGACTCATGTAAAGATGTTACTACAGCTGTTTGTCCTCACATGTGGTTGTCAGTAGGTACCAAGGACAGTTGTGATAGGGAAGGACAATTTAGTATTTGTACAAATTTCATATTGAAATATGTGAGAAACACTGATGTCCAGACCCTTCGTTTTACTAATGCAAAAAGGAAAGAGATGAGGAACCTGCATAAATCATGCAGCTAACTGACAGCTGAGACTGGATTGATTGATTGATTGATTGATTGATTGATTGATTGATTGATTGACTGATTGATTAATCCTTCCTTTCCTTCTGTTCCCTTCCCTTTTCTTTCCTTCCTTCCTTCTTTTCTTTCTTTTTTTGAGACAGAGTTTCTCCATGTAGCCCTGGCTGTCCTGGAATTCTATCTGTAGACCAGGCTGGCTTCAAACTCAGAGATCTGCCAGACTGTGCCACCGACGCCCAGCCGAGCCTGTGTTTCTTGAAGACACCCTGAGCTTCAGTATGCCAGTTGTCTTTAGACCATAAGTTTCTTGTTGCTTTAGAACAAAATTATTTATAGTGGGGCTTGGAATTGTTTTAATGATTTATTTTGCCAAATGTTTTTTTAATGATCATTTTAATGAGACCTTGCTTTAGCAGATTTCAAAATCTACATGCAGTTTGCTTAACACTTTCCATTAGTGATGTAAACGTGTAAGTAGCACAGGAAAGGTTGCTGAAGTAGGATTTTTAGTAGTCAATACTAAATGCTCATGTTGAAAGTTAAGGCTTGGTTTAGGTACAAACATCATTTTTGTAAAAGTCTGTGCAGAATTTCAGGAGGGGACGCTTGGCCCTACAACTTTAATAACTAACTAAACAGATGTTGTCCATGTTCACCCCTGCAAGCCAATATACACATCTGCAAAACAGAGATGAGGCCCTTCCCTTGTAGCCTTGATGTGAACATTGGGTGCCTGCAGGCATGACTCTGAGAGAGATAGGCCCATCGCTTTGCACATGAAGAAACAGAAGCCGATTGGAAGTGACCCACGAAGTCGACCTAGAGCCTGATCCCTGAGGGTTTCATCCTCCACCAGTCCATGCTTGTGTCCTGAGGTCCCCAGGCTATTCATGCCAGAGAATTGTCTGTTCTTGCCATATGGATGGGTTCCCTGGTAGAGATGGAAATCCATGAGGGCCACTGTTCCTGGGGTTGGCATCTAAGCATGCAGAGCTCAGCAAGCAAGTTCCACTGAGAGGCCACCCGGCAGCTCCATTATGACACAGCCCTGCCCCACAGCAGCTGAGGCCTGGCCCACCACTGTGTGTACTCAGAGTAGTAAAACAGCAGAAGCAAGTCGGGTGTGGGGAGCTCAGCCACTCCAGCCCACCAAGGGCTGATGCCTGTGTTCTGTTTTAGCTATAAGGGAAGTAGCCTTCTGCTGCAGCCTTCTCCTACTTGCTGCTTGATGAGATTTCTGCTTTACTGTTCTGTCAGCTCTCATGTGTTTGCTGGGCACTAGACCAAAAGTAGTGGGGACAGGATAAGTGGGAGTTTGATATGTTTGGAAGTCAGCCCCTATAAGCAGAGCCCCAGATCACCTTCCCACAGTGATGACAACCATAGATGAAAGCACCCCATTAAATGCCATGCCATTTTCTACTCAGCAATGAGAATTTATCCCTCCAAAATTGGTATACATCTTTGCCATTCCCTGAGCACAGTAGATTCATGTGATTACCTTGTCCCTTGTGAAGGACATCTCACTCTATCTTCACTCAGTACATCGTTCCATGTCCTTGTCTACATCAGTCACAATGTGGGGAGAACTTTGGCGGGGGGGGGGGGAGCTCTTTTAAAAATGTCCATGTGTGGGTGAGTGCTGATACCCTCAGAGGCCAGAGTTGTCAGATGCCCAGTGCTGGATCTGCTTGGATCATGTGAGCTGCCCAACATGGATGCTAGGAATGAACTTGGGTCCTGTGGAAGAATAGTACATACCCTTTTTTTTTTTTCTTTTTCCAGAGCTGAGGACCGAACCCAGAGCCTTGTACTTGCTAGGCAGGTGCTCTACTACTGAGCTAAATCCCCAGCCCCTGGTACATACCCTTCACTGTTGAGCCATCCAGTCCTATTTGTACTCTTTATTGGGTGGCGTGCTCTATCATCATAAGAGATTGTCTGCCTTTTTTAAATACTGTAATTCCTTTGTTCTTAATCGTATGGCATTCTCTATCATCAGGAGAGCTCTTGTGTGTTGAGAGCGTGGAGGCAGGCACATTAAGATCTTTAAAAAAGGGTTTATTTTAAATTCTGTGTATGGGTGTGTATGGGGTGTGTATGGGCATGGGGTGGGGGATGTGCTACAACATGTGGTCTAAGAAGGCAGTGTAAGTGGCGCTAGGCACGTAGACTCTGGATGCAGAAGTGCCTGGCTTCTAATGCCATATGTGCTATTCCATAGGTAAAATATTGTTAGGCCGCTGTGCTCACAGGTCCCGTCTATGTAACAGAAAGAATTACAGCATGTATTCAGAGAAGCGTTGTGAGGATCAAATCAGTCAAGGCGCCTAAAGACACTCATCACTGATGTGGATGTAGAGGAGTTGTCACTCAGATGAGGCAGTGAGAATCAAGTTTTTCCTCTTGTGAACTCTCACCAAAATGCTGCTTCACAGATCTTAAGTATTGGAGAGAAAGCAACCCCCCCCACACACACCCCCTGTAGCTGTCTGGCCTCCTCTCTGCCCCTTTCATATCTGACAGCTCTAGAGAGTACCCTCAACCTGAGCTCTGATCTAGACGGTAGGTCTTTGCCCTGTGTGAGGACCAGCGTTCACCTCTCCTGGGACAGAGGGGTTAGCTCACAGAGTGAGCCACATGGTGTAGTTTGCTCAACAGAAGCTACAAAGAACTCATTGAGGAAAAAGAAAGCAAACCACTGGCTCCCAGGCTTCCACAAGTGGAAACAGCCAGAACAGTGGTCCTGCCCTTAAACAGCTCCTCCAAGGAGAATGTCCACTAGCTGAGTAGCCTTAGAATTCTTTAGGCGATGCGATGCTTCTGGCTGCTGGTTCCTGGTCTGCCTGGACCACCAGAGAAGTCCTTCGCCAAGCATATAGGATGTGTTTGGGTTCTGTTCATCTCTTCCTTTGGGTTTTCTGAAACTGGCTCTATGTGAACTTCCAGAATGATCTGGAGAAGAGACAGTAATCAACTACAGGAATTTTCTAACCTCTGAAATGATCCTCAGCATGTTGCATTACTCCTCCCTTTTAGGCCTTTTCTTATAAAAATTTTTTTAAATGTCTCAAAATGAAAATTAAAATCAGGAACATAGGCTAACCACCTGTGTGGCAAGGCTGATTGCCCATGATAGGTGTACTGCTGTGTGAAAAAGCAACTTGTAGAACTATATGCAAATAGACCAAACCGCCTGTCTATGCATATGGCGTGTTTGTAAGAGTCAGTGGAAGATGTGGTGGGCAAAAGACTATGGGCAGTAGCTCCCCATTTGGAGTTAAGTTTAGAAGGAAGGAATTGTAGCTTTTTGTTTTGTTCACATGAATACAGTTTGGATTTTATAGCATATTTCTTGTTCACTGTTTTTTAAAAATTAAGAAAAGGCAAATACCTGAGCTGCCTTCAAAACAGAGCTAAATAGTGGTGTCCAGAAGCTAGGTCTAGCCTGGCTTGCTGGAAGGTTCTGCCTGAGGGAGCCCATTTCAGGCATTTTGGCCCGGTATAGCACACCCTGCTGGAGCCACAGCCTGGCTCTGGTGGCGCCTGCTCACATTCCTTCTCCAAGCTTGACCCTTCCCTCAGGAGAGCTGCAGCAGCTGCGTACACACGCCACACTTCAGCTTCCCATGAATTGCCTGTGCTCATAAGGAAACACCATAATCACTCAGTCCCAACCAGATGACAGGGCCACTCCATGCTCCAGCACAAGGTGGGGGGGCTTGCCGTCACCCCAGTCACCTCTGCAGAGCTCTGGCTGACCTGGATGCAGGGTCCTTTCCTCATCAGCATCACAGTACTTCATGGCACACAAACAGTGGCTCACCTGAGGACCAGAGCTGAGACACATTCCTCACTTCCACCAGTAACCTGACTTTTCCTTTGTCATGCAGTTATTCCTCTCAGTTTGTCAGTCATAGTAAACATTTAGGCAGAAACAGGAGCTGAATATGGAATCTGAGTTCACCCAGCTCACTATTATGGCATACTGATTTTTTCCCTCTCCTTTTAAGCATTCCAACCTTCCTTCCTCGTTCATTTAGATGTATTTTAAATAGATACTGCAAGTGCATTTGTTCACTACGTGTAAAATGACACACTACTACCAGAAGCCTCTGTCCTTAAAGTGAGGGGACAGTACAAGATAAAGCAACAGATAGCCACAGGATAAAGCAAAGGCTGAAAACAAATGAAAAAAACCTCAGAGGCCAAAAAAAAAAAGTGTTTTAGACCCTCCAGAGAGGAAGTGATCCCCTCAGGTTTATTTACAAACCCTCAGTGCCTATTGGGGTATCATACAATTCCTTTTGGAGTGCTGTGGAAGGGAGTGGAGAGTTGGCATTTTAGTGGAAGGATGAACAGAGACTTCGTGGAGAGGCAGTATGGCATGCGCTAGAAGCAGACCTAGATACCCAGCGAGAGGATGGGAAAGGATCTTCTGAAGAAAACAAAACAGAACAAAAAGCAGGAGCAGGTTGTGAAGTTAAAGTTGGGGGACCACAGGATTAGGAAGTAGAGAGGCAATGAATGGCCCCTTTGAGAATTGCGAATGCTGCGCGTGCCTGCTGTGGACTGCTGTGGACCTCTCCCCGGAAAGGGCCCATACCACATTTCACCAGGCTTTTGGGTGATTTAAGGTTGGAGAATCCCCCAAAGAGCCAGAAGCCCAGAGGTGACTTACTTCACCCAGTTCACCACCACAGAAAGGGTCCCTGTCCATGCACCACCGTTTCTGAACTGCCCACCGTCCTGACTTCTGATATCGTAGAGCAGTCTGACCTGTTTCTGTTCTGCATGTGGCTGGAATCATATGGAGCACACTCCATTTTCATCCTTTGTGCCTGGCTTTTCTCATTCAGTTTTGTTTATAACCCATCCCTGTCACTGCAGGTGTTTTAGCTTGTTCTTTGCCATAGTCTTTGTGTACATGAAATCCACTGAGTGACTCGCAGTTCTCAGTTGACTGTTCCAATTGTAACCAGCTTTAACTAGTATCTCCTGGTGAATGGGGTGCCCATCACTGTGACTGCACCTGGTCTGAAAAAAAAAAAAAACCACAATATGCAAATGTTCTGGTTGCAAGACTGCAAGTGGAATTCACATTTCCATTAACCGGCTGGCATAACCCATCAAAATGAAATTCACATTCCCAACCTGCTGACATAACCCATCAGGGCTGAGTTTCTGGAAGATGGGCCTGCCAGTGTGGTTTCAGTGTCCTCTCGACCAGGCCGTGCAGAGAGAAAGGAAGAAGAGGTGGTGTTCCAGGCTCTGATCCCACCCTTGTCAGGGCGACACCCTCGGGTCGCTGGCTTAGCTTTGCCACTGTCAGGATCTCTGGGTCAAGCTCAGTTGTCTCATAGTTCAAATACTTTGAAGAGGGCATCAGAGAACCCAGGAAAGACAGAGCTGCTGCTATTGCTCCTCTCCCCAATACACATTAAGCAAAGCCTGAATGAGCAGTTGCTGGGGGGCAACTGGAGAGGGAAGCGAAGCGCTGAGGGAACCTGAAGCCAGTACAAGCCAGCTGACCCTGTGGATGTGAGGAAACGATGCTGATCTCAGAAACAGAACTACTGGAATGGTAGCTGTAGTGAAGGAAAGATCGTCTTGAATCATCTAAGTAACGTTCTGGACTTCAAGACAGCTGTGATCACAGGTGGGGCTCCTCAGTATCCCATGGGAGTGTTGAGTCAGGATGGGAAAGCTACACCAGGGCAGGTCTTCAGGAACAGCTGTGTTTAGAGACAGGAAGTCTGTCAGGCTCTGTTTGAAACAAGACACGCTGACCTAGATTGCTTTCTGTTGCTGTGATAAACAGCGACTCAGTGGTTCTCAGCCTGTAGGTCACAACCCCCTGGCGGTTGAATGACCCTCTCTCAGGGGTCACCTAAGACCATAGGAATATACAGACATTTATATTAAAATTCATAACAGTAGCAAAATTACAGTTATGAAATAGAAATAAAAATCATTTTATGGTCAAGGGTCGCCATAACAGAGGAACTGTGTTAAAGGGTCGCAGCCTAAGGAGAGGTGAGAACCGCTGTTCTAGGGGTATGGCTTTCAAGAAGGAGTGTGCATCAGAATTACATACAGCTTTCCCAGAATGTGCCTGAGCCAGGTCCTATCCCAGGTACTCAGTTTACAGCTATAGGGTAAGTTTGGAACTTAAGTGAATTGTGACATTTACTTAAAGTGATTCAGAAAGGCAGGCCTAGTAGGAATATTCCGAGACACTTGGTTGTTGATTCTGTCATTCATGTTACAATATCCTTGGTACTTTATAAAGAAAAGTTAATTTAAGTCAGAGTTCTGAAGCCTGGAAGTCTGGTATTTTGTGTCTTCCTGTGTGGCATCAAGTGAGAACATCATGGAATGTAACAGTGATACACACAGAGAGATGACAGGAGAGACAGGAAGCCTGACTTGCAGTTTTGTAACAACCTGCTTTCAAGGGAAGGAGCAAGGGTTCTGGGAGAACTACGGTAATCCCTTCCAAGGGAGGCATGCCCCAACTACATCAGGGTCTTTCACTGGATCCTGCCAATTTCAAGGGGAGGACAGACACTTTTCTCTGTTAACTATCCCTGTGAAAGTGAGAGCACACCTAATATTTAAGAGGGAAGTTCTTGATAGGCTAGGAAACAGTTTCTTGACGTTAAAATAATAATAATAGTAATAATTCTGGATTTTAAAAATTATCTTCAATAGAATTAGTTTAGCATAAAATCTAAATTTTGCATAAATTTGCATGTTAAATTCAAGATGTTCATACAAGCCTACAAAAAAAATTAAAATAAATTTTGGTAATTTTTTGACCCTGTCCACTATAGGTAATATTTAAGAAAGTACTTTGTATTATAAAGTCTCTGGATGCCATTCTATCTAGCTTCCCAGAGTAGAAATACAAGAATAGCAGAGGAGGAAAGGAAGTGGGGTGCATAGCAAAATCTGCTGACAATCAGACCTGTTCCCAGCACACAGTGGGAATGGTCTTCATGGAACTAACTCCCTCCAGCCCAGGAAAGCATGAACATACGGAGACCATTACTGCCAGGTATGCAGACTTAGAATGTTGTCCACTTCCCCTCTTAAAATCAGCCTCTGTGTCTATGTGTGAAACACACATTGTAGAAAAGAATCTCTGAAAATGCCCCAGGACAAACAGAATCTGCTTCAACCAACTGAAGCTCCTGTTTGCTCACAGACAGCTGAGTATAGCTTTCCTATGACCTCACTCATCATTTAATCTGTGGTCCACTGCTGGCTAGGAACCTTAATTCAGTCTACAGTGACCTGAGCAGGTGAAAGGGCTGCTGTAACTGTTAGGGTTGGTCCCTGCTGTCCCTCCCCTCCGCTTCTTTAGCAGAGAAGGTATGCAGGTCACTTCTTTATTTCCAGAGTTTACAGCTTCAAAAGACTGTAAGGGAAAGAGCCAGCATGGAAGGAGCCTAGAGGGGGTGCTGGCTTTGTAAGCACAGACAGCCTGTAGCCAGATCACAGTAGTGTCACCGTCCTGAGAGCATGTGCATGGCAAGGGTACTTTGGAGTTTGGACGTGATTTCTCTCAGCGTGCGCGAGGAGTTATGTAAAGATACTGTCTTTTCATTTTGGAGGTGCTTGTTGTGGTTCCTAATGGCATTTGGTTAGAATCAGAGCTAAATAGTTTCTATAATCTAACCTCTTTGTCCAAGGGTGATCCATTTGGGAAAGCATTCACTGGGCGATAACCATTGGTGATATGACACCTCCCAGGTGAGTTCAGGTCTTCTCACTGTTCACCTCCTGAAGTGTTTCATTAGCATGTTTTTCAGGGTCGTGCTCTGTGCTCAGTGGGTTCAATAAACCGTGTTGGGTCTTACCCTGTACATAATTTCAGGAGAATGTTGTTTCTCTTTTCTAGTTAGGGTTTTCTTGCTGCTAGTAAACACCATGACCATGGCAACTCCTCTAAAGGAGAACATTTCATTGGGGCTGACTCACAGTGTCAGGGGCTAAGTGCACTGATATCATGGCAGCATGCAGGCAGGGACAGCGCTGGAGGAGCATTCTGCATGGCTTGAGCATAGCAGACCTTAAAGCTCTCCCCCACAGTGACACGCCTCCTCCAGCAAGGCCACGCCTCCTCCAGCAAGGCCACGCCTCCTGTCAGTGGCACTCCCTATGGACCAAGTGTTCAAACACACGAGTCTGTGGGGGCCATTTGTATTCAAACCACAACACTCCCATTTCCTGAATTATGAAGAAGACTTACAGAGCAATCTGTTCTTGCTACCCAGATGTCATAATAATTCAAACCACCCTGGACTTACTATTTGCTATGATGGAAGAGGTAAGTTAAGAACTCTAAGTGTATGGCACCATCCTTCCAGGAGATAGATAGAGGGTTAGGCTGCTGGAAAGATAGGTGAAGCAGATGTCAGCATTTGTAAGAACTTTACACATAAATGTCATCTCATGTGAGTAACTGGCTTCTTCATTTGCTTCTATGCCAAGCAATTTCTAGTGCTTCGAATAGGTCAAGCCTCGAAATTCTGGGGTTGATGATAGCCATAGAAATTCTTTTTTTTTTTTAAGTCTTTTATTTTTTATTTTTATTTTTTTTAGATTTTATTTATTATTTATACAACATTCTGCCTGTATACCAGATCTTGCTATAGATGGTTGTGAGCCACCATGTGGTTGCTGGGAATTGAACTCAGGACCTTTGGAAGAACAGCGAGTGTTCTTAACCTCTGAGCCATCTCTCCAGCCCCCAGCCATAGAATTTTCCATGGTTTACAAAGAAGAATCTTCCACTCTGTTCCATTTGAAAATCTTGTTTTGTATTTTTTTTTAACTTTAGTGAACAGATTTACCAGGGAAATTATATGTAATAACCTACTGAATATTTAGTGTGTTTTGTTCAACTGTGCATGTATGTGCACATACTCATGTGTGTCTGCAGTTGTGTGTGTGTGTAAACCAAAGGTTGACATCAAGCAACTTCCTCAGTTGCTCTCCACCAGTGTGGGAGTGGATTGGGATGGATGGTAGGCAAGCCAGAGTCAGTGTCAAGTGCCTTCCCTGGCCATCTTCAGCTTTATTCTTCCAGACAGTCCCCACTGATTGCTCATTCCAGCAGACTGCCTAAACAACAAGCGCAACCTGTCCCACCTTTCAACTCTTTACACAGTACTAAGGATCCGGTCTGTCTTTGCGTAGCAACACTTTCTTGACTAAGCTGTCTTTACAGCCGCTCTTTGGGTGTCTGAAGACAAGCTTTGCAATAATTTGTCTCAACAACCTCACCTTTAAGTTCTGAACTTTATTTGGAGAAAAATGTACATACCTTTGAATTGATGTGTATTTTAGCAATCTTTTAAATGAATTGAATGCATGCTAAAATGTTTATGAAATTTGGCAAACTAGACAGAATAGAAGGTGTTGATATTGCTATGAGATGGGCTGGTCAAGGCCTTTGCTCCTGGTTCCCTGTTTCCCCTCAGCTTTTTGATAAAGAAAGTGTTGGTCAAGTCAGTGACTTTGCTTTGAGAGGTAGCATTCCAACAGGTAAACCTCAAGTCTGAACTAGAAGAAGTGAACTTGGAAACCACTTGCATTTTCAGCCTCCCACCCTCTGAAGATATAAATGTTTAGGTTCCATGGGGCCCAGGACAGGTACCTTGCCCACGGAGGCCAACGCAGGGTGTTTATCTTACTGGTTACTGCAAGTCTTCCAGTTTTGTTTCTTGAGTTCAGGCATATCTAAAAGGAGGGTGAATGTGTGATTCTTAGCTGTAGGTTCCCAGGGAGAAGGGAATAGAAAAAGAAAACATCCTCTTCTTCCAGTTCTAGCATCTTCTAGGCTGCGAGACCATGGCATTGGGCTTTTCCTTTCTTTGTGGCAGTTTTCACAAAATGATTCACCCAGGTGTGTGTGACCCAGAACCGAGCACTGTGTAAAGTGGGCAGAGAGCCCAGGTCATGGATTGTGGTTTCATTGGTGTAATTTCCTCAGGTGATTCTTTGCATTGTGGACATTGGGACAAATGAGATAATCCCAGTATGTATATCTGCTGTTCTTCAATGACACATCTCACTGATAATGTAGTAGTTATCCTGTGAGTACCTAGAATCATAGTTCTAACTTTTTATTCTTTAAACTTTTTAACATATGCAAAAATACAATAAACCCCATGCAACTTAATTGTTAACAGATTTTTACAGTCAGCTGTTAATTCATGGCCAATCCGAGCTGTTGATCACCTGCTGTTGCTGCCATATCATCACAGATTCATTTATACCAGAACTTGACCTGTACACAAACACAGCTAGACAGTTCGTTCCCATTTGCCCCGGTGGGCTTTGCTTGTTATATCTAAAAGATTTACATATATCACATGTTCCAATACTCTTTACCTGGGGCTAGAGAGATGGCGTGGTGGTTTAAGAGCATATACTGTTCTTTCAGAGGATTCTGGTTTCTGGGGACACAATGCTTTGTCCACCAGAGGCACCTGGTGTACATAAACACACAGACATATACACAGATTTTAAAATCAACTTTAAAAGACAGCAAAAGTGCTCAGCGGTGGTGGTGCATGCCCCTTGCAGCATTTGGGAGGCAGATGCAATTGGATATTTATGAGTTCAAGGCCAGTCTGGTCTACAGAGCACTTCTAGAAGAGCCAGGGCCACACAGAGAGGCCCTGTCTCAGAAAATAAAACGAAACAGCAAGAGATCTGTCTGTCTGTCTGTCTGTCATCTATCTATTCAGAGACAGGCCTGAACTTTTTTTATAGACCAGGATGGTCTTGAACTCACAAGAATTCACCTTCTTGCACCTCCAAGAGCTGGGATTAAAAGCATGTGCCACCATGCCTGGCTAACAAAATATAATTTCAGTTAACTTCTCTCAGTTTTTTCTGTGCCTACTTTCTGCTCAAGCTCCCTGGCTCCTTGCTGTTTCTTTTCCACGTCTGTATCTTCTACCCCCTCCTCCTTTTTTCTGATTTCCCGGCCCAGTCCTGAGCTCATCCACTCAGCTTGTTCAAAGACTTCCTCCCACATCTTCACTCTCTCCTTGGTTTCCCAGTGTTTCCTTGAGAAACCCTGTTGCCAGCCATCCTAAAAACACCTTTGCCTTTAGTGGGTGTCTTCCCCTCACTGTCCTACCACACTTCCGCAGTAGTGCCTTGTCCCTGCGTCATGCTTCTCTTTCCGGTTTCATGTTGTGTGACACCTGTTCCCTTGCTTCTGAAACGGCTTATTCAGAGAACCCCCACTCACAAGTGCCGAGCAGCCTTGCTCTGCAGCCCCTACCTCACCTCCTACTTTAACAGTGACAGTTACGGAGTTTGAAGGTGGTTGGTTTGTTTTGAGATAGCACCTCAGTCTGTAGCCCTGGTTGGCCTCAGCCTCACAGAGAGCTCTGCCTCCTGGATTCTAAGATTAAAGTACATGCACCACCATGCCCTCCCAACTTCTAGTATGGCTGAGGCTGAGGTCAGAGTGGCAACTTCCCTTGTACCTTCTTGTTGCTCTTGGCTTTTTCGAAGCAGCTGCCTCAGTTCCTGCCTTTCTAAATTGGAATGAAAAGTAACAACCTCATACACTGTTCAAAGGATGAAATAAGTTGTGATGGGCCGAGAACAACAGCTGGCAAGCATAGGTATTGTCAAAGCACGTTCTGTTACCCAAAACAAAACCTCACAGCTGCAACACGAAAACCCCTAGAATATCTGTTCCTGGCAGGAGGCACATTTTGGAATATCCTCCTCTTACATGCTTTCTGTGAGTATTTTTAACTACAGATACTTTTATGGCTTTAGCTGCCTTCTGGAAGCAGTCCCACTCTCCCCCTGGCTTTTGTGACTGTTGTCCCTTCTCTGCATCTGAAGATGTCCTGCTTTGCCTGACCCTGAGATGAAGGTGTAGGAACCCTGGTGAACTCTAGCATTGTCCCCTGAACTACCTGGAAGTCAGAAGCTGTCTCTGTCCGTAAATCCTCCCAGTTCAATTACAAGAATGACACTGTACTCATTTTTACATTAAAAAAAAATCTGCCTCCAGCAATTTGCACAGTCACATTCGTTTGAAATACTTGACGGCCGATGGTGGTGGTAATGACAGTGATGGTGGTGATGTAGATAACCTGGGTGGTTTTCATGTGCTCTCTGTTTTCTGTGTGGTTGATCATTATGTCCTGTGAGGTAGGCACTCTCCTTATCTTCTTTTATAGAGAAGCCAGAGTTGGGGGAGATTCAATTTCTTGACACCATTCTGCACTGGATGGCAGGGCTGAGATTTGAACCTAGTTTCATTTGACTGCCGAACTTTATCATCCTGGCTGACCCTAAACCTTCCTTGGAATGAATCTGCCTAGACCTCTCTGCATAAGCCGCCAGTCCAGTCGCCCACAAGCACTGTTGGCCGTGCTCAGTGCCACCTGGTAACTGTCAGTGCCACTGGACCACACAGAGGCTTCTCGGGCTCCCAGGCTGTTCCTTCCTTCCTGTTTATCCTGTTTCTTCAAGGTGCTGCCACTGTTCAAAGCAAGACAGTGGCTGCATGTCCCCGTAATGCAAAATGGACACAGCAGAGTCGTGTTGCCGCATTTCAACTCAGGACATGTGTGGTGGTGACGAAGGGGCTTGGTGGTTTCTGTTTATTTTTTGTTTCTATTTTATTTTTTGTTATTGTTGGATGTCCTCTTGAGAATCAAACTCCTATCTGCTTAGCAACATGATGGAAGGCATGCCCTTGGCTTAGTGTGGGCCAGATGCTCAGTCTGTCAGGTGGCCAGCAGAGTGGGTAGAATAGCCAGCCACATTGTAGACATTGTCTAGGGTAGGTAGGAAGTCTGCTTAGAAACAGCCTCAGCTCTGCCAAGCCAGGGAGGTGACAGAAGGACAAAGCACCAAGGTCCCCAGGGAAGGCTGGTAGGGACAACACTCATTTGGTCGTGTGCATACAAAAGGAAGTTTCTGGGTTCAGGTTTGGAGTCACAGACCTTTATCACAGGTAATAAGTGAACCCTCAGCCTGAGCAGGGGGTCCCTGCCACCTTTCAAGCTGTATGTGCGCTGTGCAGTTGTGCTTCTGATCCCAGGCTTGGTTCTAGGATAACATCAGGAATGCTCAAGTTTGTCAAGAACTGCTTATTTCATAGCCAGATCTTCTTGCTGTTTGGTTTGCCCTGTCCACAGCAGTGAACGCTTCCTAGACTTCGGGGGCATAAGAGTCATCTGGGAACTGTAGTTGTTTTTTTAATTATATGTATGTGTGTGTGCATATACATATGGATGTGTGCACATGTGAGTGCATGTGCCTGCAAAGGTCAGAAATGGCTATCAGATCCCCAGGAACTAGACTTGTAGGGGTTTGCAAGCCTTTCCTCTCCCCTTCCAGGTTGGCAATGGAAACTGAACCAGGGTCCTCTGCAAGAGAGCAGTCTGAGCTCTTAACCCTAGCTACTTTGCAGACCCTCATCTGGAGGTACGTGCATCTAGGACACACATTAACAGGGTCCACCCCAGATCTAGGTTGGAATCTGGGAATTACCATTGCTGAGAAAGTCACAGATATTCCTGAGGTTGCTGCTACCTGGATGGAGACCACAGGCAAAGAGACCCGATACTAGACAACACCTTATCTTCAGTCTGTTAGCCTTTGTGACTCCTTCCTCCAGCACACGGAACAGCCATGTGGAAGTCCCACTATTATTACAGGAGTGTGTGTCTACCATAGTAGTCTGAGGGGAAGGCTGTGCCTGTGTCTGTATCCTGTGTGTACACAAGTGGAAGCCAGAGCAAGTCATCACTACTCTTTGCCGAAATGCCTTAGGGTCTCTCTCTGAACCAGAAGCACACCATTTGAGCTAGGCTGCCTGACCAAAGAGCTCTTGGGATCCACCTGACTCGTGTAAAGGTGCAGAGTCAATACTCAGAATTTTTTTTTAAGCCTGGGTGGTAGGGATTTGAACTTAGGTTCTTGTCTTAGTTACTTTTCTATTACTGTTGCAAAACCCAGGGAACTTATAAGAGGAAGTGTTTAATTGGGCTTGTTATTTCAGAGAGTTAGGGTAGAGCTCATGATGGTGGAGCATAGTCCTGATACAAGAACAGCTTAGAATTTACATCTTGATTTGAAAGCAAGAGGCAGACAGCTAACAGATAATGGGGTAGGTGCCTGAAACCTCAAAGCCCACCCCAAGTGACACACCACCTCCAACAAGGCCACACTTCCTAATCCTCAAAACTATTCCAATAGAGAACCAAGTAAACAAAGGAGCTATGGAAGCCATTCTCAGGCAAACTACTACATTCCTCATGCTCTAGAGCAAGTACTCTTAACCACTGAGCCGTCTCCCCAGGCCCAGGGGAGCTGTTTTATTGTAGATCCCTTGGGGTTGTCATTAATGCGTACTATGTTTATACTCCTAAGAGAAATGTGAATTAATGAAATAACAGTAATTTCTTTTTTAGGAGTATTGTAAAGAATAAATAAAAACGTAATATGAAGCCCTCAACACAGTGTCTAGCATAGAAAAGTTTAGCTTCAGAGACTGACCTGACTGGCATGACAAGGCAATGAAAAAAAGGCAGATAGACACAGTACAGAAAAGCTGGGATCTGGTGGGCTGTGCTCGCTCTAACGGAGGACACCATCTGTGCAGGCCTTGTTTTATACATCTGAATCTAGGAGGTGGGCTTATTGCATACAGCTGAACAAGGAGGTAGACTTAGCCAATCTGGGTTGGCGGCTCCTGTAGAGGAGCAGTCTCAGGCTTCAGTCATCCTGAAGGAGGAAGCTGTGGTTGATAGTTTCTTCATACGCTGCTCAACTGGACCAAAGGAAGGCTCTGCTACTCCCACCAACCTGAGGCATTGGGGTCTGTGGCATAGTTCTGCTCGTGTCAACATATATTAGCTAAAGCCTTCCTCTGTACTCACATTACCATTTTTTAACATAAAAGCTGTAAAATTATTTCATTCATTAATTCATTCATGAATAAACACGTGAACCATTTAGCGATCTTAAACTAGTCATACATATGTAGACAAATAGTTTCTGAGCCAGTATTTTCTTGCTGTACTGGGTAGCAGATAAAACTGTTCATAAGCATTATTCCCAGTGCTGACTGTAAACATTTGGTGAGCATGGCCCAGCATAAAAGGGCAGGTGCTGAGTGCTGCCCTGCTGGGGTCACAGGGCACCTTTTGGTGGGTGGTAGGGATTTGAAAGCTTGTTTAGATGCTTCACAGAGGTGCACAGTAGCATGCCCTTGGAACGTGGATGCCATCTCATACTGGAGGTAGGAGTTCACAGAGTCAGCATTTTTGTACTAATCAAATGCATGGAAAAAACAGGAATTCCACCCGTGCTTCTCAGATCTGCGCTGGGAAGCTTACCAGTGGGTGTTCATTGGCCCAGAATAGGCGGTTCTACCGGAGACCTGTGGGAAAGACCAGCAAGGTGTATTCTGTTTCTAAGATAACAAGCCTCACACATAAAAATGCCCCAGAGATGGCTTCACACTAGGTAATACATGGGTTCTGTGCTGTGTGGCTCACTCTAACCCAGGTATTTATGGATTCTCTCCCTCTGCATTAGTCACATGAGAGGGAAGGTAGAACAAGATGGCCAGAACATGGACTTGATACTGGAGAAATATGGACTAAAATCTATAACTCTGTGACCTTGGGAATTCTGTAACCTTCCTGAACTTTGGTCTGTATGGTATAATAAATCCAACCTCTAGGAATACTGAATTAACCTTTACTTGCACAGAGCACTGAGTTATAGTCTCTGGCACAGGGAAATGACAACATGTAGTCATTCTATTCCAGTGTTTTTATATTAAACCAATTACCTAACAATATGCATTGGATAGCAAATAGGCATTCATGCACAGCTAGCCTTGCCTACCCTTTCCATGTATGGGTCAGGCCCTTCAGGAATCCTTGAGCCCCTGAGCTATTAGCATAGCAGGAATTAATTAATAAAAGGGATTAGTCATTGCAAGCAGAAGTAGTTAGAGCAGCCTTCCCTGAAGAGGGTAGCAATGTAAACAAGAACCTAAAGCTAGAGAAAATTTAAACTGGCAGAGAACTTGAGTAGAGGCCCAAGACTTGAAAACAACCAATAAAGTCAGGGACTTGAATGTTACACCCAGACACTGTTTCTGTGCAGCAGTGAAAATTCCAGGCTTGAATCCTAGGACTCAAATCTCTTATCGTAGCAGCTTTTTTTTTCTGTCTGATGTTAGACACATGCCAGATGTCATGTATGAAACAAGAAATAAAATGGAGCCTCCCTCGAGTTATTGTGAAGACTGAGGACTGTGCACTGAGTGCTGTGTCTGATACTTGGTACCTGGCATTTGGTACACACTAAATAGAAACAAGCTTCTCATGTGGTTAGGAGTTTTATTATGGATGCAGACTTGAGAGAGGGCCTTGAATGCAAACCCTTCAGACTTTTTGAAAAACCCCGGATCTTGGCTTAAGTCAGCTTCCCAGAGGTATAAGCGGAGTCTGGACTGTACTGGTCAGGCCAGATGAGACGGGAAAGGTTGGGGACAAGGGTATTGATACAAGCATGATTCAGTAGCTCTGGCCTGAGGTGCTGAGAGCCTCCATTAATCCAAAGCAGAAGCCGGGATGAGGGAAAAGGAAAAGAGAATTTGTTCAAATGGCATGTAAGAGGATTGAGATTACCCTAGTGTGAGATTACTCTGTCCGCTGAAACAGCCACCACTGAAGCCAGTACAGTGTTGTAATTATTGAGCATGCAAATGCCACTGATCCAAGTAAGATTCGGTATGTTTCAGTGATTCAGCACCCAAAATGTGAACTATGTCAAGAATTTTATACGGGTTACATTAAGCTAAATATGCACTGAATACAGTATTAATTTACCTTTTTCAGTCTTTAAAAAAATAAAATAATAGCAAACAGCTCACATTTCAGTTGGACAGATCTTGGTCTAAGGAGATAAAAGTAGGGCTGAGGAAAAAGGCTTCAGTCTTCAGGACCTTGGAGGCATGCCCTCTTGAGAAGGGACATCAGAGAGAGTGGATGAATGGTGCCGCTTTGTTGGGTTTTTACCTGTCAGTGTGGACAATGTGGACATTGGTACTAAGGTAAAGGATACTGGTGAAACGTGGTGATGACTGCATCTTCTCTCCTGTGAGGGGTCAGCCAAATGTCCAGTCATTTACCTGTGTCCTCCCGGCTCATCCTGAAAGCTGCCCTTGAGGCACACAATTATTGTTGCTTTCCCTTCCCATTTTACAGTTGAGGGAACTGAGACCATCTCGGCGTAGCAAGTGGCAAGCTGGGGTTTTCATTTACCTGACAGTAAAAGCCCTTGATGGCTCTACTAGACCAGGACCCCAAGATAGTCCTGAGGGTGCCTGCATTGAAGACAGGGAGCACTGTGTGGAAGCATGCCACTGAGTGTGGCAGACACGCGTTGTCTGGCCTGTGGCACTTTACAGAAGGAAGTGTCTGTCATGGAAACAAACTTAGACTTTTGTAGCAAAGAAGAATGTCAACTACTAGAACGATTTCATGCTGAAGGAAGTCAACTCTGTAGGCTACTGTCATCAAAAAGAGAATCTTTCAGGGCTTAGTCAGAGCTTTGAAAAGTCATGCAGGAACAGAAAGTAGCATTCTTCTAAATTGACCCATTTAATTCCAGGCAGAAGTAAAAATGGGTAGGAGCCAATGGCAGAGTCTGACTGTCCATGCTGGTGTTTCAGGGAAGTCTTCCAAGGAAGCTTTTAAATTGTCTGGACTCTGGTGTAGACCTCCTGAACCAGGTTCTTGAAGCAAGTGCCTGAGATGTTCCTAGATATACTCAGTGAAGTCAGGGACCAGCAGTTCCTGCCCACTGGGCTTATTTTGGGACTGGCTCATTCTCCTGGTTCCTCTCCAACATCTCAGGGCTCATAGAATGTTGCAGTCATCTGTGACCTTAGCAGTATCCTCACCTAGCTAGGGTCTGGGGCAGTTGTCCTGTTCTCCTTAATTTCTCCCTTCTTGCAAATTCCCTCCATACCATACTTCTGCTTATACTGCTGAGGGGACCAACTATGGGAATAAGCCCCTGAATGGAGCTCAGTGCTGCCTTTTCTGCAGTGAGGCTAGGGAATATATTCCACTCCTTTCTGCCAGGTCCATCCTCAACTCTGCTATTCAGAGCAAACCTCACAGGGTGACTTGTATGTGTATAATATCTTGAGAGTCACGTATCCTGAGCTACAGTCCCACAATGTATGATCTTAGGCTCTGTGTGTGTGTATATATTTTTATAATTTATAAAATGTATTGTTATAAATTATTTCTGTATATGAAACTATATAAAATATTTATTTATAAAATATACATAAAATTTCACCTCTACAACATTTGCAAAAGAGAAGTGATGAAGGGTTAGGGCTCCTGAAGTTGCTAAGAAGATTAAATGTAATGATGTGTGCATTGGGTACAGACAGAGTACTCAGCAAATGATAGCAGTTGTCAGAATTAACCACTGAAACTTAGTATCTTTATCAGTTTTATTTAGAAACGTGCATTGGTGGCCCATGCCTTTAATCAGAGCACTCTGATTAAGGCAGAGGCAGACCAGTCTCTGAGTTCAAGGCCAGCCTGGTCTACAGAGCAAATTCCAAAACAATCAGGGCTATATAGAGAAACCCTGTCTCAGAACAAAAAGGCAAGTAGAGATCCACCAGAGAAGGCTGTCAGATAAGAACCTCATAGGTGAGCATGGCTGAGGCCTTGAGAGAGGGGCTGTCTTTTCTGTCTGGCTGATTCTGAGCTATGTAAATGTTTCTTAGAGCTCTCTAAGATGATGTGTCTTCTTTATACAAAATGTGCGTTCCTCTGCTCCTGCAGACTTCCTCATCGCTTCCCCTCCTTCTCCTCTATGCAAACCGTCAGCAGGATGGTGTGCAGGAACTGAGTGGCGTGTTCAACTTGGCCACAGGCTTGGCTTCCCTTGGCCTCACACCCCATAACCTCAGCTGGGAAAAAGAAAAGGCGAGGGTTAAGACTTGGTCCTTCCTCTGTTGAAGTCTAGGAGTGTGAGGTGGCCAGCAATGATAGGAGGACAGTAATAGAAGTCATAGCTAATCTGTAAGCTGTTCACAGCAGGTTAATAATTCTGTGTGGCCTGCTTCAGTTACAGCTAACAGAAAGCACCCTCTGCAGTTTTATCAGAAATGATCTTGAGACAGACAGGTGCCTGTGTAATCATTGAAAGGCAGAACAGGCTCCCACTAGAATCCCTAGAAAGGACTTTAAACCACCACAAAATTGAGCCCAGAATTAAGTGTCGGTGCAGAAGCAGATGGCCGCCATGGCGTGTGGTCTCTGTAACTGACTGCTGATTAGACTCTGGAACACCACACTCCCCGCCTCCTCAAACAGTAGCCTGCCCTCCAACCTTATTGTCTGCAAGAATTCCTGTCACTCCCATCTTCCAGATCATTTCTCAAGGTTTGACCACTGTTCTGGTAGCAAGAGAACCTAGGTGTGGCCCTTTGCTATGAGTGCTATCCAGTTACTAGGGGCCAAGGCCTTAAGCAATAACAGTTTGTTCTGTTTCTGGAGATTAGAATTCTGGCTACTTGTCTCCCTTTGGTGAGCGAGCCTCTAGGCCCGGATTTCCCCTTCTTATAAACACATGGTCTTATGGGATAAGGGTCTACTCAGTCTCATTTTAACTGAGTTATTTCATAGAAGAGCCTAGCTTCAAGTACAGTTAAATTCTGACGTGCTGAGGTTAGACCTTCCACATATGATGGGGTGGGGAACACAGTTCTTCCCAGTAACATGGGCACGTATCATTTATTGCTTTCCAGCCCTGCAGTTCAGTGAGGTATGCCAGGAAGAGGGCAGAGCTCTGCCTGGCAACAGGAACTAAAGAGTGTG
This sequence comes from Pachyuromys duprasi, assembly GCA_028658305.1. Lineage (NCBI taxonomy): Eukaryota > Metazoa > Chordata > Mammalia > Rodentia > Muridae > Pachyuromys > Pachyuromys duprasi. The sequence continues at coordinate 63,526,138 of CM053763.1, read as the reverse complement.
GTGCCCACCAGGCAGGATCTGAAAAGAGGACACAGGTGCTAAACACTCTGAAAAGCGTTCTTTACATTTATTAACCTACACGCTTTTCTCCAGTGGTAGGCTTCGCATCCAAGGCCTTCATTACAATAAGCACTGAACCTACACATGCTGATTCTATCTGATATTTTAACGGTTCTTTGAAATAGGAAAGTAGAAGTATCTCCATTTTTACCAGGAAAAAACTGAGGCTTCAGCAGCTAACAGGTCTTACCCAAGACCCTTGCTGGGGAGAGCAAGAGTGAGACTTGCTATCCTGGAACTTCATGTCCAAGGCATGCAGAACAGTGGCAAATTCAGCAGATGTCAAAAAAGAAGCTGCCTGTCACATCCAGCTAAGGATTTTCCTGTTTTTCTGGATGTCATACTTCAACAGTGAAATCTCTTTTTCTGTTTATTTTTATTTATTTGTTTAGTTGTTTGTTCATTCATTTTTTCATTTGTTGGTTTACTGAGAGAGTCACACTGTGTAGCCTTGGCTGGCCTTGAACTCTTAGATGTCTGCCTGCCTCTGCCTTCTGAGGCCTGGGATTAAAGGCATAAACCTCTGTGCCCAGTTGAAATCTCAGGTTTTCAAAGGGTAACAGTCAATCTGAAGTTAAAACATCCTGTGCAGTGCACCTGGGGCCCAGTCAAGCCATCTGAGGCTGGCATGAGCCTTCAGGCTCTGGTATGAATGATGTGTGCTCATGAGGGTGTTTCAGCACTTAGGCCGTATTAGAAAGTTGTTGCTACCTGACAGCATAGCCTTGTAATTCTCCAGGAGTGGCTTAATCTTGTTTGACACCAAGAACTTAATAGTTCATGTGTATAGTGCTTTGAGAACAGCACGTATCTGTGTCCAGTCTCTCACAGCCCTAGGAGGCAGGTCTTCTTGTCTCTCAGTTCTACAGGATGCAGAGAGAGCTGGAGTAAGTGGAAGCTTGCTCTTGTGTTAGAGCCACAGAGTGGTGTTTGCTCTTGGAAGTTGCTTTGCCCCAGTGATCAGCTCTGGGCAGACCACTATGACCGTCAATCAGACTGCCGGCTCCTCTCACCTCCTCCTTGGCTCAGGTCCTCTTGACTCAGATTTAAGAGCCTGCATTCAGTTAACAGATCATCTTGTTCCTAGGAATTTCTAAGAACTTCAGAATTTGGGCAAACCACAGCATCAAAACCCGTACAGACCATTTGATTAGCTAAACACTCTGTTTGTTCCATTGTGTTGCCCATGTATGGAGCTGAAAAGAAGCAATAGCCAGGGCTCATTGATGGCCATTGGCACAGGTTCTTGAGTTTCGATTGTACTGGGTAGAATGGAGTTCAAGACACATACCACCACCACCGAGTGCTGAATTTAGCCCTTGCCTGTAAGCTACAGAGAATATGAGCTACAGCTCACTCCTGGATGCAGAAGTAAAGCCTTGTCTGGATGTGGACCAGAAAAATATTTTATTTTTTAAATATTTATTTACTCATTATGTATGCAGTGTGTTTTACATGCCAGAAGAGGGCACCAGATCTCATTCTAGATGGTTGGGAGCCACCATGTGGTTGCTGTGAACTGAACTTAGCACCTCTGGAAGAGCAGTGAGTGCTCTTTACCTCTAAGCCATCTCTCTAGCCCCAGAAAAATCTTATACCCCACATAGCGGTGCATAAGCACAAGGCAGCCTACAAGCCCCTATTCCAGGTCACAGAGTGTCAGAGGTGCTCCCAGTGACAAGCCATGTTGTGGGACATTCTGTGATTCCCACAGTGTGCGTACATCACCTTAATAGGAATTGTACCCTCTCTGTGAGGCAAATGGAAAGGGTGACTTCTGGAGAAAAAGTCTCACAAGCTACACAAGTACACAGATGGGGTTACCTCAAAGCCAGCCTTCCTAGTTCCGGTTGCCTCACCTTTAAAACAACAGTAATAACCCCATGCAGGGTTGTGATGAGACTTCCTGAAATGCTGTGTGAAAGCAGCAAGCAGCTGCCATTGGGATGCCAGGTGGTATTTGCCCTGGGGTGCATGCTTGGCTAAAAGAAGCTGGCGCATAGAGAGCTGAACAGCCACAAGTTCTGCCCAGGAGAGAATTGAGACATTTGGGGGCGGGGGTTCCCATGAGCCCTGTCCCACTCTGCCTCTGGACAGTAGTTGAGGTTTTACCAAGTATCTGCAAGAGGAAGGTCACCTCTAGCCAGTCCCAGTTCCAGAACGACCTTCCTCCTTCCAGACACTGAAGAGCCACAGCCTGTGTCTAGATTTGAGGAATCTCAGTAGAATTCTGTATCCCTAAAAGAGACTTCTGTACTTAAAGTCATTGAGATTCCTTTCCAGTGGCCCAGTGGCTGTTTTCTCGGGCTGCCCACAAGTACCCCCGCTGAATTGACTTCCCAAAGCTGTCATGACAGAAATGGAGTAACAGCACTTTGTATATAAGAATGAAGCCAAGATGCTTTCATTTCTAAATGTTAACTTGTTTTCTAGGCAGGGTTATCCCTGTTCCAGCAGTGAGGAAAGTACTTGCAGAGGAATTACATTTGGGCTGGGAGACTGGAAAGGGTGACAGGCAGTGTGGCAAGCGTGGCTCTCCCGAAGCAGAAGAGGAAAACTGTTTACTCCCCCAGTGTGCTGCCTCTGAGAGGGTGGGTACTGTGTCTTTCTGCCATCCATTCTCTGCACCCCCAGCCCAGTACCAGTAGTGCTTAATTGAAAACATGTTGCTGTTTGTGGTATCTCAAGCCTTTCATTCCAGCACTTGGGAGGGAAGCATGAGGATTGCCACAAGTTCAAGGCCAGCCTGAACCAGCACCTACCTGTGTGGCCACCAGCAAATTATCCAGTCAGGCTCTACTTATAAAAACCTGGGAAGGTCCCTCTCCCAGGTGAGAGAAAAGATACCTACCTTTTGAGACGATGCCTCAAAAGGGGGATGGGGATGGTTGCTAGGCCCAGCATGGTATTTTGTGCCTCTCATTCCAGCTATTTGGGAGGCATTAGCAGGAGGCTGGCTTGCACCCAGGAGACTAGAGCCAATCTGGGCAACATAGTAAGGACACCCTCTCCCCCTCTTCTCCCCTCACACTTATGTCTAAGAAGGAAAGAGGAAAGGAAGAGTGGGAAAGAAAAACAAAAACCCCAGTGTTGTATGGACCGTAAGAGCCTGGCAACCTGCAAGATTCTCCCATGGAATAGCAGGGAGCTATGCGTGTGAACAAGTACAGTAAAGAAGCATAGAGCTTGAGATGGCAAGAATTAATTGTGGGCTGCTGTTTTTATCTCTTTCATTTTCTTTTATTTTGGCTAACAAGCTGGCCGGTTTAAATATTAATTGTAATGCAATGGGGAAGGGAAGAAGTCCTCCATGACTCTGAAAGAAGGACCCCGCAGGCTTTTATATATAGAGCTGGACTGTGGTTTATTTGCTGATGGCCACACATGTAGGAGCAATGAGTGGTTTGTTCCTATGTGACCCGTCCTGCAGTTATATGAAAATGTACCCTGGCCCCAGGACCTGTACCTTGAAGGCTGAGAAAAAGAGAAGCTTGGCATTATTCTCATGCAGAGTGAACACAGAGAAGTGTTAAGGGTGCAGCCTACAAACCACAGTCCACTCAGAAAAAGGAGTCCTGGTCACATTCAACCAGCCACCAGCTGGAAGGGGGTCCAGGGGAGTCCTGAAAAGGATGCAGAGACAGATTTTGTTAGCAACTTGCTGTGCATTGGGGCCCTGCACTCTGTGCAAGGTGACTTGATGGCACTTCAGACACCTTATTAATAGACTCTGGCCTGGAAGCACATGAAGGGATTTGGGCCAAGTCACATCCTACTTGGGAGACCCTGAGCCTCTCTTGGGCGGGCCTGCATGACTAGAATCTGAGGAACAGTCTGTTAGTCTATGTGTTGAACCAAAGTCTCTTAAGGCCTCAGACGAGGCAAGGCCACCCTGCCCTGCCACACACTTCCTTATTTCCTGTACCTCTGTCCTACTAGGGCTTCCCTGTTCTTCCAGTCCTCTGTTGGCTGTCACCACCCCTTTGGTTCTGTCCCCACACTAATGTGTCAGAATTGCCTAAGGACCTGTTCTGATAGGCCTGGACCAAATCAGTCAAAACCCCTGAGGTCCACTGAGCAGGTAGGAGAGGAGGTGAACAGCACAGGCACAGGGGATTCCAATACTAGCAGCTGCAGTTCATAGATCAGCATTTTTCTGGACACTTATACTAGATATGCATTTGAATGTACCCTATGCTGAAAGAAAAGAAGAAGAAAACCTTTGAGGTGGATAATGGCAGCGTCATATTACAAATGAGAAGAAACGGCCTACCTGCTCTCTACCTCCTTGTTAGTATGTTAGTATGTTCCTTGCTAGTGGAGCATCCAAAACTGGTAACTGGAAGCCCAACGCCAAGGCTTACCCCAAAGTCCTGCACACAGATCGAAGGGGTATGTTTTAGTTCAATGTTTTGTTTCTTAAGTGTTTTTGGTTTTGTACAAATGTGTGAAAATGGACACCAAAAGGTTCAGACGTCTCAGATCGTTGACTCAGGCCTTGGCGACATCTATGTCTCAGGGCACTCACTCGGTCTGTGTTACTGCTGTTTTCTACCTTGTCTGGTCTAAGCTTTGTGCAGCAACAAGCCCTCCCAACGAATGAGTCAGCCTGGGTTTGCTGCTGGCGCCATGGTGCCCTAGACTTGCTGAGTCCTCACATAGTGCCAGGGAGGCACACCTACTGCCCACCTGCTCCCATGAGTCATGAAACTGCCACCTTGCTGCCAGCTCAGCCTTTTTCTCCAGTTGCCACCACTCTAGGCATGAGTGTAACCATATATGGCAGGGGCACCAGGCAGCACTTGCCCTGGGTCAAGCGTCCTCTTGAAACGGTGCCATTGGCTAAGCAGACAGGTCAAAGCTCAAGGCCAAGCTCTTTCCACTGCTTTGCATCAGGTGATTGTGAGGACAAAGCAGCAGTGTAGAATCCAAGGGCTCAGACCAGAGAGGAGGACCAACCCTCTTAACGTGTCAGGGCAGGTAACAGAGTGGGCACTATTTCAGGCTGTTGTACATTCAACATGTACTGTAGGTCTATCATAAAGAGTCCTTCAGCTGGAAGTCTGCACCCCCTTCAAAAAAATATTTGTTTATCTGCAAACAGCCTTAAAGTTACTGCACGTCTGATGGTCCCTAACAATTTCTCTGTGTGCAAAGTTCTTTACAGGAAGGCTTTCTCTCCATTTCCTGTGACTTGGATTTTTCATTGGGCTAACAGAAATGAAGCCTTCTTAGAGTTCTCTAAAGTGTCTAAAGGACACTTTTCTGTAGTGCGCCAGGGCACATAGACTAAACTGATGGTTGCTAGATTTCTGCAGAAAGATTTTTGTTAGGTACTCAAGTGAGTGGCAGACTGCAAATCTGGATCATCATTAGCATGTCCAGCAGGGGTGGTTGGGCATGTGCAGCCAGTACCCTTCAAGTAACACATTTTAATAAATGTTTAAGTAACCTAAAGGACATGTTGTTCACCTTCTTAAAAATCCTCTTCAGATTTCAGGGAAGAAGAATCATCAAAGATGTCCAGCAAGACAGCAAGCACCAACAGCACAGCCCAGGCGAGGAGAACTGTGCAGCAGCTGAGGTTGGAAGCCTCCATCGAGAGAATAAAGGTGAGTGTGCGTGGTCTGCTGTGGGTTCCGGGGAATTCCCCTCCCTTCCTGGGAGAGAGCATAGGTCAGAGAAGACACAGCCATGTGCAGCTTGCTGCAGGCCTTTCCCGAGCAGGCTGACAGTAATATAGCTTTCATTTCCTACCCAGCACAGGTGTCATTCCAAAACAGCTGAGGGCTCAGATACCTCAGCCAGCCCCTCTGTCGAGCCCTAAACAAGAATTCTTGCCTTTCCTGACTGCATGTGATCAAGCCTTGTCATGACTGTCTTCTGAGTAGGGACAGGATGCCCAGTGGGGGTGATAAACACCCCTGTCACCCTCCCAGAATTTATCAAGTATTACAGAGTTATCAGAGTGCTGCTAGTCAACTCTCAGTGTGAAGCCTCCTTCAGGAAAGCACTGCCTTTCAGTGTGTCACTCAATGACCCCTGTAACCCTGAGTTTAGTACAAACCCTATCTCCAGGCCAGATATATTTTTTGACCTTGAAGTGTTCCCTTCAGTCCTGAGAGAACTGCCCCAGGAGAGCCCTGGAGTGTTATGTCTAGCACGGCTTCCTGAAACTAAAGCAGTCACCTGACTGTGCAAAGCTCGAGGTTCACGCGGTGGCCCTTCAGAGCACTAGTCTCCTCATTTGTGGAGAGCACCTCCAGACTCCTCTAACAGGAGGCCACGCCAGAGAAAGGCACAGCACCTTCCTGTGTGGGTGCTGTGCTTTTTACTTCCCCCACTAGGGCCCTAACAGAAAATCTCAAATCCTCCTCATGTGCGGGCTCCGTAATTCAATTCTTGAATTCTTTCTGTGTTCCAGTCTCCTTTCTCTTGGATAGAGACTGAAATGTAACTTTCCCTTGATTCACACCCTTCCTTCCTTGCCCCAACTTCTGTTTTGAAACATTTTATACTACAGAAGAATGATAAATGTCCAAATACTCAGTTTTCATTTTTACTAATTTTTGGAAGGGAGGGTGTGTGTATGTGTAGAAGGTAAAGGACAGGTTTTAAGTGACTCTTCTCTCATACCATACAGGTCCTCAGGCCTGGCAGCATGAGCCTTTCCCGATTCACTGTGCGTTCGCTCCACCAAGATCTCCCAGCAGTTTATTTACGCTTGTTCCCATTGACTGTTAAATGTCACTTGCTTTTATTTTCTCTCACTGTCTGTCTTTTGCTCCACACTTATGCAGAAGACACTGGGACTTTTTCTTTAAGCCATTTGAAAATGACTGTACTTCAGGATTCTGTAACAATGGTATTTAACCCACAGTGTGTTTTATGGAAAGCCCAGGCAGCTTGTTTCACAGAGTTGCCATCACTTAGACTGGAGACTTATTGTTGCCTGTTCCTAGTTAAATGTTTTCTCTAGCTTCCTGGCGAGCTGACCTCATCTGATCACTTGGTTTAAGCCAGTCTTATCTACCAGGTACCATTTTCCTTGCACCTGACAAGTGGTCTGGAGGCTATCCATGCTATAACACTGATTATTGGGTTCAGAGTCACTCCTGACATTTGCCAGTAAAGTCTTCTCTTGCTTATTTGTGTCCACATCAGGTCTCAAAAGCATCTGCAGACCTGATGTCATACTGTGAGGAGCATGCCCGGAGTGACCCTCTGCTGATGGGCATACCGACCTCAGAAAACCCCTTTAAGGATAAGAAGACCTGCATCATCTTATAGTGGACCGGGAAGCGCCCCTCGCCTCCTAATGCAAACCACAGCAGCAACCTGAAGAGATGCCTTCGGCTTACCCGGTAACCGCAGCTAGTAACTAAAACACCCTTCTCTTGGAGTAACAGACCCTGAAGTCTCTCTTTTCCAAGTTGTCCTTTCTTTGCCCTTTACTGATTTAATACAGAATAACAATCTTATTTTCTTTTTGGCAACTATGGTATCATACTGGGTTCCTGTATAAGGAAGGTGGCAGGGAGTTGGGGGAAGCTTGTCCTTACAGTATACAATTGATTAAGAGATGTCAAGCCCGAAATTGTCCAAGCACTGGCAAATTAAAACGTCAAGAATCACTTCAGTCCAAAACCTTTACATTATGTTCTTAATAAGGTTTGTGCCAACCTGTACCCCACAAGGGGTCTGGGGTGGCAGGTGTCTACGGCTGTATCTTTTTGCACTATTGGCACTGACCACACTGAAGCCTCCTGCTGTAACCTCAGCCCCTCAGAGTTACACATTAACCTGAACTCTGTGTAGGTAGAAGAACAGATTCTTTGCATATACTTTTTGTACAAAAAAACAAAAAGAGGTAATGAAAGAACAGTGTAAAAATATCTTTATTATAATGAGCTGATGCTGTGGTCTCCTCTCTTGGAATTGTACCAGCCCCCAAGTCTACAGTAAACTGCCAATTAAAAACCTAAGCCTAAAACTGAAAGCCCTTTGATGAGGTGTTAATTCACATCAGTCATTGGGCTCCTGTGAGCCCAAGGCCAAGAAAGGGAAAGAGACCCTTGGGAGGCTCCTGGGTAGCTGTATCGCAGGCTCACAGTCTCTGCTGCATTAGGGTGGCCACCTCAGAAACTTTCACCCTCACGGCTGGAGTGCAAGAATAAACTGTGAGCCTCACCGAGAGGGGAGCAGAAATTTGTGAAAGCAGCTGCTCTCCTGGGCCCAGCTTTGCAGGCAACCCTCTCATTTCTTCCTCAGCAGCATGGTACCTGTCCTTTGCTGCTGAAGCAGCTGCTTTCAGGGGGCCGTTCCCTCTTTTGCAGTTCAACTGGGTGGAACACAGTGGGAAGAAAACACTCAAGCAGTATAAAGATGCTTGAGTGCTTTGCCGATGCCTGCAGTTTCATCACTCCCATGTTCACGAACCACCCAGGGGGAAGGGATCCTTCCAAAGAGAGTCTTACAGTCTGTAGAACAGTTTCAATGCTTACAGCAGTTGGGTATTGAGTTCCTCCGTTTTACTCTAATCATGAAAATAGCCCACATACCCTCACAGTGTCCAGTGAGGATCCAGAGGCACAGAACCTGCCATGACCAAGGACATATATTGACTTTGTCACAATGAGAAGGTCCATTTAAAATATCTAGTTAGAAGCCCAAACCAAACACAAAAGCCTGTGGTATTTTAATTCATTTTCAGTTCGTTAATTCACTAATGAAGGATTTTAAAAAGTGTTCTCAAAAAGGACAGTCCCCAGGAAGTGTTTATAGAGTTTCCCCTACTTGGATACAGTGTGCCCTAAAAGAAAATATCGTGTCATATCTGATGCTTGTGCTTTGAGCAGCATGCTTCTTGATGGTAAACAGATGCAGTACTGTTTCTGAACAACTCAGAGAACATCACTATTTCTCCAAGTCACCCGTCTGCTCAGCGCTGGGAACCGAGTGTGGGAAAGCCATAGCACTGCCCATAGCCTGTTCTCACCAATGGCTTAGTGTCCAGCTCCATTAAAGCCACCTGTTGGGGAGAGAGTAAAAGTGGAAATGTACGCCAAAAGACAGTTTGTACATTTGATGGAACATTCTTTTTTTTTACAAGTATATTTTTCTACTGATAGTTTCAGAACACTAATCTTATATTCACTCTAATTTTAAACATGTTTCTTTAAATATTTATAAGGCAGTTTATTACAGAATATTTTTATGCAATCATGTGCACATTATTGGTAGCAAACATAGTATATTCTTTAGTACTTAAACATACGCTTTGTTAATATGCTTTTAATGGTAAGAAATGAACTTAAGGTCCCAGGAGATTTTGTGAGATCTGAGCTGTACTCACTGTAAAACTAAAATCAGATCCTTTGATGCTGGACCCAAGAGGGAAAACATTAGCCAAATGTTGATTTACTTATAACTAGATGTCTATGTGAAAAAGTATAATAAGTATATACATATATATATGACACACAGAAGTCACTTTTATTTATCTGTCTTTGTTCATTTATGAAGCCATGTGACTGTCTGTAGCAGTATATTGTGATGATCATGATGAACAGACATCCCAAGTGGGATTTCTTTCCTACACTGACAACTTGGCTTCATTTCTATATGTTCATTCTGTCTTGTCTGAACTGACATTCCTGTGAGCACTGTGGTGTTTATATGGTTCATAAATTTGTCCAATTTAAGCCTTGGAGCTATGGCAAGATAGAGTACACAAGATTCCATGACTCCAAAACATTTTGAAGAAACACACATATTTTTAAACGGGGAATGCTTTATATAGCAGGTAGTTCATAAGCTTGGGTTGTAGCTAAATATTTTGTTTTTCTGAAATCGTGTTTAAATTCTTTACCATATGAAAAAAAGAGTGTCATACTTAGATTTTCATGGGAAGGAATAATCTGCTTTTTCTGTGTTTGGATTATTTTTATACTTTGATGATCTTTAAACTATCCAAGGGGAAAATTTTATATCAATGAGTTAATAATTTTGACTCATTGTTTACACAATGTAAGATGTGTCAAACTGGAGCCCACAAGATGGCCAGTGGGTTAAGATGCTGCTTAGCCCAGCAGCCTGTGTTTGATACCCAGGACGTACAAGGTAGAAGAAAAGAACTGATTCCTATAGGTTGTCCTCTGACCTCTACGTGCTCAGTGTGTTATCCCGGTACACACACACAGATAACAGTAAAATAACATTTTTAAAAGATGTGCCAAGCTATATCTGTTCAGGTGCCACCTCTCCACCAGCTTACCACTAAGCTAGAACTGTTAGATCCATCACGCTGAATTTGTATTAAAAGTGTGTTCATGCACAGGCCCAAGAGTCATTTCCAATGAAATAAATGTAATACTGACATATGCTGTGAAATTTGTTGTTTTCTTTCATCGTAAGTCCGTTCGTGGGAAAAATACAGCAAGTAAAATAGAGCACTTATCAGTGTTTGGTGGTCAGATGACTCTGGACCAGGCACTTCAGCTCCATGAGCCTCCCCTCCCCTTTTGTCACAAGGGAGTAGAAGAAGGTGAAAGATGAGATCCTCCCTATTCCCAGAGGCCGTGGTTGAATGACCTGCCTCTCTGCTGGTCCTGCCAATGTGTTGGTGCTATACGCTGCTTCAGATACTGGCTTATCTATAGCGTGTACCCACCTAATCACTTATTGTTATATATAGCACATATTCCTAGGTTTATGGACTTAGTTTCTGTAATGTCTTATTTTTAGCCATGTTAACTACAAACAATACAAAGTTTCATTTGATAAATTGTTGAGATTTTGTTGTTTGATAATATTTGGCTACTCATCTAATCATTATCTTAATCATTTTAAAACTGTGATCGTTATTTGGAACTCTGTTCTCTGGAAAGAATAAACGCTTTTTTTTTTCACTTGCTAACATGCTCACAAATGCGAGAGAAGAGTCATTAAAAGCCTGCTTTATTTACTTGGTCAGTGCATCATTGACTCCTTCCTGTGTTTTGCTCAATAAATTAATAAAAGACCAATTCTCCTCTCTCTTCCTTTCATTCACTTGACATTCTCTAAGTACTTTCTGCAAGCCAGATGCTGATGACACATCGGTAAACAAGGCTCACCAGGCCTTGACAGCTTTAGAGTTTGGTGTGAGGAAGGTGGGATGCCCGAACCTCAGTCAGTGCAGTGCCATGGGTAGAGCACGAGTCATAAAAGGCATTCCAGGAGCTCAGGGGTAGGGACAAGCGTCACAACGAAGTCTTCCAGGAAGGCTACTGATGCCATGTGTGGCTGAGGCTTGAGAAGCAAAACAAACAAACAACCAAACCATGCATTGACTTGAGTCTCTCGAGGAAGAGAAAGCGAACTCCAAGCTCAGGTGTAGATCCTGCATCCACTACATCTGTCCTGTGAACCTAAGCCATTTGTGAGACGGTTAGCGAGTAACCATGGAAACAGGCAACACTGCAGTTGCTGAAGATGCTCTACTTCCAACCCCGCAATCCCCCTGCAGTGATGAGGGTCACAGAGCATCTTCTGAAAAGCTGTGAGAAGGGAGCAGCCCACCAACTGCAGGAGATACAGTAGGTGGCCTTCCACCTCCACAGCTCCCCCCACCCCCACTCCGTGATGCATGTGCATGGGGGAACAGAGGGCCTCACTCGGCCTGTCTAGTAAGGCCGGTAGATGGTCAGTACTCTGGTGGTAAGAGTGAGGCTACAGTTGGCAGGACTTGTACCTAAAACTGTCTTTTAATTTCCCTTTTCTTATCCCTGCTACACCCCCCCTCCCACAGTTCTTGGGACCCTTTGAAGACAGCTGTACTAGGGATGATAGTGAAATTTAGTAAAAGTGAAATTTTAAAGAGACAGAAGACAAAACTGAAAGTGGAAGGCAGTGAGAGCCGCAGGTTAGGGCACACTGCCCTAAGGTGTGGGCAGTGTGAGGTAAGAGGCCCTTGCCGAGAGTGGCTGGTAAGTATACACTGGCCAAAGGTACGGCAGGAAAGACCTGCTAGCGGTGGCAGTACCAGCCTGCAGATGGATGCCACTTGGTGTTTCAGCTTTTCTCAACATGTGCCAGCAGCAGCTGTCAGGTGGTGAATTACACAGAGGCACACGGACAGCCACTCCCAGCCTTTTTACTGAAGGATAGGCAGTCTTCCTCCCTGGTCCCTCTCAGACTTCTGTCTTAAGCTCTGAGTTTGTAGAACCTGACCCACCCTCAGCCTCGTCTTTGTGCAGCCTTGATATGTGCGGTCAGCACCTCTAACTGATTTGCCTTTGCCTTCTGCTACCTTAGCCGTGGCGTTGTAAGCAGCAAATGACCTTTGCCTTCACATAGTTCCTTTCTGTGCTGGGTCGTCCTATGAGTCATTCAAATCTGCATTTGAATGCCCAGGCCATCCTTAAACAAATGTACTGTGAGTCTTAAGAACATTGATCTCAACAATCAACATTTTTTTTTCAGAATTCAATATTGCCTTTGCCCTTCAAGAAATTACAGTACAGGGGCTGGAGAGATGGTAAAGAGCATGAACTGCTCTTGACCTGAGTTCAGTTCCTGGCACTCGACATCAGGCAACCCAAAAGGGTCTTCAGTTCCAACTCCAAGGGATCTGAACCTTTGACTTCCTCAGGCAACTGGAAGCATGAGCACGGATCCCCACACAGATACATGCTCATACACATGACTAAAATATAATGAAATCTAAAAAGAAATTGTAGTCCAAATAAATTCATGCTACGGTGCTAATGTTAATTTATTGATGCCTTAAAATAAAAGTATGGAGAAAGCAGTGCTTATTAGCACCGAGGAGTGCAAGATAATAGTAAATTTGTAAGTATCATTGGAAATTATCACAAACACAGTATCCCAAGTAATAGCTTCCAGGCAGCCCAGGCTGTTATGAAAGTAAGTAATAGAAACAGTTAAAATACAAACTGGTGGTACCAAACTTGAAAGGAGGTATAGCTAGACATAAGTATGAAGACTGTATTTCTGGTAGACTTAGCACCTCCACACACCCTGCTTAGTGACATTCACTAAGAGCTAAAGGACACAGCATGTGACACACATGAGGAGCCGTTGGATCTTGAGCCAGACAGACCTGGAGTAGTCACATGGGCGACTACTGAACCTGCTGACCCAGGCACCCGTAGACTGTTGTACTAAGGTCCCCTGGGATTAGGATGAGGACAGTCTTAGAATGGCGTATGTGGTGGTGGTATATAGTTCTTTTCCTTGGGTGATGGGGATTGAAACCAGAGCCTCAAGCTTGGTCGGTGCACTATGAGGGAGACACTCCCACCTACAAATTAATCCTTTAGCTCACCAGTTGTGTAATTTTACATGTCCAGGGAAGCTAAAACTAGTGTAACAAGTTAAAGAAAGGTTGCCTCATAAAGTGTATTTTAAAAATAAACCAGTTTATACTTCAGATGCAAGTAGCACAACCTGTCTTTAATTGGAAACTATACAGAGGCTTCATGGTCTTCTATAAACACAAGATTGCATTTCTGCTTCTAAACATGAGCTATTTTTCCACAGCCAATGTATTAGATGTGGTCTGTTCTAAGTAAGTTTCAGGTCTGATAATCAGTGAGATGTATTTCAGTATAGGCTGCGGGACATGGGAGATGGAGACAGCAATAGTCTGGGCAGTGTGCATGTTCTGCTTGAGTCTCATAGCCGCTGTTTAAAGGAAACTGTGGTTTAACCTCTTCTTATAGGTCAAGAAACAGGCTCAGAAACATTACATCTTACTCTATCACTTGGAAGTACTCGAGAGATGGCTCAGCAGTTACAAGTATTTTCTGCCAAGTTCAGTTCTCACCACCCACATTGGGTTTCTCACGTATGTAACTCCAGCTCAGGGGATCCAGTGTTCTCTTCTGGCCTCCATAGACACTGTGGTAACTCAAATGAGAATGGCTCTCACAGGCAGCTATAGTTAAATACTTGGTCCCTTGTTGGTGGAACTGTTTGGGAAGGATTAAGTGTTGTGGCCTTGTTGCAGGAGTTGCGTCAGTGCGGCAGGGTCAGGTTTCCAAATCCATGCCAATGACAGCTCTTTCTCTGCCTCGTCCTTGTAGATCAAGATATAAGCTCTTAGCTACTGCTCTAGCACCATGCTTGCCTGCCTCCTGCCATGATGAACTTTAACCCTCTGCCACTAATGCCACCCCTTCCCCCAAAACAAAAAACAAACTCTTCTACAGGTTGTTTTGGTAGTGGTGACTTACCACAGCAAAAGAAAAGTAACTAATATAGACACCTGCATCCATGTGCACACAAGTAAAATATAAAATGAAACCCGCCCTGTGACACTTTTACCCTTTAATTCCAGCACTCAACGGCAGAAGCAGATCTCTGAGTTCCAGGCCAACCTGGTTTACTGAGTGAGCCCTTATAGGAAAATAAATCTTTTATTTTTCTTCAGATCTAAAGCTGATGTCATCCAGATTCTATACCTATGTATGCCTCCCTGTTTGGGGTTTTGAATAGGCATATTTTGGTGAGGTTTTTTGTTTGTTTGTTATTGTTAATGAAAATACTTCAGAACTTAAAATCAAGAAGTTCTTTAGTGGTCAAGAGCTCCAGGAGGTATAATGGCTGATTCGGCAGTCCCAGTACTTGGGAAGTAGAGGCAAAAGAGAATCAAGAGTTCAAGGTCACCCTCAATTTTATAGTGAAGCCAACGTGGGCTATTTGAAACCCTGTCCGAAAGGACCAGAGTATAGTATCTAGGCAAAGAGTAAATGGTAGCCTATTCCAAGTACCTACTTTGATCTGTACTATTTGTAGTATTTTGCATGTATTAGCAATTCGCACAGCAAATGCAGGCAATAGCTACTATTTTTTTGTCTCAATTTACACATGCAAAGGTAGAAGCTTAGAGCCAAGAGAATATTCAACAGGCTCTTCAAACTAAAATTCTTATAATTTGATTCACACAGAAAACCACATGGTCCCCATTCCTCCTTACACTCCTCTCCATTCTATGGTGGGCACCCAGAACCACAGAGAGTACCAAGTCCTATGTAGGATGCTCTTTCTTGTATGTACATAATTATGATAAACTTTTAATTTTATATGAGGCACAGAATAAGAGTTGAATAACAATAACATTATTATAAATATGCTAGAATAAAATTTATGAGTGGTTGAAATTTTCATTTAATATATCCCAGCCTTGGTTGACTGTGGAGGAGGGTCTACTGAACCATACAGTCTGAAGTACTCTCTTCTGGCTGCCAGTTTGCTATCTCAGCACAGGACAGTTGGGACCTCTGGCTTTGTTCTTGTGTCTAGTACAAAATAATCCAGTCTAGGGAATACCTAACATTGTCCTCTAGCTTTGACTTTCATCATGAAATTGAATTTTAGCGCAGTCGCTGCCTTAGGTTTCTGTTGCTGTGATAAACACCATGACCAGAAAGAACTTGAGAGAGGAGAGGAGAGGGCTCATCCAGCTGTTCCACACCACAGCCCCTCACTGACCCAGGTAAGGGAGGGAGCTCAGGCAGGGCCAGAACCTGGAGGCAGGAGCTGGTGCAGAGGCCATGGAGGGGTACTGACTACTGTTTTGCACAGCTTGCTTTCTTATACACCTTAGGAATACCACCAGCGGGGGTGGGGGCTACTACCCACAGTGGCCTGGACCCTCCCCGAGGGTCTGTGCTACAGACTACACAGGCGAATCTGGTCAGGACATTTTCTCACTTTCTGATCCCTCTTCCAAAATGTCTCCAGCTTGTGTCAAGTCATAAAAATAATCACCAAGGTGGTTTTCCCAGGGTGAGGTTTATCCATTGCACTCTGGATGTGCTGACCTCTACAACTTCCCCAAATGTGGGACAGTTGACTGCATAATTTGTGGTAATGGGGGTCTTCATGTTCTTCACTGGGGGAAAAGAAAGCTGGAGAGAAGGAGAGTCTGGAACTGGGAGGCCAAGAAGAATGAGATTGCTATGCACTGTTAGAGGTATTTGAAACATCACTTCCTGTTTTAGCTATGGACTTGTCTCCAGGACTGAAGAGAATTTTTAAGGAAAAATTAATTGTGGAAAGGTGTTTTCAATGTTAATTGTCTACAGGTAATAGAATTACGAAAAGTTCTTCAAAGACCTTTCCTAGGATAAGCCACATGTGAGTGACAAGGCTCTCATCCATTGGTTTGCCGAGCCACTAGGAAGGTAGCACAGCAGAAGATAAACTCTTGGATGAACCCCAAAAGGTCAGACATAGTTTTTCAGGTGAAGTCCTGAACGAATATGTATTGTTGACATGAGAGTGTGGCAGTGTTCAGAGCTTCAAACCCTTGGGAATGGCAAGCCCTACCCTTGATTCCAGTACGGATATTGATAGTACATGCTGAAAGCATCAGCTATAGCTTCCTCCTCACAGCGACTCCAGCCTGAGACTGCTCCTCTACAGAGACCCTTTATCCAGATTAGCTAATCTGCCTCTTTTGGCTGTATGTAAGAAACACTGGGTTTGCTGCTGGTCCATCTCCATCAGTGAGCATGGCCCACCCATCCATTCTAGCTTTTCTGTACATGTGCCTATTGTTTCTTCACTCCTCATTGCCCCAGAGAGGTCAGTTGCATCAGAGTTTATTTGGAAATGATGGTGGTGGGCAGTAGAATGGAAAGAGAAATTACTACCCAGTGTGGCAAAAGCTGTGTTAGCTATTGCTGTGCCTGGAGAAATTGGCAACAATTTTGTGGAGAAGGAAAAGTATCAGTTGGTCTTTAAAGGATGAATGAACCTTTTTGGTGAAAAATAGGGAAAGAGGATTGTGGACTATTTGCTTGTCAGTGACAGAAACAGTTTTAAGGGAGGAAGAAGTTATTTGTTGGTCATTGTTCAAGTTCTCTATTAGAAACTTGCCACCCTTCTCTCCACTATGCAAATAAGCTTGTCTTACATCCCAAAAGTGTGCATGTAAATTGGGTGTGGTGGCCCATGTCTTAAAGAGTAGCTCTTGGGAGATAGAAGCAAGACCATCAGAAGTTCCATATCACTCTGAGATATATAAATCTCTATCTCAAATAACAACAACAATATGTACATCTGAAATTCTGGAACCTTAACCCAGGTCTAGACGTCTCTGTCACTGTCAAACCGCATGAGCTGAGGCTCCATTCAAAGCCACACTCCTTAGGCTTGGTCTTTTCCCTTTATCAAAGCTTCCCAGTGAATGTCTTCTGGTTCCTTTTCCCACCTCCCAGGGGACTGCACCCTGGCCTTTGCTTCTACCACTGACAGAACGAAGCAGATCACGCCCACACCACCACCACTAAATCCCCAGTTTCCAGATTCGGTAGAACAGTCCATCACTGCCTTGGAGATCTTCCTAACTGTGACCACTCTCTCCTACCACAGTCCTCCATGACCTCAGATTTTCCCACCGTCCCCCCACCTCCTGTTCCTGTCTGCCTCTTATTTTCCACCATGGCCTCAGGTTTCTATTGGTGACTCCTGGTGGCTTCTCTGGCTTTCCCTGTTTTTCTTGGGAGATCACACACACATGCTGAAGACTGGATGGTTTGGGGCTCTTCTTTTTTTCCCCCTTGCAATTGTTTTGTTTTAGTGTAGGGAGTTTCTTTGTTTTATTTTTGTTTGTTTGCATGCTTTATGAGATGGGGTCTAGCTGGGCTGGATCAGGTGTGGGTCTAGCTGGCCTAGAACTTGCCTCTGCCTTTGTTTCCCTATGCTGGGGTCATGGATCTGCACCACAACACCCACCCTGGGTTTTTGTTCTGGTTGGGGTATTGGGCTTTTGCTTTTTTCCACTGCTTAACCATGATTGGTCTTGAGCTTTTCAGCTTCGGTGATCCTCCTGGCTCAGCTTCTTCAGTAGGTATGTGTCACCATGACTACCCACTGGACAATTTTTTTAAGATTTATTTTTATTTTACGTGTATGAGAGTCTTGCCTGGATGTAAGTGTATGTAATGCCCGTAGAGGCCAGAAGACAGTGTTGGATCCTGTAGGCCTGGAATTTCAAATGGTTGTGAACTGCCATGTGGTGTTGGAAACTGAAAGGCCTCCTAAAAGAGCAGCCAGTGCTCCTGACAATGCTCCAACTCAAGAGCCCTCTACTGGACATTTTTAGCACTCATTCGGGGACCTGACACAGCAATTCAAGGCTAAGCTCTCAAGTTAATTGTTCACACTGTTTTGCTTAAGTTGCCTGATCTGAAAGTCCAACAGGTTCTGAGGAATTTACCTCCCATTCCTCAAACTGATAACCAATTTGTGCCTACATCAGTCCCAAATACATCTCAGACCTGTCCCCTGGTTTCTTAGTTTTCTGAAATGTTCCTGCCCTGAACCGACATTGGAGTTTATCTTGATTTACTTGGGACTGCCCTAGGTTTTGCATTAAAGTCCTACACTCCAGCTGCTATTCTTTACCAAGTTATAACTGCAAATGAAACTGGTTCAAACATATGACTGAAAATCCCTGGACTCACCCTCAGGTCTAATCACAGCTCTGCTGTCCAGCATCTTCCCTGTCCCTTAGACTTAAACAGTCTGTATTTAGCGTAGGCATCAATAATGTGTGTGTCTATCCCTGGGTAACACCAGAAGAAATTCTCCTCTGGAATAAAGGTGTGTTACACTCATTTTCTTTAATTGTATATCTTTTTAAAGATTTATTTATTTTATGTATATGGGTGTTCTACTGCATGTACACCTGCATGCCAGAAGAAGAATCAGTTCACTTTATAGATGGTTGTGAGCCACCATGTGGCTGCTGGGAATTGAACTCAGGACCTTTTTAGGAAGAGCAGACAGTGCTCTTAACCACTGAGGCATGTCTCCAGTCCTGTTGCGGTCATTTTTAAACTCTTATTTTATTCGGAGTTCCTTAAAGTCCCTCCGTCCCAACACCCCCGCCAAGGTAGGAGAGAGAAAGTTAGAGAGGGCACAGACTCCTTTACCTCTCCTGGCTTTTTAGGGTTGATGGGTTCTTAGGGGCTACACCAATCTCTGTCAACAGCACCCGCAGCCAGCAGTCTCCTCCAAGTGGCTGCTCCACTAAGTGTCTCTCCCATGAATCTCCAAACTGCCACACTGTCCAACTCTGGTCTCTCCTGACTGCCATATGCTCCTTGCCATTGACCACAAGCTACCTTCTCTTTCCAGCTCTCGTTTTTTTATATTCCTCAGAATCCTAGACTACGCCCCTCTCCGTGCTCGCAAAGACCACACCCTGCAGGAGGCAGTTATCATCTGTGAACAAACTAAAGCCCAAACCAAAACTTCACACTTGGGATTAAAACAAAAGCATATTTAAGTAACTGAGTTTTTAAAGTAACCAAAACTTCCATTACAAAGGTGTTAGGAAGATATGTGATTGGCTGAAATGTTACATTCACTATCCTGGAACAATGGTCAGGGTAGGTCCCTGGTATATGACAAGTCCACCCTGAGGCTGGAGTGAAGAGTACCAAAGAATGGTAAAGTGCAGGACAGGAACTAAGGCAGGCAGGGACAAGAACTAGCCCTCTGCCTGGCAAGCCTGTGAGATCCAGCTATCTGAGAGGCAAGAACCAGAAAACATTCAGATTTGAAGCTTTCTTGGCGGTGGAGGAGGCGGGGGTTGTAAAAATCCTCAAGCCATGTGTGATAGCATGAACCTGTAGTCCCAACACTTGGGAGGTGAGAGAGGAGGGTCAGGGTTTGAGGCTAGCCTTGGCTACAATCCTGAGTTCAAAGTTTACCTGTTATCCTGTCAGTAAATAAACAAATGAATAATCTTGAGTTGCCTCACTGCAGAGCAAAGTCCATGCTACGGCAACAGGCATGCAAAGCAACAGGCATGCAAAGCTCTCATCGCGACTGCATTTCAGTGTGCCTGTCCTTACTCCCTTAATACCTAGGCCTCCCTCATTAAAGGGCACTGACAGAGACCCCTCCTTCCTAACAGGATCCCAATGAGATTTGGTAGCTCAGGTCAGGCACTACCCTTTCCTGGAAGGCTTTCTGACCAGCACACTGCACAGGCGAAAGGCTTTAGTTAGGGGTGTTTGCCAAGCTTGCCTTGGTACCACACTGTTCTGAAAGTTGTCAGTGTGTCTCTGTCCAGTGATTGCAGGCCCAAGCCACATGGGGTCAACCTTATGGAGCATGCTCTAGCCAGTGCTTGTGCTCAGCCCTGGACGTTTGTCTGGCTGTGTGACAGTCTCTAGAACACTATTACAAGTACTAACCCTGGATTTTGAACAAAAGTGTTCTGATAGCCCAAATGAGAGATGAAGAACCAAAGCGAACACTTGGTACACAAGTAGATTAGAGATAAAGTGGGTGCTTCCAGGAGCGCCCGTGGGGGCGAGGAAGCAGATTAGCAAAGCATTGAGTGCCTCTAGAAACTGAATGTCCACATTGTTGCCTTTATTTTAACTAATTTCTCTCTCTCTCTCTCTCTTTTTTTTTTCTGGTAGGGGGCTCTCTATAGTAAAATGTCAAGAGACAGAAGTTTGCCCATGCTTCAGTGTTTTACAGCTGATTTTTAAAATTGTTAAATATTGTGTGCACAAAATTTCAGTTGGCTGCACTCTCTAGCCTCTCAGGACTTGCAGTCACGACTTCATCTTTGCCAGGCTCTCTCATGGTGTGCTACTATCCTATCTCTTCTCTCCACTGTGCTCCATAAATATATGTATAATTTATATATGTTCTTTTTTTCATTGCACTCTACCACTGAACTACAGCTCCAATGTCCTAGACTTGCTCTGGTCCTAACAAGACTCAACCACCGAGACTCAATAGGAAATTGGGAACAATAATGAAATGCAGAGAAAGGTGATCTCATTGGGAAAAGGAACAAATAAGAGGTTTAATGACCTCCACCTCCTCCTAAATCTTGGCATGAGGCTTAGATTTAAACTGAGGGCAAGAAATTTGCAGTCCTGGTCAAGGGGTGGCCATCCCCATCATCATTCATTGTCTTGGCTCCTGCCTCCAGGTCTGTCCTGCAAGTATTCAGCGCTGTGTGACAAAGCTTCCCTGCTGGCTGGCAGCGCCAGCCCTTTTCTTCTCAGCAGGAGACTCCTGGGGGAATTCCAGTTCCTTGAGGCCCATTGTCTCAATAGTGTGATAGCCATTAGAATGGCTTCATTCCTCCCAGCATAGTTACACAACCCCAACTCTACTAGTTATTTTTAAAGAGCTTTCCATCACTAAGTGGGTAAAAGCTTGCCTTTCAACAAAATCATGGTTTGGCGCCTCCCGTCTCTGCTGCCTTGTTGCCTACCATCAGTAGGCAGGAGGCACCCAGCTTTGCCACTCAGTAACAATATGGAGTCTCTTTTCACCTGCCTGAAGCATGAGGACAGTAACAAGGCCTACCGCCATAGGGCTGCTGGGAGTACTGGTGGATTATAGTTGGGAAAGTGCTTGCCATGAAGCTGTGTTGGCACACCCTGGGAGCTAGCCCCCAACATGCATGAGCTGTGCTTCCTTGTCCAAGAAGAACATCAGCCCCACAGCCTGAGCTCCTCCTACAACAAACTCTTTATTTCCCCTGGCTCCGAGGAGAACCTTAGGAACCCTCGGGTGTTGCGCACCTCCCTCACTCCCCAGAGTCAAGGTAGAGGCACACCAAAACCAAAAAAAACTGGGCACATCTTGAAGGTAAGTCACTGCTGCATTTATAGCCCAGGACCTAACACAGTGGCACTTGCGTGATGGGCATGCAAAAATCCCTTTTGGGAATGTGCTTGATT
Organism: Pachyuromys duprasi; assembly: GCA_028658305.1. Lineage (NCBI taxonomy): Eukaryota > Metazoa > Chordata > Mammalia > Rodentia > Muridae > Pachyuromys > Pachyuromys duprasi. The sequence continues at coordinate 63,504,341 of CM053763.1, read as the reverse complement.
TCCTTACAAATTGTAACCATTTCGATGCCAAGAGGTCTCGTAGGCTACCTGTAGGCTACCTCTCTAGTCTCCACAGCATCTAGCAGACTTATACCCAATCCATGAGCCAAGCACTTTTATTCTGTTTGCAAAATACAACACTAATGCTGATCAAAGAACTTACAACTGTTTTCTCCATTCTATTCTATATGCCCTGAGGAAACTTCTACCCTTCAATCTACCACAGTAGGCCTTTCTGTGGTTTTTTATTTTGTTGCTGAGCTCTGCTTTAAGCCACATCATTGTGCTTTCTGTTTCACTAGACTGTGAGCTTCTTGATGCCAAAGTATCTTTTCCAGCCAAGTCTGATGGCCATAGTAAACACTCACTAAACAGCTCCCAGTAGTTTCATAAATACAACTTTTTCAGAGTTCTTATGTTTACATAAGAATTGTTTACAAGAAAAAAAAAGTAGATTTAGCTCATAGTTTGAGGGGCCTGGCTTGGTATAGTGTCAATGCCATCCAGCTCTGTCCGCTTGAAGAAAACAGACCTTTACTACATGGCAAAGAACTAAACTTAACACATAAGGCTGAAACAAACATTTCATAAGTTACAGTAAGCTCTACAAGTTTCCAGTTAGAAACTCTTTCCTGCAAATACCTCTTAAATAAGTAGATTAGTTACTTTCATGGTCTCTCTTTATTACAAAGTTTTAACTTACTGAAAACCCTGGTGAATCAGACAAAGCAGAAGCAATACTGAGTCTATGGTGAAGTCACCTGTGGAAAATAGGTATTTTCCGCTTTTCAACAAACAGAACACCCCAGGCATGTGTCTAAGTTTTTGTTCTTGTTGCGTGTAAGGAGGCCAGTTGTTTGCTTTGTTTTTTTTAAGAATACACAAGCTACAGAGGAAGAGGATCCAGGCAGACCTGATGAGATAGGCTAGGGCCAGTTGGTAGAGGAAAAGGGCTCCCTCTTTCTGTGGTCTAGGGAAGGGATATGGGGGAAAGAGAGAGGGAGGGTGGGACTCACAGGAGATGAGGGAGGGGCCTACAAACAGGAAATGAAGTGAATAAAAACACATACAAGCTGAGTTGGCACCATGTACCCCAGTGGCCTTAAACACAAAGTAATCCTCCTTCCCCAACCTTGTTTAATAATTTTCAAAGCAATTAACTAAATATTAGCATAAGCTAGAGGCATACTTTATATATGCAATTGTGTGCGTATTTAAAAATGAGCTGTTGCATAGTTTTCTTTTTATGAATTTTATTTATGTGGTGTGCTATGTCACAGTGCTCGTGGTCAGGGGACAACTTTCAGAAGTCAGTTCTCTTCTCCCTTGTGTTTCAGAGATCAAACTCAGGCTGTAGTTATTGTAGTTATTATTGTAGTTATTGTAGTTATTGTTGGGATTTTCAACAAATGGAATAGTCTTAAGGTTTTATCTCTCTACTTCATATCCCTAAGCGCTGGGATTTAAGTGACTCAAAATCCTTTTTAAATAATATGTATGATAAGTAACATATCTCTCTGAGGCCTTATTTTCCTGTTGCAGTCATCTGAGCAAATACCATGTACCTGGTAATAATTATCATTATTACAGATTATCATTGCACGATCTCATACATGCTCTATCACTAAAGGCTCAGCCTTGCATTTGTATTCATGATTCCTAATCATTCACTTATTTAACAAATATTAACTCAGCACCTACTGTACAGACCCATCTGTGGACCAGAGAGTACTTTATCCTTCTGAGAGATTACCATGCTACAAAAAGCAACTCTGTAGGATGGGCAATGTGTTCTTCATTTTACACATGAAACAATCAGGATAGAGGAGGGCTCACCGAGACATGGCTGACACCCATATTCTTTCCAGAAAACAGTTGCTTTTTTCCACTAGTCCTACTTGGTTTAATTTGTCTTACTTCATGAAAATACAACAGTTGTGAAAACAGACTGAAAGATCCTAAAAGGCTAATAGTCTTGCTTGAAAATCACTGCTCTCAAATCTTCTGCTAATATAAAAAGCAAATGTTATTATTCCACTTGTTCAGGTTTAGACATCGACTTAAAGCAAAAGACCAAGGCCTAGAAACCCACATTTGTAAGAGTAGAAAAACAGAAGGCCCACAGTCCTATATAAGACACACAGAAGCCTAAGGGTTTGTTTCTTCTGCTCTACCTGCTTATCACCAGAAGGCTGGTGTACAGTAGTGGGCCCAAGGAGCTCCTGCCCCCTTGTCTTCAGCTCGTACCTTTGCTTTCCTTGGCTCTGCCTCCATGGGCCTGCTGCAGTCAATTACCAGGTGCCTTCTGACCAGACAGCAGGAAGGCTTCTACTGAAGCCTGTTTACCTTCCTTCTTCTCTGCCATTTCTTCCTTCTGACATAGCCAGATCACTCACAGCAGCAGAGGAAATATTCAGCTGAAGGTACAGTGCTCTAAGAAGAGACTAAGAGCATCTCAAAACCTGCCCTTGGTCATGGTTCTACAAAACGCACTCACTGCCATAAACTAGTACTTACAGCCACCCACCCAGTTAACCTGACCCTTACCTCCCTAGGTGATGCAGTCTGCCTGCAGCCTGAAGCCTCTGCACACTGGGGCGTTTACAGAGGGAAGCTCAAACACATAAGGATGATACAAGAACGCCTGTCAGAGTCTGAGTCGAACCCCCACCTACTCTTACCATCCGTCTCCTTATCTCTCGACACCAGAGGTACAGCGTCACCCTTCTGACTATGCAGCTGTGATCTTTCAGGCCTCCACACCTTTGTACAAAATGCTGTAGCTGTTAGCAATATCCCTTTCCTCTCTCTCTACCCTGAGAAATTAAGCACATTTCTTAAGATCCCACTAAAACGTTTTTTTTTCCTCAATAAAAGCAGTACTCATCTTTCAAGTGGCTGTGGTAGCCCACCTCTCTTTCCACATTTTGCATGCAATTTTATTATTGCATTTAAAAAACTAATTGCAATTCGGACTTTGCAGGTGATTCTCTAAGTACTTCTTTTCCCCTTACCCCAAACCTCAAAATTCACCCATCTTTGCCTAGTGCAAAGTAAAGCAAAGCTTCAATAAAACGTCTGTTGACAGTGTTGTAAACCACAAACCACAGAGAAGTGACACAATTATTCCATATCAGTTTATTTTAGATATTGTGCTTCAAAAGTTTATCATAAATAACCTTTCACATCATAAAATAACTTAGTACAATTTATAATAAAACTTCTGAGAATTTAACATCTCATCAAAATACATTAAACTGTGGCTTGAAAATACAATTCATCCTTTTCACGTTCCTTTTTTACTTGAGGGCATAAAAACCAAAAACAAATATCCAAACTTGCTACACATTGAGTTTCAACACAGCAATATTTGGTTTATTTTAATGTAACTCGACCACCCTAAATTAGTAGTTTTCTTTCTTGCAGTTCTTTATCATGTTTGTCCCTTTTGACTTAGATTTCTACTTCAACGCAACTTCCTTTATTTTCACCTCTGTCCACCTGCAAAGTCACCTCCTGGCCCGTGTAGCTGAACTCACTCAGCCCCTGACATCAGTTTCTGTAATCCTTGCATCAGCGTAGGGAATGACTGCTTGAGTAACTACAAAGGTATTTCAAAACTTCAGTGCAATTTGTTTCAGTTATTCCTATTCGGATGCCATCACCGTTCGGGGAGGTTAATCACTGGAACCCACTGATCCATGTAGCGACTTTCCCGGCAAAAGCAAATAAGTTGACTTAAGGCAGGGTCCTTCCATTGTGATGAATGTGGGTTCTGAGAACAGAGTTAGAAAAATTACTTCCCCATCACCTGATCGGCTTACGCTACTAAGTGTACTACGTTTTAAAGGGCGTCTGGCCAAGTCTAAACTCCTGTAATGCACACTGCGCCACAGTTTTGCATAATTACCGAGACCATTCTGCGGGAGATCATTCACGAGACTGCCGTACCAAGCATGTAACGTGGAGGGGTCATAAGTGAAATATTTCTGGAAAACATTCGAAGGCTGTGTGCACGATGCTAGAGCCGCAGGGAAGCCGAACTGCGAGCCCTTATCTTCCCTGACCGTGAATAGCACTTTTCACTGGCAGCACAAGCAATCAGGCTGCCACTTCCCAACACCAGTCAAAAGAGAGAGAGCACAAAAACAAAAACCCCGGAGAACGTGACAGCCCACTTCTCTCTGAAAACACTATCCATCCACCAGACATTTTTAAGGGGTGAGGAGAGTGGAGAGGGCCCGTCTAAAGAAACTGAGCAGCAAAGAAAAGAATTCCACCCCGTACACTTGAGTATCTCCAGGGAATTTAATAGGGTCTCTCTCTCCCACACCATTTCTATCTTTAGCTTTGACATCAAATGAAGAATGAAGCTGACGTCTTAATGAAGGGTGAGCCGGGAATTTATTTGGCTTTATCTAATCTGTTCTACTCTAAAGAATTAGTCACGCGAGGTAGTGCAGAGGTAGACAGGGGTAGCTGGCAGCCTGCTGACTCACAGAGCTCCCTTCCGCCGCCGGAGGCCACCCGCGAGCCTGGACAGGCTCGGTGCCACCAGAACCCCCGCGAGACCAGCTCGGCCGAGGTCCACCCCGGCGGGCCCCTTACCGTCACCAGGACGCAGTGCAGGTCGGGGGTCTGCGCGGCGCCGCCGCTCTCCGCCGGGCCCGCGTCGTTCTCCAGCAGCAGCAGCTCGGCCAGGCGACCCGGGTTGCTGACCCGCAGGATGTCGATGTCGTTCTCGCAGCAGAACGCCTGGATGAGGGTGAAATGGATCTGCAGAGCCACGTCCCTGTCGTCGTCCTCGTCCGCAGCCAGCAGGCACAGGACCACGTTGTCGGGGTCTCTGCGGGCAGCGGGGATGGCGGTGAGGGCACACGCCCCGGGGGCGCGGGGCAGAGGCGGGCGGGAGGCGGGGGCGGCCCGGGGCCACTTACACGTTGAGCAGCTTGGCGGCCTCGTACACGCCGACCGTGATGGTGCGCTGACTCCGAGCCTTGCTGAGCACTTCCTCCAGGGCATCGCCCACCGTGTCCATCCTACGGACGGGCAGGGCGAGAGAGGGTCAAGCCGGGCCCCGGGCGGCGAGGCGGCAGGGGCAGCGACCACCGAGCCCGCAGGCACGCTCACTCACCTTTCCGTCTTCTGCTCTGCGGCCGAGAATTCCTCCAAAGTCATATTGCAAGTGCGAGACCCTCACGCGGCGGGCGCGCGGGCTGCTCCTGGCCCCAGTGCGCGGCGCCGGCTCTGCGCTCGCTCCCGGCTCGGCTCCCCGCTCCGCTCCCGCCGGCCTCCAGCCCAGTCCTGCTGGGCGAGCACCGAACAGCCGCCTCCGGGCCACTGAGGACAAAGGGCCGGATTCCGGAGTTAAGGGGCTGAGCCCTCAGCCAACCCCATCCGGCCTCATTTGCAAGCAACGCGCCCATTGGCTTATGCTAATTAGCAGACTTTGACGCTCAGATTCTACTCGCTCCAGGGGGCGAGGCCGAGTGGAGCGGAAGGGGGCGGAGCTACGCGGGGACTAGCCGACGGGACTTGGGTGGTGCAGACACCCGGTTGGTGGGGTCCTGAGCCAGCTCCAGGGAGTTGGTGGAGCCATCTGGTGCGGAGGGCTCTGCCGTGGTTCAAGGGTCCTCAGCTCTGGCTGAAACGGCCTGCCAATTGTTTTTCTAGTTGTGGACGCCATTGTGCTAGGGGGCTGCTTTTTTAAAAAAAATTTATTTCCAGGATTAATGCACGCCAGTCTAGCCGTTATTAGTAAGCAGATTACAGTTAAAGTGGCCAAACGTGCCAGGCAAAGCTTGCTTCAGAAGTGTCATTTATAAGCAAGTTTCAGGCAAAGCTATCCTCTTTTGGTGTCCCGATGGCTGGTGTGATTTGATTTGGTTAGCTGTGAGAATTTGAAGCTCCAAAGAGAAAACCCAGCACATTTGTGTGTAGTGATGGCACAGTAACAAATCGAAATCTTCTTCACAAAATACTGGTAATATCTGCCCGCTCCATGTAAGGTGGGGAGCCGGTGATCACATGTCTAGCCAAGCCAAATTCACCACTCTTAAAATCTCCTAAAGAAGGCTCCTTCTGACCAGGTAAGAACGGAGAGACAAATTATGGTACTCAGGGGAGCCACAGTCTAAATTCAAAGTACTCATGATGTTCCCTGAGCTTCGCTTTACAGGCAAGAGAGTATGACACTGCCCATGATCTCACTCTGAATTACTGATGCTGATTCACGAGGCTGTAACTGCAGGACATTTTAGCCATGTGCTAAAATTTCTCCTTTGAGATAATGGCAACTTGTAGGTGGAAGGCAGACCTTCATAACTGCAATCAGGAGTTACAAATTAAAATCAAATTTTAATCCTGACTTTTACTAAAGAGTTCAGAAGTCCCTCTGTTTTATGAGCTTATTCGGTAAATAGAAAAGCATTACCTGTACCTACTGAAGTCACCAAGAATGGTGAAATTGCCTCCCAAATGCTTGCATTCCTAACAGTGCTTACACCGAGGTCACTGGGCAGCTTACACTTACAGAAGCAAATTTTACAGAGGTGTATGTACGTTTTGCATCCTTATTCTTTTTATTCTTGTGGACAAAATATTTTTTCCAATTCTCTTGATCTTAACTTAATGGAAAAGTGATAGGTTCGTTTTCTAGTTAACCTATTAGAGATAGAAGTTTGTATTCAACCCCCAAGGGATTTGTCACCGAGAGACAATGCGAGTGTCTGTGAATGACTCACTTGTACACCTCATGCCTGTGCCTTAAATCTTTACTGGGATGTGCTTGCTGAAGAATTCCTCAGTGTGGAGCCTGGGAATCCAGCTCAAAGGTAAGCCCTTGCCTACGGTGCTCCAGGCCCAGAGTTTGCTCCCCAGCCTGCAAAGCAGCAACGGAAAGCAGCAACGGGACGGGACGGGACTTCAACTCTGAAGATTAGACTTCAATTGTCATGGTTAACAGTGATCCTTACCTTAAAGGGAATCTACAATGGTCACTAAAACAAGCCTCCGGGCAAGTCTGTGAAGGATCATCTAGATTAGGTTAGCTGAGGCGGAAAGAGTTACAGGAAAAGTAACTAATACAGGTGAGCACTATAAAGCATTTTCAGCTTTGCAAAACCAAAATTACACAAAATGATGAGTCATCTTTTGGAGACAGGTAAACTGTGTTCCCTAGAACTCCGGGGTTCTGCCCATTAGGCATTTCTTAGAAGTTCTCTGGAAGGAACTGTGATTGCAAGCTGACAAAGAATTAGAGGGTCATGTGACAGCAGAGACTATGACTCCATCTGCTTGGTGTTCTCAGCACCTCGCACAAAGTCCTCCATTCAACAGTACAGTGGGTGTCGGGACTTGAAAAGAATCTGAAAATTAACCAACACCTCACGATCCCACAGTCCCATACATGAAATCTCAGATCACCCATTTTTAACATCACTTCAAAAATACAAGCACTGAACAATTCCTTTGGCTGCAGAGACCTAATTGGTATACCCATGGTGTTAGGGTTCTCTAGAATAGTGGAACCTATAAAATGAATGAGTACATGTTCACACACACACACACACACACATAAAGGAAATGTATTAGAATGACTTACAGGCAGGCTGTGGTCCAACTAATCCAACAATGACTGCCTATAAACGGATAATCCAAGATTCTAGTCCATGAGGCTGGATGTCTCGGCTGGTCTTCTTTATGTGCTGGAATAGCAAAGAAGGCTCTAATGCCGGTGAAGGAATGGACTTGCTAGCAAGGCTAGAGCAAGCAGGCAAAGAGCAACAGCTTCCTTCTTCCACGCCTCTATATAAGCTTGCAGCACAAGGTGTGGCCCAAATTAAAGGTGTGTCTTCCTGCCCCAAGACCTACAATAAAAGTGTGTCTTGGCACCCCAAGATCCAGATAAAGGAGTGTCTTCCTGCCTTGGGATCTGGATCAGAAGTAGATCTTCCTATCTCAAGTTAAGGGAAAAAAAATCCCTCACGGGAGTGGCCTCCATTTTTGAATTTTAGATTTCCATATGTAGTCAAGTTGACAACCAAGAAGAGCCATCACACCTATGCTTCAACCGGATTTGGGGACAAAAGTGGTGTTCACTGTCATCAGCTTCCTGTGCTGAATGTCCCCTAATGTCCTCATCTGAATGGAAGCCGTGGGGCAGTAGAACCATGAGCTGTTTACGCCAGTTCAGATGAGACATAGTGCAACAATGCTCCACTAAGGCCAGCTAAATGAAGTTAAAAATGTGTGTGAACCAGTAAAACAAAGTGTCATTCCTTCAAAAACTATACACCATGCTCTGCTTTGCCTTATATTTTATCGAAGTCTTGAAGGAGTCCTCCGGTATTCAGCAATATTCACGTCATGCTTTCTGACTCAGGCACACTTGTGTCGTACTGCCTCATTGCTGAGTCTGCCGTGCATGTTTCATCGGAGATTGCCTTCTGTGGCTGTTACGGTTGGAAGTGGGAACTGCACTCAACTTCTCTGCTTCATTGCACTTGTATATTAGAGACCTGGATTATGGTGATAGATGTTTGTATTCAGTATACTAACACCAATATGTGAAGTTATTGTGTTGATTAGGGTTTCTTTTGCTATGGGAAGGAAAGGTTTATTTGGTTTATATATACTGAATCATGGTCTGTTTGGGAAGCCAGGGCAGGAACTCAAACCAGGCAGGATCCTGGAGGCAGGAGGGTGCGGAGAAGTGCTTGCTTAGCTTGCTCTCTCATAGACCCCATGATGAGCTCAGGGGTGGCCCTACTTATAGTGGGCTGGACCCTCCTAAATAGGAAAATGCCATACAGGCCTGCCTACAGCTCAGTCTTGTGGAAGCAGCCTCTCAACTGAGGTACCGTCCTCTCAGATGGTTCTAGCTTAAAAACTCGCCAGCACAGTTGCTAATTTGTGTGTGTCTGACATGGTCTGAAGCTCTCAATCCTCCTGCCTCAGCCTCCTGAGTTCTGGGATTACAGGAATGCACCCTCCTAATGCTATTTTTAACTACTCCAGGTAGTTCCAGGTATTGAAATACAGAGGATTAGAATGACATTTTAATTCTATTTATGAATTCTAAATGGTTGTATCCGGAAGTCGTGGAGAAACACGTACTAGCAAATTATTAAATTATTTTGCATATTAAAGTCTTTTTGACATATTTCTTCTTATTAAAGGATGCATGAATTCCTATTACTGGTTCTATAATACAGGTTTATAATGTTTCCTTCTTTCAAACAGTAGCCAATGCGACCGAAGAGAAAGAGCTTGTTATTTCAGTGTGATGCCTAGAACTGAAATGATGAGTTGTAAAAAGGTTTCAATATTTTGTTGCTCTTGTTTATCTGTATAGGATGGAAAGGTTATTTTTTTTCAAAGCAAGCCTGCAGGTTTACCTCCATTTTTTAAAACATTATTTGGACAAGATTTACCATCACCTAAAAAGGTATCTTTCCTGAGGGTCAGTATTTTCCTCTGAACTTGTTGTGGTTTAAATAGGAAAAGCTCTCATCCCATCCCCTGCCCACGAAAGCTCAGCCATTGAGGGCTTGGTCTGCATTTACTTGTGCTACTTAAGAAGGCAGCAGAAGCCTTAGGAGCCAGGGCCTAGCTGGAAGAAGGAGGTAAGTGGAGATGTGCTTCTGAAGGATGTGCCTAATTCCTGGTCCCTTCCTCTCTCCTGCCTCCTTTCTCCCAGGTGTGAGTAGCCTCTACTTCATGTTCCCATGCTATGATGGCCTCACAGCTGGCCACAGTCGACAGAGCCTTTGAAACTCTGAGCTACAACAAATCCTTCATTCCTTATTTATGTCAGGTATGTTTTTTGTTTTAAACAGCAATGAGAATTGTGTCTAAAACAGAATGTAACATGAAGGTTTAGTTCCTTGGACCAGCACAGTGATGGGAAAAAGTCCAATATGGCCATGGTGATCTCTGCCCGCTCCTGAGTGTGAGCAAAACTCATGACTGGCTTAAACTAATAAAATATGACAATAGGGCTTTATCTTCCATTACAAAGAGGAAAGGACTTTGTAGGTGTAAGGTCTCGAGGCAGTTTGACTCAGAATGAAAGAGAAATTCTACTGAATAGCCCTGACTCAGATGAGGTTGTGTGTGTCCATGTTCATGTAGATGTACATGTGTGTTCCTGCCTGTGCTGTGTTCAAGGGACAACCTCGGGAGCCAGACATCTTGTTTCTTTGAAAATAGGTGTCTTCTTGGCCCAGAGCTGACCTCGTAGGGGAGGCTGGCTGGCCTGTAAGCCACAGGGACTTGTCTGTCTCTCCCTTCCCAGTGCTGAGATTGTCATGTGTACCCCGCTGTACCCAGCATTTTCATATGGGTCCTAGATGCTCCAACTCAGGTTCCCATGCTTGCACGGGCAGCACTTAACCAGTGAGGCTATCTCCCCAACCTCAGCTGAGGTCTTCAGAAGAGAGCTGGGTCGTCTGGAAGGGGAGACTGAATGTCTTTTTCCATTGCTGGCTTGAAAGAAGGAAACTACCATAATAAAGAAATGAAGTGTTCTAACAGCCTATAGAAGCTTGGAAACAGATCCTTCCCGTCAAGCTTCTGGATGGGAAAGGAGCCTGACCAACACTGATCTAAGCGTGCCGGGACTCAGGGAGGGAGACGAAGTAGTCTGGGTGGTGGGGCACTCGTACCGCTACATACCGGTATTATTAATACATCAATTAAACTGGTCTCAGACGTATTCAAAATACATACTGACCACTCTCATGCCCTTCTTCCCAACCACCCCATCAACCCTCCTCTCCACAAATCTCTTACATTCGTCAGTATTTACTTTATTTGGTGATATTAGCCAAGGCTCTCTGTGTGACCATGAATTTGGAGTGTTCTCAGCAGTGGGTACACAACTAAGGACAGTAGTTCCTATCTCCCAGACTCTATCAATAGTTCAGAGGTAGAGGGTGGAGCGCAGGAAGCCCTTCCCACGTCCTGTTCTGTGACTTATTGTTGACAGAGCTGACCTTCTATGGGGTCCAATGCAGGTAACTGTAGTTGCTGAGTTAATAACTGCAATAGTTGTATTGAGTCTTTAGAATGGTGTTTCACAGACTCTGTCTCCTGGCTCGCTCTTCCCACATTCTCTTCTGAGGCTTATACTTGTACTTGTTTTGCTTAGGGCTGGACCCATAGTCGTTGCTTATTTTCTGCATCTTGAGCAGCCATGAGTTGTCTGTGCTCACCATTGTCCTTTGTGAGGAGAGGCTTACCTTACTGAAGCTGGGAGCCATTCTTGTCTATGGGAACAAACATAAATCGACAGGCAGTTCAACTGCTTTGTCGATTTAGTTAAACATCAAGAATAAGCTCCCCGCCGATCTGAGCCTGTGAACTCCGCAGACCTGCGTTGTTAGCGGGATTACAGAGGCAGGTATGAGTCAATCCCTGCCCCCCGCCCCCAGCTCCCCTGCTGTTTTCTTATGGAGCACCTGTGCTCAGACTTTTGATAGAAGCTCTGAAAGAGTAAATAGTATAATAATTTTGGGTGGGGGGATGGAGAGATGGTGCTGTGGTTGGGAGAACATACTGCTGTTGCAGAGCACCTAAGTTTGCTCCCAGGACCCATATCCGAAGGCTCACCAGTGCCTGTAATATCAGACCCCCAGGGGTCTGATGCCTCTGGCCCTCTGGGGCACCCGCACTCACATACACATACCTAACCCCAGCCCCTGTAATTTAAAATAAAATAATTTTTTACATTTATTTATTTTACTTTATGTTTATGTGTGATGTATGTGTGTACTATGTGTGCATATGTATCTGTGAGTACATATGTGTGGTGTGTGTATATGATTTGAATGTGTGATGTTTCTGTGTATGCTGTTTGTGTATGCTATATGTGTGTATGATGGGTGTGCATATGTGGTATGTGTGTGTATGTGTGTGTGTGTAAGAAAGAGAGAGGTGTGCACACAGGCACACATGTGGGGATGACAGAAGACAATGTCACGACTTCTGTCCTTCCACCACAGGGAATCTACAGGTCAAACTAAGATTGTCGTGATTGGTGGCAAAGGCTCTTACCTGCTGAGCCATCTTGCCCTGGGTATTGTTTTAAGCCACTAAATATGGGGTAATTTGTTACCTCCCATGTAAAACTAATACAATATCCCCAGTTCCACCATTTTGGGATTTAAGAATGACTTTCCCTATTGCAACTTTCTTCTGCTATAAGGAACCATAGTAATTTGACATAGTGGCATATGATGATAATGTCATACTCAGGAGGCAGAAATAGAGAGACTAGCAACGGGTCAATCTAGGCTATACTGAGAGAGAGAGGGAGAGAGAGAGAAAGAGGGGAGGGGAGTAACAGAGTCCTAGTGTTGGGGGCAGTTTGGACCAGCTTCCCCATGTTGCTTCCAGATGTTCAAATCTCATCAGCCAGTCAACAAGTCCAAATTAGAGACTAGAGTCCTTTAAGCCTCTCAATAAGAGAGTTTGTCTCAGAGGGCCTCCATCCCATGAGTGTTCTGAGAGGCTCTGTTCAACAGGCTGGTTCCTCGTGAGGAAGGGGAGTGGGTAACCCCCCGTTGTAGGCCTGTCCCTGCTTCTCACACAGGCTGCGAGTTTCCTCTCTGAAACAAAGGATGAGCCTCTTCGCACATGAGCTTCATTGCAGTTTTCTTCTTCCTCTTAAATGCTCTGTCCTTGAACCTCTTTCCCTCTGTTCTCATGGTCTTGATGACCTCGTCTGGTCTCACAGCCCTAACAGTTATATTCCAGTGGCTATCAAATGTATATGCAATCTGCTGAGCCTTGGAGCTTACTCGTCTTTGTCATTAAGCATCTCGAACTTCAAATGCAAAAGCTGCCCTGTTTCTTGTTCTTCTAAATCTGTTGCTGCTGTAGTTGGCATCACCATTTCTCCCACTGACTCTTCTGTCTCCGCCTCTTCCGCTCTCTAAGTAAATAATCAGTAAATACTGTTGGCTCTACTTCAAAATGTAAAGTCAGCAACCCTTTCTTATTTTCAGTGCTAAGTCCTACTCAGATGAATGTAGTCTCTACCATGTTCACCTCTAGAAGGCAAAGTGTAGAAGTCTTAACGCCTCTGCGCCCTCCAATACTACTGACCTGTTAAGCTATATTCTCTCTTTTAAAACTCACCACTGCTCATCCTGACACATCTACCTTTCCTAAAAAGTTTGGTTACCTGGTTGTTCTCTCCTGGCCATCCCAGTCCTTAAGGATAAGTTCAATGGTTAGAACAGTGGTTCCCAACCTGCCTAATTCTGTGTGACCTGTTAACACAGTTCCTCATGTTGTGGTGACCCCCAACCAGAAAACTGATTTTGTTGCTAATTCATAGCTGTCATTTTGTTACTACCTTGGGTCACAATGCACATGTCTGATGTGCAGGATATCTGATAGGTGGCCTCTGTGAAAGGGCCATTCAGCCCTCCAAAGGGTCAAGACCCACAGGTTCAGAACCACCGGGTTACAATTTACTGTTGGTCAGTGACCAGAATAGTGCCTTGCGTACAGTACAGCAGATCCTTAAGCATTTGTTTAATCAGATCTTGTGCTGAGCCGGGCAGTATGGCAGACGCCTTTAATCCCAGCACTTAGGAGGCAGAGGCAGGCAGATCTCTGTGAGTTTGAGGCCAGCCTAGAAACAGCCAGAGCTAAAACAGAGAAATCCTGTCTCAAAAAACCAAAATTAATTAATTAATTAATTAAGAAAAATGGTGTTGTGGTGAATAAATTAGAGACAGGGCTATAATCCTTCTGGCATCTTTGGACACAATACAGCTTTGCTTGTGATCTTATTAAAGCACAGAAGGTTGGGTACCCTAATCTGCATATTATTCTGCATACTCTCTCCATGCCATTCTAAGGGTTTGTTGCATAGGTTGTTTTTTTTTTTTTAACAAAACTGGTGTACTTCGTAAACTAACGATTAGTGATCGATACTAGCCTATGCTGAACTCAAAAACTTAATAGGCACAGAGATGCTTAATTGCCAAGTTCAAGGCTTGTCCTTTCAGTGTAGCATAAACAGATTATAATGATGAGGAAAAGTCTTTAATGGTGGTGAAGGTTTTGTTTGTTTTATACTAGGGACTGAATCCTTGTTATTCTCTACCACTGAAATCCCTGAATTCTGAAAAGGTTTTTGCCTGGGAGATTTCGAAAAGCAAAGATGGAGTTCAAACAAAGAAACCAAAAAAAATTGTAGGAGACTGAAAACAAAAGAACTGAAGACTCAAGGAAAGTTAGAACAGTCTTTATTACAATGTCAATTTTTACCCCTTTCTGTTCTGTATGAACACTTCTGTGCTTTATGGACCATATCAGTGTGTGTCAGAGTAATGGACTGTGTTCAACATTCTCTTGTTGACATATATGATTTTCACCATATGCTTTGGTTCATCTCCTTAAGCGGAAGGAGGAGAAGTAGTTTTGTTAATACCATTGGCCACTGAACACAAATGAGCCATGGATTTTCTCAGCTGGAGCTTCTGAGGGTGATCCAGCTGTCCTTTAGCCTGTAGGCGGCCTCACTGCAAACACAAGAAGAGATGCTTTGTAAACTTACCTGGTCTGTGTTTAAGGAAGTTTTGAAGTGATGCTGTACAATTAAGATTTGTGTAGCTACTTTGTATATGTGGCCAACTATGATAAATCTAGTTCAATGTCCTTCCAAGATGTGCATTATGTGCAAGATGTGTTTCTGTAAGGCGGGTTGTTTGTTAGCTTCACCCCTTAGTTTCTTTAATTGTCAAATAGTTATGAAACTTAGAAAAACAGAATTCTCTTTTCCCCAAAGACAAAATGGGCACAATCCCCACACAGGCAGAAGCTGAGGCTGTAGTGGCCTAAAGGGAATGGGATGAGGAGTAGGCATCAGCTTCCAATAGCACCCCACCCCCTACACATACACGTACATTCAGCCCAGCTGTTACCCTTGAGATGCTTTGATCACTGGAAATAAGGTTGTTCTCTAAGTACATTCTAGCTCTAACATTTTGTACTTATTAATTTTGTTATTCTGTTATTTTTCTGCAGTCATTGAAACATGTCATATCTTATCACTGAGAGAGAGAGAGAAACACACATACACACACAGAGAGAAAGACAGACAGTGTTTTTATCTTTAAAAAATTCAGTCACCAGAGAATGTGTCCAAGAATTCAAACCACGTTTTTCATAGCTTTGCTACTGATTTTAAAATTTCCATTATACCTCTGGAGTTCAGTTGAAGCTGTCTTACAACTTGCTGTATTAACATCAATACATTGTCTGGTTCCCAAATGCTACGCTGTATAGTTTGGCACTGTGCTCTAATAGGCCACACCTGGTAGCTGGTGGGAACTCAAGCATCGGAGAATCTCTACAACAGATGGTAAAACGACTAAGGCCAGGTGGGGTTCTTGTTTAATGACCATCTGAATTAAGTTCAGTTAATTTGGCATGTCTCTAATTATCCCTAGCAACTGGACCTTCTACCCCATTTTAGAAGTTTGGGTTTATATATTACACATAAACTATCAAAACAAGCCCATCTGTGACCCCGAAGCCATCCATGGGTGGCCTTGAGTCCAGCCACAGAGCCTTCAAGGCAGTCCCCTGAAATGCTTTGCAGTTTGCTTTTCTCTTGTCATTCATGACATGAGTATTTCCCTTCTCTCTTTGCAAAGTTTTTTGTTGTTAATAAAGAAAGCTTCTTCTAAACTAATATACTTATTTGCACAGTATTTAAAAATCAAGGATGTCTAGACCCATCTGGTGGCAGATGCCAATAATTCCAGAAGTAGGAATAAAGAGTATTCTTTTTCTAGTGATTTAAAAAAATGCAAATAAAATTTTAAAATGAGATTAACTGAAATGATATGTATTTGTTTAATACTTATCCTACATGGCACATGTAACAAACCATACATTGTTAATGAATGACACCCTCTTTACAGTTTCCACTCTAATTATATTTGTTCTAATTTCTTTCAGCTAAATAAAGCGGCTATGCTTATTTTTATTTTCTCTAACATTTAGAGTATCATTGGTAGTTTTAAGAAGAATGCTGTGCTTTCCAGTCCACCCACTGTGATGAAAAGTTTCTCAGAATTTCAGGGCAGCCACAGCTATACCCAGTATGCATGGTCCACCTCGGAGGAAGCAAGGCCTCTTGAGAAGAGTTTTGACAATGTGAATGATGTGTTTCTGCGTACTAAAGAGTTGGCTTTGATGTTACACAAGGATTTCTCATCTGTGTCGTTTTAAATACCAAACAATGACTTTCCAAAATCCACTTTAGAATGCCCTTACATTGTCTTTCATCCTCTGAAGGCTTCCTGTGTTTGTGAACATTCAAAGCAGCAACTGCAGCCTCAAAATCTGGACCCTCCCACCTTGGGAGACCTTAGTTAGCTGACAGTATCCAGTAACGAACATAGGCCAGAGCTCATGAAACACAGGGCCAGGCTGAAATGGTTCAGGAATGCAGCAGTTGGCTGGCAGACAGCATCTCAGAACTGGCCGTGGCTGACATGGATAACACTGGTGCTCCCAGAATTGGGCCGCAGTGCCAGGAAACATCCCACCACCCGCCACCACCCTCCACCACCCCTTGCCACTACCCTGTGCTTGTCTGCCGGAGGGCTGGGGGCCTTTACCAACTCCCAGTTGTCATTTGATCTCCATCTGGCTGCTGTCATTAGAGATGCCTTTTATCACTTGCCAGAAGTGTAAAGCTGAAGACAGTTCTGTTTCTCAGAGATCTTTGTTTTTGGCCCTTGCTTTTCTACTTTTCAAATGATTCTGTCTGAAGGTTCCCCATCATTGGAAAAAATAAATAAAAGACTCACCAGAGTATTTACCCAAGAGTTATCACAGTTACTGCTAAGTGAACCACACTTAGCAATAGATTTTTTAAAAATCACCATGTGTGTTAACGATCATGTGTATGGGTACAGATGCTTGTAGGTCACAGAGAGCACACTGACGTCAATCTCATGCCATCTTGTTTGAGACAGGATCTCTCATTTGCAGCTGCATAAGCCAGGCTAGCTGGCTCGTGAGCCTCTGTGAATTCTGTCTACCTCCTACCTCAGGTTAGCGGTACTCACTACCACATCAGGCTTTACCCGGGTTCTGAAGATTTGAACTCAGTCATTTTCCCAGGCCTGGCAATAGATCTTTTAAAAATAGAACTTCTAGAGGTGGTCTGTGGCTTTGTTGGCTTCAAACATAGTTTTCAACTTTGTGTGATTTTTTAAATATAAACATGAGCTTTGCTTGTATGAGCTCCTGCAGTAGCATGTTTTTGAGGTTGTAGATCATAACATCCCCTTGTCATGCAATGATGTGGGTCTCCACAAATTAAACAAGAAGTGTAACAGTAATGTGTGCCATGGACTCGGACTTCTGACAGTCTAACTATCCAAGAGTGGCAGAAGAATGAATTCTGACATGATTCTTCATGTACTTCACCAACTAAATGTTCTGCTTTCTGCCAAATGACTTATTGTTGTGATCAGCTGGTAGCTAGGATTCAGGTCTCAATCAGGGAAGCTCCTCAGGGTGTGGCTTCATGTTCCACACATGCTGCTGCAGCAGAGGATGCTGGGTATCATAGGCTCCACACATCTCCCAACGAACACAGAACACTGGCTTTACATAACAAATTAATCCTTTAGGAGAGAATTATAAAAAACCTTTATGTATTTCTTAGTACGCAGTTTATTTAAAAATTAAAAGACAACTTTCTGAACAACTCCATGCTATGTACATGTGTGGAAATAATTTGGAAGGCCGTGTGTTGAAATGTAAGCAGTGTTCCTCTGTGAGTGTAGGATCACAAGTCACGCTGTGTTTTTCCTTACCAGTCTTTATTGATGTTTTCCTTAATAAACATATTTAACTTAGAACATTTTGAAGTGAGGCTAGAGAGATGGTTCATCAATTAAGAGCATTTGTTGCTCTTGTGAAGGACTCGGGTTCAATTCCCAGCACCCACAAAGTGGCTCACAACTGTCTGTAACACCAGTTTCAGGGACACTTGATACCCTCTTCTGGTCTCTGTGGACATTGCACACACATGGTGCACAGACAAAACACCCATAGTAGAAAATAATAAAGTAATTAAACTTTTGGATTAAGATGCTTTTGAGGCAAAACTTATCTCCAGTGAAGCACAAGAAGCTGTGTAACCCAATAAAGAAATAAAGGCGAATCAAACTCTGACACTAACAGTGGTATATTCCATTAAGACATGTAATGCTTGGACCGTGCCAGAAGACGTCCGCCAGCCCATGCCACTCAATCTCTGCACCCCAGAAGCAATTTCTGTTTTTACTCAATCAGAACAGTTAACTTAGGTCACTTATTTTTATTAAGTCACACATGTGCATATATATACACACACAAATACACAATACACACACATGCACACATGTATACACACAAATACACACACATACAAACACACAATATGTTGTTTGGTTGGTTATTTGTTTTTGAGATGGAGTCTTACTACACAGTCTAGGGCTCGAGCTGTCTCAAGTTTTCAATCTTTGTACCTCAATTTCCTGAGTCTTGGAATGACAGATAATCATCTCTGCCTAGTTCCACACAGTTTGTGTTTATGTGTGTGCACATGAGTGAATGACATGGCATGAATGTGGAGGTGGGAAGCCAGCTTTGTGGAATCAGTTCTCTCTTGCCACATTTATTTTCTGGGGATGGACTTAAGTCACCAGCCTTGAGTGTCAAATACCTTTACCTGCTGAGTCATCCAGCTCAGGAGACCTTAGAGAAGCCAGAAATAATCATAAGATGCTACAAAATCCATTACCTTATTGCAGTAGAGAAATGGAAGATGGTGCTAGACAGTGTGTTCTAGATAAGTACTAAAATTCTTTCACTGTGTCCCTTTTGACATTGCACACCTGAGTAAGGCACTGACTCAGTAAGTAATTGTGAACACAATTCATTAGTCAACACACATTTACTTGTTCTTGGACGATTTCTTACTGTGTCATGGTTTTGATCAACTCTGGTAAAACTATAGACACAGTCCCTAACCCCATGGAGGGGATCTTGTGGGGAAGGCTGGTGCTGCTTAAGAATGGGTAGACTAGAACTTTGGAGAGATCAAAGAGGAAGGAGATGGGCAAACCTAAAGGAACAGAGCAAGAATTGTGCTTTGGCTAATGACTATTCATGATAAATAGATAGTAGGTATCAAAAGTGACTCCAGTTGTATAAGTTATATAAGCAACTTAGTTAATGGCAGGAGCAGCTAGTTTTATTTTAATCATAGGTAATGTAGAGGGGGTCCATGGCTCCAGGATCAACTGGGATGGGGATCAGACCTCTATTGTCTGGAGAGGCAAAGGTGGCCTGACAGATGATACATGGTGATATGAAGAGTTGGAGGGAATTGTACTTAGTGCCCACTCGTTCTTCTCTTGGGTTTCTGTTCTTCCTCCTGCCCATGCTCTTCAGCTCCTCATATCCAATCTGAGTGTCTAATGGCTCATCCCTGCTTTACACATCTGTGAGTTCATTCATCCTGCTAACCTTACAACACAGCTATGCATTCCATTTTAGACTGAGTAAAGTGAAAGAGAGAGAGATTAAATAACTCACCCAGTATCAGAACTGTAACCTCACCCATCTGAGCTGAAAAGTTGAAAACTGCAGCCCAGTTAGCCCATTATCTAAAGTACACAGTCCTGTAAAGGGACATGTAAAATATTAAGCGTGTGGGATAGGTGTAGCTCAGTGATGGAGTTTCTGCAGAGCACACTCAAGACCCTAAGCAATAGGACGGTGGGAACATTGCATTTAAAATGGAACGGTTGTTCCCAGAAGCAGGAGGCAAGCTGCAGAGTCCCCTGCTCTTCTTGATTTGAAAGATTACTTAATACAGACAATTATAAATTCTGTGCAGATACCTTGACTATTACGATGTGTGAATTGATGTCCTAGCTCCTGAGGTTTGCTATCAGCAAAGGGGTAAAAGGAAAGTCGGGACGGGCAGCTTACAGCAAATGAACTAAAGCATGAGAACCTGAACAAAAGAATGCAGCGCCAGAGGGTTGAACAGGAGGAAGTTAGCTGTGGGAAGCACTTTCAGCCTCCTGAAATTCGGCATTTACTCTCCGTATCCGTGAGCGGGCCCTGCCAAAGCGCAGGTGCACTCCTGTCACTCTTGTTTGTATATCAGACAAACAGGGTTAGCACACCAAACGAAAGGCAGGAAGCTTCCCGAGAAGAGTTTGGTAACTGAGAAATCTCATCTGAAGGATGACAGGATCAGTTCTGACTCATGGGGAACTCCAAGGGGGTATTTGGAAGGAGGCCAATGTTAAATAAATAGGTTCTTGACCCACTCATGCAAGTTCCAGAAATGGAGATCTACACAACAGCTTCATTTCTTGCATTTTGTGCCTTCTGTTGGATGGGCTTTCCTAAAAACGATAAGATGGTGTTAAATAATTAGAACACACAACATTTTAAACTGGTCTGACAGACCAAAGGGAGAATGGTGTTGTATCTTGAACGTGGTAACTTCTGCAGAACTCGCCCATGCCTCTCTCCTTGAGAGCGCTTTGTGCACCCTGAGTGTTAACGTTTCCAGCCACCTTCCTACTCAGTTATCAGTGCTGCCTTTCCTGGATATCTCTGGTACAAAGGCCAAGTTCAAGGCTACCACGCAATCACCACTGCTGCTGAGCTGGCCAGCATTTCCTCTCTTACCCTCCCATCTGCTCCTGGCAGGACTACCAGAAGAGTCTGCAAACTAATCCCATCAGGTTACGTCACTGCTAAGAAGCCCTCTGAGGCTATGGGACAGACTCCAGCCTCCCTGTATGATCTGGCCCACTGGCCTTGCCAGTATCATTTCCTGCCTCATAGAGTTCTGCTTAGGTACTTCTTGTTCCAGCAATTCTAAAGCATCCTTGGTAGCTATCAGGTCTGGCTTTGTGAGTGTGACACCTGTTCAGTTGCACAAAGCTTGGAAGCACTTCCTGTTTGATTTAATAACTGTTATGAAAGTGTTAATAACGTGTGCCCAAGGGTGCCGACAGCTTCACTTTCTGTTGTGCCCAACAACATAGGTAGCTGGTGCTGGAACCCAAAACATGTTGTTTCATTCCTCTATGCTGCTTGGGGTTTTTGTCTCAGCCTGGTATGTCTCTCCCTTAGCTCCAGTTGGAATGGTCTTTCTTTAAAACCCAGTTAGAACGCTGCTTCTTAGAGCTGGTATCCCTGAAAGTGCGTCCTTCTGCCTCTTGTACCCATCACTCCCCCATTCTGTTCTGCCTCTTCATGTTGTACGTAAACCTTGCATAACCCTGTATGGTGATTAATCTCCTTACCTGCCTGTCTCCTTTCGTAGACTTTGAACTCCTTAGGGATGGGTTCATGCAAGGACTAGGCAGTAGACTGTCATAGTTAAGAACTGTAGAAAATGACTACCTGGCTAGGTGTGACCCTGGAGAAACTGCTCAACTTCTCTGTTACTTAGTTTCTTTCTTTAGTGGTAGGAACGAATGTACCTTGAATGGATAATTCCTACCAAGTATTCAAAAAGGGAACAGCATTTAGTAGGCAGCAGAATAACTGTTACCTATTCCTGAGCATTGTTCTCTTCATGTTCCTTTAACCTAGCACAGTCTACAGTCAACAGAATATTTATTCCTTATGAGCTAAGTATGCTCTGTGTTGGCTTCCTACACTACAAAGTAAAGAAAGTCACGGCTTCTGTCCTTGAGGAGTTGACTTTTATCAGGGAGAGGAACATGCAGTTGAGAAACATGGTCCAGTGTGATAACATGCTAAGTGCAGAATATGTTAGCACACAGGGCCAAGCATTCAAACCAGCCTGGGGAGAGGAAACTCAATTGGAATTGTATAGAATGAGTAAGAGTCAGCTAACTGTAGAAAGGGAGATTATTATAGGGACAGAGATCACACGCAGAAGCACAGTTTTGTACACATTTTCAGATCTGCATGTCCTTCTGGAGCAGGTGGTGTCTGACATGTTCTGCAGGCACTAGAGGGTCAGGCAGGAGTAAGCAGGTAAGCTCCCATGCTGTCCTGTAGGTGGGACACCGACTGGGTGTAGAGAATTGGCTGTAGGTCACTCTGCTAGACACTGAGGATACCAAGACACAAGGATATGGCTTCTGTGCACAAGAAATCTACAAGAACTCATTAGAGTTTTACTTTACCTTTTAAAGGTTTTGTTTTATTACTTAGTATGTGTTCATGTGCGAGTGTGTGGCATATGTGCATGGGTGCCCATGGAGGCCAGAGGAAGGCGTCAGCTCTCCTGGAGCTGCAGTTGCAGGTGACTGAGCTACCCAATGTGGGTACTGGGAACCAAACCCTTGTCCTCTGCAAGAGCAGCAAGTGTCTTTAACCACTGACCCTCTCTCCAGCCCTTCATTATAAATTTCTTCAAGGACAAATAAGGTTGATCTTAAGTCTATGGAGCCTTCTCAATTCAATGGTGAAGCATGCTCACTGTTTATTTCCTGGTCCTGTATAGAAATCCTTCTATATGTATCTGCTTTGAACATGCTCCTTACATCAAAGATGGATGAGTTGGTTTCTGCTTAGAGAGTTTCCCAAAGTTCAGGAACACTAGCTGTTGAAACTCCCAAGAAACTCCAAGAAACTCCCAAGCTCACTGCCACAACTACTAGAAAGTCAGAACTATGCTTTTCAAAGCCTGAAAAAAAAACTAGATTAAAAGCCTGGGTTTTTTTCAGCTGTTATCATGTTTCCTTTTTGTACAGCTATTCCTAAACCTCAAATTCTTATTTGTAAAATCAAGATAATAATATACTTTGACTGTTTATCTGTTCAGTCATGCAAAGACTATCTTACAAATGTTTAGTGTGTACCAGACATTGATGCAGGCACTAAATAAATAACATTCAATTGGAAACGCTGCTCCAATTCTAATAAACATATAACTTGGGAATGGAGGAGCAATAAATGATCTTGGTGCTATGATGAAAAATAAGGGAGGGTATTTAAATCGGACATTCATTGTTACAGTAAAATGCTGGAAGCGGGCTCACCGTCCTGGAGGTCCAAAGTCTAAGGACCATTGTACCAGTTCCTGTAAAGGCTTCTACGCTGCAACATACATGGTAGAATAAATGTGTATCTCTGTCTATGTGGTTTCTCTCCTCCTTTTAAAGACACTAGGACCCAGTCAGAGGGCTCCACCTGAAGGACCTAACAAATGAAATAGAACCCCAAATGCTATAGTTGGATAAGTAATTAGAATGTTATGTGAGTTTACTCAACCACATCCAATTAAAGCAACAGGTAGTTCATGTGGGAAGAAGTCAGCAGAGGCTTCTGTGCAAAGGTCATAGGCTATAAAGGGCAAACACTCTGTAAATAAAAACGGGGAGACTGTTTCAGAGAAGGAAAGCAGTTTGCACCTGAACAAGGCCCTGAACTGGTTGAGCAGAGTTCTGTGATGGAAAAACAGGAAGTAGCATAGTAGGTTGAAAACTGAAAAGCAGGACATTATCTTAGAAAGTGGGTACTTCTTACCCTAAACAGCAGCAAATTCACTCCTGGGAATATCCTATAGAGAAATGCTTGTTTGTGTCCACCAGCAGACACCTGTGAGAATGTGTTAATTGTTGTTCACATCAGCATAAAACTAAATAAGACAAGCATAGAAAGAAGGAAAGCCTCGTACACTCATCCAATAAAAATTCTTTTCAAGCCGGGGGTAGGGGTGCATGCTTTTAATCCCAGCACTCGAGGCCAGCCTGTTCTACAGAGTTTTGAAACACCCAAGGCTACACAGAGAAACCCTGTCTCAAAAAAAGTTATTCAAAAGTTAGATGGGGGAGATAGTCATCAAGTCTCACCCCTAGATGAGGAGCTATTGACAACTGATGGGTCCTGAGGGAGAGCATGTCAGTTTTCTTGGAATGGCTCCCCTGATAGGTTGTCAGTGTTCTGTTATTGGTCCTACATCCGTGCACATACTGGCAGCAATAAGAGTTTGCAGTGGGTTTTAAAAAAGAGCATGTGATACTGGGAGGAAAAAGTGGTAGTAAAGGGTAAGAAGGAGTTGGAGGTGAGGGAGTTGATGTGAATTTGATCAAAACACATTATATTCATGCATGAATTTCTCAGATAAAAAACAGAGGAAAGGAACAGGCAAAGTGAAAACAAGTGAAATATAGTTATGCAAACCAGCAGACTGAAATCGTATAAAGAATACTTTACATGGAGTAAATACACCATTAAAAAACAGCTGGTGGTTATTATTTACTATACATTTAAAATAATCTTACTATTCCATATCTATCCTTGAAGTGTTTTTAAAAGACAGAGAAGAGAAAACTTCTGTCAGGATCTTGGAGCAGATAGTAAATCTACCCTTTCTTTAGCAACTGGAAACTTTGTAAACAATGATTTCAGAAAGTGGGCAAGCAGCAGGACTCTCCTCGTAAGGTGACATTTCAGTGGTGCTTCCAGGCTTCTGCCTGGGAAAAGAAAGGGGTCTTCAAAGCAGAGTCAGTGGTCTCTTCTGACTGGAGGGAACAGAAAGTGAAGTTGCAGAATAAGGTGACCACAACTTACAGGACAGAGTGATCCTGGGTGGACAGCCGGGCAGGAGAGCTCTAAGAATTTACAGGAGGATTCACTTCATGTCTTTGGCTATATGCTAACCCTTGCAAGAATGACAGGGAACACCTGAGGTCAGAGGAAAGGCTTTCCAAAAATAAGAAGGCAGAATAATTTCTAGACCTCACAAAGATTGAGAGAGGTTTTTGTTCC
The DNA here is from genome assembly GCA_028658305.1 of Pachyuromys duprasi. Lineage (NCBI taxonomy): Eukaryota > Metazoa > Chordata > Mammalia > Rodentia > Muridae > Pachyuromys > Pachyuromys duprasi. The sequence goes on along the minus strand of CM053763.1, from coordinate 63,479,534 downwards.
CACAATTCAAAGTAGAAAGACCTCGTAATGCTTGAAGCTTCGGGAGGAACCTTAGATGTAAAATACCCTGGTCGTGGGCTTAAAGGGCTGTGATAGCCCCCCCAAAATATAAGGCTTGGCGGAATGCTGGAAAAGACCCAACTGTGATCCAAATGGCCTGGCTGTCTGCCAGAAGGAAATATAACAATGTTAAAAAAAAAAACACAAGGAAATCTAGAAACTAGCCACAGAAGTCCATTATGCCCAGCATATGATTTAAAAATAGAGAACTAGGACTGGAGAGATGGCTCAGAGGTTAAGAGCACTGGCTGTTCTTCCAGAGGTCCTGAGTTCAATTCCCAGGACCCACATAGTGGCTCACAACCATCTATAGTGAGATCTGGTGCCCTTCTCTGACATGCAGGTGTACATGCAGATGGAACATTGTATACGTAATAAATAAATCTTTAAAAAATAGGGAACTACAAGGCAAAACTATAATAAGAAATGAGCAGTCTTGACCTAGAATATGGGTAAAAATACAAGCAATAGGAACAGAAACAGAAATGATACCAGTGGTGACCTAGTAGACAGGAATGTTCAAACAGCCATTATAAATATGCTTGGTGTATCCAGAAGGCAGGAAGAAATCAGCACGAGTAGGAAATCATTTGAAAATGTGAAGAACATCCAAGTGGAACTTCTAGAAATGAAAACTACCATATTGAAAGTGAAATTTTTGTTGGATGAGTTGTGCCTTTGATTGTGGGGGCTGTGTATTCCTCCTTCCTTTCCTGTGCAGTCTAATGTTAACTGGCTTTTGATTGGTGTGTTTGGTCCAGGCACATTGGGAGCAACTATGAACATTTTGAATAAATAGACCTGTTTGCTCTGATTCCCTATTCATTTCACTTGTTTTGGTTTTGTTGTTGTTTGTCTATCCCTCCTTTACTTTTTTGTGTGTTCAGAGTTACTTTTTTTTTTGTATTCCACTTTAATTCTTCTTCTGACTTGTAATTGCACCGTTAGTGCAGGCCTCTAAAACCAGGGTGCTTCTTTAACTTATCCCGCTGTAGATGAAGGAAATGCTAGTGCATTTCTGCTAATACATGGCCAGTTTAGTAGCATTTCTTTCCCTCTGTGCCATTATATACACACACACACACAATTATATGTATAATATTATATAATGTTGTGATGCAGTATTACAAGATTTGTTTCAGAGAGTCATATATACAGGGCTGGGGAGATGGCTCAGGGAATGAAGTGCTTGCTGCACAGGCATTAAGACTTGAGCTTGGATCCTGGTGGCCGGATAAAACCTGGGTGTGGCAGCGTGTGCCTGTTGTCCTAATGCTGGGGATGGTGTGGGGAAAGTCAGGAGGATCCCAGCGAACTTATTAGTCAGTCAGTGTAGCTGACACTGACCGCTTCAGGTGAAGTGAACACACGGGTTAATATGCCCACCCACTTAAGTGTGCACATAACACATACATACCGACACATCCCAAAATATAAGAAGTCATATATTTTGAGAGAGATTAAGAGAAAATATGTAGCAATGTACACTGTTTTGTATCCATGTTTGTGTTACAATGATAGTGTTTCATTCCTCTTTTCAGTCCCAGTTCTCATCTGAGAGCCCGTTCCTGCGGCCTGATCACCTTCCTTAATTCTGGCCGGAACTGTCATCATTCATCTTTACTGTATTTATTTTATTTAGATATATAAGGATATATATTTCTTGGCTGTTGGTTTTTAAATTGTTTTGTCCTTGAATATACTAACTCAGTCTTCTGGTGGCAATTGTTGTTTTTGAGGTGTCATTAGCTATGGTTTTCAGCCTTTAATCAGGTAATTTTTCCCCTCATATGTATGTGTGTGTGGTGTGCATGTGTGCATTGGGTGCATGGTAATATGTGTGTGGGTATGTGTGTGTGGTGTGCATGCATGTGTGGTATGTGTGGTGTAAATTTCATGCATGGACATGTGTGTGTGTGTGAGAAAGAGAGACAGAGACAGACAGAAACAGAGAAAGGCACAAGACTGATGTGAAAAGTCTTGCTGGGTGACTCTCTGCCTTACTCACTGAAGCAATGTCTATGGATTGTACCCAGTTCTCAGTGGTCTGTCTGCCCTGGCTGGCCATTTGCTGCAGGGATATCTGTCTCTGCTTTCTTCAGTTGGGCGGTGCTGGTGCACACCTGTGATCCCATCACCCAGGAGGCAGAGGCAGGCAGATCTCTATGAGTTGGAGGCCAGCCTGGTCTACAAAGTGAGTACCAGGACAGCCAAGGCTACACAGAGACACCCTGTCAGGGGGCAGAGGGGGGCGAGAGGCAAAATAGACTATGTCATGTGACTCCACACAGGGCTCTAAGGCTCTGTTCAATTTTCTTTTTTCTTTAGAATAGTTTGTGCAGCCACATCCTTAAGTTCATGGGCTGTCTGATGAGGAGCCCAACTGTTTTCACTCACTGTTAGCACACAGCACCTTGCTTATTTGAACACACACGTTTTAAATTCCATATACATTGGCGGATGTCATGGTACTCACCTTTAATCCCACTTCTTGATGAACAGAGGCAGTGGAATATCTGAGTTTGAGTTCAATCATGATGAGTTCCAGGTCACCCAGTGCTACATAGTAAGACTTCTCTCGCTTGATTAATTAAAAATGAAATTTCTTATACATATCTGTAAAAGATGCCTTTGAATATTATTTTCTTTTAAGATTTTATTTCTTTATTATTCACTTTCATCCTGGTTGTAGCCCCATCCCTCCTCTTCTCCCTCCCCTGACCCCTATTCCTCAAATAGGGGAGCTTCCTTTCCCATCCACCCCAGCTCATCAAGTTGCAACAGGACTGAACCTGTGGTCTGGCAAGGCAGTCCCGCTAGAGGGAAGTGATAAAAAACATAGCAAGTGAGTCTGTGTCCAATGCATTCTCCAATTCCCTTACTAGAGGACCCACATGAGGCCTAAGCTGTCCTGCAACATCTTTGTAGGGGTCTAGGTCCAGTTCCTGCATGGTCCTTGGTTGATGCTCCCATCTCAGCAAGCCCCCCTGGGCTCTGGTTAGTCGGCTCTGTTGGTCTTCTTGTGGATCTCCTGTCACCTCCAGGTCCTTTTCTCTTTCCTCCCACTTTTCCACAAGACTCCCTACTCATCACCCAATGTTTGGCTGTGAGTCTCAGCATCCGTTTTGACGAGCTGCTGGGTAGAGTCTCTCAGAGAAGTCTGTCATGCTTAACAGAGTATCCTTTGTAATGTCATGGGCTGGCACTTCCTCATAGGGTAGGATTTCGATTGGTCCAGGCATTGTTTGGGCAGTCCCTCAGCCTCTGATTTATCTGCTCCATAGTTTTCCCTGCACATCTTGTAGGCAGAGTAAATTTGGAGTCAAAGTTTTTGTGAGTGGATTAGTGTTCCCGTCCCTCTACCAGGAGGCTAGTCTAGTTAGAAGATGTCCTCTTCAGTCTCTGTGGCCTCTGCTACGAGGAGTCCCCTTGAGTGCCCCTCACATCCTCCCAGGAGCCTGCCCTGACTGAGGTCTCCAGCTTGTCATGGAGATGCCCCCACCCTCAGTTTCTCTTTTCTCTTCAGGTCTCTGCCCTCTCGCCCCAGCTCTCCCCAGGTCTGATCTCCACCCTCCTAATCCATATGATCCCTCTCCTACCTGTTCCCTCTCTTCAACCACTACCTCTGTCTATTCTGTCTCTTTTTCCAAATGAGATTTATGCAACCTCCCATGTATCATCCTTATTATCTATCTTCTTTGTGTCTATGCCTTGTAGTATGTCTATCCTGTATTATATGGCTAAAATCCGCTTATAAATGAGTACTAACATGTGTGTCTTTCTGGGTCTGGGCTACCTCACTCAGGATGATCTTTTCTAGTTCCATCCATTTGCCTGCAAATTTCATGATTTCTTTGTTTTTAATAGCTGAGTAGTATTCCATTGTGTAAATGTGCCACAATTTCTTTATCCAGTGTTTGGAAGAGGGACATCTGGGTTATTTCCAGCTTCTGGCTATTATGTATAAAGCTGCTGTGAACATGGTTGAGCAGGTGACCTTGCTATGGTGGAGCATCTTTTAGGTATATACACAGGAGTGGTGTAGCATGGTCTTGACGTAAAGCTGTTCACAATTTTCTGAGAAAGCACCAGAACGATTTCCAACGTAGTTGTACAAATTTACTCTCTCACCAGCAGTAGAGGAGTGTTCCCCTTTCTCCACACTCTTGCCACCACATGCTGTAGCTTGAGATTTTGATCCTAGCCATTCTGACCAGAGTGAGATGGAATCTCAGAGTCGTTTTGATTTGCATTTCTCTGATGACTAAGGCAGTTGAGCATTTCTTTAAGCACTTTTCAGCCATTCGAGATTGCTCTGTTGATAATTCTGTTTAGCTCTGTATCCCATTTTTAAATTGGGTTATTTTGTTTACTGGTGATTGATTTCTTGAGTTCATTATATATTTTGAATATTAGCTCTTTGTCAGACATAGGATTAGTGAAGAGCTTTTCCTAATCTATTTCATTTCATTCTATTGATAGTGTCCTTTGTCTTACAGAAGCTTTTAAATTTTAAGAGGTCCTATTTATTAATTGTTAATCTTAGAGCCTGTGTTGTTGGTGTTCTGTTCCAGAAGTTGTCTCCTGTGACAATGAGTTTAAGGCTCTTCCTCACTTCTCTTCTAATAGATTTATTGTATCTGGTATTATATTGAGGTCTTTGATCCACTTGGATTTAAGTTTTGTGCAGGGTGATAAATATGGATCTATTTTCGTTTTTCTACACGTAGACATCCAGCACCATTTATTGAAGATGCTGTCCTTTTTTTCCATTGTACGGGTTTGGCTTCTTTTGTCAAAAGCGAGTGTCTGTAGGTGTGCGGGTTTATTTCCGGATCTTCAACTCAATTCCGCTGATCCACCAGTCTGTCTCTATCCCAGTACCATGCAGTTTTTATGACTCTTGCTCTGTAATACAGCTTAAAGTCGGGAAGGAGACACCTCGAGAAGTTCTTTTCTTGAATCGGATTGTTTTAGCTAGTCTGGGTTTTCTGTTTTTCTATATGAAGTTGAGAATTGTTCTTTCAAGGTCTATAAAGAACTTTGTTGGTATTTTAATGGGGATTGAATTGAATTGAATTACTTTTGGTAAGATGGCCATTTTTACTATGCTAATCCTACTGATTTATAAGCATGAGACATCTTTCCATCTTCTGACATCTTCTTCAATTTCTTTCTTCAGTGACTTGGAGTTCTTGTCATATAGGTCTTTCACTTGCTTGGTAAGAGTTACACCAAGATAGTTTGTATTACTTGTGGCTATTGTGAAGGGTGTAGTTTCCATAATTTCTTTCTTGGCCCGTTTGTCATTTGTATACAGGTGGGCTATTGATTTTTTTTTCATTTAATCTTGTATCCAGCCATTTTGCTGAAGCTGTTTTTCAGCTGTAGGAGTTCTCTGATGACAAGGCCCTTCACAGCTTGCACAATGGCATCCTTGTCAATACCAACCATCTCCAGTAGCTCAGCTGGTTTTCCACATCGTGGTGCTTGGCTGACAACCAAGCAAGTGACAGTGACTCCAGGTTCATCCACTATGGTAGCAGACACTTCCTCACCTATGCCCCCTTTGTAGTAGTGATCCTCCACCATGAGGATCCTGCTCTTGGTTGCTTGGGCACTGTGGAGAATGAGCTTCTTGTCCAGGGGCTTGATGGTGAAGGGGTCCAGCACACGGAGGCTGATCTTCAACATCTCTGCAGCAGCCAAGGCTTCATGCAGAGTGACACCAGCCCCGATCACTGTCACCTGGTCATCCTTGCTCTTCAGAACCACCTTGACTTGGCTAAACTGGAAATCCTCATTGTTGCTGTAGCTGATGGCATTTTTCTGTTCAGCTGATCCAGATGAAGCAGATGCCCTTCATACTGACCACTAATTCTACTGCCTTCTCTGTTGCTACTCCATTGCTTGTATAAAAGACAGTAGACATTGGGGACTGACCAAAACATAGCCGGGTCTTCCAGGGCCATCTGAGAGGGTCCATCTTCCCCAATGGACATACCACAGTGCGAGCAGCAGAGGTTGATGCTGCTCTCAGAGATGGCTGCCACGTGAATCTGGTCAAAGGCCCGTGTAAAGAAGGCTGCAAAAGCGCTGCGGAAGGGTGCTGTCCTGTTGCGTGTGGCACAACCTACAGCAATGCTCACCATGTTTTGCTCGGCAATTAGTACTCAATGAAACGGTCAAGATCAGGTAAACAAATTAAATAGTCCTGTATCTCCTAAGGAAATAGAAGCAGTCTCCTAACAACAACAACAACAACAAAAAGCCCAGGGCCAGATGGTTTCAATGCAGAATTCTACCAGACCTTCAAAGAATAATTAATATCAATACTCTTCAAACTATTCCACGAAATTGAAACAGAGGGACCATTACTAAACTCATTCTGAGGTCACAGTCACCCTGACACCTAAACCACACAAAGACCCAACAAAGAAAGACAATTTTAGACTGATTTCCCCTATGAACATTGATACAAAAATACTCAATAAAATACTTGCAAACCAAATCCAAGAACACATCAAAGATATCATCTACTATGACCAAGTAGCCTTCGCCCCAGGCATTCAGGGGTGGTTCAATATATGGAAATCCATCAATGTGATCCATCATATAAACCCACTTGATCATCTCCTTAGGTGCTGAAAAAGCATTTGACAAAATCCAACACCCATTCATGTTTAAAGTCTTGAAGAGACCAGGGATACAAGGCACATACCTAAGCATAGTAAAGGCAATATACAGCAAGCCTATAGCCAACATCAAACTCAATGGAGAGAAACTTAAATCAATCCCACTGAAATCAGGGACAAGGCAAGGCTGCCCACTCTCTCCATATTTCTTCAACATAGTACTTGAAGTCGTAGCTAGAGCAATAAGACAAGTAAAGGAGATGAAGGAGATACAAATTGGAAAGGAAGAAGTCAAAGTATCACTATTCACAGATGATGTGATAGTATACATAAGTGACCCCAAGAATTCTACCAAGGAACATCAACAGCTGATACACATCTTCAGCAAAGTGGGTGGATACAAAATTAACAAAATAAATAGGCTGAGGAAGAGACTGGGGAGGCAATACCCTTAACAATAGCCCCAAAAAACATAAAGAATCTTGGAGTAACTAACCAAGAAAGTGTCAGATTTTAACAGAAAAAAAAGTCTCTGAAGAAAGAAATTGAAGAAGATATCAAAAGATGGAAAGATCTCCCATGCTCATGGATTGGTAGGATTAACATAGTGAAAACAGCCATCCTACCAAAAGCAATCTGCAGATTCAATGCAATGCCCATCAAAATGCCAACACAATTCTTTGCAGGCTTTAAAAGAACAATTCTCAAAGTCATATGGAAAAACAAAAACCCCAGAATAGATAAAACAATCCTGTACAATAAAAGATCTTCTGGAGGTATCACCATTCCTGATCTCAGGCACACTGGTGTCCACTGTGTAATTATGGCATGACTGATATGGGAGTAACAAGTTCTGATTGAACTTGAAACTTCTTCACAGGAGGGAGTTCACAAATGGTACCTAGTCAAGAGCTTCTCCAGGAAAGTCACCCACACAGTGGGTGACTGCGTGGCTTTGCTAAATGAACAGGATGTACCTGTCAAATTGCCTTCTAAATATTTATGTTGCTGTTGTCATCTTTGGTCAGAAAAGCTCCTTTTTCAAGTAGGTATCAGTTACTGCAGAGACTCAAGAGATTTAAGTGCAGAGAATAAGTGACTCTTGAGTGCTCTGTCCTAAGTTGGAGAATTATGTCATCCCTTCCAATGCTCAAGGAATGTCAAAGAAGAGAGAGCAGAAAGAATGTGAGCTGTAAAGGAAGAGTGTTGTAGAACACCATTGTCTGAACAAGATGTGGGCATTGTCCTCTTGAACTCTTAGTAGTCATGATTCCTTACAGGAGATGAGAACAGGTAGAGGGTCTACTGACCTTTCATCATAGATGGGGAAGGGCTAACGAAGCTCACTATGCCTTGATGATCTAAGACAGCCAATGGTTGCTAGTGGAGGAAGACAGATTTTCTTCAGTGATGTAGCCACTAGTGAGTTGCCCGTGCTCCTGTAAATAACCCTAATTAAACTCATTGGCTCACATATACCCACAAGCATGAATGTAGAAAGAGGGACTAGTTGGGAAGAAGATCAATTCCAGTAGGAAGGGGACAAAATAGCATAATGGAGATTGATATAATCAAGATATATACATGCAGGAAAATGTCATAATGAAATCCATTATTATGCTGTTAAAATATTTAAAAAGAGAAAAAATCAAGGAAACAATTAAAAACAATATTCAAAACAGTGATTATCTTTAAAAGGTTATAGGGAGATGAGGTATGATAGATGCATATAAGAACTTTGAATATTAGTTGTTTTCTATAATTTTTTCATATTTCAAATTAAAATGTAAAATAATGAGGTGACTGAGAAAGGGAAGGAGAAGAAATGTGTAAACATATGTGGAAAATGTTAGAAAATGAAAGTAGCCAGAGTGGAATATAAAGGCAAGACATTTTTTGTTGAATATATATTTTAATTAAAATAAAATTATTTTCCTACAATATATTCTGATCATGATTTCCTTCTATCAGATTCAGCGTATCTGAATTTTTGTTGATGTCCTCTATCCATTTGGAATTGAATTTTGTGCAGAGTGATAATTATGAATCAGTTTGCATTCTTCTATACACAGCCATCCAGTTTTACCAGCACCAGAAACACTTATTGAAGATGCTGCTCTTGGTGAGATCCAGTTTTGGTCCATGGTGGTAAGCTAGGATGCAGGGTGTTGTGTCGGTTTTCTTGTGTCTGTTGAAACTTGACTTGTATCCAAATATGTGATCAATTTTGGAAAGTTTCATGAGCTACTGAGAAGGAAGTGTTTGGGTGAAATGTTCTGTAAATATCTTCGAGGTCCATTTGATTTTGACATTATTTAACTGGGATTTCTGTGTATAGTTTTTGTCTGGATGACATGTCTGTGATAATAGTAGGGTACCCTCTATCACTGTGGAAGTATCAATATGTGATATGATTATGTGATATAATAATGTTTCTTTTATGAACTTGGGAGCCCTTTATTTGCTGCATGCTTGTTTAGAGTTGCAAAACTCTCTTAGTGGACTTTTTTCTTTGAAAAGTAAGTATGTAAGTCCTTTCCTATCTCTTACTAGTTTTTTTTTTAGTCCATTTTGTCATATTAAAAATAGCTACTGTTAGATTTCAAACATGGGACAAATGGCTAAGGCGCCTATGTAATATATCAAAGCATACCTGGCCACAGGTTCTCCCTGCATCCCTCAGTCCATACGGGGTTCTCCTGGCTGGCATACCTCCAACCCTACCTTACACTCTCCAGCCCAGGCTGCTGGGCTGCTCTTCCCTTGGTAATCCAGCCATTTTGGTTACATATCTTGCCTTTGAGCTTACTGGCTACTGCACATGGTCCACCCCTCTTTTCTCCTCCTTTCCACCCCCCTTTCCCAACACTGCCCTGCTCGAGGTCATGTGCACTCTGGACTCTCCCAGAGGTCCCTGACCCTAACCATTCTCTCCCTTTTAATTACGATAAACTTTCTTCTTCAACAAAGGACCAGTCATGTCCTTTTCTTTTTTTCATTCATCTATACCTGCTTGCTTCGTGTGTCCATTTCCTTTGAATATCTTTTTCTTTCCTTTTACTCTAAGGTGATGCCTATTATGCTGGTAAGGTATGTTTCTTGGATGGAAAAAAAGATTGGTCCTGTATTCTAATCCAATCAGTTAGTCTGTGTCTTTTGGTGGGGGGTTGGGTTTTGGGCCTTGGTGTTTTGAGACAGGGCTTCTCTGTGTAGCCCTGGCTGTCCTGGAACTCACTTTGTAGACCAGTCTGGTTCCAAACTCAGAGATCCACCTGCCTCTGCCTTCTGAGTGAATGCCACAACTGCCCGGCATAGAACGAGAGTAGTATCAGGCACAGACAGGGTCTGTTGTATTTTTATTGATGAATTGAGAGTTATCAATGAGCAGTGTTTATTGGTTCTTGTTATTTTCTTGTGTGTGTGTTTTCCTCCTCTTTTGACTTGGTGCTCTGAAGAGGCTGGAGCACACTGTTCAGTGAATAGTGATGGTGAAGAAGGTGAGGAGCAGGCGGCTTCTGACATTATGTGGCTTATGGTCATGGGAGTATCCCCCACTCTCCTGTAAGAAGGGGGCATAAAGAGATGTGCATAGACTTAGTTAAGCTTAGAAATGTGGTGGTGGGAGATGAAGCAATTCCCTATGGATACTTTTCTGAGTCAGGAATTTTCAGGCAGGCAGCAGAAGTGGGAAGGGGTGGGCTTGAGAAGATATTCGGAAATGGCTGAGTTCAGTGAGGACTAGTGGAGCGGCGTGTGCTCAGTGCAGGCTAGATTGAACAGCATGCTTTCCTCCTGTCCGTGTTTACTTTAGTTCAGGACCAGGGTGTCTTGTGGAAAGCTGGCTGTGCTGCGGCTGTAGCCTGGAGCAGCAGAGCTCTGTCCATGGGCCAGGGTGAGAGTCAGCAGGGCAGGCAGCTATTTTCCTGCAGTCCCCTTGTCCTAGATCTGTTGATGTAAACACAGTTGGAGAGTCGTTTCCAGGATGGTCCGATCCCCAAGGGGAGAGGAGCTCCTCTAAGGTTTGCATGCCAGCCAAGCATTCTTGGTACACAGAGCTTTCTTGGGAAGTTTTTGTTTGAGGTATCTACATGTGGTTGATTCTCTGTGCACTGAACTGACCCATCTGTTGTTCCCTTGGCTGAGCTTCCACTCTCTGTGTTGTAGATAGATCACACTGTGCTGGGTAGACATGTGCAAGGTCCAGCACATGCTAGATTGCAATAGAATGCTCTACTTACCATAAAACTCCTGCTTTACTCCTTGTTTATCTGACATTTCAAGAGCTCAAGAAATGTTGAAAAGCTAATCAACCAAGCAAAAATCCTCTACTGAGTATTTGCGGCAGTGCTTAAGAGACAGGCTTTAATAAGCAATTGCAGTTAAACTCCGGCCTTAGTCAGCCACAAGCAAACTGGTAAGACATAGAAGGTATTAAGGAAATGGCGAGTATGATATCAATGTATAGACTTAGGAGTTAAATTTGAAGTCTGCAGAAATGAAATAGATTTACGAGAAAGTATGGCATGCTGTTATTACTTTCTCAGCCTAGCTCTTTGTTTTTAGAAAATAGATGCTTGGAGTCACTGTGAATAATAAATGAAACAGCATAGATAAGGTGCGGAACATAGTGCCTGGACACAGAGCTCTCTAAAACTAACTCACTGCACAAAATGCCTTTTACATTCCATGTTACCTTTGACAGCAGAGCTGTGATCTTGTCTGCTAAGGAGGGTTATAGAACATACTTCCAGTTTGTATAGCAATTTTTCCACGGCTCTGTTATGTGGGTTAATTTTATTATTTTGCTTGATCCTCAGAGTAGATCCCAGATGCGGAAAGCCTTGTGTCTGTTTTGTAGAAGAGGAGGATAAATATAGAAAGATCCATTTCTTTTTCTTTCTCTAGAGCAAGCATTCCTCTTTTGGTTGTTGCTGCTGCCGCCACTGCTGCTGCTGTTCTTCTTGTTTTGTGTTTTTGAGACAGACTCTCACCATGTAGATCTGGCCGGCCTGGAACTTGCTATCTAGACCAGGCTAGCCTCAAACTCTTGGAGATCTGTCTGCTTCTGCCTCTGAGTGCTAGGATTAAAGGCATATGCTCTCATGCCTAACCAAGATACAATTTCCTTTTTTTCTTTTCTTTTTTTTAATTTATTTTTTGGCATACATATGTGTCTGTGTGAGGGAGTCTGATCCACTGGAATTTGAGTTACAGACCAGACAGTTTTGAACTGCCATGTGGGTGCTGGGAATTGAACCAGGGTCCTCTGGGAGAGCAGCCAGTGCTCTTAACCACTGAACCATCTCTCCAGCCCCCCCTTTTCTGTTTTCTTCTCTTTCTTTCTTTCTTTCTTTCTTTCTTTCTTTCTTTCTTTCTTTCTTTCTTTCTTTCTTTCTTTCTTTCTTTCTTTCTTTCTTTTTGTTTGTTTTTCAAAATAGGATTTCTCTGTGCCACCTTGGCTGTCCTGAACTCGCAGAGATCTGCCTCCCTGAGTACTGGGGTTATAGGCATGTGCCACCACACCCGGACCTGGCATGGTCCATTTTCTTAATGCCTGGCAACTAGTAAGTGGTAGAATGAAGATATGCAAGCTGAGCCTCGTATCTGGATTTAGTAATGGGAGCAGATCTGTAACACAACTAGCATTGGTAGCAAAACTATGAGTGCAGAGAGCGCACGCTAGCCAGGAATGGTGCACACTACGACCCCTGCACTCAGGCAGTGCAGGCACGAGGACCAGGAGTCTGAGCCAGCCTAGGCTATATGGTGAGATTCTCTTTCAAGAGAAAGATGTCACCTTGGTGGCAATGAGATCTTTGCTGGTCTTCAAATATGGCAAGATTTCTGTAGGGGCAGAGGGATGGCCCCTTCCCAAAGCACGGGGTGACTATGAGCCAAAGCTCAGAGCCTGGGTAGAGACAGTCTTGCCTGCTGGACCCTGCCAGGTGCATGCCTCACAGGGAAATGATGTGAGATGAGGCTCCAGAAGACAGGCTGCCTTAGATATGTAAGAACTGAATACTGCAGCCTGCTGTGGCTCACAAGTCTAGCAGGATCTCATGTGCCTGCCTGGAACTAAGGACATCAGCTAGGTTAGAAATAAAAATTTGGGACTTGTATTACAAGTCACACACACACACACACACACACACACACACACACGGAGTCTAGGGAATGACTCAATAGGTAAAGTACTTGCTGCACAAGCCTGAAGACCAGAGGAAAGATCCCCAGCACTGATGCCAATGTCTGGTAGGCATGACCTCACATAATCCCAGTGCTCGGGAGACAGAGGTGAGATCCCTGAAGTAAGCTGGCCAACTAGACTAGGCAAATTGGTGAGCTCAGAGTTCAAGTGAGAGACCCTGTCTCAATAATGAGGTAGAGAAGAATCAAGGAAGATAGCCTTGACATTACCCTCCAGCCTTCCACACACATGTGCTCACATACATGCAAACATTCATACATGTATGCATACACCACACACACCATAAACATGCAAAACAGTCATAATGGATATCTTACAGAGCTTTCGAGTCTGTTCGTTGTTTTACACCCAAAGCTTGTTGCTGAGCCTCCTGATAATCTTGTCACTGGGTAGGCAGGTCAGACATGCCTGCTTCAGAATGGGTGCTTAGTCTGTGTCTGTGGATACTCCAATAGCATCAGAGTGGGTGCTGAATTACAGGGCTTCCTTTTGTGCAGACCGAGCAGTGAAGGTCAACAGAGCTCCTCAGTGACTTCTCGTGTTCTCAAAGCCGGTGTGCTGGGTGTGGAACTGAGATGAGCTCCTTGCTCCTAGTTCACTCAGCTTGGCATGCTCTCTCGATTAGCTCAGTAGTCTTTCCTGTGTAACTCAGACAAGGAATTTTTGGGTGCCTACTTACTGTACCCATCGTTTGTATCTGGCTACAGGAATGCAAAGACAAGAATGTGCACAGTACCACCAATCTGGAGAAACTAAACTTTCACACTTCAAAAGAATAATAAGACAAAGCAGTAGAGTGTGGCCAGGCCTGAAGCAGTAGTGGGATTGCCAGCTTTCGGGGTGGAGTGAGGAAGAGAGCACGGGAGGACAGCTTGAGCACACTCGCAGTTGCTTTCTCACAGACGGCCTGAGTCTCACCCTTAACACTCCCGGAATAGCAAATGCTAGTGGACACACTGGAACTAATGAGCCTCATAAGGGAACGAGCATACTAATGAGGGCAAGCCAGTACAGGTGTGGATTGCTCTGTGCAATTTGGGGGAACAGCTGGGAGAAGTACAGTAGCTGACAGCCGACAGCTGCCGTCCCTCCACAGCCCAGAACTGTACTCACACAGTGGTGACACTCCCTTCGAGTTCCAGACCAGAGCCAGAGCATGGCAAACGAGCCAGAGCTAGGTCATTACTGTCCAACACAGGAGTGAGAGGCACTCCTCAGCCCGCCCACACCTTCTCAGAGGCGCCCTCCCTCCTGGAGCACCACCTGTCCAGCCCTTCTGCACTTTCCTTCCACCTCACTGTAGCCTGTGTGGGGCTTTCGCTACCTACCCTTGCTTCCTCTTCTTTGGGAATGGGAAGGAGGGAGAGGAGGAGAGGGAGAAGAAGGGGGCTGTGGCAAGAATAGAGGTTTGGGACAGTGCCTTGTTTTGTAAGTGAGGAAAGGTGGAGAATGAGAGACAGACAGCATGGTGGGGGTGAAATTCCAGAAAGCCCTGCAATCAAGATGTTATGTAGGGAGAGTGAACTCCAGGAGGAGAACCCCCTGCTGGATTCTAAAGAGAAATGAAAAGTGGTGAACCACATATTTGGTTTTGGAAAAAAACAGCAACATCAAAAAAAAAAAAGTTGAGTGAATGTATAAACAGAGACAGAGAACCATTCAGGCAAATAAAACTCCCAGTTGTCTGGCACTTTCACCCAGCAAAAATTAAGTCTCTTTATTTGTCTAGTTATTTACTTGCCTTTTGGTACAGAACCTCCCTATAGTGGCACAGACTGGCTTCAAATTTTCTAGGTGCTCAGACTGGCCCTAGTCTCCTAAAAGCTGAAAAGACAAGCATGTGCCACCAGGCCTGGTAAAAGCTTAGAGTTCACTCACTGCAAAACCAGTCCTGCGGGTCTTCTCCTTGTGGCTTGTCCATCTAAAGCAAGCATTTCCGTGGGTGCCAAGTTAGGAGGTGGTGTGCAAGGGGAGGGCAGAGGAGAAAGAAGGGAAGGAATTGTTTCATCTTGATTTTTTTTAAGGTTAGCACAAAGTAATAGGTTTAATTTTGCCATTTTCGTGCAAATGTGTACTTACCTCGCTTATTCTCCACTCCACTATCCTCAGGGCTTTTTAAAATGGTCTGGCCTAGGAGTGTGGTCTCTGTCATCTCTCACACCTCACTTAGGAATCTAGGCATTTGGGCAGTGTGGGCTGGGGAGTAGGAATCTGCTCCTGAGGGCATGGAAGACAGAAGTAGCAAGAAACAAGACTGGGTAAAACCGAAGACTTTCTCTGCCCCGTGCCAACTAGGGGCCCAGGATAAACCTTCAGAGGGAGGGGCAGGGACAGGACTTTCAAGCCTATCAAATGCTTTAACTTAGTGACAAACTGTGAAGAGAACTTAGTGAAGAGAAGCAGGTGTGAACTAGGAGGAGACTGCTCTCAGAACTTCTCTTGGGATCTGTCCATGCCATCTCCCCTGGCCTCTGGCCGGGAGTTGAGGTCACCCCATTCCCTTTAATCCTTTGCTTTTGCCAGCCTTGCCCAGTCCATGTAAAGCCCTTGCTGCCATCTATCTGGGCCACAGCCCTTGAAGGAGGGTCTGCTGTTAATATCTGGGATCCCTGACTCCAGCAAGGTGTCTGACTCAATGCCACTGTTTGTTGGAAGGAAAAACAAAAACATTCAACACTCTGGAGATTTTGATCTAAGAACTTGGGTGAGGAAAAAGAACCTACCATATTAAAAAACAAAAATAAACCTTTATTTCTATGGTAGTGCATGCATATAAAATTTACAGTTTTAACCTTTTTAAAGTATGTAGGTCAGTGGTATTGAGTATGCTCTCCACCCACTCATCCACAGAACGCTTCCTACCAGGAACATCTTTGTGTTCTTTAGATAGTGCTCTCCACTCTCTGCTCCCCACCACCATACTTCTTGTCGCTATGACTTGACTATTCATGGTGCCCTCGTGACTGAGCCATTTCTTTAAGACTAACTATAGTTTTCAGGATCATCCATGTTGTAGCATTAAGTCACAACTTCTTTCCTTTTTGTTTATTCATTTAATGTGTGTGTGTGCATATGTGTGCATGCACAGAGGCCAGAGGAGGATGTCAGGTGTTCTGTTTGATCGCATTGAGAGAGAGAGAGACTCTGACTGGGCTTAGAACTAGGCTGGTGGCCAGCAAGCCCTGCTTATTCTTCTGTCTCCACCCCAACATTGGTGAGGTTACAGCATGTGACCACACTCAGGTTTTTGGTTTTTGCTGTTGTTCTGTTTTTATTTTAATGCAGGTACTGGGGGTTTGAACTCAGGTCCTTATGCTTGATCAGCAAGCTCCCACCCTCTGAGTCATCTCTCCAAGCCCATTTCTTTCCTTTTTAATAATATCCCCAAATAGAATTATCATATTTTGATTATCTCTCTTTCAGTGGAATTGGGTTGTTTCAACATGTTGGCTATAAATGATGCTGCTATGAGTGCACATTACAAGCACTTCTTTAAGATCCTGTTTTAAATTCGTTCGGGAATATCTAGACTTTTTTTTTCTAGCTCTTATAGTAAAAACACAGCTAGTTCTGAACTCCTCTGTGCCGCAGAAGAGACAGGAAACTAACTGGTGGGGACTGCAGGCTGTAGGACAAGCCCACAGTGCAGGAGGAGAGAAGCCATAAGATGACCTGACTCCTTAAGCAGAGGTGAGCAGTGGCAGGGAGAGCTGAATCTGGGGCTTGAGGAAGGAGGAGACTCAAAGCAGCTGTTGAGGGGAATGCAACAGGAAGATGGCAAGATTTGGGCTCTAATGCTAAAGACAAGCGAAGGGCCCTGTGCTGTGTCTGTATGGTTGGAGGAGATGAGTGAAAGCAGGAACCTCCACCCCTTTTTAGAGTCAGGGTCTCATGTAACCTAGCTGGCTTCAAATTTGCTGTTGTTGTCTAAAGTAACTTTGACCTTCTGAGCCTCCTGCCTCCACCTCCCAAATGCTGGGATTATAGGCCTGCACCACCACACCTTGTTTATGGAAAGCTAACGATAGAGCCCAGGGTCTTGTGCTGTAAGGTAAGACCTCTTCTGCTTGTGCTATATCCCAAGCTAACTTAAAATCCAGCTTGTTTGTGGGTAGAGAGTAAAAGTAAAGAGCTTGCAGTAAGTGTGCTTGGAAATGATCCTTATAGAAGGCTATGGATGTCTGCCAGGATTCAGGCAGAATTTACAGGTGGTGGGCTGGTAGGGTCAAAGGCTTTAGAGAAAGTTGGGAAAAGATGGAAACTGAAAATGATCTATCTCTGTAAACGGACCAGAGGATGTGGCAGGAGGCTAAAGGAGGAAAGGGCACCTAAGTGCCAAAGAAGTGCTGAGTGCTGCATACCTAAATAAACCCAGGTCCCTGCAGAGGCTCCCTGAAACGCAGGGAGGGGCACCCCAGGGCCATAGCACCATTATCTGTCCTATCAAGCCACTGGATGCCTTCTGTGAGCCTGTCCTGGCCATGATCTCTCTCTACTCCCAGACTGCCTACCTTCTAGGAACTTTTTTCTCCATCAAGATCTCCAAACTTCTCACTTTTTACTGGTCTCTTTCTTTCTCCCCACAGTCACTGCCTGGCCCAAGCCTACCAGTAACAGAAAGCTAAGACCTCAAGGAGTCTCTTTGCTGACTCTGTGGGCTGACCCCACTTCCGGAAGTTCTCCACTGTGCAGTTGTGGGCTGAAGTGAAACTTCCCCCGGGAGGTGAGAAAAAGAAGAAAGAAGAGGGATAGAGCAGAAAGAAGAAGGGAAGAGGAGAGGAGAGGAGGACAATGGAAAGGAGGAGAAAGAGAATGGACAGGAGGAGGAGAACAAGAAGAAATCATTCTAAAAGCAATTGTCCTGAAACACCCATTCTCTTCTTCCTCTGAGACAACCAGCGTGTCTTATCACCCGGAACTTCTTTTGCCTAATGGGAAAATTTTGTTCTCTTTTCCCCTGGGTGCCCTGTTTTGCCTTGACCCCCTTTGACATTGTTCTTCTCTTTTCATTGTTCGGTGGGTCTCTGCTTTACCTCCTGCGGGCTCAGGGAAATCTATCAGTTGCAGCTTGCTGTTTACTTGCTTCTCTGGGCTTTGGCACCTGCCTCCTCCCGCACTCACCCGGAACATTGCACTGCCGTTTTGGTTTTGTTTTGTTTTGTTTTGTTTTGTTTTTCTAAGCATTTGTCCGAGCACTTTTTACTGACTTTCTCTCCTTGCAGACATGTTGGAAGCCCTTCCACAGGCTGTCCACCTAATGAAAGCACTGTTCTGAGGTGTTGACTATCCAGATGACAGTGTCCCATACTTGCAAACATGCTGACAGCCAGGTAAACAGACAGGCTTCCAGGGCTGCGGGTGGGGGAGGCAGTACTCAGAGTGCAGAGGGAAATGATTTTGTGCAGTAAGTCGAATAGTCAGTGAACTGTAAAAGATGGGCTAAAGAAAAAAAATACAAAAAAAAAAAAAGGTTTCCTCTCAGTTTTCCTTTAGTCTAAAGCCAAGCAGCCCTTTCATAGGCTGTGCACAGGACCCTGCCCGCTCGGTCTCCGGTCTTATACTGTGGTCGGTTTCTGCCAAGTTCATGCCTCCTGTTTGTCTCTGTAAACTAGTGAGATTCCCTGGCTTCTTGTGTTTGCACTGTCAGAGTTCCCTGCAGACCTAGGCTGTTTTCATTCTTGTCTGCCCCAGACAGAACAGCCTTTACTAGCTTTGGTCCCATTGGAGAGTAACCAACCAGTCATGGCAGCCAGGCCCTCCTTTGCTACCCAGCCCTTCTTAGGTGGTCCTATTGGACAGGGCCCAGGGGAAGCAGAGCAGAGTTCCCAGGAAACAGCTGAAGGATGCTTGTCCTTATGTGGCAGAAATGGGAGGATGGAGAATTTCCAAGAAAGGAGTGGAAAGATTTAGAATAAGTTCTTTGCAGTGTGAGCAAAAGAAATAGGAGAGTTAAAAAGAACACCAGTTAAACAGTTAAGGATCTTGTGGCTTGTGGCTTCCAAATTGACCCACAAGTTAAGAAACAAAGATAAATCTTTGAGTCAAAGCCTGGAGCAGGACCTAGGAGTGTGAGGTGACTTGATGGCCATCAAGACCGTCAGCTCAATGCCAGTTTAAATGCCACTCCATAAACAGGGAAGGCCATGTTATACCGTCATTCTTTTGCTGACCTCTTGTACAGATATTTCTGACCACAACTTCATGCCTGCTTGGTACTAGATGCCACAGGAGTTGCAAAGCAGCACAACCCAAGGCCCTGCTTCCCAAAGCTGCAGCCATCACAGAAGTCAGGACATAGCCCTGGAAGGCACCACACAACTGTACATGGTTAAAGTTGTCCAGTTCCCACGTGTCTGGTAGCACAGCTACTCTGCAGCTGAGACTTCGGGAGCATAAGTTCAAGACTTAGATGAACTACAGTGTGAGTTCAAGACCAGCCTGGACAATTAAGTAAGTTCAAAATAAAAGCAAAATCGTCCTGGAAATGCATCTCAGCAACAGCATGCTTGTCTATAATATACAAGGCCCCATATTCGATACCCAGTATCATAAAATATAGTATGTGATTGTGTATGAAGTTAGTACCATGGGCTTCCATAGAGGAACCGCAGGCAGGTGAAGGGATTGCAGAGGGCATGTGAGGATGGACCTCAAAGGGGGCCTGGTGGAAAGAAGGCAAAGGAAGAGATGATCCCCAGTTCATGGTGTACTGCATTCTAATTACAGTGACAAACTCTTCAATAGCTGTCTCCAGTTAGAGAGAGCAGCATCTTCAGTATTGTCTGTGACCACCAAAGACTGAAGGAGAAGATTGAACAACAAACTCCTGGTTTCTGGTACCGAGTCAGGGTCAGCTGTGCTGGGCTTCAGATACTCTCCTTAGTGCAGACACAGAAGGTGCATTCTGTACCTTGGAGAATAAGCATTTAGAGTCATGAAGCGTTCAGCTCGAGGAACGGGGGCTTGGCTAATAGTAACTTTATTAATAAATGTATTTAATTATTCCACATAACAGATATGGTGCTCCATGCCCGTAATCCTAGCACTTGAGACTAGAAGACAGGAAGATTAAGGGTTTAAGATGAGCCTCACTGTGTAGCGAGTTTAGGAGCAGCCCGGGCTGTCTGTCTCAACTGGAGGGGAAAGTGCACAGTGATTTAACGGCCCACATGCCCCCATCTTCAATGGGTGCTTTTGCATGTCGTGGGCTAATCTCACCACGTTCACAACATGATGGTTACAGTCAGTCCAGGGTCTGCATTTTAAACATGGAGAAAGGGGCAAGAGCCAAAGGTGCTTTCCTCATCTGCTCTGTCTTTTCATTAACAAAGAAACTTCCTGCCAGAGGCATTACAGAACACTTATCCTGAAACCCCACTGGCCAGAACTCAGTTATATGCCACACCCTAGCCAAGGTTAAGCTAACAGTAATTTCCTATGGCCCGAGTAAACTATGACCAGCTTCCATAAGGCCACTGGGTCTCTGCTTGCTACCTCAGTAAAACCAGAAAGGAGCGTGAGGATGGTGGATGAGTAAGTGACAGCCTGGATCTGATTCATGGGCCCTTTCCTGTTGGCTCCTCCTTGACTGGAGCCTTTGAATATGATTCTAAAATTTATCCCCCATGAGTGCTTGCATGCACATACATGCGCGTACACACACACATGCACGCACGCACGCACGCACTGTGGATCTGACTTGTACAAGGACGGCAACTCAAAATTCCGATCAGCACCAGACTTGAACTCAACAGAAATCTGCATGCCTGTTGGGAGTAACAGTTCATGTCACAACACCTGACTAAATATATATTAAAAAGACTAGTGAATGAATGTACATTTATGTATAAAGATTGTTTATATTATATACCATTTTTGTCTCCTCTCTTGAATTAAAATTAACCTACAAACATCTGATTCCAGCTGTTTTTCACAAGAATGCTTCTTATACTTTTTGGGTTCTCTGCTGGAGCTTCCTATTCGGTGGAAATCTCAAGGGCAGGGCTTAGTGTTCTTTCTCAGGCTCTTGGACTGGAAGCTTCTACAGTAGCTATGAGCTGCACATACTTACTGAGCCCCAGAAGTGTGGCCAATGGTGTGCAGGAGCCAAACTTTCAATCTTGTTAAGTTTTAATTTATTTAAATTTAAATTTTTATTCAATCCTTAACTATACTTTTAATCATTTAATTATGTGAATCTTCTCTTCAGCCACCCATGTTGTGGCACCTTAAATGTATTTCAACTCTACATGATAAAGGTTTGTTATGTCGGCTGAGATTATTGTAAGTGTAAAACTGAAGACCTCTATGAAAAGTTAAAAACTCAATTTGTATACAGATAATTTGTTGAAATGGCAACGTTTTAAATATACCTAGTCTATAAAAAGATATGAAAATTAATTTTACTTGTCTTCATTGTTTTTTATTGTTTGTTTGATTTTGAGACAAGGTCTCTATGTAGCCCTGTCTGGCCCAGAACTTGCTCTGTAGACTAGGCTGGCATCAAACTCACAGAAGTTTGCATGCCTCTGCCTCCCGAATGCCACAGTTAAAGGCATGTGCCACCATGCTAGCATCTTCACTGCTTTGTAGAGATGGCTTTAGTAAATGATAGCTCACACAGTGGCTTATGTTCTATTTCTCTTGGAGAGCACTGCTCTAGTACAGATGTGGTAACTGCAAACATTTGTTAAATGAATGCAGTCTTCCACATACACTCCAGGCTGGATCACAGGATCCCTAATTGTCATGTCCCTTCCTTCCCATCATTCCTTGCAGCCTCTAATGTCACACGCTAGCTTCCTGGTCATGCTGTTATATTAAACTATAAAACAGGAACTTTGCTTGTGGGAATAAGTTTGATGACTCTCAGGAGAGGAAGAAGTGTCTGTGTTGAGGGACTATAAAAGCCAGGGCTCATAAGAAACACAGCCTTTTTGATGGAGCAAAGTCAGGATGTTAATCCTCAGGCGACCTTTGGTTTCAGAGTTTGCCATTTCTGGGTGACCATTTTGGAGTCCCCAGTCATCTCAGTCTGGGTGTGCTCGTTCTAGGTGTGTTTGATAAAGGGCGGGGACTCACTCTGAGCAGATTCTCCCAGCTGTCCCTTGCTAGCTCCAGTGCAGACAAGCCACCGTGGCTACGTGACTACACCCAGAAAACAGAGAAATGCTGAGCACCAGAAGCAGTTTCCTGGGAAAATCTACTCTGTCTGAGCCTCAGAGTCCACACCCCAGCTTGCAGGGACCTAGCAAGGAGCCTGCCACTGTTCTCCTGATATATGGGGGAAAGGGATACATATTGAAATGCTGGCAGTGATTCACCATGGGTGATATTAGGTGTGGTTTTATTTTCTTCTTTATACTGTGTCTTAAAATGTGTAATTGTTTACTGTTTCCAAAACAAAACTTTAGAAGACATTGTGAAGTGTATCATTTCCCTTCATGGAACTGAATTTGAGATATTCTCAACCCTGTTCTGTATTCAGCCTTTCTAGATTTCCTTAAATATTCATTTGAGCTTTGTCGAACTTGATTCTATCTCAGATTTTTGAGTCAGCTTGTTGCTGGTTAGGGCCTACTGTGTGGGCACTTGCTTCCTGGTGTCACGTGGATACAGGATGCTCTTCCTTTCTCAAGCTTTTGGGAAGATGTATGAGACAGAGTGTGTGTCCACTTCAGGCTTTACCCACACACAATTTGCTGCCTTATATAGTGTTGTTTACTGGAATCTTCCAGGCACGTTTCCTTGTCTGGAGGAGTATCTAGGATGCTTTTGGCTTTTTGGCTTTTGTGAATCGTGATGCTCTGAACGTGGATTTATAAACATCTGTTTGAGAAAGTCTTTTTCTCAAAGCAGACTTGCTGGAGCATATGACGGTTCCCTTTTTCAATTTTTGAAGATTGCTCAAACTATTTTCCATAGAAGCTGTGTCATTTTTTTCCGTATGGTGTTATGTTAATTAACTCTTGAGCACCCTGTTCCGTTCACTTCTAAATCTCTCCAGTGTTGTAAGTGCGTTCGTGTGTCCATCAATGAAAGTCATTCTCCCCAAGCTCCTAGGAGCTCATGTGTGGCTATGGCATTCCTTGTACTCAACACTCACATTCTAAGAGTCACACCTCAACTAATAATGTTTAGATTTTCAGAAATGTGCAGTCTGGTCATTCAGCTTTTTAGAGGAGGGACAGTGTACTTAAAAAGTCTTGCCTTCAAGTCCTGGCTTTCCCATGTAGACGTTAGGGGTCTGTGGCCTAGTGTCTAACCTCTTGTTTCAGGTATTTGTCACATCGTGTGATGACTGTTCTTGGTTGTCAGCTTGACTGCATCTGGAATTAACTAAAACCCAAGTGGTTAGATTCACCTGTAAGGGACTTTTTCTTAATTTAAGTCATTTGCAGTGGGAAGAAGATACTTTTTGTTTTTGGTCTTATTGGTCTTTTGCTTGTATATTTTGGTTTCTGTTTTTGTATTTTCATGAGGTTTGTGTATATGGTTTTACTTTTTGTTTGTTTTTTAAAGAGAAAAAAAAGGGTGTGGATTTGGGTGGGTGGAGACGTGGGGAGGGCCTGGGAGAAAAGTATCATCAGAATGCAATAGATAAAAGTGTTTTCAATTAAATTTCTTAAAAATGAAGACATAAGAGAAACAAATAAAAATAATAAAAAAGAAAGAAATTCTACTTTCAAATGCAATCATTTGGGGAACAAAAATTTGAGAGCAAGTATGCTTTAGTAATATTCTATTGCCCATTATGTATTGAAAGCAAGTATGCTTTAGTAATATTCAATGCCCGTTATGTATTGTCATATCTGTATGCATACATGTGTGTTTATATAGACATGAATAAATATATATGCAAATGTTTTCTAACATATTATTTGGTATTTTGCTACTAATATCTTCTGTCATAGATAATGTTTCAGTTTTGCTCTTCTTACAGCCTTTTAAAAATGACTTGTCTATACAAGATTATAAATGTATTATTTCTATTATTGTTACTTTTAGATTATTGTTAATGGAATATTAAATAGGCTTAATCAATGAATTGTGAAGACAAAGAGATAATGAGGTCCAGTGACCTATGAGATACGGTCATGAGTTTTGGTGCACATTTTTAGGTTTAAGAAGAGGAAGGAATGGAGCAAGAGGCAAGAGTATGCCAAGCTGTAATTGTCTTAGGTCTGGCTCGTAAAGTGGCCTAAGCCAGGCACGGTGGTACACAACTTTAATCCCAGCACTTGGAAAGCAGAGGTGGGTGTATCTCAATGAGTTTGAAGGACAGCCTGGTCTGTACAGTGAGATCCTGTCTAAAATAATAGGTAGTTATAGTTGGCATTGTCGAGGGCCAGTTAGGTGATGTGCTCAGGGGATAGCCTTACCATCCTAGATAACTGTCTTTCAAGATGGAGAGGTCTGTTTTTAAGGCTTTGCTGTTCCTGTTCCTGGTGTCTGGGGTGACTGCAGGGTTAGGGCTTTCCTCTTGAAGTGGAATGAGGTCAACTAGACAGTCACTCCTTCCGCGGTTGCTGTGTCTGTGCAGAGCAAGCAAGAGTCTGATTCAAAGTAAAGGAAGCACACAGAAAATGAACTGAGTAAAATGAGGCACGAGAAAGGGACAGCAGCTGCATGCAAGCGAAAAGAGACAGATGTCAAGGCTGAAAGAAGCAGCTCCATTATGAAGCAGAACAGCACACGGAGCCACAGCCAGAAAGCATCCGATGAAATAAGTTCATGAGGGTCCTCTTTTCTTCTACATAGCTTCATGAGCGTGGACCGTGAAGAAAATGTTTAGAATTTTCTTGCTGCTGCTTCACTGTAGGAATTTTATCAGTGGTATGCATTGTACTGGAGGCCACTTAGTTCCAGTCAGCACTAGGTCAGAATCACTTAACTTGGAAGGACTGGCACACTTGACTGCACTTTTGTTTTGGTTTTGCAAAGGGTTCTTGCCATGTAGCAGAGACTAGCCCAACTCACAGTCTTCCTGCTAGAGCCTCCCATGTTCTAGGATACAGTAAGCTGCCACACCCAAGCGTAATTTCACTTTGATTTGGACAGCTTCCCTTGTCTCTTTCCCTGATGGCTTTATTGACCATCCTTCTTGATTTTTGGTAGCCCCTCCCTGCAGGGCTGAACTCAGTCCTCACCACTCTGGTCTGATCCCAGGTTGGAAGGGAATGGTGGGTAAGAAGAAATCACTGTCAAATTCACCAATCAAAGAAATCAGTGTCAAGCTCACCTATCAAAGAAATGAACCTGTTACTGATTGATATTTTTGCCTAGTATTCTTTGCACAGGTTAGAAGGAAATACATTCAAACTAACACTTATGTTTGTTTAATGGTCCTTACTTTACTAATATTTCCTACTTCCTGGACAGATTTTTTATTAGTTATATTTTCTTAGAAAATGATTCTTTTTTTTCCTGGATTTCAAGTTTAATGGTAAAAAGTTGTGTGTGGTGTTAGTTTTTGAGGTTAGACTTTACATTTGTATACATTTCCAAGCCTGATATTGCCCATTACGAATTTTATCTCTCTTTAAAATTAATTTTCTAGCCATATTTTAAAGGTTTATTTTATTGCTTATAAAAAAGTGTTTTGCCTGCATGCCTGGGCGCGAATGACCCTGGTACCCAGGGAGGTCGGAAGAAGGTGTCAGATCTTCTGGAGCTGGAATAACGGGTGACTTTGAGCCGTGCGGGTGCTGGGGCTCACCAGGTCCTCTCTAAAAGCAGCCGGTGCTCTTAATTGCTGAGTCATCTCTCTAGCACCCACCTTGCCCCTAAATAATTTTTTAATTAAAAAAAAATTCTGTGGTGATTTTTTTGCCATCTGTTGTAATTTTCATGTTTTCTTTGTTTTTGTTTGTTTGTTTTTTGTTTTGTTTGATGATTTTGTGTGTCTGTGTCCAAAGTTAGTGTTCAAAGCCAGAAGCTTGTGCATGGCAGTCAGGCCCTCAGCCACGAGGCTACCTACCGTCCCAGCCCAGACTGGGCTTTTCTTATTGGTTTTACTGGGTCCTCAGTCCCTACCGCAGTTTCATTAATTTCTATGTCCATAGTAATTAATTCACTTCCTACCACTTGGCCTTATTTTGGCTTTTCATCATTTTTATGTTTTAAAAAGTGTAAGTAAGGACAGAGCGTTTCAGTTTTTGGAATCCGCTCCTGCTGTCAGTGTGGTCCACCTCCAAGTGGTTTCCTCCACAAACGAAGAGAGTTCTACAAGTATGTTTTCATATTTTAGGAGCGCAGATTTTTTGCTCCGTTTGTTAATTTCTAACTTTATTACATTCTGGTCAATGAATGTGGACTCTACAGTAATACATTTTTTAAAATGCAGCTATTTTCTTTGACACAGATAGTCAGTTTCAGTGAGTCTTGTGTGTGTGGTGTCTGTGTGTCTGCGTGTGTCTGTATGTGTTCTAACGTATGTAGCATTATTAGCCCTTGAATTAGTAGAATTCAACAATAAAACTATTACTGTTTCATTTATTGAACAGACTTTTTCTTTTTGCATCCAGGCATTCTAAGAATTTGAAAAATCCTAGGATTTGGGAACAAGAAGATGAGCAACAGACATGGTCCAGCCCGTGTGACTGAGCAGCCCGGCGACTGGGAGGATCAGGAATCACAGCCCTATCAGTGAGTCAGTGATCTACAGATTGAACGTGCTCCGTGAATGTGTGCGCAGACGCTTGGTCCAGGGAGGTCTTCCTGCTATTTGAACAGAGAACCAAGAGAACGGAAGTTAAAAGAGAGCTGGGGGGAGAGTGTCTGGAGCACAGCAACATGCTGTGGCCCCTCACAATGCAAACGAGGTTCTCTGGGACCCTGCAAGCTTCACGGTCTCCACAGCACCCGTAGCCAAGTGGCAGACCATGTAGGCCTGACCAAGAGTTTTCTGTTTTAGTGTTTAAAAGGCAGGGAGCCAGAGGACTGGCCCAGCTGGGAAAGGTGCTTGCCACCAAACTTGACAGCCTGAGTTTGATCCCTGGAACTTGCATGGCAGAAGGAGATGGAGGAGATAGCCAGTTCCTGCAAGTAGTCCAGTGGCTTCGTGTGTGTGTGTGTGTGTGTGTGTGTGTGTGTGTGTGTGTGTAAAGTTAATTGTTTTTCTAGTATTTTCATGGACATTGTGGGCAGGGGTTTGTTGTTGGGTAAGTGCATTAAAACGTATAATGAAAATATAAAGTCCACTTGAACTGTGAAGTTCCACATGTTCGGAATATCTTTTGATTCGTTTTTGCCTGTGGGTTTTTTTTTTTTTGCCTTTTTTTTAAATAATAAAGTTTATTTAAAAAAAGAAAAAAAAAAAGCTGTAGCAGTAACAACAGACGCACACACACCCCCAGCAGGAAGTGATGTAATACCTCTACACGGGGGCAAACACCCATTTCCTCAAAGCAGGGAATACTCACATGAAAACCGAAAAGCACAGAAACATGTGCGACCATGAATTACCGTGGGAGCAAAAGGGAAGAGAGGAGAGAGGAAGGTGAGCTGTGAGGAATAAGAATGGTTGTCTAAAAGAGTGCTACATGGCCAGGCGTGTCTCTATATGGGTGTGTGAAAGCACAAAACAAAACAAAAGTAACAATCAATATACAATACACCAAAGATGGTTTCCAGGATTCATTCTGTTTGTAACTTGGGGGTGATTCTTTCTTTTTTTGTTTGTTTGTTTATCTGTTTCTCAAGACAGGGTTTCTCTGTGAAGCCTTGGCTGTCCTGGCTTCACTTTGTAGACCAGGCTGGCTTCAAACTCACAGAGATCTGCCTGCCTCTGCCTACCTAAGTGCACCACCATGGGGGTGATTTTTGAGGCACGGTTTCTCTATAGCCCTGGCTGTCTTGGAACTCACTCTGTAGATTAGGCTGGCTCTGAACTCAGATATCCACCTGCCTCTTCCTCCTGGGTGCTGGGATTAAAGGCACATACCACCACCTCCTGGTCTTGAAACTAACTCTTTTTGCCCTGAAGAGTTCTTAGACCTTGTATTACTCATGCACCCACATCCTCCTCCCTCCCTTGACTGAAGTTGCACTGGGTGCATGAAGGAAAGAATCACCCAGCGTCATTTGTGCTTCAACAACAGCCTAAATGACTTCTGTGCTACCTTAGGGCCAGACCGGTTTCCTCTGTAGTGGCCTCCACATCACCCTGCAACCCTTGAACTGACTGCACTGGTGACAGATGGCAGTAAGGACAAGAGCAATCTTGTAAAGAGATGAGGGATGACTGCAATCTTTTAAAGAAGCCTTTACTTGTTGCCTGGAGAGATGGCTTAGCAGTCGAGAGCAGTACTGCCTGCTTTTCCAGGGTTTGGTTCCCAGAACCCACACCAGGCCCATCACAGCTGCCTGTAACTCCAGTTCCAGGGGATCTGAGTTCCTCTTCTGGTCTCCTCAGCCATCCCCACATAAATGCACAGGCGCACCCCACTCACACATAATTTAAAAACACACAAACGAAAGTCTTTTAAAAATTTACTATGTGTTCTAGTTCTGAGATTTTTTTTTTTTTGCTACAAATGTTATCTCATTTAATCTTAACAAAAACTTCACGAAATGTTTTCTTGACTTACACATTTCTGTTGCCATGATTGACATTTGTTCCAAGAGAACCATTGCTACTGCTCAGTTGAATGTAAGCTGCTGCTTTTGGTTTTGATCTGCCCAATCTGATTGTCACACACATATGCACACCCTACTTCTGACCTGTTATCAGGGTGGGCCTTGGATCTAATAGGAACGTATGTATGGATAGGCCACTAGTTTGCAGGGTATCACATGATGAAACATTTGTCCAAATATACTCTTGCTTTTAGGAATTTCATGTTGACACATATGTGTGTGTGTATATGAAATTAGTTTATTGCTGAAAGACAAGAAGCTGGAGAGATCCAGCCAGGCCTGAGAAAGTTGAGGGCAAAGGAACACAGAAAAGGTACAGAGTGTGTGAGACGGAGAAACTGTCAGGAAATAGAACGCATACTTGGGGTTAGCTACTCTCTGCCCTAGGAAAGCAAAGTCCCACAGAAGGTAGCTAATGGGGGAATGCCCCACAGCTCCAGCTCTGAGGCCCAGAGCTCTGAGAGCCTCTGAAGGATCCACTCAGAAGGGTCCAGATTATCATCTCAAGCAAGATGTGTCTCTCTATTTCAGGTCTTACCAGAACCCTGTCGTCTGAGTGCATCTGCAAGGATGTTTGTTTTATGGACCCTGGGAAGCTCAACACCCCGCATGCAGATGAAGAAGAGATCAGATAAGTGCCTGAGCTGAAATTCAAACTCTGATTCCCATAACAACAAAGCCCATCCTCAAGCACAAGGAAGTTTTGTATGCTCTCTGGGCTCAGGGCAAAGACAGTGAGTGCTGAGTAAACTCACTGAGTGTTCCCTGAGTGGGAGGCCTGGTGCCCACAGAAAGCATGAAGATCAGAGTCCGGATACATGGGTGTGGAGAAGGAAAGCTTTGCCATGACAAAGCAGCATTAACCTCACAAACCTTTCCTCTCCAGACCCATCTCAAGTTCTGTGTGTGCTTGCACAAGCAATTGCCTCTCCCGACTGACCACATGCCAGTGGAGAGGACAGAGGGTCCTTTGCTGTCTCTGTGCAGAGAGCTCTCGGGTGGCCTTACACTAATTACACTGAAGACACTTCTATCCCTGACCCTTACCCAGTCGCCTTTTACACCATTCCTAGTGTTGGCTCTGTCAAAACCCCATCATGACCCAGAGAGCAGACCGACCCACAGAGGTGAGACAGATTAGGCAGAGCCCAGATCCGTATCCCAGGTGTTATCAGAAATCGCAGTGACAGAGTTCAATGGCCAGGATCAAAGCCAGCCCTGGGGTTTCTGCAGGCTCACAGGCAGCCACCATGTCCCTCTTCAAGACTCTTCTTAACTGCATATCCATGGCAACATTAGGCACTGGAGTGCTTTTATTTTAAATATTTACGGGTTTTCCTGGTACTAGTACATGTCTGTAATTACCACTTGGGCAACTGAGAGAGGAGGATTCCCCAGTTGTAGGGCACCCTGGACAACATAATGAAATTCCAAAGATCACATTTTAACCTAAATAAAAGCAGGTTATTCTAGAAAATGAAAAACGGGGGCAGACATGTCCAATAGAAGGAAGCCTTAAACATACATTTAACTATTTGAGCTGAAACCACAGCTCTTTGCCTCCGGGTCTGCCTGGCCTACCTTGGCCCTGACTGGCCTGACTTGTGTCACCTGCCTATGGGTCCTCTTTCCACCACTGTGGTTGAGAACCTACAGAGAGATGGACACATGGCTCAAGCCAGTTAACTGGGCCTCATTTCCTTCCCTGGCTACCTGGGGCAACCGTAGGACTTGCCTCATAGTGTTGCAAGGATCAGGGGGAAACCTACAATGAAGGTGTTTAGCAGAAGCACCCAACACACCTGGCCTCCTGCCTGCTTTCCAGAGTCCATCCGGAAAGCAGGCTTGTGACTTCCAGACACCCACTGTTATATTATCTTGGGAAATGTGTTTTGTTTTTGTTTTGTTTTGTTTTCAAAGGTCAATGTGAAATGGAAGGCACCTAAGAAAGAGAGAAAGGTACAAATTTGATGCTATTGTTGCTACAAATGAGAAGTAAGGAACTAGAATGGCAGTTCAAAAGAGTGAGTAGGCTGAGGTCAAAGATTTTTTATGACAAGGCCTAGGGATACATCAAAGTAAGGTGTATATCGAGTCCTTCTTAGCATAGTCCTCACCATAACAGCCCCTCAGCATTACTTGGGCTAGAACACTAACTGGACATAGGCTAGATTCTCCTCCAGAGCCCAGACTGCACGGGGCCTTAGCCAAGAGTCTCCCTTCTCAGATACCCCGAGGTTTCGCCAGGGATGAAGCTCACCTCTCAGGGGAATCAAGATATCTCAGCCTGGGTGAGAAGACACACATTTTTCACAGGCATCTCCAGATGGAGAGCAACCCCACCAGCACAGCTTGGTACTGGGTGTCTTGATAGTCCCTTGTTTTTAACCATTTCCTCTCTTTCTTCATGCTCTATCCAGCTTTGCCCTGCATGCTAAATTGTGTCCATACCACAGCTTCACTCTTTTACTGAAAGACTAACTACTTTCTCCTCTTCTCCCTCCTCTGTCTTTCTCACTCTCTTTTTCCTTCTCTCTCTTTCCCATTTAAACTCCATTCACTGTTCACCTTTCCTTTCCTTCTTCACACACACAAAAACATTACTGAGTAATTATTCATGGACTAGCTATTGGGCTGAGAGTTACAATGGAAGTGAGATCTTTATCCTTCTGTGATTTTAGTCTGAAAAGGAAGACAGATTTAAAAATCATTTCCAAAAACTGTTTAAACCTACATGCAAGTATGCTATCAAAAAGGCACCTATTTCTACAGAACTCATTTGGTGTTTTCTACATCTGGTTGACTTGTCAAATAAACAGCTTTAGGAATATCCTGGAGCGGAGAATCTCCGGTGTCTAGTTCACATGGGAGAAATAAAGAAACAATCACTGTGCCCAAAGTCTGGAACCTGGGCACAGTGATTGTTCCTTTATTTCTCCAGCTCTGGCTTCACTATGTCCCCTACAGTTCATGTGCAGTTCAGTAGCTTACTCCCAGTACAATAGTGTTGGGAGGCTGGGTATGTGTGAGGCGACTAGGTCAGGTCTTTGCCTTTGTGGGTAGATGGAGATCCTTACCATGGTGATGCGATTGGTTATAGCAAGAATGGCTTCTGCTTTCCACCACGGGATGATGTACTCTTAGGCCCTCAGGAGATGCCAACACTTTCACATTTCACTTGGTAACCTCCAGAACTAAGACGATCACAAAATGAACCTTGCAGTAACACAAAACAAACTAAGGCACTAAAAAGTCTGAAATTCGTGGAAGGACAGTCCCAGGCAGTTTTCCTGAGGGGAAAGCTAATGGCTGAGTATCTAAGCTATTTGTCATTCATTCTTTCTTTGACACCTTATGTTCCTGGCACCATTTTTTGTCTGTTGGTAGAGTAGAAGAAAGATGGGACAGAAGAGGTTTGCTGATTCATGCCTGTGTGTCAAGTGTTCACCAACAGATTATATTCTGTCTCTTCTCCATTTATTCCACAAACAATTACTGAGTGTGGATTATGTATGTTCCAGGCACCTGTCACTATGGTCAGATAAGTGCCTTTCCATTCACACCCTCTTTCAGAGATGTTTTTCCTGACTACTCCAAACATATGGGAAGCAGAGGGCTATTAAAGCTCATTTACTCAGGAGCTGGAGAGACAGCGCAGTGGTTAAGAATACTTGCTGCTCTGAAAATGATATGTTTTCAGTTCCCAGCACCTGTATGGTGATTCACAGCTGTTTGTAACTCCGGTTCCAGGGGACCTGGTGCCCTCATCTGGCCTCTGAGAGCACCAGCACACATGTGGTACATGTGTGCACATTCAGGCAAACCATTCATGCACATAAAATAAAACTTTAAAATAATAGTATTTAAGGACTGGAGAAATGGCTCAGTGGCTGCTCTTCCAGAAAACCAGTGCTTGGTGCCTGTGACCACAGTAGCTCACAACCGCCTGTAACTCCAGGTCCAAGGAGGCAACACCTCCTTCTGGCCTCCATGGGAAACTGTACTCAGGTAGTACAGATACGTGCACACACACACACACACACACACACACACACACACACACACTAAACCTTTAAAGAGAAAAAAGATTTAACGAGTTATAAAAAGAAATCAATTCAAAGGGTAGTCTGGCTTTATTCTGTCACATTTTTACCTCACACTGCACAATGAAATGAGAACGAAGCATTGAGGAGGAAAGTCAGCTGAGCTACCGTCTCAGAGGTGGGCAGAGAGGGAGCGGTATTCATCTTCCTTGTGGCCAGACTCTCAGAAATTGTAAAAAATGATCAGACGTCATATAGGGAGACAATAGACCTTTGGGTGGACCTAGATTTGACCTGATTCTGACAAGAATGTATCACTCTTTGCAGACAGATGACAAAATTCAATGCATTTGAACAGGAAACTCCTGCCAAAAAAAAAAAAATCTAAATTGCTCTTTTGGACAGAATCACCATCATTGTTACATTCAAGAAACACGGCATCTCTAACCTTCTGGTTTAGGACAGAATCAGCCTGTTTCCCCTCAGTATATGGGAGAGGGAAGCTGACGTAAGGGCCAGTGACATCATCTTTGGTGATATGTGCCTGGTGAGCACATTCAAGGGAAAAAGAGATGGATGCTCAGACCACTTCAGAACAAGCCAAAGCTCATAAACCAGAGTTATATTGCTGACAGGATACTAGTGACAATGAATCTGAAGATGCTGAACTAGCTCCAAACCATTGCTTCCAGGGAGAGCCAGAGGTCAGGATCTGGGAAATAACTTTATCAAAGAGCATTTCTAAGTAAGTAGCTGAGCCATCACTGCTCACAAAGTGCCTTTGCCTGCTTCTGCCAAGTCCCATGCTAAGTGCTCATCATGTTCTCTTCACTCCTGAAACTGAGCAGACAGTTGTAGCTATTACCGCACCTTGCCCTTGGTCTACACTGAGGTACCTCAATGACATTTTTCTACTTTCAAATCTGGCCCCCTGGGGAGATGACTCAGGCCTGCACAGCTGACCATTGTCAGAGCAGGTAGGCAACTTGACTCTCCTGTGGGCAACCTAACCTGGAGCTCTGCTGTCTTTTCAGCACTCTGCATTGTAAGGCCACAGGTGCAGAAAGCCCCCATGCATGAGACTACACAGCTGTTGCCCTGACAGTTCTGTCCACAGACCAGCTGTGGTGTTGTGATGCTCGCCAGAGGACAAAACAAAGACCTCAAGACAAGCATTTCCTTCCATTGTGAGCACACCCATGGGAATGGGTGGAAAGCATGAGCAGTTTGCCATAAAGGTGAACAAAGAGCAGGCCACAGAGGTCCTAGGCCAGGGACAAGTGTCTGAACTCGATCTCACCCATGCAGCTTGGTGGGTTCAAATAAAAAACTGAAGAATTTCATGCCCAAGACTGGGTAAAGGATGGGTTTGGGAGGGATGGGGGAGGTGCTAAACAGGAAGAAAGCAAATGGTTAATGACAGAGGCTTAAACATAAGTTCCAGGAGAGGTGTGGAGCAGCAGAGGCAGGACCGGCGAGGTGAGGCTAAGAAAGAGTGAGCGTCAGGCCTCCAGTGTCCAACTTCAATGACTGTGATGCTGGTAAACTCCAAGCCTGAGGGAAGAACAGCTGGAAATGGCACGAGCCTTTAAACTCTCAAAGCTCACCTCCAGTGACTTCATTTTCTAACTGCCTAAATCTTCTTAAACAGCATTACCAACTTGAGACTAAGCGCTCAAATGCATGAACCTGTGGGGGACATTTTCATTCAAAGCGCCACGAGCACCTTACGCTTGAACGAAGAGTTCAAGTTACGCTCTCAGTAACTGCAGTATATCAGAGGTTTGCACAGCAACATACCTTAGAGATGTTTGCACGGCCATGTTTATTGTTGAACTGCTCAGAGTCGTGGGGAAATGGAAGCAGCCTACATGTTTGAGAGGACAATGAATGTGGCATTTTGTGTAGCTGTAAAGAAAAAGGCAGTTGTGAAATTTGCAGGAAAATGGATTGCACTGAATTGGAAATTGTTGTGTTAAGAAAAATAAGCCATATTCAAATGATGTATTTGAGTATTATTATATGCCAAACCTATATTTAAAGTGGTGTGTGTTCAGGATTCTTTCAGATATTAATGGGTATTCTGACAAAAATTGTCAAGTAAGCAAATCCTGGTGCCTAACACAGTGATTTTCAAGGTTCTACACCATTGGAAGTTGAAAGAAGACTATGAAAGCAGAGGAAAGGATCATAAAGGAGTCTGGGACATGAGAACAAGATAGAAGGGACACGATATGAAAGCACAGGAGAAACTATTTGGAGTGAGGAGGGGACCAGCAATAGGGAGGAAGTAGAGGAAAGAAATCAATAAGAACAATTATATTGATTCTTATGCATGAATGTGCCATGATAAAATTATGTTGTAGGCCACTTAATTAATTTAAGAGGCTAAATATGTCTCAGTGACTAGTCAAGAGCACCAGCTGCTCTTCCAGAGAACCCAAGCTTGGTTCCCATCAGCCACATCAGGTGGCTCACAACTGCCTATAACTCCAGCTCCAAGGGATCCGAGACTTCTGTGCAATGGCATGCACTCACGCAGACACACACACACACACAAATATGTTTTGTTTTAATTAGTTAAAACAAAAGAGTGACTTACAGCATTAAAAAAAACGTTCTTTGTTTATTTTTCTTTTGCCCAAAATCCATTATGTTTCTGCAGGGCAATTGTCCTCCACATGGCCTCCCTGTGTCTCATGAGTCTCGCCACGTCTATCTGAGGTGCAAGAGGAAAAAGAGACAGCAGAGAGCTTCCTACAGGTTTATTAACACTGCAGCCTAGAAATGACCCACAACATCAGGACATATCATGGTCTCACTCGATGACATAGAACCATGAAATCTGAGGTAGCCTGTGGACCATTGGGACATCGTTGTGTTATTGAGCTACTGCTGTAGTCCATGGGCACCTTCCAAGAGAGATACTGCTGTGTTATACAAGTGCCCTCTGTCCCATTGACCTTAGCCAGGGCTTGTTGGGAATCTCTGTATTGTGAAGCATACACAATGACCACCATTTTCTCATTCTTTCCCCTCCTCCTTCAACTCTTCCTTCTCCTTGTCTTTTCCTTCTTCTCATCCTTCTCATTCATCGTCATAATCATCATCATATTTGTTCCCTACCTCACAGCTTTAGATCTTATTAGTTGGGTAGTTAATTAAAATTTATTAAACAAACCTCTAATATAGCATTTCCCAGGAACTTTTCCAAGAATATCATTTTTTTTCAGATATTAATAGGTATTCTGAGAAAAAGCTTTATTGTCAAGCAAATAAATCCTGATAACCTAACATGGGTTTTTGTTTTTTTTTTAACCACAGTATGTTTTAAAGTGATATGCTGCTGGAAGGTTTAATGACTTCTGTTGTTCTAACTAATTTTATCTTAATAATAACTAAATCCAGAAAAATGGTAAACATGTTCAGCCTTGCACTTTCATATGTATTAGTTTGCAGTGACAAACACCATAGCCAAAAACAACCTGGGGAGGAAAGAGGTTATTTAGCTTATACTTCCAGGTCACAGTCCATCACTGAAGGATTTTAGGGCAGGAACTTGAGGCAGGAACCAGGAGGCAGGAACCATGGAGGAAGATGACTTACTGGTTCACTCGCTGGCTCATAGTCTACTACTTTTATTATAGAGCCCAAGATCACCCACCTTAGGATGGCTCTACCCACAGTGGACTGAACCCTCCTACGTCAATTAGCAAGCATGAAAATGCTCCACAGAAATACCCACAGGACAACCTGTTGGAAGCCATTCTTCAACTGAGGTCCCTCTTCCCAGACAACTCTAGGTTGAGTCAAGTTGGCAATAAAAGCTGACCAGGACATGTGTGTTTTTTTCTTTTGATACAGAAGGAAAAGAAATGAGACACGTTGGTTAATAAAAGACTGACAAGAATTAAAACATTATTTATTTAGGAATAAAATTCTGCTGTTGAAAAGAAATGGAGAAAAAAAGAGTTTGTTTGGGGCTAGGTTTGCAGCCCAGTGGTAAAGCACTTGCCGAGCATGTGCAAGTCCAAGACTTCAGCTTCTGTCACTGAAGAAGAGAGGAATAAGAGCCTGATCATGTGATTTTTACTAGCTGATGGTAAGCAGCAAACCCCAGTAAGGTTCCTCAGGAAGCACTGATTAAGTTAAGAACTTTGTTTCTTAATGGCAGCTTTTGCAATAGTAAGATGCTATTGGCATAAATTTTTTTTACATACTTAACTGTGGACAAGGAGAATAAAGTTTACAAATGTTTTGGAGTATGCAGGCAATAAAAGGGGGTGGAATGATTGCTCTAACATGATCTGCTTCATGGACAGATGAAATAAACAAAGTGGAAATGATGCTTCCACCAATAACCATTTGTTCTTTTTTATTTATATGTTTGCATGTTCATTTGTATGGTATGCACACATGTATGTATAAATGTTTGCATGTGTGGGCAATGTGCATTCTTATATGTGAACATGTATTCAGAGACTATAAATGTCAGATGGCTTCTGATTTAGCTGTAGGATACAGATGGGGTACCATGTGCACCTGGCTTTTAAAGTAGATCCTGAGGATCTGAAATCTGGCCTCTGCTTTCTCAGCTAGAACCTTTTCCATTGAGTCATTTTTCCAAGCTCCTGTGTGTGTGTGTCTGTCTGTCTGTCTGTTTGTTTGTTTTAAGGTTCACAATAGCATTTGAGTGGCTTTTGAATTGGAGGCTAGCTTGGGCTCGATTGTGAAACTATCTCTTTGTAGACAAGGGCTCATTATATTCTTCCCCCACCCCAGTCTTGCGCATGCACTACACACACATACCTAGAGAAAAATTTTATGTAGATAATTCAGAGGTAAACTTCACACGTGCCTCTCTTTCAGTTGCTCCAAAACATGGCATCAGTCCATGAATAAGGTCTCATATAAATGGCAAATAAGAGCCATAATCAAACAGCC
Source organism: Pachyuromys duprasi (assembly GCA_028658305.1). Classification (NCBI taxonomy): domain Eukaryota; kingdom Metazoa; phylum Chordata; class Mammalia; order Rodentia; family Muridae; genus Pachyuromys; species Pachyuromys duprasi. The sequence continues at coordinate 63,442,005 of CM053763.1, read as the reverse complement.
TGAAACAGATACGCCTGAGGACAGAGTGGCGACAGGGCTCATGATGAAGAAACCCAGTGGCCGGGGAAGCAGAATGTAGGGACTAGACTGTCGGTGACAACAGGACACTTTTTGACCCACTGCTTCTTGGAGACTATGCTTTCCTTGGAGACATGCTGGGGCCCAGCAGCTTTAAAAAGAGGTGCAAAGAGGAAATCCTAGCAATAAAGAATTATGAAGAACAGATTGTACTAACAGACCGGTATACAGTGTATCTATTTAAAACCATGTCTCTGTAGAATGACACTGGAAGTCAAATGGGAGCCCAGGGAGACTTTAGAGATCTTGAGAAAGACATTATTTGGGGTACATTAATGATGTATTAAAATTGTAAGGGATTAGTGGTTTTAATAAAGAACATTTGATAATCAAAGTGTCAGCCTAGATTTCTACCATTAAAAAAAAACCATGGCAAATGTAGAGGTAATAAAATGAGCTAAAGTGTCATCCCCAACCATTTTGGAACCTTAAATAATCCTAATATCTGAAATCAACTCTTGGTTGTTGGCGATCGATTTCACAATAGCACGTCGGTAGCTCCAGTTGCTGAGTGGTAGTGTAGTTAACAACCGACTGCCTGATTCGCTCTGTACCTAATAGTCAAGCTTCCTTTATAATCCCTTCCGGTGAGATTTCAAAACAGTCCAAACATAAAAAAGATGAGTGATTCATAGCAGATAATTCTGGTGTCTAAAGACAGTGGGCCGGAGAAACATGCAGGAAAGCAAACCTCTCTGCTTAGCCACAATAGAATAAAAACCCTCCTTTGAAGAAAAAGGAGCAGCAAACAGTTCTCCTGACTGCCATCTCTTACAGTCACGTGGTGCCAGCACCAGCTTAGGCCCTCCCTTCTGTGGTGTCCATTGTGGTGAGGCTGACTCTGCCTGTTTCCTAAGCTGGGAATGCACCCTGAGTCCCTCTGCTGTTTTCTCCATCTCGCCCTGCTCTCAGGTGCTATGACCTGCTTTGTAAACTACATCAAAATAACAGTGTTTATCTCCCTGCAGAGGACTCAGTAAACACCTAACATAAACGATCTGATTTGATATCATCTGTGACTAAACTCTTTCCTCAGGAAATGTTCTGCCAAGAAACTGGAAATAGATAAGAAAGTGGCTGTCCTCTGGGCTGTTTGGGAGCCACCTCCTCAGGAAGCTTTCCAGATCATCTGTCAATCACACTGGAGTACTGGCCCTCCTTTGAGCTCTTAAACCACTAGTACTTACCTTTGCCATTAAAAAAAAAAAAAGTAAAATTTGACCTGTAAAAATATGGTGTACTTTTTTTGAGCCCCCACCTTTAGAGGACTTAATCACTTAGATTCTCAGGATTTACCATATTATCTGGTACAAAGAGCAAAGAGAATGGACACTGTTCAGTGAGTGGATAGATGGGTGATGCAGTGAGTAAGGATCAGGAGAGATGTACAAAAGTCATGTTGTGGAGACTCGGATGGCGGTGCTACTGATTCTGCTACTTAGGTGAGGGACAGTGTGAGGGACCCTGGGATCTATCTTGAGAGATGAGTTGGAGGACTGCAGTTGCAGCTTAGTGTTAGAGTGCATGGTCAGTCTTTGCAACATCATGGATTCTATTTCCAGAAGCACCAAAAAACAAAATGAGAAAAGAAAAGGCCAGGTTGGGCTTTCCCTTGAGACTACTGCATAGAAGAGTATTCCGAGGTGAAGGAACAGCATGAGCAAAAGCTCAGAGATGAGAAAGCACATGGGGCACTGCAGATGGCAGCACTGCAGACACTGCAGACGACAGCACTGAAGACACTGCAGACACTGCAGACACTGCAGACACTGCAGACACTGCAGACACTGCAGACACAGACACTGCAGACACTGCAGACACTGCAGACACTGCAGACACTGCAGACACTGCAGACACTGCAGACACTGTAGACACTGCAGACGACAGCACTGAAGACACTGCAGACACAGACACTGCAGACACTGCAGACACTGCAGACACTGCAGACACTGCAGACACTGCAGACACAGACACTGTAGACACTGCAGACACTGCAGACACAGACACTGCAGACACTGCAGAC
>CM053763.1:63408729-63439804 GCA_028658305.1 Pachyuromys duprasi | reverse complement strand
CAGACACTGCAGACACTGCAGACACAGACACTGCAGACACTGTAGACACTGCAGACGGCAGCACTGAAGACACTGCAGACACTGCAGACACTGCAGACACAGACACTGCAGACACTGCAGACACTGCAGACACAGACACTGCAGACACAGACACTGCAGACACTGTAGACACTGTGGGCAACAGCACAGCAGACCCTGTAGACACTGCAGACACTGCAGACACTGCAGACACTGCAGACACTGCAGACACTGCAGACACTGCAGACACAGACACTGCAGACACTGCAGACACTGCAGACACTGCAGACACTGCAGACACAGACACTGCAGACACTGCAGACACAGACACTGCAGACACAGACACTGCAGACACTGCAGACACAGACACTGCAGACACAGCAGACACAGACACTGCAGACACTGCAGACACTGCAGACACTGCAGACGACAGCACTGGAGTCAGAGAACTGCAGATGACAGCCTAACAAGACTCCGGAGCAGTTCTGAGTAGGAGGAAGCGGGACAGGTGTGGCTGGAAAGATCTCAAACAAGTTTCAAAAGACCTGGGACTGACACCAAGAAGTCTGAAGTAAGTCACCGAAGTTTGTAAGCTAAGTAATACCATAACCAGATCTCTAAACAGGAGAAAAATATTTGTTTCCTTTTCAGTAACTAAAAAGCCTAACTTCCTCTGTTTTCATATTTCTTGACCCTGTGTGAAAATGGGCAAACAAAATCCAGCTGCAGTGATCCTCCCTGCAAAATGACCTCGTGTTTCTCCTCTCGCTTTCTGGCAAAGGGCTTAGTGAAGTGAAGGCATCGTGCAGCTGGGAAAACAGGAGTTTGTTTGGCTCTGAGCAGTGTGGGGCGTGCTGGTCTGGGCAGTGAGTCAGCTCCTTCCTGAAAGTCTAGGTCAAGGGAGTCCATACCACAAGCTTGTTTACTGGCTTTTGCTCTCCCTTCCAGAGCACTGCTTCTGATTACTGCAAAGGTGTATTCGGTTGCTGTTGGCTTAAAACCCTGCAATGATGATATGATGGGGACAACTGTGACACCGTTTTAATACTCATTTGAAAGAGCTGGATGAAGAGTGGAGTGTTGTTCTCTGGGGGCTTTTGTTTCTGGCTGACCACAGCCATGTGTGGGATTGCTGGGAAGGATTGTGCAGAGCTGTTTGCTGGGCTGGCACATTTGGAGGGGAGAGTGACGGGTGACCTGTCTGCAGCAACTCCTCCGGCCCAGACACATGGGGTTACAGCTAATCAATCAAGCCTGCGGAGCTCTGTTCCCTGCCAAGCTCTGCAGACACCAGGATGTAGGGGAAATAAGACAGTCCCTACCAGAGTCTAGGAACTAGGGTGAAAACTCAGCGAAAGGAGACTTCAGCTCTTAACTGTTTACATCCCCCAAGTTGCCTAGCATAGTGTAAGTACCAATAGATAGAGAGGTATAATTCACGTTTGCACAGGCGCCTCCAGGCACCTATTGTTAGCCAGTGTGTACTGGATACTTGGGCAGATGGCACCCATACTCTCAAACTGCTCACAGCCTTGTGAAGAGAGCCACCGACATACTGTTCTGCCTGTACCAATGGGAACACCCAGGGAGCCCTGGAGCCTCCACGAATTCCTTGACACCTGGATCCTCCTCTAGAACTCTCAGGTGTCACTGCTAAATGCTAAGGCAGCTGGCCCCAGAGAAAGAGTCTAGAACTTTCCTCTATCACTCATGCCCATTCTGGCTGGAGAACTCTCCGCTATTCCGAGAGCATTGGGGATCACTGAGGCAGGCATGGCAGAGGTCCACGCCGTTCTTCATGGGGCCAGAGATGGGTGACCTGAGGAAGATGCTAACGAAGAGTTCATAGCCTCCCCGAGAACCTCAAAAGCAGAAATATGCTGCCGAGTCTACCCCAAGCTTCTTTCGGATAGCATGAGCATTGTTCGTTTTCTGGATTGCAGAAAGCATGTGAGGCAAGAGGCTTCAGCATCATCTGCTGCAACGATCGGGGGCTAGAAATAGAAAATTTGAAATGGCACGATGAAGCATTTCATTTTAAGAACTGTTTTAATTTTTTGAAAGATTATCTGATTGTCATAACCTCTATTTAGTTTTAATGCTTTCATTGTTTTGGAATAGCAGTCCTGCTGGCTGTTGCCATCTAATGCAAGGAGGGCCCTGGCCTCAGAGTCACCTGGCGTTTGCATTGATCCAGGCCTCCTTTAAAAAATATTTAGGGTATGCCTCACAGAAGAGAGAGGAGAGCTTCTGTTTCTGCCCCGTCCCTTGGAAACATGCTGCTGAGAACTTAGAATCCCTGTGGCCTATTTGCCATTCTGAAGAAGATATAAGAGAGGGAGACGGCAGGAGATAAGAGGAGTGTGGTGCAGGGGAGAGAGGGAGCTCTCTTAGACTCTCCTCAGCTTTTCAAAATACAGATCTGGATAACGCTCGGGCTGAAAGGGCAATTTCCATTGTGAGTACATCAGACATTCCCAGGCACTTCCTCAGTGAGGACCACAATGGTTTCCTGGATATGTATGGACTATTCTCTTCTCAAATTGCATAAGGAAAGAGAATGTCATAAGTTAGATGTGTCAGTGTTCTTTTTTTTAATTTTTATTTTATATTAATCACAGGCTATGTACTTTGTATCCCAGCCGTAGTCCCCTCCTTCATTCCCTCCCAATCCCCCCCCCATCCCTTCCTCATCTCCTCCCTGTCCCTCTCCCAGTCCACTGATAGGGGAGGACCCCCCCCTCTTCCATCCGACCCTGGCTTCTCAGGTCTCTTAATGTGTCAGTGTTCTACAGCTATCATTGACTTTAGCTTCTTAAAATCTCAGAGCTGGGCTGTGGAGAATATGGTGGTTCTGTTCACAACTCCTTATACTCAATGCAGGTCGCATTTAGAGAAGTTACTTGTAGTGTAGTTGCAGGAGAGTACTTGTAGTTGCTCATCAACTTCAACCTACTTTTCTTGCTTTATTCTGTTCCCAATCAGACACCACACTATTTCCCAGGCAGGCATTCCCCATGCTGCCCCCTTTGTGGGATGGCCTCTCTCGGTTTTCCTGCCTCAGGAACAAAGGTCACTCTTTCTTCATGGTTTTCCTCATCCCCCTTCATCCTCTAGATGAGGAGCCTTAAATCCTGGCCAGAAATCTGCCCCGGAGAGCCATTCCTCAGCCTTCTCTGAAAAAATCTGAGTGGGTGAAGGTGTGCAGGTGGAGGTGTGCAGGTGGCTGTGTGCAGGTGGAGGTTTCCTTGTGAAATTTTGTCTGATTGCCCCTAGAAAGAGAAGCACTGTCTGCAGAGCTCCTGTTGTACCCTCTGCTCCCAGTCGGCCTGTGCTGTGATGGGGCCATGGCCTCATTCTGGAAGTGGACCGGATGCAAGCCTACCTGGGTGTTCACTTCATTTGTGTAGTCTAGCTATACAGTCTCCAACCAAACCTACCCTCAAACACAAAAAAGAAAGAAAGCGAGAGAAAGAACAGGAAAAATTTTCAGGGTCCAGAATCTCTGCTCAGCTGTTCCAGACTGATTATGGAACCTTGATAAAATACAAAGTGTTAAGAAGAACCAAGCAGGAATAAGGGTTTCTTGAGGATTGAAAGCCCTGTTAGTAAGATAGCTATATGTCAAATACAAAGCTATTTGAAGGTGTACTTTTTTTTTTAATGGTAAAGCAAATTTGAGTAACCAAAGGAAGAAGAATACAAGATCAGCTGTCTTCGGGAGAAGGGGCATGTTTTCCAGAATTTACTTCTTTTGGACCATCCTAGAACATTTGAGGCACCATGGAGGATGACCATGTCCACTGGCAGGAAGGGTTCCCAGTAGGTGAAACTGCCCTGTTTTCACGCTGCAGTCTTGGAAAAGGAAGACCAGAAGCATTGCAGAACTTTCCAGGTGAACAGAGGATAGCATTTCAGATAAGGTACAAGAGCAGAATCTAAGTATAGTGTATGGTGCTGCAGTCTCCAGAGACCTGGGCTAGGGGTGGGGAACACAGAGGCTTGAGTAGCAGTTGGTGGAGAAAGTAGACATGGCTTCAAATGAAAGTGTAGAGAAAACAGTGTAAAGGAGGTGGGAGGCAATGAAGGAACGTGGACAGAGCAGACAGAGGAAGTAGTTCAGTCTCTAGAACCTAGCAGCAAATTGTTCAACAGAAGTGCTGTGTGGCTTAAGTCACACGGTGTTGAGTCAGACACTGTTTAGTGTCTTAAGGGGTCATAACAAATTACCACAAACTCAACTCAAACGTCAGAAACATATTGTTTCAGAGTTCCGGAGGCCAGATCTAAGATCAAACAAAGTACTGGCTGGATAGGCTCCCTCCAGGGTTTTGAGAGAGACTGTTTTCACTTCTGCTGTGCCTGTTGGCTTGCTGATAATCTACGTTTCTTGGCCTTTAGGGGCTTTACAAAACTCTGCCTTCCTATCCACACAGTGTTTTCTCTGTCTGCATGGCTGTCTCTGCAGTGATCATGTCTTAACCGTGTGGTCTTCAAATATCCTTTCTTTTCCAGATAAGATCAAATTTGCATAGGCTGTGGTGGGGGATACAGCCACATCCACAGAGGGTTTTGTCATTTCTGCTACTTACTGGCTGTGTGTTTCTGGAAGCAACAGGACTGAGTGTCTTGAAAAACTATTTTCTTTTTTTTTTTTCAGCCCAGAAAGAACGTTTCTTGTTTTGAGACACTGTCTTACTATGTAGCCCATGCTGGCCTTGTGCTTTCTAACCTGACTCTGCCTCCCACCCCCATACTAGGACGGCATATACCATCAGGCCTGGCTCCAAATAATCTTCTAGTTGCAAGATTTAGCAAAGTATCTAGTGGCCATCAGTGCTTACAGTTGTGTACAAAGCTCTTGGGAAGCCAAGACCCGACACCATTTCTGAAACCAGAGACACAGGAGCCCCTGATACATCCTCATTCTGCTTGTTTCTTTCCTCCAACCTCACCCCTGAAGCCTAGGCTAGCTCCTGAAATCTTTTGACTCATTAAGCATTCTCTGCAGTTTACAGCTTTAGACTGTATTTGTATGGATGTAATTTTGAGGTGCTAGAAAGTAAAAGCTGTCCACCGAGGTTTTCTTCACCCTTTTGCTAGGATGGTAGTAATCTCACTATGCCGTGGCATGACTCAGCGCACAAGCATTAACTGCTGGTAACCCAGCAGTTCCCTGAGCTTCTAGCGAGACACCCAGTGTCTGGGTTTCTCATGAGACATTAAGTGACCAATGAGAACATAAGGTGAGAGTCACCATGGGCTTTGATGCCCTGTCCCACTGACCACTGAGTCCTAGCAGGGACTCTACAACCTCTATGCTTCTTGAGGTCACATGGGACCTTCTACTTCTGTGTGCCACAATGGGCACAGGAGCTCTTTCCAAATTTTTCTGAGGGTTTGTTACTGTAAATGTTTGCTCCTGGGGGCTTCCTCCAAGGCTCTGTGTTGGTAGGGGGCACAGCACTCCTATCCCTGTGCTTCTCAGAGTTTCTGGGCAGTTCTATCCCCCAGGAATCCATCTCACCCCTAAGTTTTTTTATTTGTTTGTTTGGTTTGGTTTGGTTTTTTTCAAGACAGGGTCTATCTACATAGCCCTGGCTGTCCCAGAACTCACCCTGTAGACCAGGCTGGCTCTGCATCTCACAGAGATCTGCCTGCCTCTGCGTCCTGAGTGCTGGGATTACAGGCGTGCTCTCTCATACCCTGCCTCTCAGCCCTGTTCTTGTTAACCTTTCCTACCACCTCCCCAAAGCAAATATTTTGGAGATACCTCTCTAGTCTCTGCACGTCTGATGGGGCTTGGGCTTGAAAGACAGCAAAGCCAGGAAGGAGTTGCAGGTTTCGTGCCTTTCTCCTTAATAGCTCCCTCCCGAGGCCTGAGCAGTCTGTTGCCAAGATTTCCAAAAAGGGAAGTGATAAAAATGAGTTAAATTTTTTAAAAACTAAATCATCTTAGCTTGTTTCAGGGAGTACATAAACTAGTAAGCGAAATATGCCCTGGTCACTTTGGAGAGCCTAGCTAGCTTCCTGGAAACCTGCGTTCTCAGTAGGAGGATCAAAGCCTCTATGCTTGCTCTTCATGGGCAGCCAGTGACTGTGCTCTTGTCCCCCAGCTGGAGTCACTGATTTCCTCCCTGTGCACTCAAGTGTGGCTGTGGTGCTAAGGCAGCCTCATGCCTGCGATGAGTGTAGTTAATATTCTACGTGGCTGACCGCCTTACTACCTGGAACTGCTGCTTACACATGCAGTGAAATTTTTGCCACTTACTACTTGGATGACCTTGGCTGACTTTGCCATCGGTTTTTAAAAATATGTAACACCCCTCTGTTGGGTGGCTGTGAAGACCAGACAAGCTTGGAAGCCTCCGCTGGACCTGACGGTGGCGACTCAGGTCAGTTTAGCTATGGCTGCTGTTTGCTTGCGCAGGCTCCCCTCTGTCTCACATTCCTAGAGAAGAGAGTGGATATGTGTTAGCAAGCCTCACTACTGCAGAGTAGAGCCCACTGATAGGATCCACCCAACAGAAGCCTCTCCTGAGGCCCATTCATGTCTTCAGCCATCCCAGGCTCACAGCAGTATTAACCACTCACCAGTCACAGGCCAGGATATCAGGCACGAGCAGGGCAGCCTACACCCCCAGACATCTGATTGAGGGAGGCAGATAGGAAAGACAGAACGGTGACAGCAAGGGCTAGCACAGCTGGGGTCAGGCATAGCTTCCCTATGTGTGTATTAATACCATCTTCCCTCCTCTTTTCCCAAAAAGGATGTAAAGAAATCAGGTAGAAATGAGGAATTCTGCCCGAGAGGTCATCTGTGACCTTGGCTGTGGAGGTTGACACTAAGCAACAGGAGGACAGGGATTGTTGGGACACAGGGGACATCATGTGCCAGGGCTGTGTGGACACCAGTAATGGATGTTCCTTTTCCAGGGAAGGACACAGCTGAGCCTTCAGAGTTGATCTTCTACCACCACCCCCAGCTCCCACCTACCCGATACCCTCAGGTTTCTGCTTAAACTTACTCTCTCAGCAAGGCTGAACCTTGTTTCCCAACCAATAGTGAGTACCATTCCTAACCATTAGTGAGTTTCAGATGAAAAAAAAAAGAAACCTGCTACATTTTCAAAAAATCTAAGAGACGAGTAGGAAACATAGCAATGCCATTAATAAAAATTAAAATGTGGGTACTTTATATCAGAAACCAATATTTTAAAATACTCAAAATCCTGGGCTAGAGAGTGGTTAAGAGTACCAGCAGCTCTTCAAAAGGATTTCTGTTCTGTTCCCAGAACCCATGTGGTGGCTCCCAATCATCTCTAACTCCAGTTCCAGTTCTGGCCTTTTGGGGCACTGCATGCATGTCACACACACGCACACACACACTACTGCACCTACAATAAAAACAAATAAATATTTTAAAAATACTCAAAAGTGGTCATGTCTCTGATCTTTACTATTATGTACCCAAGGCTATTTACATCAATCATCCATGGTAGCAACATGGCAGTGTGCTGAGTCGCCACCACGCACTTCTCTGCAATTCCCACTTGATGCTAGCCTCACAGACTGCAGTCAGCCATGGTGGGCATATTTACACCGCTGAAACTGGCCATCACTACAAATCAGACCTTTGCCAGTTATTCTCTTATACTAGCACACCACTGAAAATCATGTGACTTAAAACTGTAACCACCTTCCCCCCCTCTAGTCACACTTACTCCAATTTGTTGTCTTATGAGCATACTACTTTTAAAGTGTGTTTCACTGCTTAGTGTCTCGCTCATTAGAGGCTCCATGGGGTCATAGTTGTTTTCTTTAACTTTGTTTTGGTTGTTTTTTTCTCTGTCTGTGAAGCTCTTCATGTGATCCTAGTACCCAGAGAGTGACTAAAATAGAGATACATCTGAATCCCATGAATGCTGGCAAGTGCTGGGAGCTCTGGGTGAAAACTGCTGGGCTCAGTAGTCTTCCACAGTCTTCCTGTTGCCGCGGACTCTTTACTGACTCACAAGCTGACCTCATTTGCAGTCTCTCTCCTCCCACCACCTTCGGGCAGAGTCAGGGAGATCTTGTGTGAGTATGCCCTTAAAGCGGCCAGAACATGGGAGGCAGAGGCTGGTAGATCTCTGTAAGTTCAAGGTCAGCCTGGTCTACAAAGAGATTTCCCAGGATGGCCAGAACTACATAGAACTACATTCTTCCCTGCCTTGAAGTAAAAGCAAAACAGACAAACAAGCCCGTGTCTACAGGATTTCTTGGCACTCAGCAGCTTTTGTCTCAGCCCAGAGTAGAATCGGTACATGGACATGAACGTTACAGAGATGGCTGCTCCCAAGGAGTCCTGGAGCAGTAGCGCCTACAACACATGAAATGAATTAGATGTGACATCTTGGGTTTCACAGCAGGCACAGTGAGTCCGACCCTCTGGGGAAGAGGCCCAGGCACCTGGATTTTTGAGAGTCTTTCTGGGAAGTTCCAGAAAGACACGACATAAGCCCCAGAGTCATTCTAAGGTAATGGTTCTTAGCTGGGGCTACTGTGTAATCCAAGTGACATCTGGCAGTGTCTGCAAACACTTTTTGGTGGCTGTAACTGAGCAGGACCCACTGGCATCTGTTATCCAGAACTTGAGAAGGCTGCTGACAGAACATCCCTCCCTGCCGCAAGAGGAACTAAATGTCAGTCATGGGAGGTCAGAGCTCCTTCTGGGTGGCATCTTATCGCTGTTACTCTGCATCGGTCTAGCCCTCTCGTCTTTCCTAGAGCAGTTTGTGGGCCCCTTTACCATACAGTGAGTTCAGCATCACTAGCAGAAAATTGCTGAGGTGACCCATGCTTGAAATGCTGGGGTGAGTACAGCCTCTGGGTGACTTGGAATTCGTCAGTGTGGACAGACAGGGGAACCTCCCATGCTAGCACACACTGCATCTCGTCTAGTGTGCTAGCAATGCCATCTCATGGGATGCCCAAGGCACCTCCCGGTGGGCATTGTCCTCTACATTTAATAGGCAGGGCCACTGAAGCTCAGAGATGTCAAACAACTTGTCTGAGTTTCCGCAGCTAGGGAATGTTGAAAGAGGAATTTGGGCCCAGAGCTCTCTACTCCAAAACCTACAAGGAAGTAATTGCTATTTACAGACAACAAATCTGAGGTGTCTTAAAAAATAGTTAACCTTTGTGGCTAGGGCTAAATCCTACTCTACTCCAAAATTCTCCAGCGTCTAGTACCTTAGGATGTGATCATGCATTTGGACGTAAGGTCTTCAAAGAGGTGATTAATGGAAACGAGTCCTTCAACAGACGCTCTCCTTCAGTAAGTGCACAGGTATGCAAGGGTTGTGTGAGGGCATACTGGGAGGGAAGCCTTAGGAGAAATTGAACTTGTCAGCAATGGCCCTGGACTTCCACCCTCCAGAATGGTGAGAAAAATAAGACTCTTGCTTAAGCCTCTGATTCTGTGGTGCTTAGTTATGAAGTCCCTGGCAGAATAATACATTATGCTTCTTCTCTGAGAACATTGTATGGTGTACAAACTTATAGGTTGTTTCCTCTGCTGTGGGACAAAAAGGAATGGGAGATGCAAGCTTTGCCCCCTGTCTGTACTGATACCACCTCTCAAAAGGACCCTGATAATTGATATTCAGCTCAAAAATCCCTAATAATGATGTGCATCTCAAGAGGACCTCTGGGTCCTTCTCTCTCTCTCTCTCTCAAGATTTATTTATTTATTATGTATACAGTGTCCTCTCTGCATATACACCAGAAGAGGGCATCAGATCTCATTCTAGATGGTTGGGAGCCACCATGTGGTTGCTGGGAATTGAACTTAGACCTCTAGAAGAGCAGCCATCTGAGCCTCTGAGCCATCTATTCAGCCCTGAGCCTTTCTCTTTCCCCTGCCTTGGGGAGAGGCAATGTCTGTGGTTTGGTAGGAGCCAGTGTCTGTGGTTTTGGTAGGAGCCAGCATCCCTCATAGAAACTGAAAAGCCAGGAGAGCGCCCTGGAGTGCCACCAGGGGCCTCGCTTCCTTGCTGCTTCACAAAATAGCTAACTGGGCTGAGTGGGTTACCTTTAATCCACCACTCTGAAAGCAGAAGCAAGCTAGCCTCTGTGAGTCCAAGCCTGGTCTACATGGTGGGTTCCAGGACAGCCAGGGCTACACAGAGAGACTCTGTCTCCAAAAGTGGGGAGGGGAGATGTTGGACACCTAGTCAGGCTAATAACCAGATTCCCACTTAGTAGAGGCTGAACCTGAAGGCAAGGGTTACTGGCATCTCAGTACCTGGCACAACAGATCACAGGCACAGGGAAGCTGGGAGGTTCCTCTCTGCCTCTGGATAATGACATAGGATAGTCAGGCATGGTCAGCCTCAAAGCTGAGATTGGCTCTGCCATAAGCCCAGAGAGATGGAAGACTCATGTTAGATGAGCAAAAAGCTGAAAAATAAAGAATGTGGCATTTTTGCACCCCAAATTTGTGCATTGAAAGTCAAAGCAAACACAAATTATTTTCAGAACCGGAATGCCAAAAGGCAGTGTGGAAGTTAAAGGAAAAGCTAAAAAATACTTCTTCTAGGAAATGGTTCACAGGACAGGACGGACTATAGTCCAGTGTTTTTCCTTTGGTTGTTCCGTCTCCCACTAGGACTAATTATGCTTGTCATCTGCACTAGAGGGCTGGGGCTAAGATTAGCAAGTCAAGTGGGGGAAAGTGCTCAGAGAATGAAAGAGGATCTAATTAGCTTCTCCAAGTCCCACCCAAGTCTCCATGACTGAGAGAACTCCCTCCCCACCCCCACTTTCCTCCAGCGCTATAATTCTGCAATGCTTCTTGAGTGGAGAAGGAAGGAATGCAAGAAGGGAAAGGTGGCCACTTTTGCTTTCTGACCTGTGTGTGCAGAGGGTTAAGGACACACTCAGACCCTGGAGGATACCTGGGCAAGTGATAACACAAGACACCTGAGGCTCAGATCCTGTCTCCTTCATTTCCAGGTGAGGAAAAATTAGGTGAAATAATACACATGAGGCCCCACTTCATCAGCTACCCAACTGGGGGTAACACTTGTAATGCTTAGATTGGCTCAGGGTGAACACAGATGACCCAAATACAAGTAAACATTTGATTGATCCTGCTAGTACTGGCTGGCCTATAATGGGTGCTTGACACACTGGGCTGGCTTGAATGCCTTTGCTCAACACATGCTTACTGCTGGTTTGTTATGGGCCAGGGAATACGGGTACTGCATATCCTGGATGTGTGAGCCACAGGTCCTGACCTTACAGAGTTGACAGACCTGTACAACAGATGATAGCCATCAAACACTCAGTTCCTCCTTGGGTTGTTTAAAAACAAACAAACAACAAAAATGAATGCCTTGTGAGGCAGCTCAGGCATGTAATCCTAGAATTTGAGAGGCAGAAGCAGGAGAATCAGAAGTTCAAAGTCAGTTCCAGGCTAGCAAGGGCTACCTGGAAATTTCCACCCCCAATTTACTCCCCTCCCCCAAATAAAGAAAAAAAAGTGTCTAAAGTCCTGCACATGGCTTCTACCATGAGAACCAAACATTATTGGTTTAGAGCACCCTATCCTAGCCAAGAAAGAGTTGAGGGCACAGCACAGTGTGAGGGATGGATCTAGTCTGGACTTTTCCTTCTGCCCTGCAGTTCAACCTGTTATGTAAATGAAACGCTGCCAGGCAGGTAAGTGAGGCCAGAGAGTTCCAGGAGAGAAAAGACTGGTTCCCACCAGTCCTCAGCATTCACCTGGGCTGCCAACTGAGTGGAGTTGGTGAAAATGTTTAGTTAACATCTTCGTAGTGGGTTAGGTAATGCAGTGGCCCTGCTGGTGGGCAGCCTGCATGCCAAGGCCAGTGTGGTGCTAAGGACTTCTTCCTGTGTGTTTCATGAAATGCTCCCAGCAGCCCTCAGAGGTGAATGTGCCTCGTCAACACTTTTTCCAGTTGAGGAAGGAAAGAAGCAAGGGTTGTGATAGGACTTCCATGCAACTCTACTGTTAGTGAGTGGTACAAGTCAATTCCCTCAAGAGACCTGCTCCAGGAGCCTCCATAAAATTTCCACCATGCTGCCTGGGACATGCTTGCAGAATGCCACAGATGCAGCAAGGGCTTGGCTGCAGGCCTGGGAAGAGCTGGGTTGGGTAGAGAGAGCAGGGCCCACACTCAAGGCCTGCGGCACCAGAGCCTTACTCACGAGCTTCCTCGGCGGTAGTATAGCACAGGATAGCCTTACTATTTGGGCAAATTGCCTCCTATTTCGACATCATAGTTTTCTCTTCTGGAAAGTGATAATTGAGAGTGAATGGGACAAATCCTGGCAACGTGAAAACAGCCTATAATTCCAGAACTCAGGAGACAGAGGCTTGAGGATCTCAAGTTTAAGGTCAGCGTGGGCTACACATGGTGAGGCCCTCCCCCATCCCTGAAAATTCACAGAGCTAGATATATGTTGTCTGTGATACATAGTCTGTGGCAGAGCACTTGCTTAGCATTCATGAGACCCTAGGTTCAAACACCAGTACTGAAAGAAGCCAAGCAAAGAAGAAAGAAAGGAAGAAAGGAAGGAAGGAAGGAAGGAAGGAAAAGAAAAGCATCGGTAAGGATGCAGAGAAATTAAAATCTGTACACCGAAAGTAAGGGATGTAAAATGGTACAACCACTGTGGAAAACACTATAGCTGTCTTTTAAATGTTGAAAATAGAACTAGCATACAATTCAGCAGTTTCACTTCTGAGCGTTTCCTCAGAAGTGAAAGCAGAATTAAAAAGATGTATTTGTGGTCATTTTCCTAGATGCATCATTACAATAGTGGAGCAGTCGATCCCCCAGTGGAAGGACAGATGGATGAGTGATGGACACAGTGGAACAGAATTTAGCCTTAAAGGGGAAGGAAAACATGACACTTGCTATAGTGTGGTTGAGGATCTTACGCTAAGTGAAATGTGCTAGATTCTAGGAGGTTCAGAAAGGATTCAGAAAGGATGGTGAGTAGGGCTAGTTTTCTAGTATTGAAAAACAAACAAACAAATAAAAAACCCAATTCTGGTGTTTGACAGCTGTTGACGGTGAAGACACGTGGCACTTTACCGTCAGCTCCGTTCACAATGAGCTGTGTATTTTCTTTTTTAAAAAAATTTATTTATTCACTAAAATCCAGATCATAGCCCCCTCCTTCCTCTCCTCCTGATCCTCCCTCCCTCCCTCTTCCCCTTATCCCTTGCCCCCTACTCATTAGAAGAGGACAGTCCCCACTACCACCACCACACCCCAGCACATCGAGTTGCATCAGGACTGAGCAAGCACATCTTCTTCCCTTGTGGCCTGCACCAGGGGAAAGTGATCAAAAGGCAGGCAAGAGAGTCCATGTTGGAGACAGCCCCCCACTGCCCTTATGAGGGAGCACACATGAAGACTAAGCTGCCTATTGGCTACGTCTGTGCAAGGGGCCTAGGTCCAATTCATGCATGGTGGTTAGTGCTTCAGTCTCTGTAATACCCCTTAGGCACAGGTTAGTTAGCTCTGTTCATCTTCTTGTGGAGTTCCTGTCTCCTCTGGGATCCTTCCATCCCTCCTTCACTTGTCCACTAGACCCCCGGAACCACCCAATGTTTGGTTGTGAGTCTCAACATCTGTTTCGATCCACTGTCCTCTCAGAGGGCAGCTATGCTAGGCTCCTGTATGCAAGCATAGCAGAGTGTCAGGGGTTGACTCTGTCTCAGGTTGGACCAGGCATTGTCTGTTAGACATTCCCTCAATCTCTGCTCTATCTTTATCCCTGCATATCTTGTTGGTAGGGGTCTCAAAGTTTTTGTGGGTGGGTTGGTGTTCTTGTCCCTCTGCTATGAATCTGGTCTAGTTAGAGGGTGGCCTCTTCAGTCTCCATGATGCCTGCTACTAGAAGTCTGAGGCAGAGTCATTACCATATCTTCCCAGGAGACTACCCTGCTATAGGTCTCCAGCTTGTTACATAGATGCCTCTGCCCATGGTTTCTCTTCTCTCTGCAGGTCCTCTCACCTGCTCCTCATTTCTCCACCCTCATTTCTTTCCTTGATCCTCTCTTTCCCTGTTTCCTCTCTTCAACCACTTCTACTGTCTATTCTGTTTCCCCTTCTGAGCGAGATTTAAGCATCCTCCCTTGGGTTCGCCTTGTTACTTATCTTCTATGGGTATGGTAGTATGCTTATCCTGTACTACATGGCTAATATCCACTTATACCATGTGTGCTTTCTGAGTCTGGGTTACCTAACTCAGGATGATATTGTCTAGTTCTATCCATTTGTCTGCAGCTTTCGTGAAGTGCTTATTTTTTTTAATCTTTTTAAACAAATTTTTCTTTTTTTGTTTTGAAGATTTATTTATTATTTATACAACATTCTGCCTGCACACCAGATCTTACTATAGATGGTTATGAGCCACCATGTGGTTGCTGGGAATTGAACTCAGGACCTTTGGAAGAACAGGGAGTGTTCTTAACCTCTGAGCCATCTCTCCAGCCCCGAAGTACTTGTTTTTAATAGCTGAGTAGTACGTTGTATAAATGTACCACATTTTCTTTATCCTTTCTTTGGTTGAGGGACATTTGGGCTGTTTCCAGTTTCTAGCTATTATAAATAAAATCAAAGACCCAGACATAAACCCACACATGCAAGGACACTTGATTTTGGTGGGCGGGAGCCAAAACCATACAATGGGAAGGGGGGAAAGCATCTTCAACAAATGGTACTGGTCTAAGTGGATGTCTACATGTAGAAAAATGCAAATAGGTTGATATTTATCACTTTGCAGAAAACTCAAGTCCAAGTAGACCAAAGACCTTAACATAAATTCAGAAACACCAAATCTATTAGAAGAGAAAGTGAGGAATTCATTGTCACAGGAGACAACTTCCTGAACAGAACACCAACAGCTCAGGCTATAAGGTCAACAATCAATAAATGGGACCTCTTAAAATTGAAAAACTTCTGTAAAGCAAAGGACATTGTCAATAGAACAAAATGGCAGCTTACAGACTGGGAATCCTATATCCGACAAAGGGCTAATATCCAAAATATATAAAGTACTCAAAAAATTATACACCAACAAACCAAATAATCCAATTAAAAATGGGGTGCAGAGCTAAACAGAGAATTCTCAACAGAGGAATCTTAAATGGCTAAGAGGCACCCAATAGTGAATATCCTTAGTTATCAGAGAAATGCAAATCAAAATGGGTCTGAGATTCCATTTTACACTCATCAGAATGGCTAAGATCAAAAACTCAATCGATGTACATTCTGGCAAGGATGTGGAGAAAGGGGAACACTCTTCCACTGCTGGTGGGAATGTAAACTTGTACAACCACTTTGGAAATCAATCTGGTGCTTTCTCAGAAAACTGGAGTAGTTCTACCTCAAGACCCTACTATACCACTCCTGGGCATATACCCAAAAGATGCTCCACCATACAACAATGTTCATACATACAACTATGTTCATAGCAGCTTTATTCGTAAGAGCTGTGCATTTTCAAATGGCTGAACTGGCAAACCTTATGTGTGTACTTTACCACAATTTAAAACCAACTTATGTCCGAGGAGTGTTGTGTAAAATGAGATAGTGACTGCCACCCTGAACTCTTCAAATGCCCCCAAACCAAAGGATCTTATGTTTTGAGAGAGTGTCTACTTTCCAGACATAAAAGAGTGGAGAGCACCAAGACTCTTGGTGTGGAGCCACACACAGAGCTTGACAGTAGCGTTAGATCTGAGGTTGTGTTAAAACTGAAGAAGAACTTTGGGTGCAATTGCTGGCTTCAAAGCAGACGTTTCTCACCACCCACAGCCCCCGAAACTGGCCTCCAGGCAGGGCTTGAGGAGTGAGGCCCTACTTGGGTGCTTCTGCCACACACGGGTGCCTAGTTGCTACTAGCTGTCCGATCTTCCAGCAGAGGGGGGAAACAGTTCAGAAATACTTGCTCAGCCTGAAATGCCAGGCTTCTGTGCCCTCACCAGCACTCACCCAGGCTCTGTGCTGTCAGGAGCAATAGCTTTGTCCTGGAACACCTTGGTGTGTAGCAGATACTGCCTCATTTAAGCCTCATGGCAGCCCGGAGGGTGACTGACATCTAATTTTCAGATGTGAAAACAGAAGTTAAAAGAGCAACAGGGGCTTGCTAAAGTAAGTGAACCAGAGAACCTAGGTCTGAAGCTTCTCTTGGCTCAGAGATTTGACAAGGTTCATCTGGCTGCGTTAAAAGAGAATACAAGAAAATTCTGGGCTGTTAATTCCAAGTATGTTTCACCTGAAGATTACAAAGCATTTTTTCCCCAAGAATTCTACAGTCACATACTGATTGTTTGCTCTGCAGACACTGTGGAGGGCTGGAATTGTAACAGCAGGCCACAGCTGTCTCTGTCCTTGGGGCTTACAGACAACTGGATAGACAAGTGTGTGGTAACCAGTGACAGATAATATTTACTGATATGGCTGAGGCTGTTATTTAATCTATGTGAAAGAAGGAGGAGGAAATGGAGAAGAAAGAAGAAGAAAAGAAAAGAAAGAAAGAAAGAAAGTTAGCTGTGAAGGTCTATTACTGTTTTCCACCTTAGGCTGCACACTGACCTATAGTCCGTTTAACTCTGCTACTCCTGGGTCACCCTCAGACACAATGGCTTCTCAGAGGCTGTCACAAAACAAACAGAATTTGAGCTGAGATGGGCTATAGCACGTTGGTGGAGGCACTCTTTGACAGCTGGATAGAATTATTTTTAAATTAATGTTGTAGGGTCCATGAGATAGCTCAGAAGGTAAAGGGCTCGCTGCCAAGTCTGATGACCTGGAATTCACATGGTGAAGAGAAAAAACTCAGGAAGAGACAAAACTCAGAAGCCTTTGTGTTCATGCAGGACTCTGAAAATATGAAGCTTTGGCTGGCGGAGGTAAGCAAGTCTCCCCTGCAAGGGTTTTATTTTGGACAGGGGTGGTGAGACAGTGTTCACAGGATTTCCTCTTTGTACCCTCATTCTCAAAATACTGATAGAGGGTTCAAGCCTCACTTAAATGCGAGTCAGGCAGACTGTATTCAGGACCTCCTTTTCTAGCAAGCAGGCTACCAGGTAAGGAGCTGTGTATGCTGCAGAAGGAATAATACTTATTTGGTTGTGGGACTAAACTTTGTGTCTCTGTGTGAATTGGTGGATCTTTCAGGAGCAAAGGCTACCTGGGGTCTTCCTCCTCAGGCCTGGGTGCTGCTGGTCCTACTACTACAGCCTTTTGAGTAGGAAGAGTTCAGCAGGCACCAAACAGCACAAGGTTCAGTCCTCAGCTCTAAAGAGAGAGACAGAGACAGAGACAGAGGCAGAGGCACACAGAGAGAGAGAGAGAATGTAAAGTGTGTATGTGTGTTCTAACCAAAGATCTAGTATATAGGTTCCTAAAGGCCTCAGTGGTTAGGAGTACTTACTGTTCTTGCAGAGGACCTGGGTTTAGTTCACAACACTCATGTCAGGTGACTCATAACTACCTGTAACTCCAGTTCTAGGGGGGATCTGATGCCCTCTTCTGGCCTCTGAAGGCAAGTCCAAGAACGTAATAGATATAAAACTCAGATACATATACATACACATTTACAAATGAATAAATTATCTTAAAGAGTGAAAGAGAGTGTGAGGAAAGAGAGAGAGAGAGAGAGAAAGAAAAACTTCTAGCACTTTGGAGGCCAAGGCAGGCAGATCTTAGCCTGGTCTGCAAAGTGAGTTCCAGAACAGCCAGGGCTGTTACACAGAGATCTCTTGACTCGAAAAACAAGCAAACAAAACAAAACAACCACAAAAGGAAACAGACATTGTCCTATTTAAGAAATTTCTGCAACTAGGTAGGGGGTAACCTACTTCAGCCCAAGGCAGATGTAGTCTAACGCATTCATGCCTGAGAATGTCTGCCAAGCCCTGCACACTTTTCACCCTTCCCTCTGGAGGAGTCAACTGTGCGTGGTACCCATTGTGTGCTGGGAGGAATGGCAGGCCCTACCTGACAAAACTCACTGACAAGGTTTACCAGGCAAGTCACAGGACTGCAGCAGTGGGCGGGGACCCCTTGTGAGGGCAGGGAAAGCTTTCTGCAGAAAGGAGTGTTTCTGCTGAGCCTCAAAGGGACGCAGGCAGATGGGAACATAGGATCGGGGGAACAAAGACAGCATGGGAGTCAGAGTCACCACAACTCACCTATGGCACAGCAACTGAGCATTGTTGGTTTTTCTTCACAGTGAAGAGCAAGTGTGACCTAATGGCTTGTATATTCTGTTCTTCCTCTGTCTTCCACTCCAACTCTCCCTCCTCTCCTCCTCCTTTTCCTTCTCATCCTCCTTATTTCTTTTTCTTGTCAGAAGAGTACTGGCATTCAAAACATATCTATTGAATGAATTTTTTATAATATATCTAGTCTACATTACGAAAGCTAGACTCTAATGCTGTATCTAGAGCAACTGTGAAAAAGAGAGGATCACATGGAACATGAAAACGCCTTTAAAGCAGCTGGAGCTATGAGCAGAGCAGGAACTACCACTGCTGGCAGAGGTAGCTTGGTGAGATGTTAAGACCAAACTGGGTGTGAATCTCCTCTCATACTCTCAGGTGGCTAGGTGCATACTCTTTTTGTTTTGTTTTTTAATCACTTTACAACCGGATCCCAGTTCCCTCCCTCCTCTCCTCCCAGTCCACTCTCATGGACTTCTCCCATCACTTCCCCCTCTCCTTCTTCTCAGGGAGAAAGGGAAGCCCCCAAGGTATACTAACCCACCCTGGCACCTCAACTGCCAGCAGGACTAAGTGCATTCTCTCCCACTGAGGCCAGATAATGCAGCCCAGCTAGGTGGAAAGAGATCCAATGGCAGGCAACAGTGAGAGACAGCCCCTACTCCCATTGTTAGAGAACCCACATGATGACAAAGCTGCACATCAGCTACATACGTGTAGGGGCTCTAGGTCCAGCCCATGTATGCTCTTTGGTTGGTGGTTCAGTCTCTGTGAGGCCCCGTGAGCCCAGGTTAGTTGACTCTAAGGTTTTCTCGTGGTGTATTTGCCCCTTCCTGCTCCCTCTCTCCTTCCTCCCACTCTTCTACAAGACTCCTGGAGCTCTGCCTATTGTTTGGCTGTGGGTCTCTGCATTTGTTTGCATCAGCTTCTGGATGAAGCCTCTCAGAAGACAGCTATTCTAGGCTCCCGTCTGCAAACATTGCAGAGTAACAGGGGCTCGCTCTTACCCATGGGGTGGGTCTCAAGTTGGGACGGTCATTTGCTGGCCATTTCCTCAATCTCTGCTCCATCTTTATCCCTATACTTCTTGTAGGCAAGACAAATTTTGGGTTGAAAGTTTTATGGGTGGGTTGTTTCCCCCTCTCTCCACTGGAAGTCCCACCTGTCTACAGGAGATTACAACTTCAGGCTCCAAATCCCCACACCCTCCCATCCCCGCCGCTAAGTCTCAGCTAAGGTCACCCCCTGGAGCCTCTCCTGCCCCAGATGCCCCCCACTGATTTCTGTTCTCTCTCCCAGTCCCCCCTCTGCCCCCGCCCCTACCCCTGCTCTCCCGGCACCTGATCTCCACCCCCTCTCCCTCCCAGATCCCTCCCTCCATCTACTTCAGGTGTCTATTTCCCCTTCTGAGTGAGAGTCAAACATCCTCACTTGGGCCCTTCTTGACTTCTTCGGGTCTGTGGATTATAGCACGGTCATCCTTTATGGCTAATATCCATTTCTAAGTGAATACATTCCATGTGTGTCTTCCTGGGTCTGGATTACCTCACTCAGAATGATCTTTTCTAGTTCCATCCATTTGCCTGCAAATTTCATGATGTCTTTGTTTTTAATAGCTGAGTAGTATTCCATTTCGTAAATGTATAGGGGCATACTCTTCTGAAGCTTGCATTAAAAAAAAAATCTATGAACGGTGTAAGGCAACCTCATGAATTAGAAGGATTGAAACACAAGGCACCTATCTCCATAACCATAAGCCATGGAAACTCATCAGAGGCCTCCTCTGGGTGGTGGTTCCCTCCAGTGAGCACCTAGGTCAACAATGTGCTATACTTAAGGACCCTGGGCAAGTGAAGAAGCTGCTTCTTCTGACTCTGATCTATTAGGTTCATGATCAGCTGATTAGAGTTTGCTCCAGTGTGTACAAGTCGGCATCAGTCCCTGTGCAGAACACGCAAGGATTCCTGTTTTTCAGTCTTAGGAAAGGCCAAGGGCTATTTTTAGCTGTGGTAGGTTTGGGCTCTGGGAGGGTCCTGGAGCTGTGTTTCTGTGTTTGCTACATTAAGTTTTAACATAATACAGAGTCACCTGACTGAAGAGATCTGTGTTGGGTTGTTTTTATTAAGCAAAGACTGTTTTTTTTTCCCTAAGTTGAGATGTTCAGACTTAATGACTAGCAAGCAGCAGAGCCCAGCATTTAGATCTAACCTAGCAAAAATAAATCCTTTGTTGTATCACATTTCCATGAGTTATCCTAAAAATGGGTCAAAACACATCGTTGCCTTTGCTTGAGTAAGACATTCTTTTAGGAAAAAAAAAGAATGTTTTTTGATTATACCACTGGGTGCCTCGCAGAAATAAGTGTTGGAAGAGCAAGCTATAATTTAGGAGCCAAGGCAGGCCTTCCTATGGAACAGTTTTGAGCTTGTTCAGGTATAAACATTTGTCTCCTAAGGTGACAACAAGCATGAAGCAGCAGAGGGGGAAATCAAGGCAGCAAGTACAGTTCATTTAGATTTGGGAGGTTGGGAGAAAATGGGGATGGGAAAGAATACACCACATCCTTCAGGTACACCACATGCTTATTCCGGTAACATTCTCTGAGGGACTTCCGGGCGAGGTGACAGATTAGAAGCCGCTACAATGCGACCAGCTACCTCAAGTTCCTGATGCTGTAACTTCCTCACCATGTTGGCTTTATGCTTCAACCTCAAGCTGTGAACCAAAACTAATCCTTTCTTCGTTAAATTGCTTTGGAGAAGTATTTTAACTAATATCCTATCCTTGTTCATTTATGAGCCAACAGTTAGGTCAAAGTGCCATTGGTGCAGGAAATTTATATAGGTGGCATTTCTAGCATCTGTGATTACTTTAGAGTTAATATTCTACTCTTAGAGGTATATAGAGGGCACACCAGATACCCTGAGAATCTGGACTCAAGATCTATATTCTGGACTATGTGCTTCCACTCTTCCACAACCTATCCCAAAGTGAATATTGCAAGTGTTTAAACTGACATACTAGACTACATCTGCTTGGGCTGAAGTAGATTACTCCCTTACCTAGTTGGAGAAATTTCTTAATAGGACAATGTCTGTTTCCTTTTGTTGTTTTGTTTTGTTGGCTTGTTTTCCCGACAGGGTTTCTCTATGTAACAGCCCTGGCTGTTCTGGAACTCACTTTGTAGAACAGGCTGGCTTCAAATTCAAGAAGATCTGCCTGCCTTTGCCTCCAAGGCTGGGATTTTTCTTGAATGATTTAAACAGGAGATTTAAACACCAACCACTATAAAATAAATCATTGAAATGGCCGGAATTAGTGAGCAGCTTTCAAGCATAACTTTAAACAGGATGGTCAAAATTCACTAATCAAAAGGTAGAGATAATCAGAATGCATTAAAAATGGGATCTTTTTATTGCCTGCTAGAAATACAACTCATCGTTAAAGAAAGTGACTTCTTCAGGGTAAAGTATAGGAAAGGTACTCTAAGCAAAAGGAGGTAGAAAACAAGCAGACCCATGTTCTGATATCTAAAGGGAAGAAAAAAAAAGAAGCCACACCAGACCAGTTCAAGTTAGGAAGGATCAAGCTGGCCTGCTGATTAAGGTAACTGTTCACAAAGAGAACATGACAGTTCTAAACGTGTGCACACCCAATGGCACACCACACAAAACCTGTGAGAGGCACTGAAAACATTTGTACAGCAGAAATGTGTCACTGTAAGGCCCTGCGTTTAAGCCACCAGACATCTCAGAGAATAACTTAATGACATGCCAGAGTCTTGGAAAAACAAGAAGAGACAAAACCCAAATCAGCAAATGATAAGAAATGATTGAGATCAGGGAAAATTTAATTAAATGGAAATGAGAAAAAATACAAAGAATCAATGACACCTCCTGGGACAGGGGAAGGAGCCATTACCTACTGCAGCAGCTCAGGAGTTCCCAAGTTCTTAATAATTTGGAGTTCTAAGTGCTTTATCTATGACACAAGCAAAGCCTTCCTCATAAAAGACAGAGCATGGTGAACAATATTAAAAGGACCCTTCCCATGTCTCCTCTCCTGCTTTCCAAAATGGAAGGATAATCTAAAAAAGAGAAAGAGTGTGACTCAGAAATAAGGTGTCTTTAGAAGAGAGGGCAATGCGGGGACCCGGGCAACAGCTGTGTACTCGGCGGCCGTCCCGCCCAGACAGACTGCTGGGCAGAAAGTGAACCTGGCAGGATGTTCATTCTATTCGAAAATATTTAGGAAGTATTAATTCTCTTACAGACATGTTTGGGGTTGAATTAGAAGAAAGCACACACACACACACACAAATAAAGCCAACTTTAAAAATAAGAGAGTAATTCCAAAGGCAACGATGACAACAATGGGCAGGGAAGTTTTTTGGTTTTGTTTGTTTGTTTGTTTTAATTGAATGTTTTTAATGACACGGATGTGAAGGCACTGGCTTAATTAAGTTATACTAGAAAGACAGAATGGGGAAAGCAATGTGTTATGTGTGTGGGAGATACTGGGATATATGTGCAAACATGGTGTGGCAAGGTACAAAACCAAGAGATAATGCTTAAAACCAGGAAATGACTGTTGGGCCTGGTGGCTCAGGGCTGCCATCCCAGCTACTCAGGACACTGAGCCAAGAGGATAAGAAGTTCAAGGTCTACCTGGTCTACTGAATAACTCAGCAAAGCCCATCTTCAAGAACAGAGGAGGAGGGAGAAGACGTAGTATTGCTCAGTGGTTAAAGTACTTGTCTAGCATGTACAGGACCAAGAGTTCAATACCCAACAAACACAACACACACACACACACAAGAAAAAAAAACCTGAGAAATCATGAACTTGCATTGCATGGGTTTGGGGGGAACGTCAGGGGCAGAGATTAAGAAGCTGTTTTTTGCACTGAAGTATGTAGAACTCTTTGACTCTTAACCACACACACATAAAAATAATGTCTATGCAAGGACACACAGTGCTGCATTCTCTGCGGTGTTTGTCAGCAAACACAAAAGCCATAGGCACATCCTATGAAAGCCTGTGTCACATGCAATGCCAGGCTACCTGCCCCTTCACGTGATTACCAGGTTTGCAAAGCTGCCTTGTTGATAAAACATGCTCTGCTTGAAAATGGAAAGGGAGATACAAGTGTCCCCACATAGCATGGCTGAGGGGCGTAAATAAGGAAGGGCTCGTAGTTAGCCAGTGCTCTGTGAATGCTGGCAGGTTTCCCTTGCAGTTCTCCTGCTCTGCTGCAATCACAGATATCGTATCTCGGCCTCTAAAGTTAGCAACGTTAAGATCCCTGAAGCCATGCTAAGGAGATTTGACTCCAATTCGGGTATAAAAATGATGTGACTAACGTGGAGTTTGTAGGATTAAAGACTGGGGTGGGGGGCATGAAATCTAGTAAAAAGATTCTTAGACTCTTAACAACCAGAAAAAGGGAGTAGGAAAATGGCACGCGTGGGGGAAATGAATGGGAGGAGGTTTGTTTTGGACAGAGCCAGCTGGCAGGAATCAGCGGACTCCACATGTATGTAAAGAGGGAACTGGGCATTGAGGCTCATACCCAGACAACTTGCTCTTTTTCTGTAAGGATGGCTAGGTGGGTCAGGAAGGCAGAGAACAAAGAGAAGGAATAGTTAGGGAGAAGCGCAGAAGGTGCTGAACTCAATGGCAGGCTTTCTGTGTGGGAGGAACCTGCCAAACAGCCCTGTGCTTAAGTCCAGGGAGTAGCTAGACACCCAAGAGAGTCTGGGGCTAACCAGGGCTTTGCTAACTAGATAATTAAAAATAATTAAACATTTAAAATTACATTATTAAGTAGTTAATTAGGTGCACTTCTGAATAGCCACATCCAACTGGCAATAAACAGAGAATCTTGGGGAACTCAGAGATCTACAGCCAACATCAAGGGAAGATAGCTAAAACCTTAATCTGATCAAAAGTACAAACCCTACATCAAACAGTAAAACACACAAGGTAACCTTTGACAGCCGCTATGCTAAACACCAGTTAATTCCCTAATTATATCAAGAATTAATTGGCCAGACAATAGCTAAGGACTTTACTGTCCACTCTGAAGGTGCAGGGCTTGATAACAATTTGATAAAGTCTCTGTTTTTTGCTTTTTTTTTTTTTAAGAAGACTGTTCTAACAAATAAATAAACCATCCCTCCTCCACTTCAAGAATGTCAGGTAGTGAGCATTGGGAACCATTAAGGAAACAAAGCCAGTTGATTACCAAGAAGGGAGGAAGACGTAATTGCAAGTGGATGACAAGGAAATGTGAAGAGATGTGCCGAATAACAAGGGCTAACCATGTTTAAAAACAAAACAAAACAAAACAAAAACATCTGGGAGAAGAACATTCCAGTAGGAAACACTTGTTAGTACAGAAGACTTGAGGTAAGGAGGTTGGTGTAGAAGAGCAGTCGGAGGACACACGGCTGGGATGAGACACACAGGAGATGAAAACAGGTCAGGTGCTGGGTGGGAGAGACCAGGGGCTCTTTCAGATCGGAGCTGGAGTCTGGCTCTATATATAATGGGAGGTTTTGGTTATTAACCGGCCAGCCCCTCTGGCGTGGTGTGATGAGGAGATTCAGGCTGCAGGTGTGGGCTGTACTGAAAACAGAGAGGGAGCCCACAGCCCCTCCTGCTCTGGATCTGGCTCTCTTCTCACGATAGCCATGAGAAGTTGAGATTACCCCTCCTCTTCCCTTGGACGGGCACCCTGCTTTGAGGCTTCCACAAACGCAAGCCAGTCTGGGGCAGGTAGCTGTCCCTTTAATAACTCTGATGTTTGATTAATAAGTTAAACAACTCATTGATTCCGTTTATTCCAAGAATCAGGCAACCCAATTAAAAGGCCCGAAAACAAAGACTGGACACGCCAGCTGTTTGCTGGCTCCGGGCAGTTGCTGGAGCGGGAAGCCTTGTCAAGCGCAATCAACGGGCAAAGTCAGCAGCCCACGATGACACCTCAGGTCTACCATTGTTCTCTGCCCCAACGATGCTGCATCTAGGTGCCTCCAGGAACTGGGGGGAAAACAAAACATGCTTTTTTAACCCAGTGTTTTCTTCAGTCGCTTTTCATGATCTAGCTGTGGCAGGGGCACCCCAGTTCAATTGAGAATGAGCAGGGCACCCTGCAGACTGGGTGGCTGCCTGTCACCTTGGCTATCTAGCACGGAATCTTGGGGGCTTTCCTCTCCCAACAGGGCCAGGGCCACTACTAAAGACTGAGGAAAAGCACAGTTGTACTTTCAATCATTAGCTCTGCTGTTCTGGGCCAGTCAAACTGTGGAGGATAGCCACAGGGTCTCTGCCATGCTGAGGACCTAGTGACATTTACCCCAACCAGCCTTCTGAGTGATCCCCACCAAATTCTGTCTGGAGAGTGTGAAGTCCCATCAGCCTGATTTCTGACAGTGAACCCCTGATCTGAGAGGTCTATAGTTAGTGTGGCCTCTTCTTTACAGCCTGACATGAAAAAATAATAATAAAATAAGAGTGACGTAAATCAAGTCACTGTCTAGGATTTCGAAGCAAGACCCCAGCAGTGGTACTCGGCAGCACGCCCACAGTGAGGCTGTGGAAGGTGGGCAGGAGCTGAGCATGTGGTGTGCCATGGAATATGCAGGGGACGTTGGCACTAGCAAAGAGGGAGGGAGAAAGAAAAGTCCCAGCACTCTGCTGCACAGAATAGCATCTTCAGGATGGACAGATGACTCAATGGTTGGGAGCATTTGTTGCTTTTGCAGAGGACCAACATGCATAGACAAAGCCATTCCTAACTCCATTTCTGAAGGATCTGATGCCCTCTCCTGACTTCTGTGGACACCAGGCCTGTGCATGGTACACATATTCTTGCAGGCAAAAATAGTCATAAGCCAGGCATGGTGGCCCACACCCATAATCCCAGCGCTCAGGGGGTAGAGGCAGGCAGATCTCTGTGAATTCGAGGCCAGCCTGGTCTACAAATCAAGTCCAGGACAGCCAAGGCTACACAGAGAAACCCTGTCTCAAAAAAAGAAAAATTCTATTTAATTTTAAAATGTGTAGACATGTGTCTATTTAATTTTCATATAAGTAACATTTTCAACTGATTAAGTTCACTAATTTATTTACATTTTAGATTTTAAAAACTATATTGGGGCTGGAGAAATAGCTAAGTAGGTAAAGTACTTGCCATGCAAGCATGAGGACCTGAGTTTGATCCCCAGCACCCAGATAAAAGCCAGGTGAGGTGACAAACGCTTGCAATCCCAGTACTGAGGAGGAAGAGACAGGCAGACGCTTGGGTCTCAGCAGCCAACTACTCTAGCCAATCATCAATCTCCCTAGGTTCAGGGAGAGAGCCTACCTCAAAAAACAAAGTGGAAAGTCATTGAGGAAGATCCTACATTGACTTCTGGCCTCTATATGTGCATGTGTGTACAAGTGTGATATGCATGAGTGTGCATGTATGAATACACACACACACACAGAGCAGAGAGAGAGAGAGAACTGTGTGGTAGCAGAAGCCCAAATTACCAGCACTTGAAAATACAAATGGGACTCCAAAGCCAGCCTCAGATACTTAGCAAGTTAGATGCCAGCCTGGGCTACAAGAGGCCCTGTTAAGAACAATAATAATAGAAATTAAAAGTTGAGAGTCAGGCATGGTGGTGCCCATCATTCCACCACTGAGGAGGTTGGGGCAAGAAGATTATGAATTTGAGGACAGTAGGGGCTACACAGTAAGAAGGTCCTGCCTCAGACAAAGAGAAACAACACAGCTTTCCAGCTTCAGGATGCAGGTGTAAACCATCCCTCCCATCATTAGTGGGCTTGACTGTGTTGACTGGGAGGGTGCAAAGGGTACAGAATGAAATCGGCACTCTGGGACTTCCAGCACAGATGAAGCTCAGCTCTACCTCCTGCTCCTGCTGGGAGCTGAGCTGAGCCCTTGCAGTAGCCTATCACAGCCCACCTCCATCCAAACCTTAGCCGAGCTACTTAGTAACTTAGTTTAGGTCTTCATAATCAAAAAGGCCCCAAGAAAGAAGACATGTTCTCCTGACAGATATTAACGGAAAAGAATGAACCCTGCAATTTATCATGTGGTTGCAAGCCAAGCCTTGGCTCTATAAGTACATGTTCTTACTTCATTCTTTTAGGAACCTGGGTTATGAGGACATTTTTAGTTTGTTTGACAGACAAGGGAACCAAGACAGCAAAGCTAAGCAAGTTGTTGAAGGTCAAGTTGTCCAGAGCTGATGGCTGGTGAGGTAGTAGTGTGAGTGAACTTCCGGAACCTGGCCTGACTTCCCACCATAGATTCAATCTGGGAAGGGGACACCCCAGGGCTTCTTCTGCCACATATTGTCACCTCAAATATCAAACTTCTTCAGGGATCTCTGTCTTCTGGAACGTC
The DNA here is from genome assembly GCA_028658305.1 of Pachyuromys duprasi. NCBI lineage: Eukaryota > Metazoa > Chordata > Mammalia > Rodentia > Muridae > Pachyuromys > Pachyuromys duprasi. The sequence goes on along the minus strand of CM053763.1, from coordinate 63,412,110 downwards.
TTCTTTGAACCCGTTTGGCTCTGCTCGGTCATTGGTCATTTTTTTCTTCTCTTTGATAAGGAACCTTGAGAGGCCGCAAGGCTCTGAACTCAGCTGGTCCTGCTGAGAGACACCTCTCTCATTCAAATTTTGTGCCCCCTGAACTTGGGGCCCTGCCAGCAAAATTCCCTCATGGCAGAACTTTGGTTAGAGGGTCTAAGTCATGTGCTGATTGGCATTGAAAGCCAAGTTTGTGTGGGTGTTGGGGGGCAGGCAGACTCCACACATACTTCTCTGCTGAACTTCCCTTCCCACTTTGGCTTGGCAGCAGCTTTTAAAGACATGAGACCAATCCAAGAATTCCATGTCAACATCGCTCCTTTTACCGGAACCACAAATTCATTCCTGTGGGACCCAGATTTACCTCCGGGCAATCATTAGATAAACTCCTCTTTACTTCAAAACTGCCACAATCTGCTTAGGACCACCCACTACACCTTTTTCTCCCTGCTGAGGAAGAAAATAAGGCTGTGCTGTAGGAAGTATGGGCCCAGCCCTGCCAGGCTGTGGGGGGTTCCTCACACCCAGCTGTCGATTTTTGTCTTTCTTGTGCTTCCAAGGCTCCAAAACTCCTTCCTGCTTTCTTTCTTCATCCAGAACCAGCTGGAGGAGTGGGCGTGGCATTCCCTCAACCGGATCACTTAGCCACAGTTGCCCCATGCTGGCATTCAGGGAGAGGACCGTTTTGCAAAAGATTTTATTGCATCCAAAACCCTTTCCTGCCGGTGAGCACCGTCCAAGAGGACATCTGCCGGTCTCTGGGCTCTTCTCATTTCTTGGCTGTTTCAACTCCTAAGGAAACCAGCAGGAGGTCAGAATGAAGGAAGCAGGAAGAAAGTGATCAGCCCTGACAGTTAAAAGGAGAGCAGTGGCCTTTACCACATGCAAGGTTCACAGGGAGAGAGGAGTGTAGCCAAGGTTGGCACCTTTCCCTTGCTCAGATGACCTGCCTTTAGAGCACCTTCCTCCAGGAGGATCTTGATATGTGATGCTTCCTTCTCTGTCCTCGAACACCTCATACATCTCTTTGGTGGATCTAACCATCTATCTCAAAGTTGCCTTTCTCCTCACTTTTCTTCCTACTGACATTCTCTTACCTACTGTTTTTTTTTTCCTCTCAAACCCACAGCACATGTACATGTGGATGCTAACGCAGACTCAAGCCTAAATGATACCAGCTTCCCCTTGAAACGCCAGTGCACATAAGAGGGTAGCAGAATCCTTAATGCAAAAAACAAAACAAACAAACAAAAAAGCTGAGGCTCCAAGCCAGATTCTGGTTAGGAGTGTGTCTAGAGTGTGGACCCAGCTGCAACACGCATGAGCTGTGCCTGGGCAAGTTCCACTTGGGCAAGTTCCACTTGCCCATGCTTCTGCCTCTTCACTGTAAGCAGGGTGCTAAGAGTTGCTTCCTTTTAGTATTTGAGCTAGTAAGGCAGGTTAACGATCCATTATCCAACATGCTTGGGATCAGAAGTGTTTGGGATTTGACAGTTTTCATATTAAAAAATTACTTGTAAAGATAATAAACGTTGAGCATCCTTATCCAAGAAACATTAAATCTGAAGTGTTCTAAATTCAAAGTTTTTTTGGGTGTCATGCCTATATTAAAACATTTCATATTTTGAACTATTTAAATTGTGAATATTATTTATTGTATTATTATTATTATTAATTATTCAACCTACATATTCCATCTTTACTGGTTTCCTTCCCTGATATTAGGTCCAGTCTTGTCTCAAGGCCTGATACATCTTTGTCCCTTGGCTGGCCTGCATTTTCCTGATTAGCTCACAGGATTTTTTCCTCAATTACATTAGTCCTCATGGCTTTTGCTGAACTTCATTTAGTTCTTCACTAAACTACTGTTTCCTCAGAGGCCACTCCTCCGGATTCTTAGCTATTTCAGGATTCCTCTCAAAGCATGGGCATGGCATTTCTCACACTTATATGCAATCTGCATGAAAATAGGGACTTTGTTTTGTTCCTGTATCATTCCTAGTGCCTAGTACAGTATCTCCCACATGATAGGTCTGTAAATGAGTGGATGGTTCAATAGATGGCTCCTCAGACCTCTTGGGGCTTCTATGTCCATTTCCACCAGCCTTTCCCTCCTCAAACTCCCTGTCACACTCCCTTAACTGCAGCCCTCCTCAAACTCATTCTCTCTCCCCAAGCTTGCTCTTCGCCCCTTCCCTCTCCATTGACCCAGTTTGACACAGCCATTCCCTATCTCTAGAGAGTTCTGGCACAAGCAGTTTAGGATTTGCTGACTATTCCAGAAAGGTCAGCTGTCCCAGTGTCAGCTGCTGAGGGGACACGGTGAGCAAGACAGATACACAGGCAAGCAGCAAAGACAGATGATTAGACTAGCAACCACATCCACACTAGAGTCAGGTCACAGAAGCTCCTGGAGGGTGGGAACCCAGAGGAGGGTCTGTAACCCACATGACAAACAGAAGTCTACCTCGGACCCCTTCCAAAACCACATCTTACAAAAAGCATGCAGGATGACACATGGGTTAGCTGGTGGATTTATCCTAAGTTGAAAAAGTACCTGGAGAGCCATCATCTTGTGAAACAACACTGTCAGCCCAGAAGCTTGGATTCTGTATCATCCAAAAGGTATTTTCAAAGCCCCGGGGAGAGCAGTGTGATTAGCTATGAAAAGAGCACCTGCACTTTCAAGGGTAAGCTGGGTTTCCAGATGCTGTGGCCCCAGAACAGGATGTTAATAAACAGCTGGTCTCCACCCTGAACAGGGAAGAGGCCATCTGCCTCAATCAACTGTGAGCCAGACAGCTTACAGCTCCGGAACACCTTCATCGGCCACCATTCTATGGTGTGATTTGAGAGTATTTTTCAAAGGAGAATATTGTAGGTTGAATTGTAACTCCCCCGAACCTCATCTGTCAGTCCTAGCCTCAGCACCTTAGGGTGCAAATACTGCCTTTAATGTGACACCATTCATTTAGACAAGGAAAATATGTGGGTATTTCCTTGAAGCAATAGGGAAAAAAATGGTAATGTTATTTTAAAGTGCAGGGAATAAAAGCAATAAAACTCTCTGAATTTTATTCTGCATAGGTCAACATTCACTTAACCTTTTACTATAAAGTGTTTTATGTAAACAAATTGGAAATTTTAACTATCAGTTGTGGGACTGACTAGTGATCTCCTTGGTCTTGAAATCTTGGGGCTCTGCTAAGAATGCCTCAACTACCTGTTGGGGAACTCACCTCTTAGGCATGTCTTTCCTGCTTTTGATCCCATTACTGTGTTCACCCAACTCATGTGCCTGTAAGCTTCTTACATCTTTTATCAAAGAGGATATCAAGAGGA
>CM053763.1:63352585-63408629 GCA_028658305.1 Pachyuromys duprasi | reverse complement strand
CTTCTTGTTTATCTGTGTACTATAAACCCTGCCCCAGCTTTTCTTTGTGTCTTCATTTCCTCACTGCCCTGGCCAAGTCCCTGGAGCCTTGCTGGATGAGGCATCTGGGTTTCTGGAAGTAACTGCTGCAAAGACACTGGGTAGCCCGTGATGATCACAGTAGTAGAGGGGTGTGTCTATCTAGTGGCAGCCTCAGCACTTAGTCTAGAGTGTCATCAAAGCCATACCAGGTCCTGACCGACAGTTCCAGAGGCAGGACTTGGGCCTTAGTTAAATATACTGTGTGTCTATGTGTAACCAAGAACTCAGACTAGAACTAATAACTGAAAGTTCTTGAGCAGTTCCAGGGATTATTTAAACTTCTTCCAGAAGTATTGGACTTTGCCCTAACAGTCCAATGACCCATTACTGCTATATGACAAAGCAAACTTGGAGCTTGTCAAGGTAATACAGCTCATTTAAAGTCAACAGCCTCAGAGAGGCAAAAGTGGGAGTCAGTCAGCCCCATGTGACTGGAGGGCTCCTTCTCCTGGGTACATCCCAAATATGCGGATAGTTGACTAGTTAGTCAAGCAGCTTGTGTGTTGTCTCATGTAATCCTCACCACTCCTTGGGGTTGGAAGTTTTAATCCCTCTTTAAAATGAGAAAACAGACTCAGAGGGATCAAAAGTAACTTGCACAAATATTTATCATCAGCCTTAAATCTGTACTTACCCGTTGGTCTAACAATTCCTAATCTAAGCATTTATCCCAAGGAAATAGTCACGGATATAATTAAAGAGCTCACAGGGTTGTGATTTAACACAGACAAAAACAGAATGTCATCTTATGTTCAACAAATTCAGAACTGAACAACGACGACGACAAAAAGTCAGGGAATGCCTTCACTCAGCATAGTGTGGGTTTGAAATGTCAGGCTGTAAGTGCTGGGAGAACATTTGTGGGACAGCTGCTGCTTAGCATACCCCAGGTCCCCACCCCTGGAGCACACAAGAAAACCTGGGTTTTCCTCAGCCATAGCTAGTACAACTTCACAGCGAATCCAGCAGCTTCTGAAAATGGTAGAAATATTATAGATCTCAGTTGTGGCAACTGAGTATGTACATGAGTCCATACGACTGGCAACATTTATCAGAATTTACTGAAAGTGAATGTATATAAGTTATTCCTCAATCAAATTTCAAAACCTTCTTCAATAGAAAATATTTCTATCAAGGACAATAAAGTGTTAGGTAAAAAAAAAAAAGGTTATAAAACATGAATATTATTTCTGCCATGTATGCTACCTGCATGGAGATAAGAAGGAAACACCCCAGAATAACCATGGTGATGGGAGACTGAAATGAACAACTTCAACCTTTATATTTGTTTTTCAGTGATCTTTGGTGTCCAGAGGAAAAACACTACAGATGTGTTAATGGCTTGACTCCATGGCAGAAGCTCGGAAGCAGGAGACTGCGAGCTCACAGTTTGTAGCCAGGTCCCTTGTACTTTTTCTGATGCTTCAGAGTCTCTCCCCTGTGCAGGAACTTCCGAGTTGTAATCTTTGGAGGGGAAAAAAATGCCTATAAAACATGTCCTTGCCTGCCGGAAATCTGAACTCTGCAAGGCGGGGTTAAGAGAGCAGTTGGTCCTGTTCAGCGAAAGCAGAGGCCAGGAAGAGGAGGATGTGGCCATAAACCAAGCAGGAGGAGTGAGAGTGTGGCGTCTGTGAAAACCCAGGCTGAGGAATGGATTGCGAGAGGCTAGCACATGGAGGGGGGTGGGCATGAAAGAGGCCTGAGCTGCTGGCCCCAAAGCCCACTTTACAGACAAGACTGAGGTCCTCACCAGTCTACAGTGTTTAATTCCAACTCCTGATAAAGAACCTGTGCTATAACGCTCAGTTTAGGGCTTTATTATACTCAGCCCCAACCTCTGGATTCTGAAGTCCTTATTGTATTCTGGACAAGCCAGATTACCTTCCAGAACCCTACTATGCTATGAATGAATGAGGTTCATGTTTATGCCTTTAAAGGGAAATCTACAAAGCCAAGTGTGGGGGCACAAGTTTTTAATCCAGGCATTCAGGAGAGGTAGGTGGATCTCTGGGAGTAGGAGGCCAGCCTGGTCTACATTGTGAGAGATTGTCTCAAAACAACAACAAAAAAAAAAAAAAGAAAGAAAGAAAAAAAGGAAGGAAGAGAGAAAGAAAGGCATGGTGAGAAAGAGAAGAAAAGGGGGAGGGGAGGGGACTAAGGGAGTGGGGGGCAGCTGTGCAATGTAATGATTAGAGAGCATGGACTTTAGAACCAGGCTGCTTGGTTTTGAATCCAGGTGACTTCCTGGCTTTGTGGCCCTGGGAAAGTCATTTAACCTTTGTGCTTTTGATTTTTATTTTCATAAAATGTAATCATGAAGGTAATTGCCTCTTGGGGCTAATGTGAGGCTTCCACAAGTTACTTTGGTCAATAGTAAACCTTAACACTGATGTTAGAGACAAAGATTATTTTAACTGACTGGCCCAAGATGACAAGGGACTGGGAGGAGGGGCTGGGTTTGTATCTGTCAATCAATAAGTCTTTGAAATGAAGGATTTACTGGTTGGCTGTTTTCCATGTATCTGACATTGTCCCAGACACTGTATAGGAAATATTTCCAGCATTTGGTTGAGGCAATAAGATGTGCACACAGGAAACCAGAAACAGGAACCAGTGCAATTGGGCAATGTGGTGAGGGATAGGATGTCAGACAACAAGGAGATCACCCAAGACTGAGGAAGAAGACAAGAACCCCTTATAGAAGCAGGATTTCAACATGGGATATTTGCAAGGACAAAAACAACAGTGGGCTTTCTTCCTATCCTGTGTGGAGGTGGTTAGAAACCACCTTTCAACTCCATAACTCTCTTTACGTCCTCCCCTATGCAGTAAGGCAGCCTGGGTTGGAACCTCAGCACCACCACCTACCCACTGAGCAGCAGTGGACAACACATACTGTCTCTGAACCCAGTGTCTTATTCCATAAGATGGAAGTCAATACTCTGTTTGGTGAACTGTTGTGAGACTAAATGAGTAGGTACAGAGGACGGGCCACAGCTCAGTGATACTGGATCCTTTCTCTCCTTTGATCTTTTCAATGACTCACCAGACTGGGGAGTCCTTCAGTTCTATAAAATGAAGAGCAGATTATAAGACAGAGGATAACGCAAGAGTTTACATCACTTGGTTTAGGTAGGGTGTTGGATAGGAGAGTTGCTGAAGTTGAAGGGAAGACAAGGCTTCCGACAAAGAAAAACAGCACAAAGCCTGTATGATTGATATTATGAGATAGTCATGTGGAGTTTTGAAGGAAGTTTGAAGGAAGCTGATCTAGAGATGGGGAAATGGCATACTGCTCAGTTCTGTTGTAGTAAAATTGGTGGGGAAAGATGAGCTTGAGAGCCAGTGGGTAGGCATCTAGATGACAAAGAGCCATGCTCACTTTTTTCCTGAGATCATGGTGGCTACTGCAAGATTTTGGAGAAGTGAAGGACTATGCCAATTTACAAGTTAGAAAGACCCCCTTGGCAGCAACTAGTAAGGTGCATTAGAGTCACAGCTGTACTGAATCCTGGTGAAGATGCATTTACTGCAGTGGAGAAGACAAAGGTAAACCAGGAAGTTAGAGAGGGATCTTTTCCCAAGTTCCTCTTCAGCACAGCATGGCTTCCCATGGCCTTGTGTCTCTGAGCCTTGCCTATTTTCCTCTTTCCCCCTCTGCATCCTTGAACCAAAAAGCGTTCACAATTGGCACCTCCATGTTGTGGGGACTATGGAGATCAGGAGTAAGGGATGAGATTACAGCCTGTGGGCTGTTCATGAGTCAAGAAGCTCTAAAGGCCCTCTGCTTCCTCACTTCCCCTTGTCTGTCCAGAATAATACCATGCAAAGAAATGTTTTCAATGCCTTCTATATTGTTTTATAAGCTAGTATGTAGTGTAAGTTTTGGTTTCATTAAAAACTCAGAGTTTTGTGCCAGGCAACGTGGCACATGCCTGTAATTCCAGCACCCAGGGAGGCAGAGGGAGATGGATCTCTGAGAGTTCGAGACCATCCTGGTCCATAAAGTGAGCCCAGGACAGCTCAGGCTACACAGAGAAGCCCTGTCTTGAAAAATCAAAAACGAACAAACAAAAAACTCGGTTATGTTATATAACTCAGTTATGTTTTTGCTTTAAGGTGTGGGATATGGGGCTGCTTCAGATTATCCACAGCAGCAGAAGGCTCTGAAAGGGGTCATGATCTTTGCCAGTGGCAAATAGTTTAGTTCTGGGGACTCTTGATTGATTATGAAAGCCAGAGCCCAGAAAGGGATGAGGGGGCTCTGAGGGCTGCCTTCCTCCTGCTGCTGCTGAGTGCTGTTGTTGCAGTTTGACAAGAAGTTGGAGATATCCAGAAATGAAGATTGGACTTGTCCCCAAGGAACCCATTGACCCTAAAAAAAGGAAGTAGTCTAAAAAGAACTACCCTTCTCCCCTCTAACCTTCTTTCTTTCCTACCTGGTGTTGAAAGGGATTGGGGTGGAGAAGGGGGGTAGAGGTAAAAGAACCCTAGTAATATTGATTTTAAAAATATTCTCACACCAATATAATCTAAACCTTTGTCTTGCACTCTTACCAAGCAGAGCTTTAAGGAAATAACACATAATCAGGAGAGGAAAAGACAGCAGATGGGAGCCGGAGCCTGCCTGCTGGTTGCCTTCCCTCTCACTGTACAGATGACAGAGGTCTGGAGTCGAGAGCGATTTTCTGGAGGTGAACTGCAGTGTGTAGGGAGCCACGTTGCTTGTCCCCCCCCTCCTCCACACCTTGCCTCTTACTATTCTGTGTGTCTGTGTGGGTTCAAGTGTCTGCACATTCATCAGGGTCTAAATGGTGTCATCACCTGACTTGATGTCAACTGTTTATAGAGTGAGCTGATTCCCCCAGGCACACAACCCAAGCTGGTGCCATGACCCTCTCATGGCATCTGCTAGGTGCCTGCAACCTTTGTGCTGCCAGCGGCCACCAGGAAAGCAGTGCCCAGGGCTACAGCTTCATGGGGCATGGAAGGAGCTGCCTCTGAGAAGGGCTGGTACATGTGGGCAGAGAAGCAAGCCAGCTAGGACTGTGAGTCCCAGGCAGCACCTGTTCCCAGGGAGTAAATACTTTGTCCTTGTGTCATAACCCCTGCCTGTCGCCTAGCAGGCATCCAGTTCATCCTTCCTTGTGGGCTGGCATTCTCGCACCAGCATGCTGCTGGTGTAAACTGTGCTTTGGAAAAAGAATCAAAGGTCCTGCTGTCTTTTGCTCCCTGATCAGCTCAATGTTGCCCTCAGACTCCCATTTCACAGCTGCTGCCCCAGCTACACATTGAGCCTACCAAGTATTTGGATCTGGCAGCTCCCCCTTCCCCTGTGCTGACTAAAGCTGGGTGCCAGGGGCGGGGAGCCTGAGATTGCACTGGGCTGCAGTCCGGGGAGAACAGGTGCTGGCAGCTGCCATAACCCTTTCCCCCCTGTCTTCTTCTCCACCCCCACCCCTGCTCTCCTGTCTGTTTACAATGTGTTTTCCTGGGACAGTATTTGAAGTATTCTAAATATGGGCATCATAGCTGGAGACGGAATGTCAGACTCATTGTGTGGAAGGAGAATTAGTGAGTTTAACATGTTGGGGGGGGGGCTAATTCGTGTGTTTGGAAATGAATCAGAGAGCCACATTAACTCTGTTTTGAAAGAACATCTTCCTTAGCCCAGGTAATAGTGTGGTGCTTAAGAAAGCCAATGCTGGGAGCAAATCACTCTGGGTGCGAATTGTAGTTTGGCTGCTAGCCTGCAGCAGGACCTTGTGTCAACCCCTGTGGCCTTGTTTGTTGGGTTGGTCAGCTCCTCCAGATGTGCTAGGTTTTTCTGATTGCAGGGAAGCCCTCTGCCTGGACCCATCTAGAAGGGACCGATGACATTCATCTTAACCATGGGCAGGCACGGTTAGACCATCTTTCATGATACCTGGCACACAGCACTTTACCAGGGTGTCCCTTTTTGAGTGTCCGGAAGTCATAATTTTCCCCAGTGACCCTACTGCACAGAAGACAGCCACAGGCTCACTCTGTACAATCATTCCTGAAGCCTGCCCCAACCTGCCCCTCTTTCTCTCATGAGCTACAGCTCTACCTGCCCTGCCGTAGGTTAGAAGGTGAAAGTCCTCTCCAGCTCAGCTTGGCTCGTCAATACCTGAGCTCTTTTGTCCCAAGCCTCTCCACCTCCCTTCATTATACGTTGAACATTGCGCACGTCTTTCCTCAAGCTGTCTCTCCTGTGCCCTCTGTGCCAGCTCCTCCTTACAGGCGTCTCAGCAGCACCTTCTCCAGCCTTTGTGCCGCCTGCTGCCGCCTCTCTGTTGTTGGAGCACCCTTTATACATACATTTCTGTGTTTTCTTCACATTTTTGTAAAATTTGCCAATGGGCCTGTGTCCTGTGAGTCCCCCTCAGGCAAGATTATGTCTGTCTTTCCACCTCTTCCAAAGACAATGCCTAGCAACTAGGGCAAACTCACTGCTCCCTAAGTGTGGCCAGGCTGAATTCATGAAGGCAATATGGTTGCTTTACACTTAATAAAGCTAATAGCTATGATTTATCGGAGTGCTCATGATGGAGCAGACATTGCACACGACATGTCTTTATTTAATCACATAACAAACCCTTCAGTTCTAATAAGTGGCAGATAGAAATCTGAGGCTCAGAGAGGTTAAATAACCTTGTAGAGTTCAGCCCGTCTAACACTCTTGACCTCTGGCTCTTGCCTCAAGTAAACTAGGCATTTGGTCAGTCTTAGGTGCTGCTTTGGGCTGATGTGAGGCAGGGACAGAGGAGCCTCCGAGGAGGGGAGCACTGGACTAAGTGCCGCCGTCCTCAGGCCTTGAAGGCCAGCTGTCCCTAGTGTGTTTACAGGGACTGCCAGATCCCTGGATTAACAAGGAAAGCTTTTCTTAATTGCAAGAGCCCATTTTCACACTCATGTCTTCCCAGCCTTCCTCATCCTTTCAGGGCAAGGTGAGGTCTGAGAAAGCAAAGGAATTATGTTCACCAAATCCTTTGCTGATAAGACCCAGGGGAGTTTCCAGACACTTTCCTATGACTATTCCAGCTGAGGACAGGATGCAAAGGAACAGTGACTCAGCAGTGAAAATCAGGGGCTGCTGAAGGTTTCCCAGGAAGCCAAGCAGCTGCAGCAGCAGCTTCATCTGGCCAGGGCAGGAAACCACAGGTAGCTTGGGGACAGGGCGGAGATCTCAAGATGAGAGAGACTTGATGTGGAAAACCATGAATGGCCTTGGAGTTAGGTCATGGGCTAGAGTCCTGACCCTGCCACTTACCAAGAGTGAGACCACAGCTAATCAGGTAAACTTCCCAAGATCAGGGCTCCTCCCTACAGAGGGGAGCAGAAAAGCTGCCGTGAGAATAAGGAACAGCTACAGCATTGAGGCACAGAGGAGCCCTGGTAACAGCAGTGTGAGGACGGGAGGGAGGGAAGGAAAAGCCACTTTGAGGGGGAGGATGTAGCATCTATTCAGCCAAGAGTTGAGCAAGTCACGTGGATGTGGTTCCACTGCCTGGGCCCTGGCTGAACAGTGTATACTGATCTGTGGCCCTGGAACTCTGAAGCTTGTTTTCTGCAGGTTGCTATCTTCAGGGAGAGCTGGATCACTCCCGGGTCATTATGTTTGCACTATGTGTGTTTTGCTTTGGCAAGCTGGAAGGATATGACTGTGATACTGTCAAGGGGACTTCCCCCCCAGTGGCCAAACTTGCCTTTCCTCTAAATGCACCTCACCGTGGCTCAGAACTCCACAGCCCAGCGGGCAATTCCCCTTATTCCCACCATCCCCTCCCCCACCTTTTAAAGGAAAATTGGAAAAAAAAAAGTGTTTACAAAAAACTCATATCACACAATATCATTTTGTCTCTGACTAAAGTGTGACAAAGAAAAGCCAAGTGGCCTGAATGCTATGTATGGCCATGGCTTTTTGTCAAGTTAAAAAGTCTCTATAAAATGAAATGTCTGGGGACAGAATCTGAAAGCCTCTACGAGTAGACAGGGCGTAGGCGCTAATGGTAAAATCTTCAGAGGAGATGAAACACCTAGATTAACTGAAGTGTCGTAGACAAGAGCACAAAAGGTTAACTCCCCTTGGCCCTGTGCTTTTCCTGAAACCCAGGAAATACGGGTGCGCACTCTTCATCACATTCATGTTAAATCTTGGTCTTGCTTTTTTTTCTTCCTTGCTGAGGTTTTGAATCCAGGACCTTCTAAATGCTAAACAAATGCTCCACCTCTGTGGGAATTCAGGGCAACACGTTACGTTTAGTCATCTATCAGGTGTCATTTGGCTGTGACAATTTCTTGGGTTGTTTGTTGTCGTTCCTTAGACTCTCATAGGCAGCCATAGGTGGCCAGCTAGTGAAACCTCACAACACATCTGCACTTTGAGGAGCAGAACAGCCAGTGGCTGATGCCTGAAGAATGCAGAAAGTTTTGTGTTTGGAAACAAGCAAGTGCCTCCTAGGCTGAGACTGTCTTGAACTTCTCTGCCCAGCTTCCTCTCTGGCGCCATCATCTGGCCTCAGCTGGACGGTTACCGCTGCCTGTACCTGCCTCCCTCTACCGCATAGACTTCTTTCAGGAAAATCTTACTGAATAAATCAAATAAATCCAATTTCCTGGGAGGAGAGTGGATGATCAATGACCACAAAGGAAAAAAAAATTCAACATTGTATCAGCCATAGTATAACCCAGAGGTTTATAACTGAGAAATTCTGGATGCTTTATAACTGATACAAGATGACATTTTACATTTGCACTTTGTGATTTTTGGTGGTTTGGCTCATAGGGTCAGCTAAAAAGTGGCTGTGGCTTTTGTTGGTGGTGGTAGAGGTGGCGTGTGTGTGTGTGTGTGTGTGTGTGTGTGTGTGTGTGTGTGTGTGTGTGTGTTTTGTTGGTGATCTAACCCAGGGCCACAAGTGTGTTAGACAAATTCTCTGCCACTGAGAACATCTCCAGCACAATCAAATCTTGAGATGAATTCCATGAGATTGGGGGTTATTTTCATTCTGTAATTAATAGTGAAAGCAGGAAAATGAATTTTAGTGAATGTGGTCACATTGGAAAGAGACAAAAAGATTCAATCTTCAGGGGTCCTGATAGGGAGGTAAAGTTTAAATAGAAAGCAAGAGATCTACACAATTAAACAGTCAGGTACGATGCGGCCCCCTATCCACCCTTGTGTCTCTTTCTCTTTCTCCAGGAGACAAGTTTCTCCTCTGGCTGATATCCAGGGCTTCAGCCATTTCCTGTCCCAACAGGAGATTCCTGGGGAGATTCTAATTTCTTGGGGTTCATTCTTTCAACAGACCCATGAGATTGCTTGTCTCCGAATTGGTTTCTCACAAGTAGCATTGACCAGAGCACCCCTTTCCGAGTGATGAGCCATCACAGTTTACCACCCACTCACAGCATAGGAACTTGGAGAGTCCAGCACCTCGGAGTAGTGGCTCTTCAAGCATAACCTGGATCTACACACTTTTGAAAGCAATCCTGGACTGAACGGAGATAAACGAGCTTCTAGGATCTACCTCTGTTCCTGCAGCACGGGGCTGGGGATAGCAAGGAGGCGCTCATGGCCCTGGAACATGCTACACAACCCACCTGCTGAAGCTGTACCGCACGCTGCAGGTGAACTGTACGGAGCCACACCACCGGTCATTGGACCCCAGCTGAGCTTTATGGCTTCCAAATTAATAGCAAAGTCTGGCCCGGAAGTTTGCTTGCTTCACATTTGCTGAGTGCACATTTCCTGAGGCTGAGGAATTAGAGCTGTGAGGGGCTTATTCTCGCTACCCTTCGCTTACAGTGTACTAGACCCACCTCTGTCCAAAGATTCCTATGCCTTCCTGCCTGAAGGCATTTGTAGATGAGTCAGCACTATTGGCGCTGTTTGCCAATTTCCTGTTTCTAGGCATTTTGTTTGCCTGGGGGGGGGGGGGGGGAGCATGCATGCATGTGCGCAAGCATGCTGTTGCACCTGGGTGTTTCTTGTGATTTCTTTTTGTTTTTTTTCCCCTTATTTGTTTTGCTTCATTCTAGTTTGTTTGTTTGCCTGTTTGTTTTCCAGAGAGAAAGAGGGAGTGCAGTTCTTTTCCCACGTGCAGGGTGCCTAGTTCTGCCTCTGTATTATTCTCAGTATAGAATGTTAAAGTGCCAGAGCAGCCACAGCTACTGAATGTGCCCTCCGTGCAAATGCCAAACTAGCTAGTCAGCCAGAGCGGATGAAGACAACTCCAATTACTGTTGGAAGATAGGCAAACAAAGATTCTACAGTGTATACCAGGATTTTCGAAAAAGACATAGATGGAAAAAATAGTGGAGAGAGGAAAGTTGGGGTATAAAAATTTTAAAGATTTTTAAAGCAATGGAAGGTTATGGCTGTGAGGTATAGAGAATAGCAGGTAAAGGAGAGAGAGAAAAAAAGGCAGTAATGACAGGGGAAGTTTGTGAGTTGTGCATGGGAAGAATAAGAGAGTGTGTCCAGTCAGACTGGGTAAGGGAAAAACAACAACAACAACAAAAACCAGAACATCCTAAAACTTACTGAGCAAATACAACCAAAGCAAAACCATTATGAGATATATATGCAAGAGTAGAAATTGAAATTGGGTAATAAAAGATTTTAAATACAAAAAAAAAATCACAATTTAAAAGGGGCAACTATAACAAAAGGTCCATCAGATTGAAGACTATTCTGCCAGTCAGCACTTCTTCGAGGGGCTTGAACTGCTTTGCTCTGCCACGTTTCACGTGGCAAACTGCACCTACGGGGGAGGGACAATTTGCAGTTCCGGTTGAAACCTCTAGAAGCAGATTTGGACTGTGTTCTGACCCCATGCTGTTCAGGCCAGTTCCCTTTTAAACTGGGTCCTTGCACACCTGAATCAAGCAGTGTCATTGCCTGGTACCTCCTCGGTACTCGGTGCTGTGGGTGGGGCTGTGAGAAAAGGGGATTTGACTTCCACAGCACTCTGAGCTTTCACCGCTGCCAACGCGGTAGCGGTGAGTCAGGGCCTGGTGGTTCCCATGGACCTCAGATTGTCCCTGCACCCTGTTTACAGGGCCTCTGTGTGAGACAGAAGCACTTCCCAGCCTTTTCCAAGATGTGAACAGCTGCATTGTATTTCCCCTAATTCATGGCTCCTGCTTTTAGATGGCTCATCTGGATGAAGCTACCTTACAGATCTTGTCTCTTACAAGGGATTGTAGGGCATTATTTTGTGTGCATGCAGGCAGAGGCCGGTGGACAGCACTGGACGCCTTCCTCAGCTGCTTTCCGCTTCTCTTTTCACTGTACCTGGAACAGGGATGCTGGCCGCTGAGCTCCAGAGAGCTGCCCGGACCTGCCCCACTTTCCCACTCAAAGCACTTTACCAAATGAGCCGTCTGCTCATTTTCTAGTGCATGTTTTCTTGGCAGTTTTCCTTCTTGGGGTTTTATTGCCAAAGCTAATCTGCCATCGTACCCAAAAGTCCTCTGCCTGCGTCCTTCACCACTGTACAAGAACTCACGCGCACACATATGCGTGCACACATACAAACCAAAGGTTTCATGAAAGAACAATCACTTTTAATGTGTATGTTAAGTACAAACATAAATAGAAAACAGGGAGCAAACATTGATTTAATATTCAAATGCAGCACATAATATACCAAAATGTTTAATTCAAGGCTGAAAATGCTTTGTCTCTCTGCTTTAATTTCACAGCCATCAGTGGCTTGCAAGGCACACATCCACCAGGCACAAAGGTACCTGCTCTTAATCTCAGCACTTAAGAGGAAGGGACAGACAAATCTTTGTTAAGTTCAAGGCCAGCCTGATCCATACATGTGAATTCCAGACCAGTGAGAGCTGCATGGTGAGATCCTGTCACAAAAACAAAACAAAGAACAAAAACAACCACACAAGCTTGCTGAGCCTGCTTCCATCTCTGGCTTTAAACAAAACAAAGCACAGGTCTGGCTGAAGCATGATGAGCAAGCAGAGATGACAGCAGCCGGTGGCAGGGACCCGAACAGTAGGGCAGCCCAGGGGAGGACTCCTTCTTTCAGTGGGCTAGGGGAGGGGGAGGGGGAATAGAGAGAGGGAGAGGCTGGGAGGACATGGCAGAATAAACTGTAAAAATAAATAAAAAATTTTTTTAAAAGGCAGCCCAGGTGAAAGCCTGGCTTTTGACCTATTGTGAAAGAGTGACTGAGGCTGCAGGGCTCAGAAGGAAGGTGGGGCGGGCAGGCAGGCAATGCCACTAGCAAACACCTGGCCTCCTGCCATTGGTACCAAAAGAGAAGGAATAAGTTTTCTACCTAGAATGTGATTGATAGGAATTGAGCGGAGGAGAGTTACGTGGCCGGTTCACAAATCACGCCACGTGACCGTTTCCACGTGGGAGGTTTATTAGGGGAAGGGAAGGAGTCGCAGAGACCATATTTGGACAAGGCAGGAGAGAGAGAGGAGAACCTTTGAGTTCTCTTATAAGGTGACCCAGAGCATGCAAAGGTGGTTTCCAGTGGTCAGCGGGTGGTCTTCTAGGTGGCCTCAGAGATGCCAGATAACCAGTTCGTCAGGTCCCTTGGGGCTGGCCGTAGAGATGCCTGCTTATGGATCCTCCCTTTTTTATTTTATTAAAAAGTGAGAAACTAGGAAGGGGTGATGGTAGGGGAGGGCATAGGGGCAACTTGTGCTCTTCAAACTACTTCCTGCTGATTAGGGGCGTTGTCATTTTCAGGGTGTTAGGACTTTGGAATAAAACCTGCTTCTGGGTTGACTAGAAACTTATGTCGCCGGCCAGGTGACCACAACTGGAAGGGGTGGTTACCTTGCCCCTTAAAGGGGCAACCCGACATGTGGTCTCTCTCTTGGTTCTTTCTCTCTTGTTCTCTCTTCTCTTGGCCTTCTCCCCTTTCTCTATCGGGGTGCCCCCTTTTCTTCCCCTCTTTCTCCCCATCATGTCCTACTCTCCCTCTCTTCATATCCACCTAATAAACCTCTTTTATATGTAAGATCTGTCATACATCTAATCGTCATTGTTTAATATGTCCCATAATTAACATTTGGTGTTTCTGCCCGTTGGGTCCAATGGCCTTGCCAGACCCTTTTTAACCCCTTTGGGACAAGATGAATTTGTGCAACAGATCTCTCTCTACTCTGTCTATGCTTTAAAACCTTTACTTTTCCTCAGTCTACTGTGCACTGCACATGCAGCGGCAGCGAAGGTAGCCTCCCGGCTCCCTGCTGCAGGCGCCCTTCTCGGCCCTCCCGAGTTTCCTGGGCTACCTCTGCTTTCCCCAGGCTTGGGTGTCCACGCATAAGACCTGGCTGCTTGCAGCCCTGGGTACCCAGCCAGGCGTGGCGGGCTGGGCTGACTCCCCAGCCGTGTGTGTGTGTGTGTGTGTGTGTGTGTGTGTGTTTGCACTGCTTTAGGTAAGAAATCTCTAAAAACTGCATACAGCCACCCCAGCTCCCTTGAACAAGATTTTAAATCTCCCTCAAGATTTCCAATGCCATGTTGGTTTTGGGAGGAAATGGGTGGAACCAGAGCTTCACTAGGACTCCACATGGCATTGTTGCCATTTTGTCTCAGGGCAATTTGGCTCCATCTTGCCATGTGCTCACCCCTCCCCCACCAAGCTGCTTTCATTCTGTACTCTGGCTTTCGATATTTCTGGCCCCTAAGAGGCCGACAGGCTCATCCAGAGCAATAACTATGCTCTAGACCTTGGCTGCACTCTGAGGCTGCTGGCATTCCCGCAAAAAAGACAAGAGGTCTGCAGTGCCCCATCCCACTGGGGTATAGCCAAGTCAGTTCTGCCAGGTGACTGTTTCAAATGCAGCCAAAGGGGATGCTAGTCCTGCTGCTGCCTCAACAAGCCATACACTGCCTGCTGGCAGACTGGCCTCTGGAAGTCAAAATGCTCCCATGCAGCTTGTCCTCTGTGCCCAGCCATGGAGGCTCAACCAGCACAAGAGCCATAGACACTTCCAGCCTTCTAGCTCTTTTGGCCTGACAGAGGACAAATATATGGCTCCTTGACTCAGCAACCTCCACCACTCTCACCCAGCCCAGAGTAACATTACAGGTCACAACAGGGTCCCACGGACATGTTGCCAACTTCTGTCTTGGGATACTTGAGATGCCTTCCCAGTTCTCTTCGTATGCAGGAGACCAGGCCTTAGGCCTAAGTCCTAGAGCTGCTATTGTTAGGCCTAGACACAATATGCCTTGTTGCCAGACTAAAAAACAGGCCTGAATGAAACCTTTTACCATTCCTTGAGCTAAAGGACAATAAATGTTCATAGCAGTCTCAACTATGTCTCATGGTAAATAACTATATACAAAGGCCTAAAATTTTTTGAGGGTCTGAGAAAGTATCCTAAGGTTGGTAAAGGCAAGTTATACATATTTGAGAGTCTTAACTTAAAAAAGTGTTTTAAGGTTGGTAAACACAAGTTATATATGTTTGAGTATCTAAGAATGTGTCTTAAGGTTGGTAAATGCAGGTTATAAATGTTTGAGGGTCTAAGAAAGTGTTTTAAGGTTGGTAAATGCAAGTTATAAAGGTTACAAGGTCTAAGGTGACTTAAGGTATCTTAGATAGGTAAAAAGGCTTAATATTTCCTCCTGTTGCTATGCTACTGTTGCATTGACTGTATAGTTTTGACCTTTATCAACAGAGCTCTGATTAATCTAATTCCTATACAAAAATTCCACTATATCACCTACTGTTGTGGTTCCAAATTCAAGATTTTAAATCTCCATAATGTATGCTTATACTAATGGTTAACATCAAGTGAGCTTTTTGTCCCTTCTACACGAAAGGCTTCTGCCTTTTCAGAGCTCACCTTAAAGAGTACTGTTAACACAAATGTGTATGTCTACTGCTTTTTCTACAATATATATTTCAGTACAGATTACAATCGTGATACTAACATGTCTAAACTTTTATCTCCTTCTTAAAACTTAAAAGTAATTCTTGTAAGCTGCAGGAAATCACCTAAACCTACCTCTCAGGTCAATTGGACTCCAGATAAGTACTACACTTATTGCCTATCTCAAAAGGTGGGATTTTCCCCCTTTCTCTGGTTCTGGGATTCCCCTTTACTGGCTACCAGGCTGCTATTTACTGCATGCAACACTGCTTGGATTGGTGAGTTCTCCTCATTGACCAGCCACTACAGTTCACCTCATTTATCAGCATAAAACGCCTCTCATGGTAGGGGAAGCTTGACTGCTGAGCTCTGGCAACTTCCTACTATCTTTTGAGATGGAAGGGACCACCCCTCAGCGATAGTCTTAACTGTCTACGGTTGACCCTCTATGCTGACCTCTATTTTAGGGCCCCATGTTCCCTTAGGGGAGCCTCCCACTTGTGCATAGTCTGTCCTCTCCCTCTCTTGCTCATGGGAAGTCCTAGTCCCTAGGCGGACCATTGTGCTCTCGGGCCATACTTTCGGGCATCCGTGCCCTGGTCTCTGGCCAAAAGCTGATGAGCTATTAGATCAGGTAGGACCTCTCATTTGAGTCACACCTTGTCTTTGGGATGCGTCTGGAAAGTCACTGACTTCTCTGCCTCCCAATGGGGAACACCCCGATGTCCGTTCCTCCAGATTCTCCTCTGGGATGTCTTCTGGAGAATTTCAGGTTTCTACACCTAGTGCCTGCCAGCACTAGGGCCTCTAAGTTTACACACTTCTGTAACCAAACCTCACCTCAATTACAGATCTAGAGCAAAGCCTTTTTAACTATTACCAATGATTGGGTAAATAAAGGTCCCCCCAGGTAAATGGAGGTTCCCATGTTCAAGTCTCATTGATCCAAACCTTCCACCTGTTTGTTCTCCCAAAAGTTTTCGATGTATACCTAAAGGATTTTCTCCATAACCTACTTAACTTTATCTTTTGCCTATATATATGCATATATATGTATACACACACACACACACACACACACATATATATATGTATATGTTTCAGTGTTTCAGTGTCCTGCCAGACACAGATGTTTCCTATATCCACAACAGCACCAAAGCAGCTACAAGTATTCCAGTCTGACCTCACAGATTTCCATCAAGCTGGACTTGCACTTTCCCTCCCAGCCATAGATGTTCTTACAGACCCTAGACAGCATCAAACAGCCTTTTTTTTTCCTGGACTTGGCCAACATTTCAGCCTTTTGACCTCCCTACAGTGCCCCCAGTGTCAGCAGGAAGTAGCCACAAGAGAATCTATACCTGTTATTCACTTATTATTAACAAAAGGCTGGAATGGTGTGCTTCAGGACCAAGACAAGCAGCTCCAGGTTCTCCCAGCATTCCTCAGTCCCTACCTGCTGCCTTGCATGGCTGGAAACTCTCTACTGACAACCTTCTACCCTAAATTTTCCAGGGCAGAGGTTTCTCTTCCTCCTCTTGACCATGTAATCTGACCATTTTGTTGTTATAATTTTTCTCTCTCTCTTAACCCCTTGCATGACAACCAAGAGCTGCTTCCAATAAACCTAAATTTGTATACTTTAACTTAGCAGCCCAAGTTCCTCATTTTTTAATTATAGAAAAAGGGAGAATGTTAGGATTTTGGAACAAAACCTGCTTCTGGGTTGCCTAGCAACTTATGATGTCATCATGTGTCACTGGCCAGGTGGCCACACCCGAAAGGTGTGGTCACCTTGCCTCTTAAAGGGACCATCCGGCCATGTGGTCTCTCTCTTGGTTCTTTCTCTTGCCCTCTCTTGGCCTTCTCCCCTTTCTCTATCAGGGTGCCCCTTTTTTTCTCCCCCCCCTTTTCCCCATCATGTCCTGCTCTCCCTTCTCTTCATACCCACCTAATAAACCACTTTCATAGAACATCTGTCGTATGTCTAATCGTCATTATTTAGTTTGTCCCATAACCTTACACAGGGTATAGCTGGTCCCTACCATCAGGGTCATTGTCATTTGGTTCTGTGGGCAGAGGTTGATAATCCTGTAGGAGTAACTAATTAATGGCGTGGTTGGAGAATTTTTGCATTTGTTGCTGGAGGAATGTAGAGAGGAAGTTAATTGAGCAGGGTGCAAAAAGCAAAAGCAGAAAGATAGCAGGAGAGGTGTGACAAAGGGCAGAATCCATTTCCATACGGGACTCTCAAAGGCCCAAGAGCTAGAGGCCTCAAACTGTTCCCTTCGTTTTTGTAAATCTGTCTGGAGTTGTTGCGTTTTGACTGGTTGAGGAGGTGCAAAGGCCACCTTCTTTAGCTGTGAGGAGATCCAATCAGCATCAGTTTTAAAGTACTACTGCTGCCAGTGAGTCGATCTGTCCTTGGCGGGTTAGTATTGTCTAAGCCACTTGCTGAAGGTCCTGGATGAACTGGGAAGAAAGCTGATCATACAGTTAGGGAAGTGGCTAGTCCTGCTGTCCTGGTCCCGACAGATACCATGATTCTTGCAACAGCCAGGAAGGGCAGGATTTAAATTGCCCTCTTATCCTGCTGGGCAGCTATTGAGTTCACGACCAGGATTGGTAGGGGCTCCTTTTCGTTGATCATCCCCAGCTCAGAGAAGAGGAGTAACAGAGTGCAAACTCCTGACCAATGATCAGGCAGACGATGGTAGACCTGAGTGTCACAAAGAATCGAGATATTATTAGCAGTAGGGTATCGGGTTGAGATGAGGTATCAAGGATTATAGTTTCATTACATTCTAAGGAACTTAACATTCCTACAGAGTGTGTCCTGGACACCTTGAAACAGTTTGCCACGCCAAAGAGGGTGAAATGAAAAAGGTAGGGGGTTGTGGCAACAGAGTCAGGGCAGTTAGTGAATGGTGAAGTGAGGTTACTTGACAAAGTCACTGCAAAAGGTGTCAGCGGTACTTCTGAGTTGGTCCCAGGTGGTACACACAGCCAGCAAGCTTTAAAATGGCCCGGTTGGGTCACATTAAGGAGCTTGTAGGCCAAGGTCAGTGTCTGAAGTAGATGAAATGACAGGTTTGTATTATTTAGGAGAGGGGATGTTAGAGAGGTAATAACCTTTGAGGAGTGTTTAATTACCTTCTCTACTTCTCCCATCCCCAGGGATTAAGTAATATACCAGATGGGACCCTGTAGCTGAATGACCACAGGGGAATGGTACCTAGCAACAGAGGGATTTTGGATATCCCAGACTTGGGGGTCCACTTGAGAGGCTGGTAAAGGAAGCGATATGTCACAACTGATAGGTAGGGTAGCTAGGAGGAGGACAGGGGATGCTGGCGATCTTGGAGTCAGGTGAATGGGTGGAGTGAAGGACATAGAGGCTCCCACTTTGGCTAAAAAGTCCCTTCCCATTAAGGGAACTGGACAGGCTGGTATTAGTAAAAAGGAATGAGTCAAGGGGACACCACTGAAAACACAATTAAGTGATGGAGTCCAGCAAGGCTGGCAAGTTTGTCTCCCTACCCTGACAATAGAGGAACTACAAGGAGAGGTTGGTCCCCAGTACTTCATTAGGACTGAGTAAGTGGCTCTGGTGTCCACAAGGAAGGAGATGGCTCGCCCCGATACCATGATAATTACCAGTGGCTCCCCGTTAGTGATGGCAGTAGTCGGGTTAAGGGAACCCAGGCACCTTCAGTTGTCTGTAGCGAGGCCTAGGATATTGGCCAGAGGGTGACCTGGGAGTGATACCCCCATATCATGGGAGAAATGGTGGCAGTCAACACCCCAATGTCCCTCTTGGTGGCATTTTGGACATGGCCCCAGTGGCTTTCGGGGGTTAGGACAAGTCCAGGCCCAGTGATCTTTTTTACCACATTTGAGACAGGGGCCTGCTGGTCCTCAGGCCTTAGAAGGCAAGGGAGCCTGGATAGTGGCTGAGGCCGGTCGAATGGCCTCGGCCAGCATTTGGTATTTTTGCTTTTAGGGTTTTCATCTCTCCTGTGGTACACCTTAAAGGCCAGCGCTAGACTTCTGCCTGTAGAGTCAGAGGACCCCTCTCCAAGGATTTAAGCTTAACCCTGATGTTGGGGTAACTTTGGGAGAAAAAAATAGGTCATTAGGAGTTTTCTGCCCTCTGTACTTTCAGGGTCTAGATTAGTCTGTTGTAAAAGGGCCTTTGTAAGGCGCTCTAGGAATTGAGATGGGTTTTCTTTTCTGTCCTGAATGACCTCCTGGAGCTTTTCATAATTAACTGGCTTAAGGGCTGCCTTGCGGAGACCAGCCAGGAGGCAGGTCATAAACTGATCTCTGGCTAAAATGCCTTCCGGAGTAGTATAATCCCATTGTGGATCCTGGTTGGGCACTGCCTCAGCCCCGACCGGGTGTGAAGCATTTGTTTGGTGAACCTCATCTGCATGCGTTATAGCCTGTTCCCAAACTCACCTGTGTTCCTCAGGTAATAGGTTATTGGTAAGAATCATATATATATATATATATATATATATATATATATATCATGGAAGGTGAGACTATAAGGTTGAGTGAGGTATTGAAATTCTTTAACGAGAGTAGAAGGATTAGAGGTATAGAATCCTAGTCTCTTTTCTACTTGAGAAAGTTCAGTTAATGAGAAAGGAACATGCACCCTAATTAAGCCGTCTATACCAGCTACCTCCCGCAGGGGAAGAGCTGAGGCTGGCTTCTGCTGAGTAGAGGAACCGGGCTTTGCTATAGAACAAGAACGGGTAGCAGGGAGCTAACAGTTGTTGGTGGGTGAGAGTGGGTGCCAGAGTAAGATGATTGGGACAGCCTATTGCTGAGGGGCAGGGGTGAGGATTTTGGAGAATCTGAAGGGGAAGAGGAGGAGGAGGACGCCAGAGGTTGTGAGGATTCTGGAGAAGCCGAAGAGGGAGAAGCTGGGGTAGGAGAGGAGGGAGAAGACACTGGAGGTTGGGAGGATTTTGGAGAAGCTGAAGAGGAAGAAGCTGGAGGTTGAGAGTGGGGGGGGGGGGGGTTCATCTGCAGGGTCAAAGATAGAGAACTCCTGAGGTTGAGGCTTTATAGCTAGAAGAAGTTGGGTAGGAGGACAGGAAGAGGAGAGAGAGGGTTTAGAGCGGAGAAGAGAAAGCTTGAATATAGGGTACCTCCTTCCATTTACCAGATCACTGGCAGTATTTAAGAAGACCCCATAAAATATTGGGATTTAATGTGCTGTTAATTGGCCAATTTGAACCCTTATCTAAAGAGTATGTAGGCCAAGTCTTATTACAGAGGCGTATGAGCTTAGAGGCCTTTAACTCAGGCTTCATGTGTAATGTTTTAAAATTCTCCAGAAGACATCCCAGTGGGGACCCTGGAGGAACGGACGTCTGGGCATTTCCCATTGGGAGGCAGAGAAGTCAGTGACCTTCCAGAGGCTTCCCAAAGGCAAGGTGTGACTCACACAAAAGGTCCTACCTGATCCAATAGCTCGTCAGCTTTTGGCCAGAGACCAGGGCACAGATGCCGGAGAGCATGGTCCACCTAGCCCTAGGACTTTCCTCAACGAGCAAGAGAGGGGATAACAGACCATGCACAAGTGGGAGGCTCACCCAAGGGAAACTGGGGCCCTAATGGAGATGGAAGTCCAGCAAAGAGGGTCAACCGTAGCCGGTGAAGACTGTGGTTGGGGGGTCCTCCACCTCAAAGGGCAGTGGGAAGTTGCTGGACTCTCAACAGTCAATCTTCCCTTACCCAGAGAAACGTTTATGCTGACCAATAAGGGGAATTCATCAATTTAGCCAGTGTTGGATGTCACGGTAGTGATCTGGTTGCTCGAAAGTGGGGGTCATGGGTGGATTTGGAACAAAATAGGTCTTCAGCAGCCCCGGTGGGGTACCAGCACTCCCCACTCAGTGTGGCCGCTGGAGGTACCTATTCCCGGCCGATTGCACCAATGATAGAAATCGTGCAGGATGGGAGTTACACAGCGGGTTCACAAATCATGCCAGGCAACCGGTTCCACTTGGGAGGTTTATTAGGGGAAGGGGAAAGGAAGGGGGAAGGAGAAAGGGGTCACAGAGACCATCCCTGGAGGAGGCAGGAGAGAGAGAGAGAGGAGGAGCTCCGAGAGTTCGCTTATAAGGCGACTCAGAGCATGCGCAGGTAGTTTCCAGAGGTCAGCAGGTGGTCTTCTAGGTGGCTTCATAGATGCCGGATGACAAGTTCATCAGGTCCCTTGGGGCTGATGCCTGCTTACAGATCCCAACAGTGATGGTGAGAAGCCATTGGATGGAATGCTTGCAAAATATAATGTGAAAACAACAACAAAAATAAAATACCCTTACCAGCAAAATATGTGTCAACACATAACTGCGACAACAAAAATGCATTGCAAAAATCTAAGGTATGAGATAAGTAACCCGGATCAGTGCTGCGTGGGATGAAGTTCAGGGTGATTGACCCACATGTGCTCAGAGACAAGGAAATTAGGTTCTAACTAACTGCTCACACTGTGAAAATCAAATTGCTTAACGTGTAGATAAAGCTTTGAAAGGTGGAGCCAGGTGTGGTGTCTGGCTCCAGAAGGCTCTCTCTTCCAGTGGGTCTGCCCTCCCCTGCTCACCACTGGGCCCTCCTCTCCACCAGGCTGTCCTTCGAGCTCCCTGCTTCCTGTATCAGACTCCACCCCCCCCCCACCCCCACCCCCGCTCTGCCCCCAGGCTGAGTCTTCTGCTGTAGATCCCAGCCTTAGAAAGGTCAGCGCTCTCCCTCTTCCTGCTGACTCAGCCTCCCACAGCACCTTTGCACGGACTAATAAGCAGGCTTCTGATTGACCTGGTGTTCCTCTCCCTCCTGCCGAGACCTGGCTCCTACTGCCCTTCATCCTCTGGAGTAGCTCCTGCAAAGCTTGCCCTTTCTTTGCTCCGCTGGGGACTCTGCTTCTCACTGGCTCTCTGCACAATCCTTCCACACACCTGCAACAGGCTCTTGTGCTGATTGTCCCTAGGACTACATGGTCTGCAGAGCACTTTGTCATTCTTTTGTTGTTGTCATTAAGGAAGTCCAAAGTGACCTGAAGGAGGAAAGGATAATACATTAGTTTTTTTCTGTTCGGTTTTTTTTTCTTCCTTTCTTTTCTTATTCAACTTTGTTTTAATGGACATCTGAGAGATTTTTGGTCAAGTTGTACTGATTTTTAAAATGAATAACATAAACCTCTCTCCCTCCTCTCTGTCACACCACACACACACACACACACACACACACACACACGATTCACAAAACATTCTCCATTTCTTCTGAAAGTTTTAGCATACCAATAACTAGATTGTTACAATTAAACATAGATGACCAGTTGAGACAAACAGCTCTGAGACCATTCTTCAACTGCTGGTTACGCCTGAGAGGCAGGTGTTAGGGATAATATTCATTTAGCCTTCTGCATTGTCTAGGCAGACTTGGTGACTGCACCAGCTCCAGCAGACTTCTTGCCCACAGCTTTGCTGATGCCCACCCCAACCAATTTGTTTCCTATCACAGACAGCAGAATGACCTTTTCAGACAAAGCTGGAAACATGCAGGGGCTTGCTTGGAGCCATACTGCCCATAGCTGTACCAGCAGATCTCAAGGATTTAGGGCCATCTTTCAGCCTCTCTCCCCTCCTTCCTGCCTCCTCCCCCTCTCCTCTGTGTGTATATGTGTGTAACATATGTGTGATGCCATGACATACATGTGGAGCTCTGATAATTTTCCAGACTCAGTTCTCTTCTCCCACCATGGGTTCTTGGGAGCGGATTCGTGTCATCAGGCATGGACAGCAAGTGTTTACACCCACTGAGCCACCTCATCAGCACCATCTTCCAGTTTCTTACCAGAATGACCATTGGCTTCTCCTTTCAGCTTAGCAAATTAGCAGGCAGTGAGCGCTGGGTGGTAAGTCCAGAACAGTGACACAGCCAGTTTGGCCTGGAGGACTCAGGATCACCTGAGTGGGGAAGCCAACTGCTTCCCCATTGCTGCGTCCTTTTGCCGTCAACAGTGCCGCCATGGACATTGTTAGCAGATGCATTCTTGGCACTGAAGCCACGCTATCCCAAGGAAGAGCTTCACTCAAAACCCCGTGGTACATTCCAACAGACTTTAACTTCAGTTGTGATATCAACTAGATCACAAGCAACCACCGTGTCAAGTTTGAGGACATCGGCCTCCACTCAGGCCACAGGGACAGTACTAAACCTCTAACTTTATAGCTGTGTGGAAAAGGCTGATGGTAGGAAGCAATCCAAAACTTAACAGCAGTGTGGTTCCATCACTGGCATCTTCACAGGTGACCTTCTACCTCCTGAGCCAAGCCATATAAGCATGCTGTCCCCATTCCAACAAGAAATTGGCTCAATGCTACTGTCTTAGGATTGTAGCCAATTTACTGGATGTAGGGGCTGCCTTCCTTAACATTTTCCCCAGGTTTTGTCTGCCGTGGAATGGCTCTATTTTTGTAGTGGAATACATTTTGTTGACACCAAGAGTGAACTGTTTCACACCCTCATGAGAGCCAGAAAGGCATGTTCAGTGGTCTGCCCATTCATGGATATCACAGCTTCTGATTCACCAACATCAGCAGCAGCATCCAGAGAGTCTGAGATGAGAGTATAATGGAATTGTGTGCTTAACAAAGTCTGTGTGCCATGGGGTGTCAGTGATAGTCACAAGGAGAAGCCAACAGTGACATCATGCTCATATCCACTTTCAGTTTGTTCAAGACCCAGGCATACTTGAAGGAGCCCTTTCTAATCTTGACAACCTCCTTTCTCAACTTTTTATTTCTTTAATTTTTTAAAATTACATGTATTCATTTATGTGCAGGAGCATGTATTCTCCCATGAGGGAGTCAGAGGCCAATTTGTAGAACTTGTAAGATTTAGTTCCCTCTTTACATCGTGTGGGTCCCAGGAACTCAGATCTTCGGCTTGAAAGCAAATGCCCTTACCCACTGGGTTGTCTGAGTCCTTGATTTTCAGTTCTTCTGTCAGTCCCACCACATTTGTAGACCAAAGGGCCTTGCCCAGATCTACTTGTCCAATGGTGATGTCACTGACTCTTTTCTCTTTTTGGCTTCAGTTTTATCAGTTTTTTTTTTTTTTCAGTACAACCGTATTCTGACGGCAAACACTCTGTGGATAAGAGGTGAGAAATTTTGAAGGATAAAAAAGATCCACTGTTGGTGTGAGGTAAGTAGCATCCTGGAGAGAGACCCAAAAATAAGGTCTGAGAAACCAAAACGCATCAGAAACGTAGGATGTAGGGTTATGGGGACCATGGAGAGGCTCAGTGGGTAAAAGCACTTTCCATCAAACCTGACAACTTGAGTTCCAAGCCCTGGACTTCACATGGTGAAAGGAGAGAACCAGCTCCCAGGGTAGTCCTTCTAATCTCTGCAAATGCAGTGTGGCCCGCTTGCATCCACCACACACTATTGGAGGAAGATCCAACTGTGTTTTCAAATGCTGATTTCAGTGCCTTGAGATCTGGTTACCACCCTGCCATGCATTGTTATGAATTTTGAACTATCTCCTGTAACCAATGTGATGATAAGGAATGTTCCCCAATTATGCCAATTGGCTAAATAAAGATGCAGAAGCCTATGACTGGGCAGAAGTGGAAGAAGTGGAATCTGATGACTCCCAGGACGGCTTCTACTCCATCAGTCTATTCCTACAGCCATGTGCTCACCACCATCTTGTCTAATCTCCACTCCCCTCTCTCTGGCTTCCTCCCCTCCTCCTGCTCCTCTGCCTTCTCCCTCTCTTCTCCTCTCCTTTCTCAGACCCCAGCCCAGAACTTCAAACTGTACTTCCCTCTCTCCAGGGCTGTAGGAAAAGACTGATGGAGAAGGAGCCACCCCAGGAGTCATCAGATAGGCAACTGATTGGTTTTTATGTGGGTTTTAAATGTACTAGGATTAGAGTAGCTCAGAATCTGTCCAGCATAATGCTTACAGCTTAAAAATAAATCATAGTCACTCTGTGTCAGTCACTGGAGAACTAGTTGGTTAAAGAAAACTAATGCCATAATACCTTACTATATTGATTAATATAGAAAGAATAAATTTTGTTCTATAATACACTAACAGATAAATGTAATAAAAAAGATTTATTATTGCCTCATGGGTTAAGGCAAAAAAAAAAGATTTTGTCAAACTAAGCTCTTTTCCATATTAATATTTTGCTGTATTAGACTCCATATAGCCTTAAGTTGCTCCAAGACATCAGACTCTGTCCTACAAAATGTGCTTCCCTCTGCTGGGACAGGCTATATAAATCATATAGTCTTATATGATTCATTTTGAATCATTCTATAGGTCACCTTATAGGTTTACTATAAGTTAGGGAGGTCTGCCTGAGTCTCTCTCAGTTATTGCTCTATTGCTGTGAAGAGACACTATGAACACAGCAACTCTTATAAAGTAAAACATGTAATTGGGGGATGGCTTACAGTTCAGAGGTTTGGCTTACTGTCATCATGCAGGAAGTATGGGAGCACACAGGCAGACATAGTGCTGGAGAAGTAGAGTTCTATCTAGATATGCAGGCAGCAGCAAGAGAGACACTGGGCCTGACTTGAGCATCTGAAACCTCAAAGCCTGCCCCCAGCGGCACACTTCCTCCAGCAAGGCCACACCTACTCCCCACAGGCCCACAGGCCCCATTTGAACTTTCACCTCACCTTTTCTTTAGCATCCAATTGTAACAGTGATCTCTACTGTGACTGCCTTTATTTGTTGAAGGTATCTCTTCTCTGCTAGATTATAAGGCTGTGAGTGTAGGATCCTCTCCGGTGTATTTCCATCTAATTGTACCTGATGGCCCCACATCTTTCAGCTAGGCAAACCTATAGGTTGCAAGTCTATGTCCCAGAAAATAGACTCTCAGATGAAGTTTAGAGTACAGAGTATCTATTAAAGAGCTCCCCCAAGCTGGGCATGGTGGCACATGCCTTTAATCCCGGCATAAGCAGGCAGATCTCTGTGATTTTGAGGCCAGCCTGGTCTACAAATTGAGTTTAGGACAGCCAGGGCTCTGTTACACAAAGAAACCCTGTCTCCACCTGTTGTGGATATAAATATATTTTTGTTTTAATCCCAGGTGTGGCATGTGGGACTGATTCAGATGCCCACAGCAGCGAACTATTTGCTTTATGCAGGCCCTGAGAGGAGCTCTTTGCCAGCTGCAGATAGTTTAAATCTGAGGACTCTGGAGAGAGACTAAATGCCAGAGCCCAGGGAGTGTGGAGCTCTGAGAAAGAACAAGGCTGCTGCTGCTTCCTCACTGCAGTTCTTGTTGCTGTTGATGCAGTGAGACAAGAAGTTGGATATCTCCTGAAACAAGGATTGGACTGACTCTAAGGAACATGATGACCCTAACCAGCAGAAGCAGCTAAGAGAACTGCGCCTTTCTTCCACTAACTCTTTCTCTCTCCTATCTGGTGTTGGGGTGTTGGAAGGGATTCGGGTGGAGTAGAGAGAAAGAAATATAAAGAAATGAAAGTAAAAAAAAGTTAAAGTATGCCAATATCACCCCCCCCCCCAAAATCATGCCCTGTGGGCTCAATACTTAATGAAGTGAGGGGACAGAAGATGAAGTGCAGGTCCAGTGAAAGCCCCACCGAAGCCCAGAGGAGCCCTGGACTCAGCACAGTTAGAGTCTTAGAGATGTTTGTAGTATCAGCGATCATTCTGTTACTGCAGAAAGAACCATGACTTTGTCTAAGGTGACTTTAAAACAGAGCACTCCTTGACAGGATGCTCAAAGGCCTCCTATGACTATGTCTCCATAGATTATGGCTATTGGAGTGACAGCAGCAGCCTTGAAATCATTTCTTATCTCTCTTACCATCCACCTACCTAGAATCTCATACTTACGGAAGCCACTAGACTACTTACTGGGAAGATTTCACACATACTTACTGTGTCCCTCTGCAGCACAGTCAGATCATGCTTACTTTGGCAGTTTTCAGGACTGAAGAAAGAGGAAGAGAGAGAGACAAGAAGTGAAGAAAGAAAATACAGGAGCCACCAACATGAAATCACACCTGTAGTATAATTTGAAAATAGGATGAAACTAATCAATGTAAAGTTTAAAGAACTAGCCATGTATGACTCTATTGCTCCTATTTTATTTGAGGAAACAGCCTCACAAGGGTATTTTCACTTGAGAGTGCCCGCTGTTCTCCTGAAAGCAGGGTGTTGCTCAGCCTTCTTCTGAAGGTCTGGGCTCAGTCCTCGCTGGAAAGCCATGGCTTAGGAAAGAAAGTCTTCAGCTGCAAATGGCCCTTGTGTTAGCCAGAGTGACATCACTGAGGCAGCCTGCTGCCCCAGTGGATGACCCCTAACCTTCTAACCTGGCTTGGCCTGGATTTTGTTTGTTGTATTTATTGGTGAATCAGCACAGCTCTCCTGACCCTGGACACTACTGACTGTAATTAACCTGGCCATCACCATAGTGACTGGGTCAAAAGAGTCCAAACCCTTTCTCTGACACCTGCCTATTCTTGGATAAATGATCTCATCAAGTGTTACACAGGAAGGTGTTACTCCTATAAAAACCTACAACACTTCCTTGGTGTGCATTTTCCATAAAAAAATAAGTGTGATCTATTCCTGCTTAGCTGATAAGCTCCTCTGGATAAGATCAAGGTCTAAGTCAACGTTGGTTCCCAGTTCCTACTGCTAGCCAGAGGAAATGTTCATGCAACGCCTATGAAAAAGTGAAACTCAGTGGACATGTGGTAAGCAAAGGGAAAATCATTCAAAACTAAACTAGCACCAATGGGATTAATAATGTGTCATACCATTTCATAAATCCCTAAAAGTAGGAAATCTTTTACCATTAGCATATTGACACTTGCTGAGTGCCTCAACTTGTGCTAGGCATAGGGAAGACATCACTGAACAAGAAGGTGCAGTTCCTAACTTTACCTCATTTGCTTCCAGACTAATAGAGGAAACCGATATCAAACAAATGACAGCCACCAGGATAAAAGAGAAAATGTGGGGTTCTGGGACAGTATGCACCATTTTACGTAAGTCACTGGGGCTTCACCCTAAGGTGCAACCTAAAAGCTGCCTATGAATCAGCCATAGCAGGAGGAAACAGGTATTCTGACCAGGAAAGATCATCTGTGCATCTGTGAATCAAATGATCTGGAGGGTAGGAGAGGACAGAGAGGCAGGGCAGGGTGACATGATGTGACACTGGAAAGGACAGTGTGTTCCAGTCTTGCAGGGCACAGTGAACTATAAAAAGGAGTTGAATTTTTAATTAATGAAGTGAAGAAGCATTGCTAGTGAGTAACGGTAACATCATATTTGTGTTTCTAAATAGACAAAAAAAAAAAAAGAAACACACTTCTCTGCTCTGTGAACACAAAGAGAACGGGAAGAATGGGTATGAGGACATAAGCCTATGGCATGTTCAGACTCAATAAACTGCATATTGAGTACATGCCATGTGTGTCTTGGGATACATCAATTTTATATCAATAAAAGCATTGGGGGAGGGGATGAGGGGTGGAGACAGGTGAAGAGGGAGGAAAAAGCAAGGAGTATGAGAGCGCAATGGAAATCAACAGCAGAGGATGTGATGTCAGGCTACAGTGTTGGAGCAGAGCAAGAATCTACAGGCCAATGTGACTATTTCAGGCCTGGATAATGTCAACCCTCCTTTGGCCTGTGTTAGGCCTCAAACTCCGAAGAGCAGTGCATATGTCCAGAAATGTCATTCTAGGTTTCAGATCAAGCTGGAATACAAGCTTTCTGGACGGTAATTCCTCAGGAACCTGTGAAACGGGGCTCACTCTGCCAAAACAAGTCATTTCCATTATCTTCCCTTTACTCTGGTGAAAGGGACATATGGCCCTCCATTGACCTGTGGCTATATATCAAAGCCCATACTGGCCTCCAGGTACTGGTTATACATTTCAAAGTTCATGCTAGCCACCTGGCCCTTCTCACCTCCCCCACTCCTCCACTATGCTAGCTCCCGGGCTATTGCAGTTCACAGGCTTCCCTGCTCCCAGATACATATTCATTCTCTATATAAAGGCAAGACTTTCCTCCTGGTCCTGTTATTCTCACTGTTCTCTTTTGTTAGTGTGTTGCAAATAGAACTAGCCATGTCCAGTCTGCTTTGTTTTCTCTCTGCTCTGGACAGCTCCAAATGCCTATGGATGTTCACTCTCTCTTATCTGGAATAACCCCAACCACCAACCATGGAGCAGCCATTTTGGTAGTTTCCTTACTGGGTCCTCACTTACAGTTTGCATGCTCAACTCTGAGTCTCCAGAGTTCTGCCCCGCTCTCATGGTGATAAGGTGTGGGAAAAGTGGACTTTGGCTGTGAGGCAATCTTCCTAGGGATACTACTTATATGGCAAAGTGTGAAGGTATCCTAGCAAACCTTCATTAGGCTTGCTCAGGTGGGACATGCAAAACGAGTCTTCCAAATGTTGACCTGAGAACAGAGATCCCTGCAAGTGATGTCTGCAGCTGTTTGTTGGGTTGGCTGTGGTAAAGATTGACTAAGACAGCTGTGGTGCTATGGCACCCCAAGAGAAGACTCCACGGCACCGTGTATACAGGGACTCACTCAGGTGGCCTTTGTTTTACCCTAGAAAGTCTTTGAATAGATTAGCAGGAGGGAAAGTGAACAGAATAGTGGTTTGAATAGGAATGCCCCCCCCCCATAGACTCATGTGTTTGAATGCTTGGCCCACAAGGAGTGCACTATTTGGAACTGTGGCCTTGTTGGAGGAAGTGTGTCACTGTGGGGGTGGGCTTTGAGGTTTCCTATGCTCAAGCTGCTCCCAGTGTGGTATGTAGTCACTTCTGCTGCCTGCAGATCAAGATGTAGAACTCTCAGTTCCTTCTCCAGCACCAAGCCTGCCTGCATGCTGCCATGCTGATAATGGACTAGACCTCTGAAGCCATAAACCAGTCCCAATTAAATAGTTCCCATTATAAGAGTTGCATATGCTTGTAATCCCAGCACTCAGGGAGGCAGAGGCAGAGGCAGAGGCAGGTAGATCTCTTTGAGTTCGAGGCCAGCCTGGTTTACAAAGAGAGTCCAGGACAGCTAAGGCTACACAGAGAAACCCTGTCTTGAAAAACAAAACAAAAATGTGCTTAGTCCTGCTGTGACTTGAGGTACCTGGGTGGGTTGATGCCCCTTGGGGGCCTCTCCCTTCTCTGAGAAAAAGGAGAGAGGGGGATTGGGAGAGAGCAGAGTAAGGGCAGGATTGAGAGGAGAGGAGGGAAGGAGCTGGGATCAGACTGTAAAGAGATTAAATCAATAAATAAATGAAAAAAAAAGTTGCCTTGGTTATGATGTCTCTTCACTGTAATAAAACTCTAACTAAGACAAACATTAAAAATCTCTTCAAGAACTTACTGAACTGAGCCAGGTATGATGGTGTCTGCCATTTACCCCAGCACTCAGGAAGTAGAGGCAGGCAAATCTCGTTGAGTTCTAAGCCACCCTGGGTTATGTAGATAGTGAATCCCAGGACAGCCAGAGTTACCTAGTGAAATCCTGTCTCAAAAAAGACAAAACAAAAAGTTACTGAACTGGCAGTGTTTGGTGGTTGTTACATCCCTGTAGGTCGAAGGGCCAGAGGTAAAGGAAGAGAAGACTTTGATAATACCTCTCCAGTGTCTTCCTTGAGGGTTTGGGTGAAAGGTGCTTTGTCCACCTGGTAAAAATGGTAGTAAAGAGCTACCGATCACCTCCTTTAAACAGGTGGACTTCACAATGGCAATATCCAGCTTGTGATGACAAGTAAGGGTCTCTGAACTGGATGGTCACTGTGAGAGAGACGGCATTAAAGTCCCAAGAGTGGGTGGAATCTAGGGAGAGACTATGCTGAAAAGAGAGCTGAGTGGGATAAAGCCAGGGTTCAGAAGGCAGCCTCATGACAATGTCATCAACAACAATAAACTCTGAGAGAGTCTGAGTCATACGACCCTATCATTGATTCTTCTGTACATGGCTCAGAGCTTACTGGATCAACAATGGATGAAGGTCATCCAAACAATTTGGCAACATAGTCTCTGGGAGAGGCTGAAACTGCATGTTCATATCCTGATTACTCTAAAATAAGCCAGCCCCTGATCTGGGCATGTTAGCTGCACCCTTGACCCTAGCTCAGGCCTCAGGAGGCTGAGGTAGGATGCTTACAAGCTCATGGCCAGCCTGGGCTACACAGTAAGATACTGTTTTGAACTGGGGGTTATGTGTGGTAGCTGGAGAGTTAGCTCAGTGGTCAAGAGCACTTGCACTATTGCAGAGGAGCCATTTGGTAGCTTACAACTGGCGGTAACTACAGTTCCAAGAGATCCAGTGCTCTCTTCTGCCCTCTGAGTTCACCAGGTGTACATATGATGAACATACAAACGTGTAGGTAAACATTCCTACACATTAAATTAAAAAAATTTTTTTTTGAAAAAAGAGTCAACTCCTAAGAAGAATGTTGTGAGAACCGGAAACCTCTCTTGGGTAAGACAATCTATAGAAAACTCCTATCCTTGACAGGTGTGTAGCTTTGAGGTGTTATATACCAAACACCATGGTTACCCAGGATTCACAGGCACTGTGGGATTACCTGGTACTTTAGAGTGGCAGTCTACAGGAAATACAGTGCAAAACCCTTCTATACTGTAGTTAATAAATATACATACATATACAAAGACATGCACACTTCTGTGCAAATGTAGACATACAGAATTTTTATAAATGAGAGAAATACTAATGGAAGTGAAGTGTGAAATTGTTAAGAGTGCCCTCTAGTCTTTCTTTACAAAATCTACCATAGTGTTTGTGTAAGTAGGTTGATCCTGATACACACACAAACACACATACACATAAGCTGAATCCAAATCTCTATCCCACCCACTCTTGGTTCTAATTCATCCACAGAAAATAATTTACTCACTAACAGCATGCCAAATACTATGGTTGGTTTTAGAGCCCAGCAACAGTCAAGACCCATTTCAGCAGTTAGCTCTCTCCATGGATGGATGGATGATGCACTAGCTATTTCTCTCATTGCTGTGAGAAAGTGTGACAGAAACAACTCAAGACAGATTTATATGGCCAATGGTTTTAGAGGCTCAATACATCACAGTGGGAAGGAACAGTGGCTGGGGCAGATCTGTCCTTGTGGTGGGATTGTGATATCAGAAAACAGAACAAGACCAGAAGTGGGGTAGGCTATAATTTTCAAGGGCCTATTCACTAGTTGGGTCCCAAATTCAATTGTCCCATAACTTTCTGGAACAATATCTGCTAAGGACCAAGTGTTCAAACATTGTAATGCAAGCCAAAAGAATAAACCAGGCCTTCCATGGAGACCTCCTCTGTCTACCTCTGCCTCATCTCCTCCTAGATTTCCTCACTGGCCCTGCTCAAATACCTCTTTCCCAAGAAAATTTCAGGGCTTTTCCAGGTTCCCTGGTCTCTTCTTTTTGTGTTTGGACTGCTGATCCTCCTGTCTCCACTCCCGTGCTGAGATTACAGATGTATGTCACCAAAGCCAAATAGTATGGCTTTGTGTGTGTGTGTGTGCTTTCAATATTAATGTGCCTTGTATCCACTCAGAGATTTAATGTTTAAGATAGTGAAGCAATCAGCTTTTTAGTTTTTCTGCCAAGGGAACATGGTGCTGTAGGTAAGAGCCATTAAAGGATGTAACAGAAGGAGTGTCATGGCACAGTTCTTCCGAGACCCTCCTGCTCGCCTGTCAGCAAGAATAAGACAACTCACTAGCGGAGTTGAACTCGCTGGTTTGGGTGGGAGCTGGGGTTGAGTGGCGGGAGTATGAGAATCCCAGCTCTTCCTTTAACGCACGAGAGCCTTCAGTCCCCTGTGTTGTGGCCCATGAGCACTGTGCCCAGAGACTAAATCTCTCTGAGACCTCAGAACCTCTGGGTCCTGGTGTCATTCCCCAGAGTAGACCTGTCTCTGTTGTTCTCTCTTCTTGAATCTTCTCCCTCAGGAAACCAGACTAGCCAAGACCACATGAACTACCGGTTATGTGTTCATTGGCCAGCAAATGGGATGAAAGCTGGCAGAGAGAAAGCAAATCCTCTATGGGAGACCAGTATCTCCCTAAGGGCAAGTGACCACAGAAGCCAAGTTATGACCTGAAAGCCAACTGACTTGTTTGCAATGAGAAAATCAGCTTTCAGTAGTGCTGGAAGTTCATACTGGCCAGAGCAACGTGTTCTCACCCTGTTGAAAAGCCAACTTCTAAGAAGCCAAATTATCCAAAGGAGACTTGGTGAACAAGTATTGAATGGCGTATGCTCCCCAGCTCCGCTCTCCATGAGGTCTCATCCATTCCAGGGATTGCCTCACCAGTGGGCTTCTTTGTCAGGGTCTGCTGACGTCTCACCAGAAGACTGGACAGACAAAGCCAGTCCTTGACATTTGTCGTGTTCTGTTTCCATGGCTGGCCAGGTTCTTTCTATCATAATGTTAACCAATTTCTCCCAAGTCACCAGGGATTCATTTAAATATAATATCTTAGATTCTTTTTCAACAAGGGACTTATCCTAACTACTACATATAGATTCCTTTTGTTTAACATCTTTTAAAAAATGTATTTGTGTGTGTGTGCCATATTTACGCTGTTGGCTAAAAAGGGCAGAAGAAGGTGTTAGATTCCCTGGAGCTAGAGTTACAGGCAGTTATAAGCTGCCCCACATGGATGCTGGGAACTCAACTCAGGTCTCTCTGTAAGAGCAGCAAGTGCTCTTAACCACTGAGCTATCCCTCTAGCCCTTGACATTTGTAAGGAAAACAAAGTCTCATTATGTAGCTCACTATATATGCTGACCTCAGACTTGAGGTCATTACTCAATGGTCTCCTGTCATTGTTTCCTGGATGCCAGGATTATAATGTACACTGTTTCAGGCAGCCACCTATTATCAGTTGAGTTACAAGTTCTTCAAGACTGCTGGCTATCTAAAGGCTTGCAATGGGAGAAAAGAACCTTTTAAATTTAGAACTTAATTCTCCTTAGGAATCCTGAGTATGGAAACTCATCTTCCTTCTGAGGTTGGAGTAACATCCAGAGATTAACCTAATGCCTGTGAAATTAGGGGGTGTCAGGGAGAGCACATGGGAGAAAGGAAGAGGAGGGCCGACACTGGAAGGTCCCTGGTAGCCTCCAGCCATGGCAGGGTGGTGTTATGTC
Organism: Pachyuromys duprasi; assembly: GCA_028658305.1. NCBI lineage: Eukaryota > Metazoa > Chordata > Mammalia > Rodentia > Muridae > Pachyuromys > Pachyuromys duprasi. The sequence continues at coordinate 63,374,410 of CM053763.1, read as the reverse complement.
TACCTTGCAGGAAGCGCTCTATCAGAAGGTGGGGCACATACTTGATGTGACACAATGCTGAGTTCCCTCTCAGCTTAGATAGATACACTTTTCCAGGGCTCATCTTAGAACGAAATGATGATATTTGTATCTTCTGGGAGAACAAAATAATGCATAGTATACAGTGTGCAGCCTTCCCTCCTTCCCTTCTTATATTTGGAATCATAGCACTTTGCAAAATGTTCTTGCTGAACTCCATTCACTCAGGCATCTTAAAAGTGGTGAGACAGACTGGTACTTTTTTTCTCAAACTGTTTTAAAAACACCAAGACATCCACATCCACACGTTTACTTTTGAGATGAACTGAAATGATTAGAGGAGGGCGCAAAGTAGTAAGATATTGAAAGCAAAGGTGTCTGGGCATGGGCTGTTGCTTGTTCAAGCTGGATAGCATACGCAAGGGACCCATTGAGTTGCTTTCTGTACTTTCAGTTCTTCTGGGTGGAGTTGTGTCTTCCTCTGAGTCTTTATTGTGACAGACTGAGTGCATAGGAGGACCCTTGGGCAATTTGGTCTAAGCAGGAAGCGCTCATTCATGACCTGGTGGTGTCAGGCGCCCCCAAGTGGCAAAAGTGTGAACTTCTCTGTCATCGACAAACATCAGCAGTTCTTGAATGTCCCTGTGTTGGGGGTGGGGATGGGGGATGGGGAATGGGGGAATGGGGCTGTTTGTGATGCTGGAAATCAAATCCAGGGCCTTGTTTTGGCAGACAGCCTCTACAGTTTATCTCTGGTTCTAACTTCTAATTTGAGAAACATTTTATTGCCGGACGGTGGAGGCACATGCCTTTACTACCAGTCCTTGGGAGGCAGAGACAAGAGACGGGTGAATCTGAGTTGGAGGTCAGCCTGGTCTACATAGTGGGTTCCAGGACAGCCAAGCATACACAGAGAAACCCTGTCTCAATAAACAAAACAAAACGAGAGAGGGGAAGGAGGGGAGGAGAGGGAAAGAGGGAGAAAGAAAGATTTTGTTGTTGTTTTTATATATTTGCACATGGGTCAGTCTTGGTTAATACCGCTGATTCACTGCTGCAAATCTGCAGCATAATTTTAACTTCCACAACACTTGGCTGCTAAGTAGTGATTATCTTCTTATTCTTCTAGCACAATTCTTCCCAAATCTTCTCCTTTCCAATGGACCAAAAGAAAGGAGGAAAAGAGGAAAAAAAGAACAGAAGAGAAAGAAGGAAAGGGAGAGTTAGACTACTCCTCTTCTCCCTTCCCCCACCCCAATGTTCATGCTGTGTCGTATGAGGATTAACAGGAGCCATGTCTTTTCTGCCTCTGGGAGGTAGTTGGCATGTAGGTGACATAGACCCTGTTGGAAAGTAACCTCCGCCGCTCAGGCTTGTTGTTTTACTTCCCAGAGTCTTCTCCCCTTTACCTGTAGCACACGAACGGCATCGCTAACCTGGCCTCTGAAGGGTCACCGTTCGCCGTGCTAGATGATATGGAGGAAAGCCCTGCGGGTCCCACCAAGCCCGTGGGCATGGTGGGGAGCATCATGCCGGAAACACTTTTAGCAGTTGGCTCTCCTCTTGACCCACCAGCCAGGCTCAGAGCTGCAGGGTGAACTGAAGTCTGCTCTAAAGAGAAGGGCTTTGAGATACTTTTGGTTGGGAGACCTCTTTATGAGCACAAAGCCTAGCAAAGGTAGTCTTGTAATTTTATTTTAAAAAGGTAGACAATTATCTCCAACATCAGTGGATGAAAGAGTGTGGAATTTGCCAAGGGAGATAAGAGGCAGAGTCATTGAAAATACTATCAGTGATCTTTATTTTTTTTAACAAAAAAAAAAGTGTTTCCTTTAAAGTGGAGATAATACAGGAACATAGAAAAATAAAAAGTAAAACACTGAAATTTTTTCAGATGCCACATAGCCCTTCCAACTCAGGAGTCACTAGTAATGTGTGGGAGTGTCCCCAGCTTTTACCGAGAAGGAAGTGGGCAGCTTATCCTGTTTCACAATTTTCTTCTTTTTACATTGCTCGTTGTGATGGCTGGTCTTAACTGTCACTGTGGAGACAGACTTCAGGGAGGGTCATTACTGTTGCAGCGCCCTTCCATTCTGAGTTCCAGCTCCTGCCTTGTCTCCTTGACGGCACTATCAAACTGTGAGCCAAAATGTAAGCCTTACCTCCCCTTAAGTTGCTGCTTATTTGAGATTTCCTCAAGCAACAAAAAAATCACTAGTAGTTGTGTTTTGGTTTGGGGGTTAGGGGTGGAGATATGGTCTCACTAGATAGCAAAGTCCAGCCTGGAACTCCTAATCTTCCTGTTCTAGCTTCCTGAGTGTTAGGATTACAATTGAACAGCACCACACCCAGTCTTGCAGTAGGTTTCTCTGAGAGTGGAATTTTAAACAGAAACTGAGAAGGAAATACCCTTTTTCTAGGGGATTCCTCAGCCTGTGCCAGAAGTTGAAGTGCTATCTGTGTGCTGGTAAGCTAGGGCCTAGGAGAAAACACGCGCCCTGGGCACACCTTCCTCAAATATGTGTTCACTCAGACGAGAATGTGAGCTTCCTAAATGAGAGTCAAGCTCCCCAGCCCAGCCTAGTGCCTGGCTTTGTGTTTGCTGAGAGAACAGATCAAGGAGCAGAGAAGCTGGAGATGAGACTCTGAAGTAACCCTGAACTTAATTCTGACTCAGCCTCATATTATTTTCCCGGAAAATTCACACGTTCATCCTCCTGGTGTCATGATGGGGTTCTAGTGTGTGTTTCACTTATTTTTTTTCTTTTGGTTGTTTGTTTAATCTCGCAGTTATTGTAAAGATGAAGGCACTGCTCTTCTGGGATGACGGGGCTAGTCTGGACATGGATGTTTCTTTGGTAACCGGATCTTCAAATCCACCCTTGCTGTCTGTATTGTGCACAATGTTCAAAGGGAAAAGGAACCATCTTGAGCACAGCTGGATGCTCCTCCAGGGTAGGGGTTGGTCCCTAAGGCCCTGTGCACTGACGGGGGGCGGGGGTCCCCCTGTTTTCGCAGCTGCTTCCCTTGGGCAGGATACTTTCAGAAACATTCTTGGCTTCTGCCACCTGCTGGACGAATCTAGCATTACTGCCTTCATAGCAGAGTTCATCTGTTAGGAACAATTCATCTCTAATACTCTCAAAGCATCCCTTCTATAGGTAGGACCCTATACAGTAGGGCCCCAATCTAGCTGTACTGTCAGTTAGAGCAACAGAAGCTTCTGACTGGACAACTCACCCAAGCAACTAGTTTCTTGGAGTTCCGCTATCTACTTGCCACTAACTTGGTAGTTTAAACACAGCCACAGGTACCAACAGTGCAGAAAACTGAGCAGGTGAGATGCCTAAGTGGGTAAAGGTACTTGCTGCCAAAGCCAATGACCTGAGTTCAATCCTCAGGACCTTGACCTGCACACATACATAGTGCATAAACAGACACACAAATAAACAAACAAATGTGTGTGTGTATGTGTGTGTTCAAAAAGTACTGAAAACTTCAATAGTCCCAAACAGGAGCTCCTTGAAGGAGAGAGAGTTTTGCCCGGGAAAGGCCTGGAGAGGAGAGGACACACCTGCGGAGGGGTTCCAGGGGGCACTGTGGTATTGACGCAGTTATCATGATCCTATGAGGAGAGATGGCTCTGAGGCTCAAGTTCCAGGAATCCTGCTTTTCTAATTAAAAAAAAAATTCAAATTTTAGAGAAACAGTATGCTGCAAGTTGAGTATCTTTTCTAGTAGGATCTAGAGCTGCACTCTGTAACTATTGTCTTTAAAAATCACATTAAGTAAAGCAGAGAGAATAGAAAGAACTTACTGTCCACTTAGGACTGGGTTTTCTGGTCAAGTTGCTGGAGGTGAATTAAACGTCTCTGCCCTGGAGTTTGGAAGCAGCCTCTGAGCTCCGAGCATTGGGGTTAAAGATAAGAGACTGAGGGCATTTGGAGACATGAAGATAGAAGCCCGGTGTTGGTTTTACACATGCCTGTAATCGCAATGCTTGGGAGGTAGAGGCAAGAAGATCAGGAAATTCAAGGCCAGCCTCAAGAATATACGAAGGCCTGTCTCAAAAACAAACAAGAAAACAGAGGCTCAGAAGAACTGAAAAACTTATCTGAGACACACAGAAAGCGCTGCCCCTGGAGTTGGAACTTGCACTGGCCTGTCCTGCTTACTCAGGAACATTCTGTTCCAGGCCTGATTGGGTAAGGCGCTTGAGCCCTGCCCATCCCTGAGTAACAGCGTGACTCCTGAAGTCACCTCCCAGCACCCACTGCCGGTGGAAACACTTGTATCAGAGGCTGAAGTCAGCAGGACCTGCATAGTATCTTTTTGCCCATGTGTTCATGCCAATTTACTCTCCCTAGGAGAGTAAAACTTATTCCTAACAGCATGTTTAAGAGAAAAGTCTGACCAATAGACCTGTAATTACCAGGGCAATGATACATTTAACCATTTGCTCACTCATGGAGAGTACTAAGCTAGACCCCCTTTCCACCCAACCCAACACACTTCAAAGACCATACACACATGCATGCAAAACCATACTTGCATAAAAATGCACATTCACAGGCACACATGTATATACAAATGAACACGTGTGTGTAGTTAGTATACTTGCATACTTATGCTTACAAACAGAAGCACAGACACACCTGTGCATATGTACACAAAAACACACGTACTCGTGCATATACACACACGGCTACACAGGTGCACGCACGGATCCACTAGAGCAAATGAACACGCACATACATATCCTCACACGTGTGTGCGTACATATGTCCACAAGAACAGCACCTACATGTGCCCACAGCTGCACTCCTACATTCAAACACTCGTGTGCATTCAGGTCATGCATTTACATGCATATGTGTGTGCACATACTGTCCACAGGTAACACATATACATACGCACACATGTGCAGTGATAGACACTCATACACATACACGCACAGGCCACACGGTACTGCAGTTGACAACGGCAGTGGTGATCTGAGCTGAGAACTGGAAAGCTGAACACTATCACGCTTGCTCTCCCTGGCTAGCGGCCAGCCCAGCAATCAGTCTTACAGCGCTTAGGGCATGGCTCACCCTCTGTTTTGGATCTCTGGTTAAAGAAGTCACTCCAGACAGAAAAAAGTGACATTTGTTGAGCCTTTTGGCCTCTCCTCACTATTAGGATTTTATCTTTTTATATGAAAGATGCCATGCTTAGACACTGCCTATAAGAGATGCAGGTCATGTTTTCCTCATGCTTCAGGACTGAGAATGGAAATGACAGCCATTCTGTTCAAATAACAGTGCAGGTTAGAACCACAGAGAGCCTGAAGTCAGAAATGCTCCAAAATCCCATATCTGACCTCATGTGACAGTCTCAATGCAAGTGCAGGGGAAAGTGCATTCAAGGTGCTGAATGAGGTATAGATGAGGTGTAAATAAAAGGCATTTTATTTAATATAAATAAAAGGTAACATGTCCCCAAGACATGTTACCACATACATACTGTATATGAATGTGTACACACACACAAATGTAGAAAGATTTCCAAATTTAAAAACAATTAAATCTGAAAAACTTCTGGACTTAAGCATCTCAGATAAGGCAACCCAACTGCCTATAGTATTTCATTCTATTCTACATGACTGCTATATATTCCTGTCACTGCAAAACAGCCCCATGAGGTAAACGCTAGTGTGTCCCTATCTTACAAGTGGAGGGGAAAGTCTTCAGAGCACAGTGGACTAACCTGTCAAGAGCACAGCTACCACTATCACTCTGGAGCTGAAATCGTGACTGACACACTTGGGCTCTGATTTCTTTGTTCTTCCCACCCTGATGGGAACACTTGAGTCTCCAAAGAAACAAGGTTCGCTTCTTACTGTGCTTCAGCCGTGTACTTAGAAGAAAGGAATGCTTAGCACATGCGCCTTAGTTACTTTTCTTTTTCATTGCTCTTACAAAATACCTGACAGAAACAACCTAAGAGAGGAAGGTTCTATTTTGGCTCGTGGTTTTCAGAGAGGCTGCAGAGACGTGAGAAGCCACGGTAGCAGAGGTATGTGGCAGAAGCTTCCCTTTGGCATGGCCAAAGGGAAAGAACGTTACAGGCTTGAGCCAGCAGCGATCCACTTCCTAAAGGATCCATGGCCTTCAACACTGAGTGTTCAAACCGGGAGCCCCAGGGGATGGGGGCATTACAGATTAAAACTGTAATGACGTGTTGGAAGTGGAAGGAGAGCAGAAAGGACAGAAGAAAGCAGCGGAGCTTCAGAATCAGCCTTATGCACGGCTCCCATGGAAAGGGAGGCCCAGACTTGCTAGATACACTTTTGCTTTTTCGAAAGAGAAAAGAGTTGACAGATGGTTCTGTGGGCAATCATTTCTGTGACCTGAGACTTTCTGCTGTAGCTCCTAAGAAGGAGAAAGATCTTTGTCACTAGGGGTCCAAGGTCTCCCCACTTCTCAGAGCCTGCTCATTGTTTTAGTAGCAGGCTAAAGCGACCTGTACTGTGTGTAGAACCAATTTTAGGTACAGAGCTGGAGCTGGTAGAAATGATCCCCCTAATTGTATAGCATTTTAAAAATGTTTTTATGAAGATATTTAGACTTAGTGATTGAAGACTATGCTGAAAGCCGAACTGGAGTGTGCAGAGGTCATGAGCACGGCTGACGAGGAGTTCTGTCTCAGGGCTCCAGAATATCTATTATGCGTAATTATCTTAAGTACCATGCTCTACCTCGGCTATTTGTCCCTTCTACTGCCCCGGGGTTTGCTGCTGTTCTAGGACCTCATTAGTCCTCTCTCCTTTAGTATGAATGGCAACACACGAGGCCTGCAAAGTCAGATTATCTGTGATAACACTGAGGTTTCATCACTTTCTTGTGACACTTGACAAGTTGCCCAACTTCTCCAAGCCTCTGTTTTCTTAGTCCTTAAATAGAAAGTAATTTTCTTTTTTTCATGAGGAAACTCCTCCAGTTGCTGAGCAAAGGTCTCTTGGCTTGGCGCATGATGCAGGAAGTTACCTGAGCCTAGGATTACTGAGGGAAAGGGGAAGGACGTGGTGTTGAAGCCAGTTTCAATACGCTTTGTTTCAGGCTATCTTGCTGAAGGAGAGGTCTGTGTAAATTGTTTACACAGTGCCTGCTCACTTCTATTGCACTCTACAGAGGAAGCTTTGTTTTCTAGGGTGTATCAACCCCGTCTTCCCTCCTCCAACTTGAAATCCTCCTGTCTCTGCTTCACAGCTTTTCTTCTTCTTCTTTTTCTCCTTCTCCTTCTTTCTTCTTCTTCTTCTTCTTCTTCTTCTTCTTCTTCTTCTTCTTCTTCTTCTTCTTCTTCTTCTTCATTTAGTGCCAAATGTTCTGGAGTCCTGGTGGAGATAGAAACCATTGCCAGGGTCAAGGTGAAAGGGGTGCTGAACATTCAGTAAGTGATTGAGAGGAATCTCAAGCCAGCATTTGGGAAGACCCCGCTTTTACGGATGATCTGGGGGTAGGGGGGGGGAGGCAGTCACAGTAGGGGAAAGAGGAAGGCAAATATATCCAGGTTTTCAGAGTGGGAAATGAGTACTAATGGTAACTTGATTCACTGTGGCAGGGAATGGGAGAGGAACTGATCTGAGAAGCAGGCAAAGAGTGTCACCAAAGACGGATGAAGAGGAGGGGCATGTGCGGAAGCCACTTGGGTCTAGACAGGCACTTTGTTCACGGCTGCTGAGGAGTGTCTTCATCCTTCATACTAGACATGAAAAAGCCCTTTGCAAAGAGCCCTAGAATGTTCCCTGCTTGGCAGACCAGAACCACCTGCAGAGATGCACAGACTCCAGAGGCCTCAGCTGCTTTCTGTCCTTTCCAAGGCTCAAGCCAGCAGTTCAGATAGTCTCTTCCCAAGCCAGACTCCATGAGACAAAAGATGTATGTCTCCAGCATGGGATGGACATGTCTACCTACTCAGCAATAGTTTTTAAGAGTTCAGCCATAGTGTGCAAGGTGTTATTTTTGTTTTGCTTTTAAAGAGTGCACAAACCAGTGAGAAACTCCATGACTTACAGAATCACTTTTCAAACTGTAAAGTTTATTGAGACATATAGACTTTGGGGCTGGATAATTTTGGTGTGTGTGTATGTGTGTTTGGGGTTTTTGTTTGTTTGATTGTATTTTCAAGTTTTGTTTTAATGATAAAGTTTATTGGAGAGCATGAGTCATTTTGGTGAAAATGGCAAGTGTATGCACTTATATGAGGCTGGTACCGCCTATGCTAGTGTGTCAATCCCACAGATGTTTACCTACAAGTGTATTTTGTATGATATCTGTAGTCCCTTTCAAGTTTCATAAAGCAAAGCAGCACCCAGGGCACTGGCTTCAGACAAGGAAATGTCAAACTGCAAGGATGGACAGTTTTCTTTCTCAGCAGGTTTCTCTGAGAGGAGAAACCAAAGCCTTAGAAACTCAGCCTGAGAAGCCGAGAGATGGCGCCGGGATTGAGAGCACTGGCTGTGCCCGCAGACCACCCAAACGTGGTTCCCAGCACCCACACAGGGCAACTCACAATTCCCTGTAACACCCTCTGCTGGATTCCACAGGTTCCTACACACTCACATGGGCATCATTTTAAAGGGTTTTAATGGATCTAACAACAACAAGAACAAAAAAACAAGCCTGGCATTTAGCCAATGTTTCTAAACACCCATCACCATACCAAACTTCAGAACAACCACAACGCAGGGCCAGAGGTGTAGCTCAATTGAAAGAGTACTTGCCTAATATGCATCATGCCCTCACACGCATGCTCACAAAAGTAGCAAGGATAGGCTCAGAGGTGAGAATGTGGCCTAACATACGATGGGCTTGGGGTTCTAATCACCCTTGTTCCCAGCGCTCACCCAGGAGACTACACTATCAGTCATCGGTACAGGTTTCCCTGATGACCTGAGTGTGTCTACACATTTAATTCTACCTGGCATTTCTGATTTTCGCCTCTCAATTCTGTTTTATCAAGAGAGACCACATGTAGTTTCCTATCATCCACCCGGTGTTTAGCAAAGTGTATTGGCCATGAAGGAATTCAGAAGACGCGTGTGTGGATCTACTTGCAGCTGATCAGTAAATGGTCACTGTTCGCCAGTGTTTGCACAGTGGGCTGCCTCACTACACAGAGCTCCTGCAGCTACAAGCACAGGGCTTGAAACAGTCAAGCTGGGCTGCGGACACAGCTCAGTGACAGAGTGATGCTTAGCATGTGCAAGGCCCTGAATCCTCTTATGTTTGTAGCAAAATAAATCTGGGTGCGGGGTATTTAAGAGTTCAGTGAGAAAACAAATGGGAAAGACTGGGAAGTTTGAAAGGGACCCATAACTTTTTTAAAAATTCCTCTCTGAATCATTCCTTCCTCCACCAAGTTATCCCCTCTGTTTACCGTGGTCGTGTCTTTCCATTTGAAAAGTGGTCAGCCCGCAGTTGGAGGTGCTGCACAGCGGCAGAACACTGGCAAGCCTAAAGCCCTGGGCTCCATTCTCGGCAGGAAAAACAAAACCAAACAAAACAGGCTAGTCACTCAGGCTCCAGCAGACCAGGCTGCGCCTCACCGGGCTGCAGCGGCCAAGAGGTGCATTAAGACAGCACACCCATAAAAATGCCTCTGCCCAACGCGGTGTTTCTTCTTGTTAGCAGCCTTCTTCTTACAGCCTAGGCCATATCAAACCAGACCAAGTTCTTCCACCTGTAAGTCACCTAGAAGAGCCAAGTGAAAAGAGCTGAAAATGGAAGGGTGACAAAGAGATCCAGCTGATCAGGATTTCTCTTCCAGGGCTGGAGGTGGAGGTTAGGTTCAAGTAGAGGCCAGAGCAGATAGTTTCCTGCTAAAAGACTACACTTCCCAGCTTCCCTTGCAGCCAGGCAAGTCTGCTCTGAAAGGGAGGGAGTATGGGAGGAAACGTGCTACAGTCATTTCCACTCCTAAAATGGGTCACAGCCATCTCCCCGGCCCCCTTTCCCCGCTCAGGCATTATCAACCACAGTGGGAGCGATTAGACCCCTTGGCCGAGTGTGTCACTCAGTGAACACGGTCCCAGCTGTCCGAGGTCGGATGCCTCTCTGACTTCCAGCCCTTTTTAACGACCTTAGAAATCTAACAGGAGCCATGCATATCTAAGCAGTTCCCACCAGGACCATCCTTGTTCCAACTCCATTTTCCTGCAAGGTGGAATGCCAGTTGCAAATCTTCTTCTTAGAAAAAAAAAAAAATTCCCTTCTGGCTGTCCAAGGCTTCAGGCTTTTTTCTCCCTAGGGAATTCCAGTTTCTTCAGTTTAATTATTTCAATTGTAGCCAAAGCAAAGAATACAGATGTCTCTTTAGAACAAGCTAGTTACTTCTAACCAAACTGTCACTCACTGACAAAAAATCGTAATTAATACCGGCAAACCTCTCCTGCAACCACGTGGAGAATGGCTGTGGGGGAGGGTTGTGGTCTCTATTCTAGAGACTTCCTTGGATGGCTGGTGGTCCACAGAATAGTTGATGTGTTTGGAGACAATGTCATGACAAAGGGTGGTGGTGGTGATGGTATTTTTGTTTGTTTACTTTATTAAGCATAAATAATATAAAATACAGCTTGTACAATTCCATTCAATGTTTACTAAGTTACCAAGTTGAACAACTTGGTAGTAGAGCAGTTGTTAGTTTCCTTGATACGACCTTAAAACATTGTTAGCCACAGGGTTTACCAAACCAAAACCCAAGGGCACCACTTGCATCACAGCATCATAGCTGTCATTACTTAGAACTCCAGAATGTGCATGAGTGCAGATCTGCTGTGAACACTGCACAGCCCGTGTGACTTCTGACACTGTGCAAAAGAAAAAGACAAAAGGGGGGGGGGGACTTTTGATACTTAGAATAGAGGGCCCTTGACAATCAAAGGAACTCACAGGAAATCTCCCTGGCTAGGGAAACTTATAGAAGACATTTAATTGAGACTTGCTTACAATTTCAGAGGGCAGGCAGACATGGTGCTGGAGTAGTAGCTGAGAGCTTAGATCCTGGTTCCCAGGCAGCGGGCAGAAAAATGGAGACTTGCCCTGGTGTATGCTTTTTGAAACTTTAAATCCCACTCTCCAGTGACACACTTTCTTCAACAAGACCATATCTCCTAAACCTAAATTATTCATCAAGTGGGAACCAAACATTCAAATATATAAACCCATGGGGAAGGGGTATTCTTTCAGGACACCGCACCTACCTTATAGGTTTATGGTATGGTCAGATGAGAAAATGCAAGTACTTATTTCCCTTGGTCCTGCGCTTCAGTCAGTGCCAGCTTACTTAACAAATGTGTGAACTGTAACTAAACAGTCTTTAAATATATGTATCTGCTAGAAAAGAATCGCCCCGAAGCTCATAAATGCAGTATCCAGGCTGAAATCAGATTCACGTGAGCTAAACATACAAACACAATGAACCAGGTCCTTCCCTGATGTCAAGTGTTGGAGCCAGTTTACACCAAGAATCATAGCCCACTGGAGCTGGAGAGATCTTTCTGGCTATTCATTCTCCTGGGTGACTGAAATGCACCAAGTCAAATGATGCCATGTGAATCAAACTCAAGCCAAGATCAAGGTCAAATGTGGGTTTTGTCTGTTTGTTTGTTGTTGCAATAGGTTTTGAAGGTTCCTACTGGGGTGTCAGATTATCTGTAAAGTTCAACCTCCCAGGCTAAAAGTTCAAACTGTAAGATTAAAGCAAGGATAATGTAGAACCTACTGCCAGCCTGTAGGGGGAGCTCTGAGGCAGGCAGGGAAGCCCAGCCTGTCATCCAGAAGCTCCTCTATCTCACGGCTTGCACAGAGCCTGTACAGGACCGTCACAGGTCTCTTGCCAGCAAGTGGTTCTTTGCTTAGGAGCCATGAAGAAAAACCCAGCCCCTAGAAGAAATGCAGCAAAGCCTTCAGTCCTTGGAGGGCACCTGTGTCATCCAGCGGCTGCTGAGCTTTGTTAGTTAGTTGGGAACTGATACATCTGCTTTGTTCGTTGCAGAATGAGCAAAAGATTCTTTGATTAAAGTCTGTGAATTAATTTTAAATAAATTAGTAGAGAACTGTCTCAGTGTTTATGTGCTGCAGTAGACAGCATGCCTTTTGGTTTCTTGACTCCTTTGTAGTCCTAGAAAAATTAAGCATTCCAAAGATCCATTATTCATCTAGGTTCTCTCTACTAATATTTAACAATAGAAATTAATGGTGATGCCTGACATGAGACATGCGATGAAATCACAGCACTCAGAAGGTGGGGACAGGCAATTTCAGGTGGAGGCCAGCCTGGGTGACATAGCAAGATTGTGATTCGTCCTCTTCCTCACAATATTTAAAATGTATACTCATTTTAAAATAGCAACATTACACCTTTATGTGTTAGCATAAATAACACTTTCAGAGTTTTTATTTTCATTTGTATATGTCTGCATGTATGTGCACATGTGACCAGGTGCCACAGAGGCCAGAAAATGGAGGTGGATACCCTGGAACTAAAATTATAGGCATGTGTGAGCCTTAATATGTGGGTGTTGGGAACAGAATTCTTGCAAAGACAGAAGTGCTCTTAACCACTGAGCCATCTCTCCAGGCCTAAATCATATTTTTAAATAAACAGCATTTTGTAGGAAAAATTTTTCAAACAACATTTTTTCCCACTCTATTTCTTTGGCCTAATATTTAAAAAGTGAATTCCTGTTGCTTTCAGTCCATAACAATTTCACACACAATGTACTTGTAAAAAACATAACCTGGAGCCTACTTGTAGTTGCCCTCTGGCCTGTGTGAGCATTCTCTTTCCTACATAAACAGATAAACAAGCTTTCAGCTTGTGCAGAAACAGAGAACACTGACTGACCAGGTCCCAGGCTTCTGGGACCAGAGAGGGCCAGTCTTCAGGTGTCCTGCTTCTGTTGGACCAGCGAGCACTAGTGATCAGGATTCCTGCTTCTGCAGGACTGGAGTTTGCATGAGCAAACCTTCACTACCAATGCCAAAGAGATCAATGCAGGGCTTGAGGTGTGGCTTCAGTGTGTTCAGGGTCCCCTGAGAGTCTGGAGCTTTGGTTCCAGAAGTCTCGGCGGTCATTGTGGGTTTGGGGTTATGATTCCGAGGTTCCAGCGGTCGCTACAGGACCTGGAGTTTGCGCCACTGTACTCCCACAGGTCATTCTGGGCCTGTGGCTCTAACCACAGCCCTGATAGTAGTCAATCATCGCTGCATCAGAAATTTGTTACTCTGCCTCCAGCGGGTTCATATAATCCAGAGGTGGCCGAAGTTTAGAGTCCATCTGTCACCCTGGTGCTGGGTGTACATCTCCACCCTTGGTTCTGCAGGCGCATAGCCAAGACTGGATCACCTTAGCAAATCATTCCATAGTCAACACCGAGTTTCACCAGTCCCTGTAGCTGAACTTCATGTGGCTATTACTCTAGGAAGAGTCACAGAAACCAGAATTACAAGGGACTTGGAAAAAGCTGCATCAAAAACACATCCACTTCAACAGAAGCATAAAACATGACAAAGTAACACAAAAAAATATGATACATTTCATGACCCATCACCCACTGATGAACTCCCCTATAAGGAAATACAAACTTACAGGGAGAAATGAAATGTTTGAAAAAGAATTAGTTTTACTGTTTAACAGAATTAAGAATCGTAGATTTAAACAAATTAAGGAAATACAAATTAATATACACAAATTAAGGAAATCTGTTCAAGCCCTTGACAAGATAGTCTCCAAAGTAAATGTAACAGTTAAATTGGAGGCAAAAGTTCAAAATATGGAAGAAACATTTAGCAAGGAGATTGAAACATTGAAAGTAAACACCTTGGGTATGATTGGGCACTTCTTTTATGGCAGTGATTAGGAGGGAAAGTTAGGCAGAGCTCTGAGAGTTTGAGGCCAAGCTCTGAAACGATACAACTATGAACCAAGAATTTTATACCTTGAAAATCTGTCTTTCAAAACTGACAGAAAAATAACAAGATAAACTCAAGGCAGTTCATGACAACCAAGTCAGCACTACAGAAAGTTCTTAGTGGAATATATTACAGGGGGGAAATGAAGGATGGCCTAACTGCAGATAAATACACTGGACATGGGGAGGAAACAAGAGTATTTAAAAAGAAACCAAAACAAAAGAAAAATTCATTAAACCTTATAAGTTAATAAAAGAGGAGGAAAATGATAACAATAATCCAGCAAAACAGAAGATCACCTAATACATTTGCAGGAAAAGCAAACCCTTTTACCTTAAATGTGAATGGCCTCAAATCATTACTGAAAAGATACAGACTAATGGAATAGATTAAAAACCAAGAAGCAACAACAGATGCTGTCTCCTATAAACACACTTAATTGGTAAAGATACCCAAATTTGACATCAAAGGATGGAAAACAAAAGAACAGCAAATGGAAAGCATAAACAAGCTTGCATAGCTATCCTTGTATCAGACAAAATAAATTACAAACCAGGGCTAATTAAAAAAAGAAGAGACACCACATATTAATAAATAGAACAATTCATTAAGAAGATATAACAATTGAAAGCCTTTACGTACCAAACATTGGAACTCCTAATTTAATAAAACATACACTAAAAGACACAAAAGACCACATAAATTCTGATACAATAATAGAAAGGAATGTCAATATTTCATTCCATAATTACTTCCAAACAAGTAAAGAAACTTCAAAGCTAAAATGTGGTATGGATGAACTGAAGTAAAATTTAAAATTGAGATAATTCTTTGTATTCTTTCAGACCATAGTGCAATAAAAATAGAAATCAATAATAAAAGAACCCTACAGAAAACACAAAAATATTGAAGAGTAAAACACATATGTTTGAATGAACAATGAATCATCCAATAAATCAGAGAAAAATAAAAAATGTCCAGAGACAAATGATAAAGAAAACACATCTTATCAGAATCCCTGGTATACAACCAAGGCAGTCCTAAAGAGAAAGTTTATAGAGATAAGTGCTCATATTAAAAATAATCTGAGAGATATAAAAAAATATCCTAACAACCTAATTATGTGCCTCAGTTCTCTTGAAAAACAATAAGCAGCTGATCCCAAACATAACAGATAGCGAAAAGTAATAAAGATTAGGGAAGAAAATTCATGAAATAGAGATTAGAACAAAACACGAAATCAACCATAGAGTTGGTTCTTTGAAAAACTTAATAAGATTCACAAGCCACATAATCATTCAACCGATACTGAAAAGACATCTGCCTAAGTCCAACATGCCTTTCTGGAGACTTTAAAAATAGATGAAACATACCTCAATAATAAATGCTACATAAAACAAACTTCTAGGCAACAATATATATATTGTTGTTATATATTACAAAGAGAGTATTTCTCTAAAATCAAGAACTAGACAAGGATGGCCACTATCCCCCTCTCATTTCATACAGTGCTAAAAGTCTTACCTACAGCAATCAGACACAAAAGGGATAAAGGTAAAGGAAGGTGTCAAACCACATCTATTTTCAAACCACATGGTTCTTTACTTAAAGGATTCTACTACATCTACTAAAATACTTCTGGACCTAATAAACTGTGAAGTTGCAGTATACAAAAATCAAAGTTAAAAAAAATACTCTTTACACTAACAATGTTCTCTCAGAGAGAAAAAAATTATAGAAAAATTTCATTCAAAAAAACTTCCAAAAAGAAATAAGTATTTAGAAACATATCTAACCAAAGAAGTGAAAGAAAATGAAATCTATCTAACAAAAGAAGTAAGACTTCTGTAATGAAAACATCAAACATTGAAAAAGGAAATCACAAAAGATATTAGATGATGGAAAGATATCCCACACTCCTGAACTGGCCAAATTGATACTGTGAAAATGTCTCTATTACTAAATTTTTTTTTACAGATATGATTTGATACTTTAAAAATTCTAATATAATGTTTCATAGGATTAGAAAAATAATACAAGAATTCATATGGAGCCACAAAAGACCATGAGTAACCCAAACAGTCCTAAGAGTGAGCGTGCCCCTGCCCATTACACTACAGAGCAGAGTGATAGAGGCATAGTGGTCGCGGCATAAACACAGACAGGTGCGACAGACGAACAGAACAGATTACCCAGAGATAAAATATAACGCTATTCCCACTTAACTTCTGACAAATGAGGCAAAAACATACACTGGAAAAATGCCTATCTAACAAATGGTGTGGGCAAAACTGGATTTCTAGTGCAGAAGAATGAAATTAGATTCTTAAATTTCACACTGCACAAAATAAATTTAAAATGGATCAAAGATCTTAATATAAAACCTGAAACACTGAAATTTCCTGCGGAAATAAGGAAACCCTTCAGAATACTGAGGGAGGCGAGGCCATTTTGAATAGAACACTAACAGCATAAGAATTTTCACCCAAGTACCAACAGACAGGACTACATGAAAATGAAGTTTCTATACAGCAAAGGAAACAATCAGGAGAGGAAACAGTCCATGAGATGGAAGGAAAGCTTTCTCAGCTACACTTTAGACAAGGGGTTAATATCCAGAGTTTACAAAGAATTGCTGAAAAATACCAAGAAGGTAAAAACTGACAGTCAACAAATGGGTAAATGAACTGAAGAGACACTTTCTAAGAAAGAAATGCAAATGGGCAAATAACTAGTTAATAAAGTGTTCAATGTCCTTTAGCCATCAAGGAAATGCAAATCAACACTCCTGTCAAAATAGCCATCATTCATAAATCTGACAACAAATGTTAGAAAAAGCAACCCTCATTCGCTTTTGGCGGGGTGCAAATTAGAATACCATTGTGGAAATCAGCTTGGAGATTTCTCAAAACATTCAAAATAGAACTGCCATTTGACTTTATCCATTTCTCTCTTTGACATATGTCTGAACCCTACCATAGAGGTATTCAAGCTCATGTTTATTGCTGCTTTATTTCTTATAGCAAAGAATTAGAAACACCTGTCTATCAACAGATGAATGGATAATGAAATAATATATATTATGAAATATAATTTATTAAATAAAATATATTATGAAATAAAAATAACAAATACTATTCAGAGCTAAAGAAAAACGTGACCACAAAATTTGTAGAAAAATTGATGGCCTTAGAATGTATAATATTAGGTGAGATTGGGCTGGAGAGATAGTTCAGAGGTGAAGAGCACTGACTGCTCTTCCAAAGGTCCTGGGTTCAGTTCCCAGCAATCACATGGTGGCTCACAACCATCTATAATGAGATCTGGTGTCCTTTTCTGGCATGCAGGCAGAACACTGTATACATAATAAATAAATAAATAAATCTTTTTAAAAAGTATTAAGTGAGAGCATACACTTGCAGAAAGAAAAAAATACATGTACTCCCTCACATGTAGAATCTAGCCCATAAAATATGTAAACATACACATGAGTACAGTATAAGATGTAGAAAACAGAACCAAAAAAGGCCAAATACTGAGGAATGAGGAAGGACTGAATACAAATATTGGGCACAAATTACAAAATAAGAGAATATAAAGGGGATACTTCTTTAAAAGATAATTATTTTTCTGTTTCTAAATCTGTTGTGGATTTCTTGTTTGGGGTGATAGGTGCACAGTCACATACTTGCTAATATAAAATCCAATGCGGTGTTCCACACTTGCATCTGAATGGCTCCTCTGTGCAGAAGTTTACTGACTTAGTCTTCCGGACTGGTTAGTTCTGCTGTGTTGATTTTTTTTTTCAATTGCAACTTTTTAAAAATAATGAAGTCTTTTTTTAGTAACATAATAATAAAAAGCCCTCCACTGTGGGCATGACAGTGTTTTGTTGATGTTTTAAATCTTTTGCCCTTTCCGACTCCCTGACGGTGTTTGGGGGACACACACAGGTTGGGGGACCGCCTTTAGAGACACGCTGGCATGCAGGACAGCGCATCACAGTGCTATCTATAGGAAGGCAGCTTTCCAGTCTCGCGGCCGCTAGCCAGGCTTCCTCTTGCACTGTATGATGCTGGCTCAGAAGAAGCCTCTGAAGCGGCTTCCACACCAGGGGAACTTCCTGAGTCTCCTGGCTGGGCCCTGTGAGGGCAGCCTGAACCTGCCCCTCAGCAGTGCTGACCGCTGTGCACACCCAGGCAAATGTGACCACTGACCTCCCACAGATCCAGCCCTAACAGCATTCTGGTAATGGGTTATGGTCTTGCTGTTGTGTGGCAGTTATTCTAAAAAGGTGCTTTATCAGTAGGCTGTTGGCACTTTTTTCCTTACCGCTCTGTCCGCAGAGCCATCTCCTCTAGGGGAACACTCTAGTTCTTGTGGCTTCTTCTTCTTCATGTCACTACAGTCTCTTCCCAGGACCTGACTTGGACTGCCAGCCTGTTTCCCAATGAACCAGGTTCAGCCCCTGACCTGGGAAAAGCCAATTAAACGCACCAGTTAAATGTGAAAAGGAGATTATTCCATGTGGCCACATTGGGAAAAGGAGGAGAGAGACCCAGTGACCCCCAAGTCTAAGAGGGTAGGATTAACATGGAAGGCAAGAGGCAGGCAAAGATGAGGTTAGCTGTGCACTACTCTCTCAGCTCTAACCTCTCCTGCTAGGTCCTTGCGGGGCTGCCAGTCTTTCTTCCAGAGACAAGTCCCTTCTCTAACAAATGAGTCTGTCCCCTTGCAGTTCCCAGGGCTTCTGACTTTCCTCTCCGCAGCAGGAGATCCTGGTAAATTCTAATTTCTTTGAGTCTAATGTCAGAGTCGTCAGAGAGAGGAGGCAGCCAGGCTGGCTACCTCCCCACCCACCTCCTCTTCTCCTGCCTCCTCCTCACCCTTTGCCTCTCTCCCTTCTCCCACCTCCTCTCCTTTTGTGCCTTTCCCTCTTCCTCCCCACTTTTTTCTTCCTCCTCTCCCTCCCTGCTCTTCCTTCCCTATGCTTTTCCTTTCCTCTCTTCCCTTCTCCCCACCACCTCCTTTCCTCCTCCTCTTCCACTCCTTTCTGCATTCCATGATGCAACTTCTGCCTCATAGGAACCGTTCTAACTACTTTGGACCTATCTGGTAAATCCAGGTCCAACTTGACCACATCCTTCAGTGTTGCTCTTGTCATGTGACCTGTGAGCCACAGGTCTAAGAAGCTTGGATGTGAGTAGCACCATGCAGTCTACCACGGTTGCTAACAATCAAGGTGAAAGCCAAAACGCTACAGCCATGAGTGGTACCGGCTGTTGAGGAGCATGACTCCTTCCTCCGAGGAAGTTATGCTTCTGATCGCTTTGAAGACTCGGTGGCAGAATCCCCGTGAGTGGGAAGGATGGCTGGGTCGCCTCCATCTGTCAAATGCCTGTGACTGTTATAGTCAGACATGACGGAGGCATTTTAATTTTGGGTGACAGCAGATGCCACAGCTCTATGTTTATTTTGAGTGATTCTGTTTAGTGTGATGATTCTTTTAATGGCTCTGAATTAGGTAAGTATCACCTTAAGACATCATTCCTCTAAGCTTTTAAAGCGCCTTTAGCGTTCTTTCTCTCGTCTTCAGAATGAAGGCCCAGGTTTTTTTACTGTGGTGATTTAGGTGACAATGGCCCCCATAGGCTCATAGGTTTGTGGATCTGAGCCGCATCTGGTGGAACTGTTTGGGAAGGATGCGGAGGTGTGCTCTTGTTTGAGGAGGTGTGTCACCTGGATAGGCTTTGGCATTTCAAAAGACCCATAGCATTGCCAGTGTCTCTCTCTGCCTTGTGTTTGGACCTCAAGATGTGAGCTCTCAGCTACCATTCTAGCACCATGCCTGCCTGCTTGCTCCCTGCCAGGATGGTCATGGACTCTAACTCTCTAAAACCGTAAGTCCCAAATAAACTCTTTCTTTTACTAGTTATCATAGCAACAGAAAAGTAACAAGACATTTAATTAACATGACAAGTTTTTGCAAGATCCAGTTCCAATTTGCTTCAAACTTCACTTCCCACCACTCCCTCCAGGCCCCGTCAATCATGCCTTCTAACAGCATTGAATTTGAGCTACCTTCTTAGGCTGCCAGGTCCTCTCTTGTGCCTAGATCATTTCCCTCCTACTACAATGACTGAAACATACATGCACATACACTACCTGGAGCATGTCACTTTATCCTGGATATCTTTATGTCAACTTGACACAAGCTAAAATCATCTGAGGAGGGAACCTCAACTAGAAAACACCTCTCTAAATTCTGGCTGGAGACAAGCTGGTAGGGCATTTTCTTAACTAGTGATTCTTGAGGGATGGCTTAGCCCATTGTGGGTGGTGCTGTCCCTGGGCTGGTGGTCCAGAGTTCTATAAGAAAGCCGGGTGAGAAAGCCAGCAAATAGCACCCCTCCATGGCCTTTTCATTAGTTCCTGCCTCTGGGTTCCTACCCTGTTTGAGTTCCTGCCTTGACTTCCCTCTATGGTGGACTGTCACCTGGAACTGTAAGCTGAAATAAACCCTTTCCCTTCCCAAGTTGTCTTGGTTATGGTGTTTCATCAAAGCATTAGTAGCCCTAATTAAGACACACCTGGATGGTTCTTACTTGTCCTGTCTAAGACCAACACCTCACCTCACATCTTACACATTCTGAATAAAGAGAACTATTAGGTCTTCTATGGCCCCTCCAGCCTCTATCCTCGGTTCAAAGTCACTGTATTTAACATCCTGCCCTCTGACAGCTCTGTACCCATCCCTATCTACCAGCCTGCAAGATGGTGATGGATCAATAGGTACATGAACAGACCAAGTACCCAGTCACTGTTAGCCAAGTACCTTCTTCTGCCTCTGTCTCTGGAGTGTTCAGGGATTCCTGGATTCAGCTCCATGTCTTCAGACTAGAAGGACTCCTGGAAGAAACATAGAAGTCGCTCAACAAACACTTTCTGAAAAGCTTAGCCTATCCCAAGATGCTCTGTTTTCATCAAGCAGTAAGTTACCAGAACTTACCATAAGCTACAATTGGTGTGTGAGCCACCATGTAGTAGTCACCACTGGCTAGGTTCTGGGAGGGACCGGCAAACCAAAACAAACCAGATTCTTCCCTCTATATGCCTTCAGAAACACATAGGAGGTACCCAACATAAACGTTTATTGAGGGCTCTACAAATCCATATAGAAGGCATCTGCTGACTTTATCTGGCCACTTTCAACCATAGAGAACACCAGCTTCTTGCCACTGTTTGAACAAGCCAACCTACCTACTAAGTGTCCAGCATGACTCCTCCCCCTCCCTTTTTCCGTCTTACCGACCCTTAATGCAGCCTCTCAGAAAGCATGACCTGCCTGTGTCTGCTCTTAGAGCAATGGTCCTGTCTTACGAAGTAAGGCAAGAGAAAGGACAGTTAGTGCCAGGGAATAAGTGTGAGAAGATCAGTGTCCAAAGCACCAAAACATCTTTTGTTTTGTTTTCCCTGTGTTACAGGGAACGAGCGTGGCTGGTGGTATAACCGCTTCTTTGTCGTGTTCTTCACTCTCAAGCCAGCATCACCATCAGTCAGCTGGCAAATACCTACCACCACACAATTAGTATCATGAAAAGGGTTATATTGACAAAGGTAAGCTACAGAGATACCATTTCTTTAAAACATAGCCCAGTGACAGTCTTCTCATATATATATATATATGTGTGTGTGTGTGTGTGTGTTGTTGCGCGCGTTACCGTCTCGCCAGCAAGAACGACGCGGCACACACAGGATCCTTCTGCAGTAAAGCTTTAATGCATCTTGAGAGGGAGAGCATAAGCTTACAACGAGTAGAGACGGAGACCCTGAGCGGCAGAAACCCAGCCCT
>CM053763.1:63019464-63352085 GCA_028658305.1 Pachyuromys duprasi | reverse complement strand
GGGGTGACGCCACGGGAGAGGCAGAGCACAATGAGTGGAAATTTCCTTCACACATGCGCAGCTTTCTTGTTTATTGGTTTGGGACACAGGATATCAGCACCATCTTGTAATGGCGAATGTGAGTGTGGCCCCTCACAGTGTGTGTGTGTGTGTGTGTGTGTGTGTGTGTATGTATTCATATATATGTATGTATATACATATATATGTATGTATATATATTCCAAGAATTATTATGGAAGCACAAAGAACCATAAATAGCCAAAGCAATATATTATTATTATGGCTTTGGTTTTCGAGATATGGTTTCTCTGTGTAGCCTTGGCTGTCCTGGACTCACTTTGTAGACCAGGCTGACCTCAAACTCAGAGATCTTTCTGCCTCCCAAAGTGCTGGGATTACAGGTGGACACCAATTGAACTGGACGTCAAAGCACTCCTTAGGAGAAAGAACAAAGCTGGACATATCACACTTGAACTCAAAATATGATACAGTGTTACAGTGACAAAGAGAGTCTGGTCCTGAAACAGAAAAAAAAACGTGTATATCAATAGAACGGGGTAGAGGAACCATGCAGAAATAAATCCACACAGCTAAGGCTGCCTAATTTTTGACAGACATCAAAAACATACAGAGGAGAAAAAAAACAGCTTATTCAACAAATGTTGCTGACAAAGCTAGACATCTAATTACAGAAGAATAAAATTAGACCTATGTCTTTCACCATGTACAAAGATCAGCTCCAAGTAAACCAAAGACCTTAATTCAAAACCTGAAACACTAAAACTGCTAGAGGAAAACATGGAGATTATATATCAAGATAAAGGTTTTAACAGGTCTTCCATAGTACAGGAAATAGCCAAGAAATAGCATATAAGGTTACAGGAAGTTAAAAGTTTCTTGACAACAAAGTAAACTATCAGCAAAGTAAACAAACAGCCCACAGAATGGGAGAAAATAGTTGCCAGTTATGCTTTGGATAGGGTACTAATGCTTACAGCTTATAAAGGACTATAAAAATTAAGCATCAACAAAAGCTAAACAGTCTATCAACAAATAGGCTATTGAAATGAATTTACTATTCTCAAAAGAAGAAGCACAAATAGCCACTATGACTTTTTTTAATGTTCAACATCAGAAAAATGCAAATTAAAACTACTTTGGGATACCATCTCACCCCTGCAAGAATAGCTATCATCAAGGAAGCTAACAACAGGGCCAGAGGGCTGCCTCAGCAGATAAAATCATTTGTTACATAAGCCTGACAGCCTGAGTTCCATCCCAGAAACTCATGTTGACAGAAGAGACCTGAGTCCTGAAAGTCATCAACAGCCTGCATGCTGTGGTATCCATACACCCACACGCTCATGCACACATCAAAAAAAGCAATAATGATCAGGAAAATGAGGGGGCTGGAGAGATGGCTCAGTGGGTAAGAGCACTGGCTGCTCTTCCAGAGGACCTGAGTCTGGTTCCCAGCATCCACATGAGGCCTCATAGCTACTTGTAACTCCAGTCCCAGGGAATCCAATGCTCTCTGCAGGCACCAGACACACATTGTGTATAGACATATATGCAGATAAAACACCCATACCCTTGAAAAGAAAACTAATAGCAAATGCTTATCAAGATGTGGGGAAAGAGGAAGCCTTATTCACTTCTTGCAGGAGTGCAAACTAGTATTGCCAGTATGGAAATCGGTGTGGAGGTTTTTCAAATAGATAGATAGATGACAGATAGATAGATAGATAGATAGATAGATAGATAGATAGATAGATAGATAGATAGATAACCACTGTATGTCTATACCTCGGACATATGCCCAAAAACCTCCCTGTCTTACCACAAAGATACTTACACATCGATGTTTATTGCTGCTTTGTGCACAATAACAAGGAAACAGAGCCAGCCTAGATGCTTATCAACAGATGACTAAAACCAGGCACTGATGACACATACCTTTAAGCACAGCACTCGGGGAAGCAGGCAAGAGGCAGAAGGATCTTTGAGTTTGAGGCCAGCCTGTCCTACAGAGTGACTTCCAGAACAGCCAAGGATACACAGAGAAACCCTGTCTCAAAAAACCAACAACAAAAAACAAACCAAAACAACAACAACAAAAAAGATGAATAGATATGATATAGGTACACTATTGCTTTCACTCAGCCATAAAGAAAACTGAAGTTTTGAAATCTACAGGAAAATGGACAACTTTGGAAAGTATGAAGTCAAGTGACCCAGGCTCAGTAAAGCAAGAAAATATGTCTTCTTTTTCACATATTGATCCTAGTTCATAATGCACAAACTTGTGCACATGAGCAGGTATAAGTGTTGGCAAAGCCTAGAAAACAAAAAGGAGACCAAGAGAGGCTAAAAAGAGATGAAAAGGAAGCGGGGTGCACATGGCCGGAAAACACAGGGAGACTGAGAGGGAAGGACATGGGGGGGGGGTGAATGTAAAGATGGGAGAAGGAAGACAAGTTAAACAGACTGCAAAATCCATAATGAGCAGGACATAGTGGTATATGTCTTTAATCCCAGCAAGTGAATTATGAGTTCAAGGCCAGCTTGGTCTACATAGTAAGCTTCAGGGTAAACAGGGCCACAAAGTGAGACCCTTCTTCAAGTGAAAAAAAAAATCATGTTGCCTAGTACTTTATATGCTAATTTAAACACACACACACCCCACAACATGTGCCATAAGTTAGAAGGAAGGGGAGGACGTTAACATTCAAGAGGAGAGTGTAGTGGAGTTGGCAGCACACGCAAGTTAGCTTTCACAGTCTCACAAGCAAAGAGCAAAGGAGCAGACCCTCTGTCCTCCCACACTGTATCCATAGCTCCTCTCAGGACTGCAGAGAGCGTAAGCGCTTACAGTTAGGTGATAAGCAGCTTCTACAGAAGGCATACTTCCCACAGCCCTCGGTTTTCTGCTACTGACTGCACCTTCGCACCATCATCACTCACCTGCACTATGACAAGTGGTTTCAGCACTATTTTATAGGTGAAGACATAAAAACTCAGAAAGCTTAAGTACCTTGTCCAAGTCATATATGCAAGCCATATTTTATGTTGAGCTTTTGGGAAAAAAAAAGTAAAAAAAAAAAAATTGTAGCAGTGTTCAATAGGTACCAGGGAATTGATCCTTCACAAAACAGTAGGAAAGCTGAAGGAACAAGCTCTAGGCTGACCCCACCCCACCCAGGAGAGGTGCCAGACACTGCCCTAGACCAGCAAACCGGGCTGGAGTGCCCACTGCTGATTCCAGTCTCCCAACACCTGGCCCACAGCCCGGGACCAGACACTTCATCTACAATGATGGCTGTGTGTGAGCAGCGGGACCCCGAGCGGTTCTACTTTCATGCCCTAAATCCACTTCTGTTTTGAGTCTATTGTGAGTACATCTCAGTGGTGGGCTCTGGTGCACACAGAACCAGTGCACGGGGCTGAGAAAGGGGGCTTTCGCCGTTCAGACTCGGGATTCTGGAAGGATGAGGAGAGAGGGACGGCTGCCGAGAGGCTTTCTACCTGTCAGTCTGCCCTCCCACAGGACAGCTGAAAAGCCTCTCAGGAGGTGTCAGTGGCGGACTCCCTGTACTCATGCCAGCACTTTATTTGTTGTTTCCATCTCTCTCCAGAGTAACCACTTCATACCCACCTACCCTGCCAGCCATGAAAAGCCAAACCACTTCCTGGGCCTCACTGGCACTCTGCCAACACACACACATGCTCTGGCTCTATGGACTTCTGAGCTTCATTATCCAATTTCAGCTCTCCTGCCGAATGTGCAGAGCGGCCACCACAGTAACTAACGTCTACAGAGGGGTGACCTAAGTCAGGCATTTTGTAAATGCTACCGGCGTCAGCGCTCACGTAATACTCTCTGCATTAAAGAACACAAGTATTCGTCTCTTTGTGCTGAGGGCAGAGCAGACACTGGAGCCTGGCCCTGTTCTCATAATCTAAACTGCACTCCAGGCCAGAGCCTCACTTTGCCTCTGTGCTCCTATTTTAACTAGCACCCCTAAAAGACAGACACGATTGAATCATTGTCTCCCTAACTTCCTACAGGTTAGACAGCTGTTGAGCCTGGGAGAGGGCTTACTATTTTCCACATTCATTTCCGGTCATTGAGCAAGCCCCAACATCTAGCTCAATGGCTGGCACATGGAAGCTTCAATCCCTGACTATGGGATGCAGATACACGTGTGTTAGAGGGTTTACAGCCAGGCTGAATCTCACGTAATGAAGATCCTGGCAGGTATGAACTCCATCACAATTACAAAGGATAGTGACATATGAACCCCCTTAACGTCAAGATGTAAGATGTCAGGGAATAGCCTTCTGTTGAGGAGTAAACTATTAGGAAGTCGTAAAACTTAGGCCTGTTCCTACATGGCTCCCATGGGTTGGACAGAGAGGCAGTGGCTTTCACAGTGCTGAGGCTCACTAGACCCCCAAATGGACACTTCCGAAGAGGCTACTCTGCACACTGCACCTTAGCATCTGAGAGCATCTTCTGATGTCAGATAATGATGGGCTCAAGGTCATCTGTACATACTCCCTGACCAAGATTGATTGGTTGATGGGAAAGTCAGCTGTTTCGAGCTTCTCCCAGTGAGGCCCACCCTCCTACCTGCAGCATGAGCTCTAACCCCAGCTCCAGGCCTTCGGGCAGACAGTACTGCTGTTACGCTTTCATGTGTGGACACTGGTAGCAAGCAGGGCTTGAAGGACTTGCTCACAGCCTCTTACCTAAGGGACATGGCGTTGATCTAAGACAACTTTAGGTAATGTGACAGGCACAGCAAAGCAAGCACGTTGACACTGGACTTTCATAGCCCTTCTCACATCGTATTCTATTAACTGGGTCAGGGTGGGTGTTATTACCAGTCTGCCTGTTCAGACTGGCTCTGAGACAGCTAGAGCCATGCCTGTCTTGTTCACAGTACTGTCCCCAGTAGAAGAGCATCCAGGGAGTGGACAAGATGTAACCCCACTGTTTCCCACTGGAGAAACGCTTAAAGGAAAGAATGAAAGTCACAGGTGACAGAGGTTCTGTTCTTGGTATGTAGTGAAGGGTTCATACTCATCACAACAGTACTTCCCCACAAATGCCCTTCTTCACAGAAGGATCAAGTTGCTCCTTTTTTGGGGGGGAGAGGGAAGGGAGGTAACTCTGGCTGTCTTGGAATATATTATGTAGACCAGGCTGGCCTTGAACTTGTAGAAATCTGACTGCTTCTGCCTCCTGAGTGCTGGGATTAAAGGCATGCACTGCCATTCTGGGCTAGATTTGTCTTTCTTAAGAAGCACTTCTCAGGAGGAGGAAGCGATATGATCGATACATTTTATGAAATTATCAAACAATTAGTAAAAACATTATATTAAAAACACAATACCTCCCGGGCCATAGAGGAGGACTTTGCAGCCAGTCCTAAAGATACCTGATAAACCAGGGTCAGATGAAAGAGGAGGAAGTCCTCCCCTATCAGTGGACTTGGAAAGGGGCAGGAGGTAGACGAGGGAGGGAGGGTGGGATTGGGAGGGAATGAGGGAGCGGGATTCACCTGGGATACAGAGATAATAAAATGTAACTAATAATAAAAATAAAATAAAACCAAAACAACGTGCAGCATGACTGGGCCCTGTTGCGGGAAAGCTGGATTGCTGAAAGTGTTCTGGAGGACTCCTGCGTGCCTCATGTAACTGCTCTGAGACCTGTGTCTACCCCGTTCTCCCAGTCCCCTGAGGCAGCAGTTCTGGACTAGCTCACCACTCCTAAACTGTTCTGCTATCTCCAGTACATCCAGACCCCATGCCCTGATTGCTGATGACAAACATCAGCTTGCTTTCTCCACCCATGACGCAAAATTCACGCTGAGCATTCCTCATTATAATGCAATCACTTCTGTTACATCGGTTATACTCACAATCTTCTGCAATTATCATCCAATTTCAGAGCATCCATCACCCCAAAATCGACTCTGCAGCTGTGAAGCTGTCACGCTCCGGTACCCTTTTCCCAGTCCCTCGCTTTTGGCTTTACCCCTCTTCAGATTTGAGTGTGAACTCTACGTAACTGACCTTATAGGGCTCCATTCAATGCTCTCACCTCCTCTACCATCTTCTTGACCTTGCCACACCTCTCAGACCACCTTTGCACACTCTTCTTAAATGCTTGCAGACACTCCACTCCGTCTCTGTTTCCTTTCTTTCTCGGTTTTGCCAGCAGACAGCCCGACGCTAGTTACAACCTCTGCTGTGTCAACTTCTCACACGGTGTGTTGAATACATGGAAAAGGAGGAGGTTCTGGAGTCTAGGAAAATGGCTTACTGCTCTGTGACCCAGATGCCTCTCTGTGCGACGGGAATGGCAGCGGACCCCAGCCTGCAAGGTTGTAGTGAGGAAAGACACTGAAAAGAACTGCCCAGTGTAGAGCAATGTTTCCTAAATATTAATCTGATTAACTCTTGATTATTAAAATAACTATTACGATGATATATGTCATTTAAAATAGGGGTTCAAGCATGTACTGTGGCTTACAGAATAGGACCTCATCAGATAGTGCCTCCTGCTGGGCACGGTGGCACAGGCCTTTAATCCCAGCACTCGGGAGGCAGAGGCAGGTCTTTCTTCACCTATGTCCTCGGGGATACCGGGCTGCCTCACCCCAGGTGAGGGGCGTCAGCTGCAGAGGGTCCTGGCAGGCATGTGGGGGCCAGAGCTTTGGATCTTGTCTCCAGGAAGCAGCAGCAGTCAGTTCCGGGAAAAGGTGCTTGTCTGTGTAATCCTCACTTCCTCACAAGTAAACTAAGAATGGAAAGAGATATGCTGGGGGAATATTAATAAAGTCATAGGGCTGACACAAATCCGAGACATGTTTTTGCAAATTTTTTCTCTCTTTTTTTTTCTTCTCTGAAGTGAAGAAGATGTTAGAATCCAACTGCAGGTAATTCATGGGGTTCCTTCCAGCTTAAAAATACACTAAAATATATTAGGCTCCTTTTATTTTTTTTTGCCTATTTTTATGATTTAAAAACATTTTCATTACTTTTATTTGTGAGTGTAGGTGTGTGCAGATGCATGAGCACGCCAGTAAGGCCAGAAGAGGGTGTCAGAGCTCTTGGAGCGAGAGATAAAAGCAGTTGTGAGACAATTAATGTGCCGAGAGCCAGTCGAGTCCTCGGAAGAGCAGCAGACACACTTGACTGGAGGGGCAGCTCTCCAGCCTCTTCTTTGGTGTGTGCATGGGTGTGGGTGTGCGTGGGCGTGCGTGTGTGTGTGTGTGAGTGTGCGTGTGTGTGTGAGTGTGCGTGTGCATGGGTGTGAATGCTCATTGGTGTGTATGACTGCAGGGTTTGGGTGGAGATCAAAGGCCACCCTTAGCTGTCAGTCCTCACCTTCCGTTGGAAGATCAGGGTCTCTCTTGTCCCCTGATGTTTACCCCAGTCCTGTGTCTGCCTCCACCTTCTCATCTCTGTGGGAGCACGAGGTGATGGACCGCAAGAGTGCTGTGGTGACAGAGGGACACCATTCTGCCTGACGTCCTGTAGGTTCTGAGGATTAGGTCCTCACGGCTGCATTGCAAGCGATTTACCCGTTACAGCCATCTTCTTCCCAGCACTGTTTTTGAGATAAGGTCCTGTCCTGGAGCCTAGCTGAACTTGAACTCAACAGGGAGCCCAGGCTGGCTTTCCACCAGGGACCCTCAAGTTTCAGCCTCCCAGTGCTAGAGTCACAGGCCTGTGTTACCATAAGAGATTCCAAGCCCAAATCACCACGCTAACCTGCTTATGAACTGTTGACATAGTAAATGCTTGTTTAAAAACAACCAACCAAACAACAGCTGTAACAACCGAAGTTCTGGGGGTGACTTCCTATATAACAACAGGTAATCCGTTCAAGCTCCCAATCGAGCACATTGTTATTCTGTGCACTGAAGCACATAAATATTCATAGCACAGAGCTGAAAAGCATCTGCCCATCACTTCACTTCAGGTTCGGTCAGGCTGGCTTGTTTCACGCATTGTCTCACCGTAAGAAAACAGTTTTGGAGTTGGAGCAGAACTCAGTGGCAGAGTGTATACTCAGAATGCATAAGGCCCTGGGTTTGATTTTCAGAATAAAAGATTAAAAAGTAAGGGCTGTAGGCATGGCTCAATGGTTAAAAGCCCTGGCTACTCTTTCAGAGGACCCAGGTTCAATTTTCAGCTCCCCATGGCAGCTGACAGCTTCTGTAAATCCATTTCTGGGGGATCCAGTACCTGTTCTTTCCTGCTAACACCTGCACAAGCCTGCTGCACAGACATACATGCAATCAAAACACCCAAGCATGTAAATATATTTTTAATTTTTAGATTGATATACTTATTTATTTACCTGTACGAGTATTTTGCCTACATGCATATATGTGTACCACGTCTGTTCCAGGTGGCCTCAAAAGCCAGAACAGAGCTTTGGATTCCCTGGGCCTGGAGTTCCAGAGAGTTGTGAGCTGCTGTGTATGTGCTGGGAATTGAATGCACGTTCTTCACCAGAGCAACAATTGCTTTTAACTGCTGAGCCAACTCTCTGGCCCATCACGTAACTTTTAAAAATAAAAATAAAAATAAATAAAATTTTGGTTTTAGAGAGCTTTAATTTGTTTCAGAATTTGTAATGAGAAGTCATGAATTTGGTCAGCAGGTAAAGGCACTTGTCACCAAACTTATCAACTTTAGTGCAATCCTCCAGTGGACATGACACCTTCTGACATTCACAGGCACCTGTACACACAACACACACACTTTTTTTTAGTCCTTAATGTTTTTATATTGAAATTATCTGCCTCCTTTGCTAAACTGAACACGTACGCACACTTGGGCTTTCTAGCCAGAGACAACCTGAGAACTTAGATGATCAATGTTACAAGTGGCAAACAGAATTGGGAGTGGGTGTAATTAAGGTTGCCAAGCCTTGCCTACTCTACCTGAATCAGAAACTCAGGGGTGTGCCTAGGAACAGCAATGGCTTGGTCCAACTGTAAGCTGAATTTCTTTAAAGATGTAATACCTACTTCTTAAGTTATTGGGAGGATCAAAGGAAATGAAGCATTCAGCACAGAACTTGGCTCAAACATGGTTCTGCATTGGATCATAAATTCAAGGCAAGCCCCAGAACTTCAGGAACAGTTCACCTGGAACTGCCCAACGCTGTCCTTGCTGCCACCCAAGGCTGTGGTAGGGACAGTGGCCTAAACATGAAAAGCCGTGGGGCTGTTGAGTATGACAAGAAGAATCTGGAGGAGATAACCCAGAATTCTTTCTTAATAAGCAGCGGACATAGATGTTTTTCCTTCTATTCCTGCTTCACACATGAGGAAGCTGGAACATGGAGCAGTTAAATAACATTTCAAGAGTTGTGGCATACAGGTTGCAGTGTCAGAATCTGAACTGACTCCATCATGTTCACGTGTGAGTCAGTATGTTGTCAAATGACTCCAGACAACCAGAGTAATTTGTAATGGTAAGTTCTGCTAACCTTCAAATAAGACAGGAGGAGCCCCAAGTCCCTAAATGTCCTCCATTCTGAGGAGAAAGCTCACAATGAATTGCAGAACCCAGCAAATTAGAGCCTCAGCTCTCAACAGGAGTGAGTTTACATGAAACGAGGGCAGGAGGCTGGGGCTCACAGGCGGTGAGAGCTGGGAGTGTAGCTCAGTGTCAGGGCCATCCAGCAGGCTCCAGGTCACAGGCTTAGGAAAAAGTAGATGACTCTGTTTCCATGTGCTTGGGCTGACTTCTGTTCTACAGCCTAAACACCATCAGCTTAGGTTCTACTTGGTATCTCCCGGAATTTTCTATTCCGTTCTTCTGGCCCGCCACCCTTCAGCACAGCCTTTTACATCCAGAAAGACCGTCTTTGATTGTTCCCTTCAAAATAGACATAGAGACTGTACCATTTCCAACTCTTGCTTATACTTTACAGCAGCCTATTTGATGTCCTTTAATCATAATTTGCAATCTTCAGTATAATTGCTCGTTTTTAGTCTCCACACTGCTCCAGGATGGCAGAAATCAGGTCTATCTTCTTCCCCTAGGGCTCAGAGCAGCCCAGCCAGGCCTGGCTGGGGTGGTGAAATAGTGACTAACATGTGAACATGCTGGAAGTAGGAATGGACACTCCGGCCTTCGCTCTTCTGTACACGGAGGCACCTCTTCTTAACAAAATACCCTCCTGCCTCTCTGAAGATATTTGCTGTGCTGAGGCAAGGGACACACTGACTCTAGCACCTCTTTGTCCCTCAGGAGCAAACTTCACCTGACTTGCTCCAGGCCTTTACCCCAAAGCTGCACCAAGCGCAAAGCAGCAACCAGGAAAGGATGGAGAAGTGGTTCTGGATAATGTGTTTCTAATCAGAACCAGCTTTGGAGCTCTGAAATCTTCATTCCCAGGTAGAAAATTAAATGAAGTCTGGAAAGTCATACAAAGTGGCATTTTTTTTTTCTAAGACAGGGTTTCTAGGTAGCCCTGGAACTCTGGGTATGCCAAGGTGTCATTAAGCTGGTAGTGATCT
This sequence comes from Pachyuromys duprasi, assembly GCA_028658305.1. Taxonomy (NCBI): domain Eukaryota; kingdom Metazoa; phylum Chordata; class Mammalia; order Rodentia; family Muridae; genus Pachyuromys; species Pachyuromys duprasi. Next base: position 63,341,529 of record CM053763.1, on the reverse strand, counting down.
GCCTGCTTCTGTCTCCTCAGTGCTGGAATTAAAGGTGTGCAGCACAGTACCCTTAATCACTGTTCTCAAAATCTCTTGAAGTCAGTTCATTGGCCTCATTAACATCCACGCATGAAACAGGTTATGGGCTGGGAGCTGGTGACAAGTGATGAGAGAAGATGGCCCACATGGGCTTCAGACAGTTCACAATCCTGCTGACCTTAGCAAGAGGAAAATCTGTCAAAGCAGAACTGGGGGACTGGGAGCGACTCGTTCACGGTGGTGCTCCTCTGTGCTCCTGGAAAAAGTAGATCTGATAACTCAGGCCGACTTCAAAGTGGCAAATGGCGTAATTCAATGAGGAAACCCAGCTGACACGATCATTTAAACAGCTGAGCCTCCCAGAAGGCAATCCTTGGAAACGCAATGCCAGCACCGTGCAAGTCATCAGAAAGCCTCTGGAGCAAGGATTTCCAGCCTGACAGAAGCCACCCATCTGCAGTTCAAAGGGAAGGGAGTAGGCTTATCCCTGGGCTTGGGCTTAGCTTGTTTCTGAGATGTGTGATTGATCAACTAAGGAGTTGCTTAGATTTTTTTTTTTTGGATCTGTGACACTGGGTAAGTCCCTTGGCTCTTCTGGTCTCTGTGGACACCAGACACACACAGATATGCTTGCAGGTAAAACACTCATATACATGAAAAAAGAAAAATAGAAGGAAGGGAAGAAGAAAGGAAGTGGGAGAGAGATACAAAGAAAGAAAGAATGAAACTAACTGTGGCCTAACCGTCGAAGCTGTGTGAGTAGTCGCTATACTGTAGTGCTTACAGAACAATGTCAAGGAATCTCTACAAACAAATTCAAAACAAACACAATTAAAAAAAAAAAGTATGGTGGTTGGCTGATTCTGCAGGTGAACAACTTATGAATACGAAGCCAAGTTCATTATTCTGAGGTTTTAAAATGCATAAGGCTGGCAAAAGGGCTCAGTGGATAAAGAGGTGCTTGCTGCCAAGCCTGATAACCTGAGTTCCTCAGAACTCATACAGTAGGAGAGAACTAATTCCTGCAAGCTCTCCTCTGATTTCCACATGTGTGCACTCACAAATGCATGTGTGCACACACACACTAAATAAACCAGTAAATAAATGCAACAGAAAATTAAAATGTATACTATACAGTTCTTGTTCACAAAGATCTCATAGCCCAGGGTGTAGTCACTACACATAACCTCATTCTGGCCTGAAGAGATGGCTCACGGATTAAGAGCACTACTTACTCTTCCAAAGGATGTGGATTCAGGTCCCAGCACCCACATGGCAGCTGAAAATTGTTTGCAAGTCTAGTCCTACTAGGGGATCAACACCCTCTTCTGGTCTCTGCAGGCGCCAGCATAAATATGATGCACAGACATACATGAAGGGGAAAAAAGGCACACATAAAATAAAATAAATTCTGTTAGAAAATAAAACCTCATTCTATGGCAGGTTAGGGCTATAAAAGATGTTCTTAGATGCAGTTGTAAGGAACAGGAAGTCACAGACAAATGGCTTAGGAGGAGGGAAGGAAAGGAGAACTGAAGATGCTGACCTCTGCCCTGAGGTTTGAAGGATGGAGAGGAGCTGGGAGATAAGAATGGTTCAGGGCTCCCTGGGCAGCTGGAGTCTCACCTACACACTTCAGACCTAATGAGAAGAATGTATCCTCCTGTGTGTAAAAATGTTTCCTACGGGACTACTAGTTCTTACAGAACAGACTCAGTAAGTCTATGCAAATGACCAAACAGTAAAGTGTGCAGCTCAGTCTCTTCCGCTACTGAACTGTGTAACTGTAGCAGGAAATTCTTTGTAGATGGTGGGTACTCTCAAATGGCATGGACTGAAGGCCGGGTTTGCCAGGAGAAGTATAAGGAAGCTCTCCTCTGGTTTGCCAGAAGCAGAGTGTGGCGGGTGAGGGTAAGGGATGGGGTGGTGTTGGGGGTTGGTTGTCTTGTGTTGGGCAGCACTCTAGGAAGCAGCCTGCTCTTTCCACTGTTTATCTCCTACCTCTCCCTCTCCATGACCACAGTGAGATGTGCTTCTCTGTGTGTCTTACTTTTGCTAGATAGGATTCCAGAGTCAGAATGCCCCAAGCCCCTTCATTTAATCACAAAAGACAGCGAGTGGACACCCAGACACTAGGATCCAGGCACCGGAGGCTCATTTCTGCGATTCTTCCTTGAAGAAGTGGCTTGTTGCTCAGCCCCTGAGTTGTTCCAGTTATCTCGTTCTTTTCCTGTCGTGACTGAAGTACTCCCTAGAAGCAAATAAACTCTAACTTAGAACACAGCTTACTACTTACGAGGCATGTGGTGGTATAACCACTGTTTGCTCGTGTGGACAAACTTAGATGGGGACTGTTGGAACAGACACCTCCCGGCTCAAATCCACTCCTATCAGTGTCTGAACACAGGGACAGAAATTCTCCTGGCCTCGGCCTGCAACCACTGCTCTCCCAGGTCCTCTCTGCGCTGTGGTCAGGAGGAAGACAGAGGAGTGAACTGTGGTTGTTATTGAAGTTTTACCTTGGTTGTTCAGGTGACAGGACTCAGCTGAGAGAAATAATAGTGACCTGCCTCTAACTGTACCTTCAAACTATGAGCCAAAATATGAGCCCTTCCTTCCTCCTTTCCTTCTTCCCTCCCTCCATTCCTTCCTTCCACAGCTTTTGTTCCACCTTGTTTAATCATACCAAGGAGGAAAGCAATGAATAAACCCTGTCAATATCTCCTTTTTATGTTTTTAAATTTATTTTTATCATCACATTGCCATCAGATAAAGATTTTCTTCTTATACAATCATTCTCCTCACCAGTTTTGAAAACCAAAAAAATGTTTCAATTAACTTTAGGGCAACCTAAATATTCTTAAGCGTCCCAATTAGAATGTGTGTATAGTGTACATCAGTCCAGTACGTTTCCACCACAAATTCCTCAGGCTTCTTCCAACTTCTTACTCTTTCCATTCTGCTTACTTCGTTTTTTGAGGGGGAGGGTGGATGTAGCTTTATTGGATGATTTTCTTCTTCATTTTCATATTTATTTTAATTTCTTTTTGAGGTAAATGTGTGTACTCTGTGTGCATGCAGTGCTGATAGAGGCCAGGAGAGGGCGCCAGACATTCTGGAACTGAATTTAAGGTGGCCTGTGATTTTTTTTCTTGTTATTTGCTGAACCTATTTATCAGATCTAGGACTTTCTGGGGGCAGTCTTTAGAGTCCTTTCACTACAGCGAATCATGTTGTCTACAAAAAAAATAATAACTGTAGTTGTTCCTTTACTTAATTTCTAGCTAAGACTTCAAGAACTATGTTGAATAAAAATGGAGAGAATGAACACGACTCATTCTAGTTTTTAGAACAAATGCTTTGTTTTTCGCTATTGAGTATACTACTTACTATGAGTTTGTGGTACACATTCTTTGTTTTGTGGGCATATGTTTCTTTGTTTTCTAGTTTCTTCTGGGCTTTTATCACTAAGGATGTTGAACTTCATCACAGGTCCTCTCTGCATTGATTAAAAGCATCACATGGCTTCTAGTCTTAATGATTTACATGCTGAATTATTCTTCCTGGTTTGTGTATGTTGAGCCACTCTTTCAATTTGATTATTGAGTATGATCTCTTTAATGTGCTCTTGAATTCAGTTTGCCAAAAACTTGTTACGTCTGGCTCATCAGGGAAACTGGTCTATACTTTTCTTTGTGTTCTTCTCTGGGTTTGGTGACAGAGTAATGCTGTCTTTGTGGGGGTAAGGTTGACAGTATTTCTTTCCTTTCAATTTTATGGATGAGTTGAGAAACATTGGTATTAGATCTTCTTTCAAGGTCTGTAGAATTCAGAGGTGGAGGTGACTTGTCCTGAGCTTTTCTTCACTGGAAGAGTGTTGCTGCCTCGGCACCATTGTCTTTGTTAAAGTTGTTTTTATCTTCCTGATTTTAAAGACAAAAGCATTTGTTGCTCTTGCAGAGGACCTGGGTCCTGTTGCCAACACCATGTGGAGGCTCACACCCATTTGTAGCTCTAGTTCTAGGGAACCAGGCGCCATCTCCTGACATCCATGGGCTAGCATGTATGTATGTGTAGCACATACATGTAGGCAAAACACTCACACAGATTTTTAAAAAATACAAATAATACAAGTACAAATCTCTAAAAATTTTGAATTTACTCACTTTAATTTACTAATTTCTAAATACATGCAAGAGAAGGAAATAAAGGGGGTAGGAAAGAAAAACAGAAATTAAGAAAACACAAAATACTGACCAACAATGAAAAAATACACAAACAAAATGATGTAAACTTACAAAGTGGAATTAATAAAAGCGTTAAGTTTTAAAATGTCTGTTGTGTCTGTGTGTGCTCTCCCAGGCACACCTCTAGGTGTACCCAAGTGTGGAAGCCAGAGGGCAACTTCTGGGAGTCACCTCTCATGTTTTTCCCTGTTCAGACAGGGCTCTCACGTTTCTCACTCCCGCGTGGCGTACTTCAGGCTAGCTAGCCTGCAAGCTTCTGAGTGATTCTCCTGTCCCACCCCTTGTCTCACAGGAAGACTGCTGGGTTAGAGATATGTGTCACCTCAGATTTTATATTGGTTCCGGTCATTGAGCTCAAGCCATGAGGCTTGTGTGGCAAGCAAAATTACCCAGGGAGCCATCTTCCCAACCCCAATACATAATTAAAAAGAAATACAGTAAAGTTGCCGTGCCTTTAATCGGCTTAGGAGGCCGAAGCAGGGGGATCTCTGAGTTTGAAGCCAGACTGGTCTACAAAGTGAGTTCCAGGACAGCCAGAGAAACCCTGTCGCGAAAAGCAAAAATGAACAAACAAACAAACAAAAACTAAAAACAGTAAAGTGAAATTATTGCTAAGCATTATTTTAAAAAATTAACCAAAAACCTCAATAAATAAATAAAAATGAGATAAATGTTGGAACAGCTTTTTTCTGGATTCTCAAAAATGGAAGACTTCTGGTTCTATGCACAGAGGGGCCTTTGGAATCTGTAGACTCTTGCACATCCTGCTGGTTATGCCTTTGCTGAGTTTGTACTGACTAAGTGGCTGGGGTCACCGGAACTGTCTTCACCTTGACAGTTTTCCTTCTTGGGGTACCTGGGCCTCTCCATTCTGTGGGCCACAATGGGTCTCCCGCCCTCCTAAAACTTCTCAGACCACACTCCCTTAGGTGACTGATATTTTAGCTGAGGGTGTCTTCTGAGTGCATTGAAAGTGTGGAAAGCTATCATAGCCCTGCCTTCCTGCTCCCGTGACTTGCTAAGCATCAATCATTTTGCTGGAGGAATGCAGATGTGACTATCATGCACACCCCTAGAACTCCGGCGTTTCAGGCTGCATCGAAGTGAGTGACAGATGGGTGATCCAGGGTTGGGTGGACCTTCCAGCCTCGGGCTCAAGTCCAGGGTTATTCTCAGTGGATGAGATCTGCTCCTGACCTATTTTTCCTATGCACATGCTCTCCTGAGCCAAGCCTTGTGTGGCCTGCATGTCAGGGCTGGTCAGCCTCTGTCCCTCCTGCTCTCCACACCCACCTCTCTGGGCTTTCCTGCGCCCAGATGCTGTAGTTGACCAAACTGGAGCATCTCAAGCCCCTGGAGCAGCTCAGCTTCTAACAATAGGATCCTCTTCCAAAATGGTGTGTGGCTGCTACTCTGAGTCAGATAATGGCACAAAATAGATTTCTCTCTACCACTGACCTTTCCACTTCCACGGTAGGAATCTCTGGTTTTGGGGCTGGGAGAACTCAGGGTATAAGAACTCTGAGTATAAGATTACCCAGCATTCATCTGGAATCGGCTTCTGTCATCTAAGCTCCAAGAGGAACTGCCTCTGAGGCTGCTCAGCTCTGCTTACTTCTATGCATGGTGGGCTTTTTGACCTCCTGTCGGGTGTTTTCACTTCTTTTATAGCTTTCTGAATCTCTTCCTTTGTGTTTCTGTCTGGAATATAGTTTCTTCTTCTTCTTCCTCCTCCTCCTCTTCTTTTATTTTTTGAGATATGGTTTCTCTGTGTAACCCTAGCTGGCCTGGAACTCACTCTGTGCTCCAGACTGGCCTAGAACTCAGAGATTCCTCTGCCTCTGCCTCCCGAGTGCTAGGATAAAAAGTGAGCATCAGCACACCCAGCTGTGTTTCTCTTCTTCCTCTGACTCTCATTAGGAGGCTGCTTTCATCAGCCATATTTCTAGGGAATCCCATACCCGGCCCCACTCCAGACTTGACGTGCTCAGACTTCCAGGCCGTAGGCTGCTCTTCAGCTCTGGCCATAGCTGAAGATGCAAAACAGTTTTTATACAGACTTTCTGGATCAGAACTCACTCTCTCAGCTACGAAGACCCGTTGCTTCGGTCAATCCAGCTATTAAAGTTTCTTTGTGATTTTAAAGCAGTTTGTCTTCTTGGAACATTTTGGTAATAGTCCAATTTTCCTGGAAACATTCCAAAAGGATTTTTTTCCATGTCAACAGCTCATGGGTTCTACTCTCAGAATCTCCCTGGGTTTTCCCTTGTCCAGCTAAGTAACCCCTGAGTCCTTCAACCACTCCCCCAGACAAATGCACTCCAACCTCTCTCCTGTCCTTCTTCAGGCTTCAGGCCACCAGTGGTTGAAAGGAAAATGGATGCCAAGTAAGCAGTCCGGGGGCTATCCGCAGAGATCCCCTCTCTCTTAACACATGCCTCTCAGATTACTAAAAGAAATTCATATTAGACTAACCATTTCAAATTAACTTTGTTTAAGAAAGCATGGAAAAAGCCATTTCCAAACAGGGTCAAGGCTTTGTCAGAGCTGTTCTCAAAGAAAAAGATGGACAACTGGCTGCCTGGGGAGAAGCCAGCTGCGGAGTGATCCCCTCCAGGGAATCAATCTAGCATGGCTTCTCCTCTTTGGATTTGGGGGAGAATACTTAGTTTGTCCAGCAGAAAGAGAGAGGGGGGGGGGGAAGAAGAGGGAGAGAGAGCCATATCCTCTATAGTCACAGGATTACTTCAGGGCACCCAGTTACCAAAATCTAGGGAGGTTTGAATGCCTTATGTAGATACTACACATATTCTTTCAGACATTTATCTCCAGATTATTTATAATACCTAAAGGCCATGTAAACAGTTGTTATACTGCATTACTGTTCATGTTTACAGATATCGTCATCATAGGCCTAACTACATTTATTGCTGCTTTATTTACTGCAGCAAAGAATTAGAATCAAGCTGGGTGTGATGGCTTACGCCTTTTATCCCAGGACACAGGAGGCAGAGACAGGTCAATCTCTGAGTTCAAGGCCCGCCTGGTCTACAGAGCGATTTCCAGAACAGCCAGGGCAGAAAAACCCTGTCTTGAAAAACCAAACCAAACCAAAACAAAAAAATTAGAATTAACCTAGATGCCCATCAACAGGAAGATAGATAGTGGAAATTTGGTGTCCAGTGTGAGGCACAGTTTCCTGCTGCTGCCTGCGAATCAAAATGTAAAACTCTCAGCTCCTGTTCTAGCACCATGCTTGCCTGTACTCTGCCATGACAATAACGGACTAAACCTCTGAAACTGTAATCCAGTTCCGATTAAATGTTCTTTATAAGAGTTGCCTTGGGGCAGACGCGGAAGCTTCCGGTAACCGCACCAGAGGTCGAGCGGGGAGGAGTTCGCCGCCAGCGGCACCCCTTCCTGGGAGTCTGACCTCAGCATGGCCGCCCTGCTAGTACAGAGCGTGGTGGCTCCTGTCGTGGACCCACTCCTACATCTCAGTCGCCTCTCTATGAAGCCCCGGGCCTTCTCCTCGTTCCTGCTGGGGACCCTACCAAGCGCCAAACCCTGAGCGGAGGTGCGCTCACTTCTCTGGGGACTTCAAGACCAAGGATGTTCTCAAGAGGCGTTGTAGGGACTGCTACCTGGTGAAGAGGCTTGGGCGGTGGTTCGTCCTCTGTAAGACCAACCCCAAGCATAAGCAGCGGCAAATGTAACTCTTGCCCCCAAGCAGTGTCCATGGGGAATTCGTTTCACCTTATCAAAGAAAAGTAAGTTAAGCATTCTGTAAGCTCTGTGGGCCTTAAGCCTTTGTTGAGCCCCGTTGCCCCCACATCATAGCCCAGTTCCTTCAAATCTAGGCAGACCAGAGGTGCAGATGAGGAAGGACTGTTACTATTTTGGCTCTGTAACCCTGACTGACCTGAAACTTGCAGAGAAACCTCCATCAGCCTCCCTGGCATTCTCCATCAAATACATCAGAATGCAAGTGCTTTAAGAGGCTGACTGGGCCGGAAAGCACCTGTGCCGAGCACAGCAGTCCCAACCTTTACTCAAGGAAAAACTCATTGACTATAAATATCCTCTGAAACCAATTAAAATGTTTGTCAATACTGTTCTAAAAAAAAAAGAGAGAGAGAGAGTTGCCTTGGTCACAGTGTCTCTCCAAAGCAATAAAGCCCTAAGACAGACAGACAGACATATACTGAGATATTTAAAAATGTGTGAGAGCCTTACCTAATGTAATCCAATCTGGCCACTGAAACTAGCTAGCTTCACTGAGTTCTGTCTCTGTTCAACACACTGACCATGTGACACAGAGGTCAACCTTCAACAAGGTAGGAACTCATAGTAAGACGGATCTACAGGGCTGGAGAGATGGCTTAGTGGTTAAGAGAACTGACTGATCTTCCAGAAGTGCTGAGTCTAATTCTCAGCAACCACACGGTGACTCAAAACCATCTATAATGTGATCTGATTCCCTCTTCTGGTATGCAGATGTATATGCAGAGAGAGCATTTATATATATATATAATCTTAAAAAAAAAAAAGGAATCTACATGACTATGTGACTACAGCCAGATCTTCCACACAAGTAACTTAATCAGCTTGCTTAAGGACAATCTAAATGAGTTTTCTCCATTTCATTATTCTTTGATTTTCCACATTTCCTCTTTAACCTTAACTTCCATTCTTCTTTCACGTGGGTAAAACAAATACAAATTTGGTTTGGAAAAAAAATAATAAAAGCTAAATGTTGGCAACACTCTCAATAACTTCAACATTAACATTTTTCACATGTGACATTTGAAATTCAACTAAGTGAGAAGAGGAATTAAGATTGCTTGAACTGACACTCAGGACTTTGGATCTGTCGTCAACCAGAAAGTCCTTCCTCCGTATATTCTCAGAAGAAAACCATTTCAGCATGGGTAATCCAGGTCTTATCAGTGACTTTTGCTACTGCTGTTGTAAAATTCCCTGATCAAATAAGTTTAAGCGAGAACTGATTTCTTTTGGCTCACAGTTTGAGGGTAGCATCCATCTTGGTGGGGAAGTCATGTGGCAGAAGCTTGAGGAAGCTGCTGGTCGGGTTCTCTCTCAAGAAGAGCAAGTGATGAGAACATGCGCTCTGTTTACTTTCTCTTTTTGCTTCAGTCTGGGCCCCTAAAGAATGGAATGATGTCACCTGAAGTTAAGGTGGCTCTTCCCACCTCAATTAACCTAATCTAGATAATCCTGACCAGCATGCCCAGAGTCCTGGCTTCTAGGTGATTCTAGATTCTGTCATGTTGACAATCACTAGTAACTACCATTAAGTTCATAGTGGATAATCTTTTGTAATTATGATCTCGAAAGAATTATATAAGGCAATGAACTCACAGGGAGAGAGAGATGCGATGGCTAAAGCCAGGATAAGCAAATTGTAGTTAAATCCCTGAAGGCTTTGGAGCCTGTCCATCTCTATTTACCTTCATCAAATGGAAAACTCAACCCCACAGAGCCTAGACAATAAAAAAGATGATAAGCCATATATTGTAAAAGATTATAAACCTCTGGGATTACAGAGATCCTTGTATGAAGCCAGGCACACAATATGCCATCACTCTGTGTGAATCACTCTTATATGTGGCTTTCAGCACAGTGTCATGGCAACCAACACTAAAGGAAGAGACAGGAAAGACTGGCTCTATGCTCTGAATCATCAAATTTTCCTTTGGTAACTGTGTAACAAGTTATTTATAGAAACCAGACCGGACCAGGTACATTCTACTATTGGCCTGGGTTTGAGAAACTTAGGTAATAGTTGCCTGGGAAGCAGAGGCATAGCTATGGGCTATGATACTCCAATCCTTCCTCTCTCATACAGAATTTTGTCTAGATGAAATCTGGTAGAAACAAGTAGAGTAGAGGGAAGAAGCCACAGAGGACAGTCCAAAGGCTGGGAGAATTGTAGAGCCAGGCTAACCATTGCTATCTTCATGGCTTTGGGGAGAGGCAGAAAAGGAAAACAAAGTCAATGAGTTAACACCCATGACAGGGAGTCAGACAAGACCCGAGGTCCTGGATAATCAGTTCAGGGAACTAGAATGGGGTTAGCTTGTTAAACCTTTGGAGGGATATTGAGCAAGGGACTCCAGGTGTCTCAGGAAAGGGAACAAACTGTGCCATGTCTTCTGTAGGGAGAGATTCAGATCAATATATGTCTTCAGTTTCCTGGTTTTCAGAGGAAAGAATAAATACACATACTGTCTCCATAATTAGTAGTTTATTCCATACTTCTTTTGGACTTCCTCAACACCAGCCATGGGAGCCAATTCTTCAGATTCTAGACCTTTGGGAGTGACTCTTGGAAATGCATTCTCCTTCAAGTTCTGAGCAATCCAAACTGAACCAGACCAAGCAACCACTTGTGAAAGATGGTTTATCTCTTCAAGGGGCCCTATTTCCTACCATTCCCTTCAAGGGGCCCTTCTCTACCATTGCAGAGTTAAGATACCATTTATAAATACACACACTGCGCACACATCAGATCCCTTCCCTGCCAATTAAATCCTTTGTAGTTTCCTTCTTTCTTGAGACTAAAAGTCAAATAATAAATTGTGGACAACAGACTTCATGTGACCTGGTCTTTACTTACCTCCATCCTTAGTTCTCATTCCTCCCATCACCTTCCGGCCGGTCAGTGTTTGCACCGACTTTACTTGGGCATCTTCCTAGTGGGCCCCCTCCTCTGCAGGCCTTTGTAGCAGCTGTTACCTGTGTAGGAAGTTCTCTCTGCTTGTCTTTCCTGGTCTACAGAAAAGAGGAGCCTTCCAGAAACACCCAATCCAAAGTGCTCACTCTCACTCATCAACACTTCACTTTCTAGCATTTTTCTCAGGCTCTTGCATGCCGACTGCAGCTTGTCACTCTATTGATCTGTCACTGTAACCACTGAGTCCACAGTAGAGTGTTGCTGAATGTACCCGCTGTAGACAAGAAACTCAAAACTCTCATCTCCCTACCCTTTTCCTCCCTTCCTTCCTTTGATGACTTTGTCATTCACTTTGATGGCAATTAATTCCTTCCTGCTTTCTTCCACACCAGGAAGGCACAGCACAACCACATTCTAGACTTTATTCTCAAATTCTGGTGCCCTGAAGGGAGAGAGGCAGTGTGGCCACAAGCCTAGAAGCTGCCCACATGTTCCAGCTCTGATTTTGTGATTCATTCACATTAAACTGTGAGACTCCATCCCTGGCTCTCTTTAGATACATTGCAAGACCCAATTGTGGAAAATGTTTCACTTGAGAATGTCTAAATTCATTTCAAGACAAAGCACCAAGCTTGGGAAAGTGAGGACAACATAACACCCCAGTTGAGGGATGAAGGCCAAGTGTGATATCAAAAGAGCAAGAAGAGAAATCATGAGAAGAAAACGTTTCAGTAAAGCCAACAGCTTATGCAAAGGCTGGATGAGTGGATAGACGAGTATCAACAGAACCCGGCCTTGAGGATGGTCTAAAACGTGAAAGAGCACAGGTAAAAGAGAAGGGATGATGAGAGGTGATCCTAAGGAAGTCAGCTCAACATATTACAAGAGGGTGAGAAGGCTTTGTGTTTTCTTCTCTGAGTGCTGGGAAACTAAACATTTTCTTTCAAAAGGAATGATGACATGAATAGACTCATATACTTCAAAGCATTCTTGTTGTGGACAATGGATTGGTGTTGGGGATGATAAGACAACCAATTTAGAGGTTCTTGCAATAATTCAGCCAAGACATAATCACAGTCTGAAGCTGAGCTCATGGAAACAGGGGTGAAGAGAAGATGAAGTCCAGAGATATTTAGCAAGTAGAAATGCTTGGGCTCAAAGAAAGTCTGACTGTGGGAGGGAGATGTCAAAAGCCACCTGCTGTTGATACAGTTGGGTGGAGGACACATCACTCAGTAAGATAGAGATCATTGGATGGAAGGCACCAAACACAGGCCAGGGGCCAGTCTGTGGATGTGTGGCTGAGGACATCAGCCTGAGAGCTATGGAGTTTGGGGTGCCAATGGAACATCCAAACAAGACCAGACGACCACAGGTGATAACTTAGACTTCAGAGAAACCCCAATACAGGAGATAGAGATTTGGGAATTGCCATGAAAGGTTGAGAATGTATGAGGCCACCCAGATGTGAGTGGAGAGTGAGAAGAGGTGAGTGTACTCACAGGAAACTCCAAGTTATTCTCTCCTTCAGGTGGGCAGCCCTAAACCACCAGGGGTCACTACACTCGGCCGGGAGCTGACTTGTCCTGGCCAGTCCTCAAACCTCCAGACAATATGAACCCTGCTGCTGGCCTGTGTTACTCTTGTCTCTCTCAGCGTAGCAAAATCAAGCTGGTATGCAACAAGGGAGCTGGCAAACTGCACTTTGGACTCAGACGCAGAAAGCCACTCTAAATTCCAGGCTCCTGTTTAGAGTTTCCTAAACACATTGGAAACTGTGTGTTCAACATCTGAGCTATTTTAAAGGGTGCACGTTTGAATCATTTAAGAACACTGATACGTAAGGCCTAAAGGGCCATTGAGCTGGCCGAGCAGGTAAAAGTGCTTGCCGCTAAGCCTAACCGCCTGTGTTCAGTCCCTGGGGTTCACGTGGTGAAAGGGGAGAACCAGCTTCTCCACGCTTTCCTCTGACCTCCACATACTTACTGTGGCATATGCATGCCCACAAAACAGAAAAACACGAAATAAAGAAACGTGAAAAATAAAATAAACAAAGAGCTAACTTGGTATAAAGTCTTAGAAGATTTTGCTAGGAGAGGTAGCAGAACTTGCTATGGGTGATGGAAGATTAGGCAAGCGCTTTAATTCTAGACTTCGGCTGACTGATTTCTCACTAGCTTTCCGTCTGGATGAATCTAAGCTACCTGCTGTAGCCTCAATTATAAGCGACCTCTGCTGCATTATAAGTAATGATGGCAAAGAAGCTTCTTTTATGGCTTACAACAGCCTATAAAATAGATAAGTCCCATTTTAAAGGGGAAGAAACTAAGCCTGAACTAATGAACTTGACCAAAACTGCACGAGCGCGCGCATGCGCGCGCGCGCGCGCGCGCGCGCACACACACACACACACACACACGCACGCACATATGTATGTATGTATTATATAACTATTTTAGTTTATCAGTATAAAGTCCCTTCAGCTTCCCAAACTAGCTTTCACTTCTTTCTTCAAGGACCTCTGGACCAGCCCCAGGAGAGAGCTACAAGAGATAGAAGGAGGGTCTGACAGAAGCCCAGCAGCTGCTCCCTGAAAGCACCATTTGTCACTTTGCCTTTTGCCTTCAATCCCTTCTCGGCACAGTTCATACATATGACAACCAAAAAAGCTGAAGAAATCGGTCTGGGAGGAGGGGAGGCCGAATTGTCTGGGCAGTGGCAAAGGGCTTGCCTGGCATGTATAAGACCCTAAGTTCAAACCCCAGTAACATAAAGAAACAATTGCAGACTCTATTAACTGGAGCAGAATAATGGGTCATCTTTGAACTCTAACTTACAAACAGCTAAAGCAAGGCCACAGAGGACCAGAATCCTAACTTGCTAGTGTATTTCCATATGGTAATATGACAATAACTTCAGACTCGGAACACTGAGATAAATAAAAAAAATAAGAAAAACTTTAAAAGATTAGGAGGTAACAAAACAGTGGTGTCCTGTGCAGATGCTTTTTTTTCTCTATCTCCATAGAGCTATGATGGGGAAGCCTAACGAGCGAAATGACGGTGGCGGTCTATCCCCCAGCTCGCGCACTAAAGGCACATAACGAAGTAGGTGGAAGTGCCTAGAAGGTAGATTGGGTGGAGTTGGTCAGGGACAATAGAATTATTGGTTCTACCAGTTTATTATTCACTAGTCACTAGAATTAAGCATAATAATAGTTTGCATTTATATAGTATGTTCTAATTTATAAAGGGCTTTTATGACATTATCTCATTTGATCCCACTGACAACTTTGTAGACAGGGCATGTATAATTATCTTGTTTTTATGGATGAGAAAAACCAAGACTCGAAGAAGTTAATTGAATTATGTATTCAGTTATTAAACTAGAGCCTGAGCTAGAAACCAAATGTTCTTACTTAGAAAGCTTGAACTTGACAAAGGTCATTAAGCTACACTTAGCCTGAACCCCATGGAAGTTAAAAGTGTTGCTTTTAAACATCATGTTCCACTAGTAGTTCAACAGATATTTATTGTGTCTTGTTTTCTTAGTCCCTTGCTCATGTTAAATATAACCCACGTGCTCTTGATGAGGCAGGTAGTCATTAATGAAGGCCACGTTTGCGTAAGGCTTCCAGAAACTTCTCCATACCTCAGCAACTCATTTGACAACGGAAGCAAACACAAGCCTGTGGCCTAATCGCAGAGTCCCCACAAGCACTAATTGCAGGGAACATTACCCATGCAGTACTGAGACACAACCCAGGGACTGTCACTCAAGGTCTCTCAACGTTTGGGCATGAAAAGCTGCAAGGAAGCCATTGTGGTATCATCCAGCCAGGGCCCTGTGGAAAGTGATGAAAAACGTTTTATTTCCAGGAGTCTGTGCGGTTGTCTTTTGCCCTGTTAGCATTTCTCTTTAAAAACTGGTAGCAGCTGTTGGCTGTCTTAGAAATTGTCTAGCCTTAGTAGAGCTCATCAGAAGGCACCCTGTGGAGCTGGACCCCTGGGGCAGCTCTGTAAATAGCACCTGTGACGTGTGAGAGCGGGCCAGGAAGCAGCGCTGGCTCTTCCGAAAGACTGTGAGAGCTGGAAAAGACAGCCCATCCTGCACGAATCTCACACCGAGGTCTTCTGACTCACTTTCCTCTCCTTTCCCCTGCTCAGTCCTCTACCAACATGTTTTACCCATTCAGTCTGTCAGATGATCTCGTACAAGAATTCAGACTGAGCTCGCCCGACTATTTATAGAAGCCAGCCCTGCCACTTCAGGCCCCTGGGGAACAAGTTTGGCTCTGGATTATATCGTATTGAAAATGTATTTATTCCCAAAATGCTTCAGTTCCACCCTTGTCCCGTGACATCAAATACTCCTCTTTGAATGACACACCCAGCTCCTATGTCCGTTTAAAATTAATGTTTTAAATCGTGAAGGTAATTCACACTAGTTAGGAGTGTCACCGACTACATAAATGTATAGATATAAATTTGAAGCTGGGTGTGGTAGCACATGCCTGTAATTCCAGCACTCGAGAGGCAGGCAGATCTCTGTGAGTTCGAGGCCAGCCTGGTCTACAAAGCGAGTCCAGAACAGCCAAGGACATACAGAGAAACCCTGTCTCAAAAAACAAAAACAAAATTGCAAATGTTTCAGACTCTTTCTCCAAGGTCAAATTATTGAAGCTTTTTAAATTTTTTTTTTTTTCAGCTTGAAGGTCTGGTGAAAGCACTTGTGGGTAAGGTTTTGGTAGTAGGATTGGAGGCTCAGACATGAGAAATCTCTCAAGCAAAATCAATAGGTTATCAGAAGAGAAGGATGAAGGAAATTAACCCCTGGGTGCCGAGTGTTCTCACAGAGTGAGCCAGAGAGTACGGGCTGAGACACAGACCTGAGAAGGATGTTTCATCTGCTAAGATTGGTAATCAGCTAGTGCCGCTTCCCAGAAATCTAAGAGCCACAGCTAAAAATGCCTGAAAGCCTTGAGATAGCCTCAAACTCAGGCCACAAGAAAATGCAAATAGAAGAGACTGACTTGCCAACACGCCTAAGGTCCCGAGTGGCAGAAGAAGAGAACTGACTCCTGCAGAAAACAGGAAACAGGTTTCCTGTTCTCCACACTTGCGCCCTGGAATGTGAGTGCACACGAAAACAACAAACACACAGATAAATAAAAAAACTTGGGGTGCGGGGCATGCCTTGAGCTTTAAGACCAAGGAAAAAGCTAGACTTCCTTCGCTTTGGGCTTTGGGATTTGAAACAGGAGCCCGCTGGGTCAGGCTAGCTAGCCTCTAACCAGCTATCCTACGAGCCTGCGGCACCGCACCCTGCTCGGGTCAAACTTTTGATCCAGTCTCTCTCGCCTAATGCTGCTGACACTGCTGCCTTCCTCACTGCTACGTAACCTGGGACGTTGAAGCCGAGTGCTGGACTGACGGGTCCCACTGGTTTTTCTCTTTCTGGTGCGGAATCTGAGAGACTACACTTCAGTAGCGATAATAACACCAGTTCCTCCACATCTGGAGGGAGGCTTGGGACGCAGTCAGCCTCCAGTCTGGCTGACTTCAGAGAAGAAAGGTAATTGCTGCTGCTTTACAGCCCAGGCTCCCTGGAGACCCTGATTTGCTGGGATTGTGCCTCCTGCGAGCTTTTTGATGGGGTAATGATTGAAGCGTCTGCACTTTTCTTGCTTTGTAATGATTACGGAAGAAAAGCAAAACTCACTGTTAGTGTTTGCTGCTATATATTTATTTTATTTCGTTTTAATTCGCCACTTAGGTTTTTAATACCCACTTAATTAGGTCAAAGTTTGAATTTTCTCACCATCGTCCAAAGAATGGAATGAGGGTAGATTAAGGACAAAAAAAAAAAAAAAGGAAAAAGAGGCAAATTTTAGTGTTTCGAAAGGTATCAACCAAAGACTAAAAGAAATGGTGGCTGATGTCGTTATTCCTAGGGAGAGTGAGTACTTAAGGGTCTAATTAACAGTAAAAAAACGAACAAACAAAAGAATGAGCGACTGACCGGTGAGATGGCTCAGAAGGGAAGGGTACCGGCCACCAAGCCTCATGGCCTGACCCTGATCCTCCAGGGCCCACCTCCCACAGTTGTCCTAGGACTGTCCCACACAATAAACAAATTAATGTGAACTAGTAATAATGACAACAAGACTGGTCTCCACACCCAGCTTTTGTAAATACTTTTTCTTATTAGACACAGAGAGAGACTCAAAGAGCAACCCTGAGAATTCCAAGTTTCCCCTCTCTCTTTCGAAGGCCCAAGTGAGGTCAGTGTGAACTGCTACTAGGATGCAGTCATGAAAAGGCCTGGGGTAAAGTCCTACTATCTGGGCAATATGGCTGAGGATCTCAAAAGTATAACAGAAAGACATCACTTGTGTATCATCACCAGATTTTTTTCCTACTTTGGCATCTCATATCTTGAATTATAAATATACCAAGATCAGTCACAAAGGGACTAAACTTGCCGATGTCAACACACACACACACACACACACACACACACCACACACGGGGGGGGGGGACACTCTAGACAGCCTTTTACTAACTCTTGCTCAGAAACAATCTCAGCGTACTGGATGCAGCAGGAAAATAATAAGCCTTCAGGGCTGGAGAGAAGGCTCAGCACTTGCTGCCAAGTCTGATGATCTGACTTGAATCCTCAGGATTCACAGGGTACAAGGAGAAAAAGAACTCCAAGGAGTTGTTCCCTGACTTCCACATGAATGCCGTGGCACAGACACACAGGGATACACACATAAAGAAGCAGTAGTTTTCTCTTTTTCGTATTATGAGACAGGGTTCCTCTGTGTAGCCCTGCCTGTCCTAGAGCTCACTCTCTAGACCAGACTGGTCTTGAATCTGCCTGCCTCTCTAGCTCCCCAGTTCTGGGATCAAAGGTATGCTCCACCACATGGCTAATTTACTTTTCTGTTTATTCCCTTTCTTTTTTGTTTTTATTTTTTATTTTGTTGTTGTTGTTTTGTTTTGTTTTCAGTGGGTAGCCCCGGGTATCCTGGAACTCGCTCTGTAGACCTGGCTGGCCTGGAAGCCACAGAGATCCTGCTGCCTCTGCTTTCCAAGTGCTGGAATTAAAGGTGTGGGCCACCATCACCCTGCTAACGTAACTTTTTAAAGAGCAGGGCGGGGCTAGAGAGATGCATCAGCAGTGAGGAACACTGACTGCTCTTTCAGAGGGCCTGGATTAAATTACCAGCACCCACATGGCAGCTTTCAGCCGTTCCAGGGGATCTCATACTCTCATATTTTCTTCTGGCTTCCATAGGCACACACACAGGCAAACACCCATGTACATAAAAATAAATTAATTTTTTAAACTTAAAAAAGTAAATAAAATTTCCCAGCATCTATAGAGACTTAGAGATGGAATGTCAAGACTGTGAAGTTTGGGCTCTATCATTCTTGTAGAATTCAAACTAGCTGCAGATGCTGGTGTGTTCAGCTTTCGGGAACTGTCAAGTTTTTGAAGATAGCTATATTTTCAGTCTGTCTTTATATTTCTGGGTCATTTCCATACTTACTGAGCATACTTACGCTTTATATTTTGATTCATGCTAAATGCTTCTCTCAGAGTAATCTCAGTCCAGTCAGTTCCCAAATAAGCTTGCAGTTTAATGCTTCCCTGACTGCAGTGTATCCAGTTATTGAATGGGAAGCTGTAATAAATGACCTTTATGGTCCTTTTGAAGGTAAGGTTTATGGGTCCATGGATAGAGCAAGAACAGGTAGGAGGCATGGGAAAAATTAGAGACTTGAAGGAGGTAAATGAGAAGAGTTGAACCTGAAAGCTTTTCAAAGCTGGGTTGAACTTTGGCCCTCTTGCTGCTATACACACACACACACGTTCTTCCATTGAGCTAGATCCTTGGTCTTGGACCTGACCTAATTAACTAATGAAATTATTTTTACTGAGTAGAGAAATGTGGACTTAGGCATGTTGAATATCTGCTACTCTGTTCATTGCTGAATGCATTCTTAGCTGCTCTGCAGCCAAGGACGCTGTCCGGGACAGACTAGGCAGTTGCTTAGACTGGTGCCTATGCAGCTGTACCCACCCAGTGCAGAAGGAATCACCCCTTACAGGAGTGCCCTGAACACTCTTCAGTGCTATACAGGAATTGCTTTGGCCTCAACTCCATGTAGCTAAGTAGTTGGGTGTGTCTAGTCACTAACTTGGTGAAAGAACTTTTAGTGAACACTGAGCCAACTACACTATGAAAGAGTTTGCCCACCCAGTAGCTAAGAAAATGCAGAGGGAATGATTTAACGCAGAAACTTTTCTATTTTGCTACTGAGAAATGCAAAGTACTAGAGACTTCAGAGGACAGATCTTAGCCTCCAAGATCTGCCTTAACTACATCTTACAAATGTCAATATTTTGCACTGTCATTTCTTTCAACGTCTTTTCGAAAAAAGTATCCTGAGACTTCCTTTAGTGTCCAGGAATTATTTATACAGATGTTTATGTGTTTGGAGATGCTTATCATCTTCTGCTATTCTGATTTGATTTTGCTGTGGTTGGAGAAGACACTGTGATACAGACCAGGCTGGCTTAGCCTCTGACTAAAGATCCTCCCTTCCGAACTTCCATGGTACCGCTGGGGAGGTACCACCATGCCTGGTTGATCTGTTTTTTCTTTTCAATTTTTTTCTCTACTCTGCATTCATGTAAGCTAGTTTAAAATGTTTGTCATTTTTGTTTGTCTGTTTGCTTGTTTTGAAACAGGATCTCAGAATGGCCTCAAAGTTATAATCTTCCTGCTTCAGCTTCCTGAGTGCTAGAATTACAATGTGTACCATCATATCCAGTAGTTGAGCATTTTTATATTTAATTTGATTTATCTAGTGTTTTGAATGTATCTTTTTTTGTATAGCTTTGTTTGTGTGTGTGTTTATGTACACATTCACACATGCACACAGTTGCTTGGGTTATTAGATTATATACACATAATTCACCTATTTTGTTGTTGTCTTTTTTGAGACAGGGTCTGGCTGGTCTGGAATCTGCTATGTAGACTAGGATGGCCTGAATTCACATGGATCTACCTGCATCTGCCTCCTAAATAGTAGAACTAAAGGTGTATACCACCACACCCAGCCCCATGATTATTTTAGGTCATCATTTGATCACTTTGAATGATGTGAATAATCAAAGTATAAGTGCTGTTCAAAGTCTAGCACTGTAGCACATGATTCTTCCTGAAAAGGATGTGATGGCATGTTGTGCAAGCTTCCTAATTTCCTCAGGTCTGACAACTCTATGCTCCAAAGGCCTGAAGAGATGGTTCAGTGTTAAAAGCACTTCTAGGAGGACTTGGTTTCAATTCCCACCGCCTACATGGCAGCTCACAACTGTCTGGAATTCCAGTTCCAGGGAATCTGACACCTTCTACAGGTCCCACCATGCACATGGTGCACAGACATATGCATGCTAAATAGTCATACATATTTAAAAAAAAAGATCATGTCAATATGGAAAGCTGTCCATTATGCATGCTAATGAGCAAAGGGATAAATTAGATCATCAAAACCCAGACAAAATCCCAAATTTTAGTTGTATAACTGTTAAACTTGTTAAACATCTTAAGAGGAAGGTTAATGAAAGCAAAGTTGAAATATTTAGATTTTGCACAATGGTTTTATTTAAATTTTTTGCTAATGTTTTATGCAAGGGAAGAAATAGATGATGACTCATCCTGGATCATCAGATCACAGGCTGGAACAAGGTTTATGAACTGGGTTGTCTGGCTGATTGAAAGTAGAGTCAGGAAACGCAAAGGTGTTAAATCTCAGCTTTGCTGTTTATTAGCTCCTGGGCATTAGACAAAAGCCTTTAATTTTGATTAACTTGTTTTCTAATTTATAGAGCATAGTTACATGTTCCCTGCAACAGTTTGCTGTCAGGTTTAAGTAACATCCAAGTGTGTCCAATACCGAGCACAGAAAAGATGATCAATTCAAATGTCTTCCTTTGCTAGAGGCTTCTGTTGACTAACTTTCACTAAGAAAAAGATATTTCCAAACTGCTTTTGTTTTTTTAAACCAATCAAGGTTTGTATTTATTTATGCCATCTTGACATATAAGCAAGAGGTGTCTATCAAAGAAATGTGGTACATAGTTAGTATTTTAGTGATACTAAAGAAGTTTCTTCCTCAGGAGCATAAAATAATCACTACCTGATGACCAACTATGCAATAGGCAAGAGGTAGGCACAAAAACACCCAGTATCATGGGTTGCACATACATCGTCTTCGATATCTAGAGAGACAGAGCTGAGCAGAAACAGCAGAGGTCTGGCATCTGGATGAATTCCCCAGGCACATGCTTGACCTTGAAGAAGTTACTCAGCTTCTTTATGCCTTGGTTTCCTCGTCTATTAAAGAAGGCTAGACCTGGGAGGGTAAATTAGGTCATGGCCATTAAACACTTGAGGTCTTTGAAAGAAATGCATTTACAAACCTATAAACAGCATGATTAATGTCCTCACCAGCATTATTATGGTTGGTGATAGGAAGTAGTTCAATGCACACTGCAACTTCAGAGTACATTTGCTGTAGAGATCGCAAAGCTGAGAACTGCTGGGGAACATTTCCTTCAGCCTTTTTGTGCTGGATGAAGACGTATCTCTCCCACAGAGGTACTTTGGCCTATAAATTGCTACAAAATGTGAACATACCAAGTCATCTGAGTCACCCCTTTTTCACAATGGTTACATCACTTTAGGAGAATCTTCTGTGGAACTAGAATTACTTCCATGTATCTATGTAGGAAACATCAACCATGAGTCTTTTCTATCAAGTACTATAAAACTTGTGTTAAGCCAGGTGGCTGGCGGGGGGAGCACACCTTTGATCCCAGCACTTAGGAGGCACACACAGGCAGATCTGTGAGTTCAAGGCTAGCCTGGTCTGCAAAGCAAGATCTAAGACAGCAGGGCTACACAGAGAAACTCTGTCTCGAAAAACAACATCAACCAAGCAAACAAGCAAAAAACCAAAGAATACAAACGTGCACAGGACAAGGCATTAAAACCTTTTAGTCTCCCCAGTTTTGTAACACTTTCATAAGTTTTCATCTTCCCCACCCAGTAAAACTTTTGTCTCCTCAAAAGTCCACTGCTCTCCATTTTAGAAATTCGATGGCCTGATGCTTTTCTAGAAGCAGTGACCCCTTGGTGTCACTTGCATTTCCTAAGCACCAGTTCTTTTCAGACTAGCCAGTTAAGTGGCTGTGAAGACACTAGCCAGCGGGGAAAGAAAATGGTCACCACCTTCCTTAGAATAAAAACCCAGTGCATCCTTGCCAGCCCACCCTCTTGTCAAAAGTAAGTTTGCCACGTCTAGACACTATCAGTTGAAGTGGTCACCTCTTTCTTTGTCACCCCGAATTTATTTCTAACACCAATAGCTTTTTCTATAATAACACAGATTGCCTTTTGGATTACATAAACAATATGGAGAAAGCATCTAGCATATTCCAAGTGTTATGCTAAATTTCGCTCATTATTTTGTGCATTTCTTAGGCCAGTTCAGGATACTCTTCACTCGAATTTGAGACTCTATACAGAGGGCAGCTAACTATGGAGGCCTTTTAGAAGTCCTGTGTAGAAAGATACATTGCTCCCTGAATCCCAGGCCTCTCTCCGGGCTCCGTTTATCTTTCTCCATGGTACGAGTTACTGTCTGCCTTATTTACATTGCTTGGCTTACTCTCTGCTCTCCCCTCAGAATACAAAAACTAGAAGGGAAGGATTAGTTTTGTTTCCTCTCTGTCCTCAACATCTTACACCATGCCTAATGCACGAAGGGTACCCACAAACATTTATGAGTGAATTGTTGTCCTGTGAATGAGGTAGCATTGATTCCATTTTGTTTTGATCAAATGCAAGAAGTGCTCATGGGCATACAATAATGTGTCTGAGCTAGACTTGAAGGTCTACCCCACTGCTTTCAGGGAAGATCATAGAGATGGTACTTTACAGCCATGGCATGTTTCTGTTTGAAGAGGTGTGATGGCAATGAGGTACAGATAAAAGCAACATCTGTGTCTAAAGTGTCACACAATCTGGACGAAGTAAGTATATTCTTGTAAATTGTTCTTTTGCTCCCTTCTGATATTTTTCACACATAAAAAGTGTAGCCATACTCAAGATGGAGTATGTATGTATGAAGTGGTTGGAGAATAAATAAAAACTATTCTAAAAAACAAAAGCTATCCCAGCCAACTTTCTCATTGGGTCTAGGTAAGAAGACTTGTAATTTCAGGGCCCCGCCATCTCTTGCCTTCTGTAACTTCTTGATCCATTTTTGGATTCCATGGTTCCTGTAAGGAGAAACTGGATCTTCAGCTCCCCTGCATTAGGATGACTCATTCTTTATCCCCACTACTCACTGGTGGAGTTACTAGCAGTTAAGCATTTTCAAACTGACATTTTATACATGAGAAACCTAATAATCAAGAGGTCAAATATCTGCGTCATCTTCTACACTTTGTCCTATGATGCTTCTCCTTGTGGGAAAAGAGCAGGGTTCAGGGCCAGATTTCCTCAGCTCTCAAGACTTTGTCCTTTTCAGGGAGAGGGTCCTTGCCTAGGGAAGAAGGCCCACTACTAAAATAAATCATCCCCGGAATGTGGTCAGGTCAGCGCGAGAAAAGTACCCTCTGGAAGTCAAAGGGTCAAGAGTGGTATGGAAAGGCAACAACAAATGCAGCATAGGTGTGCTTAACAATGCTGCATCCTTGTAAATGGGGAGCTGGTTTTGTGGGCACCATGTACCTTTCTCGAGATCAGAAGGGCTTCTTTTACCTTAGGATTTCTTGAGAACAAACAAATAAAAATGGTCAGTAAAGAAACCACAAAGGGTGAGATATATAATCACAAACATCTCAGGGAAGCACAAATTTTATTGATAGAAGGTATGCATTTATGGATGCATTGGGATTAAGTGCCTAATTCAGGACTCTGAAGAGTTCTCAACTGAAAGCTGGCTGATGATTTTTGCTTTATTTTGAAGTCATTTGAAGTCTAGACACAACCTGACCAGTGTCCATTTAAGTGGCAAAAGCTAAACAGAGCTCACACACACACATCTATCTCTATATCTATCTATCTATCTATCTATCTATCTATCTATCTATCTATCTATCATCTATTTATATATCTATAGATAGAGATATATAGATATCTTTGATTTCTCCCCTCACCAGAACCTTCATACACTTCAAGCAGAAATAACATTTGATTATGTCCACTGACATTCAAACACACAAATAACTGCCAGCAGCCCTACTGTTAGGCAACTTAAGCAACTGTAAAGAGACAAAGGTGGAAAGAGAGAGAGGCTTCCTTTGACTGTAGGCAGGACTGTTTTTGTCCCCCTTGTATGTAGATGGGATGGTTTTCCTTGTGGGAAAAGCACCTACAGAAGAAGACGGGACCCAGCACTTATAGAGCTGGAAATGACTTCCACAGTCCTCAACAGAAGCTGGGAAGTGTAGTCTTTTAGCAGGAAACTATCATTCCTAACTCTGGCAGGATATTATAAACAAAACAAAACAAAACAAAAACTTGCAGGGCACGGATGTTAAAGCTCATTTCTGTTGAGAGAATAGATCTGGGTCCATTGCCAAGACCGCTGCATGGAGATGAGATAGCAGATGCAGCAGGAAACTGCAGAGTGTCAAAGGAAGGAACAGGAGAAAACAGAGGACTAATGCAAAGGACTGTATCTGGCCTGGGCTGGCAGGGATAAAGGCCCTTTTTTAATCAGAGTTTCTTCACAGCATCTAAAAGGTCTGTTCGCAGTTGTGTTGGGAACGAACGGAGGGAGCTGTTGTAGGGTGAGGGCTATTGGGAGAGCTTATGTGGAACGTTGTTTGGGTTAGGGTGAAATTCCACACATAAAATGGTCAACCGACGGGGTGAAAACAAAATTATGAGGATAATGAGGAAGGAAGACCTGATCCGTGGAAGGACCCAGAATGGTAGAAGGAAGACGTGATCCGTGGAAGAACCCAGAGTGGTAGAGAACCAGAAGCCCATGAGTAAAAAAGAAGGTTGTGGTTGAGTTTTTGTCTGGCTCACATCTCTAGATACCTTCTGAAACCAGTTAGGATTTGTCAGCATGGAAGCAGTATTATTCAAGGAGGCGGGCACAGACATTGGAATACTGCAGCAGTCAAGGAGTTGTGCTTTTTCTGAAGGATGCTAAGCTGATCTAAGTCGGTGAGACAGAAAGGTTAGTTGATGCAAAGAAGGCATCGTCCATCTGTTTTAGTTCTGAGTCCCCCAAGCAATATCTAGGGCGCCAAAAAAAAAAAAAAAGGATGAGTTGGATGGCTCATGGACTATTAGTCACACAAACTGCTTTTAGGGACTTGGGGGATGTTCATCTCTCAGTAACTGCTTCAAGGCTGACAGAGGTGATGAGCAGTTAAGGGTCTCGGCAGAGGGTCCATCTTCTGAGATGGACCGTGATAAAACTTAAGTTGGTAAAGATCCTAAACATTAGCCAGGGGGAAAGAACTGTGCAAGTCTGTGGGGAAAATTAAAAGAAAAGGTTACATGAAGAAAATTTTTATATCAACATTAACATGAGTTAATTGCAATTGTGGAATTGGCTGGACTGTGCACCAGAGTTCTGCAGAAGGACAAGATAACTGGAACTGGCTGTTTTGTTTACATCAGATTGCTGTGTAAGGAACATGCAGCTGGAAGCCTTGTAAAAGAAGTCAGTTAAAGTCACCATCTAAGGAGTGATTCTAAACAGAGTGTTTAAATGATACTCTTTGTTTCTACATATGATAAACTTTGTATATTTGTTTCAAATATTAATAATACCAGCTATTATTTAGTGGACAAAACCAGAGTATCCCAAGTAAAATACTTTTTTTTGGTTAGAAACAATTTGCTTAGGTAAAATTTTTTTTTAATTGGAACTATTACTTTAAATGGCCATATCCAGTATTTGAAAACATGATTTAGTACATGTTTTGTTAGCATCAAATTGTTATATATAGGCCAAGATTACATAGTAGATATCAGGCTGCATGAAGAGACAATTTAATTCTAAGTTACATTCTCCCAAAAGAATTATTTTCTTCTTCCAATTTAAAAATTCAGAGACAATGACTTCCTTGTCAAGAATAAATGACTCATTTTACAAAGCTTTCTAAAAATCAACCCTATTAACAGAACCTTTAAATTTTTTTCTACAACATTTTCATTCCCTATACTCAACCAACAGATGAAAGATGAAAGCAGTTAGCCATGTCAAGTCTGTAACAAATAAATTCCATGTAAGCTGGGCATAGTAGGGAATGCCTTTAATCCCAACACTCAGGGAGACAGAGGCAGGTGGGGCTCTCTGAGTTCAAAGCCAGCCTGGTCTACAAAGCAAGCCCAGGATAGGCAAAGCTACACAGGGAAATCCTGTCTCAAAAACAAACAAACAAAACAAAATTACATGTAACATGGACTTCGCAAAGAAGGCTAAAGCCAACTCTTTACTCTTGTTTATAGAGAAATCTCTAGGTCACCACATACTGACAGAAGTAAGCCTATTACGTGACTGCATCCTATTTAAATAGATTAGTTGTTTAGAGGCATAATTTGTAAAGTAAGATAACCAAATTAAAGGAGCTTTTGGCGTTTGGGACGTTTTGGACAACATTCCAAACACAACTGCCAATGCATGTGTACCCCCTGTAATCTTCAAGGTGAGAACTCGGGCCCGGGCTCTGGAGCTCTCTGCCTGGGTAGAGACTAGATTATATTCCCAAAGTGTCACAGGTGATTACGTCCAGGTTGGAGAGAATCTCTTTCATCTAGGTCATCTTCTGAAGAACCCAAGCATTTGGAATATCACTTAATAGAATTGTTAGTTGACTATACAGAAATAAAACCAACTGTCAAAGACACAACTTGGATCTTCTGAATACCTTTTCAATGCTGTGAGTTTGATGACCTTTAATCAGGGAATATGGGTGGCTAGGGTATGGAATTAGCTTTGCTAAGAGGAAGAACTAAATACCAGGCTAAAGGGCATGACCGATTGACCTAGCATGCAGGTCTCATACCGGCCATGTGGTAGGTTTATATACAAGGTTCCCCTATTCACAGCACCCTCATATGTCAGTTCAGGAGACATTGAAGACAGACTAATTGCTATTTGCCTCCCTGTTGCCTGGGGCATTTAGGATGTGGGTGCACTCTGAGATCTTCCATTGGGCAAGAGAATCTATCCCTCTGTCACATGAAACCTGAGGAGTAATTCATCTTTACATAATGAGGAGTTGTTTTGTTTTGTTTTTTCCTAGTCTGGCCTATATACATACCCAGAGCTGGTCAGGCCCACACAACCAGAGGCAGAAGCAGCAGCATACATATGGCAGGTCTTATTTCCCATGCATCCTTGTCCTGTAATCAGGCTAGCATATAACTTACTCTGGTAGGATGGTACTCCATACAAGGAAACATGTAGAGGAATTTGAACTCAGAACCAGGCTGCTTTGTAAGAGATCACATTCAAAAATTTCTAGGTCTATGTGCTGCAGCTGGAATACAGACATTCCTTTAATCCCAGGAGCCAGAGGCAAGCAGATCTCTGAGTTTAAGGCCAGCCTGGTACAGAGCAAGTTTCAGGTAAAGAAAAGCTTAGGTCCACGTGTGTTGGTATAAGCCTTTAGTCCCAGTACTCAGGAGACAGAGGCAAGCAGATTTCTGAGTTTTAGTCAAGTTATAGTCAGTCAGTAATGTTGAGTAAGTGAGGTGAGAGGCAGCGCAGGGAAGCTGAGTTCATGGCAGTTCAGTTCCTAAAAATTCAGTGGAAGTTTTACTGGGAGAGTTTTACAGAGACAGGTTAAAGAGAGAGCAAGCTAGACACAGGTGACAGACCAAGCTAGACAGAACAAGCCAGAGAATGAGAAGGAGCCAGAAGATCAGCTAGAATTAGTTTGAGAACAAGCAGAGCAATTAAGTGAGAAACTGAGAGAAGCCAGATTGAATCAGTCAGCTTGGAGATAAGTTTGAGCCAGGAAAGCTGAGTCGAACTAGCCAGCCAGAGTTCAGAAAGAACTGGAAAGGGTTCTTTATAAAATACTTACTTATTCAGCAGTAAGTATCAGAGGCTGAAAACATTCTAGGCCTAGATAAAACTGTCTGCAGGCTAGAAGCTTCCAGGACTTACTGAAGGCAGTAAGCCTCCAAGACGATAATTACCTCAGGGGAATAAAAGTTAGCTTAACAAAAATAACTTGAGCATAGGGGTTTCCTGCCATGCAGGCGTATTATAGATTTAATCCACTTTACTCAAACATTTAATTTTTCATAACCAGTTTATATATACCTGGTTTTGAATATTATTCTACATTAAACAAACTAAGTTTATTTTAAACTTGTTTTCAGTTACTTACTCCAGGCTTAACTTTGATAATATATACAGAAGGCTATGTAATGGGAGGTGTAAATTGTTCTAGCCCTCTATGCTTATCTCTGTAAATAAATTACATTTGTACCTAGCATAGCTGATGATTAACTTGTAAATCTCAATTATCTTTAACAACTTACAACAAGTTGGTACCTTTTATAAGATTAGGATTTTGTATTTTTATCACTCTTAAGTTTGAGCCTTAAAATTATATTCTTGAGCCAGGCTATGGTGGAGTACACCTGTAATCCCAGCCCTTGGTGAGGCAGAGGCAGGTGGATCTTTGTGAGGTTGAGGTCTATAATTCGAGTCCAGAACAGCCAAGACTACACAGAGAAACCCTGTCTCAAAACAAAAAACAAAAAACAAAACCAAACAAACAAAACGAAAACATATATGTGTGTGTAACACACACATATATTTTTGAATTAGGGATTCTTTAGTATTAAAATAAACTTTCAACTGTAAATGCAGTTCACAGAGAGACTAAAAACCTAATTTTAATGATCTGTTTACAGTGTACTTTTACAAAATGGTAGTTTTTTAATTTTTAATTTTTGGATTTTTTGACAGTAGAACAGTATGAAACAATTTTTCAGTATTATCCACACTCAAAGACATTTGAATCTCTGCAAGACTAAACCCAGTGATCTATATATCCGTAACCAGTTGTGTGTGTGCAGATGGGAGCAGACAATCTGCAATGCTTTTAACAAGAGTTAAACAATACAAACAGGATTTTCCAGACTCAGAGAGTTTGGAAATAGGCCAAATACAAAAGGCAAAAGATGTATAAGGAAAAAAGAGTTCTATGTTATCTCAAGAATAATTGTAAAGATTCAAGATTGGAGGCCCAGCGGAAAAGACAGGCATTCCTGCTCTGGGTGTGGTTGTAAAGCAGAGCCTTGAGAAAGTGTGAACTGTGAGTCATAAGCAGGAGGGGCCTCAGACCACACTAGCATTCCATCTTGTGGAGTTACCTAAATCAGTTTAGTTATTAAAAATCAAAAGCTCACTGGGCTTGGTTGCACACACCTGTAATCTGAGCACTCAGGGAGGCAGAGGCAGACAGATCTCTGTGTGTTTGAGGCCAGCCTGGTTTACAAAGAGTCCAGCAAGACTACACAGAGAAACCCTGTCTCAAAAAACAAAAACAAAACAAAAAAGAAATTTAAAACTCTGAATTTGAGCCAAAAATGTCCTTTTGTTCAATGTGTATTGAGACTGAGAATTGAACAAGTGAACTTGGTATGAGGTCTCCAAATGGAGTTTTCAGATTAGCCTGTAGCCAAGGCTGAGGGTGTATACTTTGAAATGGAGAATTTGGAACCCATGGCCAGGTCCAGGATCAAGGTAAAAACAAGGGTCAATGTCCAGTCACTTAGAGCATTCTCTAAGTCTAAAAATTACCAAATGTTTGTGGAAAGTAAGGGGGTGTTCCCAACCATGACAATTCCAGGGTTAGGAAACCACAGGGCCAGGGGGACATTCTCAGGCTTTTGAGCTGATTGAGTGATAGGTTAGTGGAGAATTCCCAGAATTAGACTTCTCAGACTTTCTCATAGTGTTGTGGAATATTCACCAGAGAAGACTGCTTGAATATGGATTTAAGCCAATAAAAAGTCTTTATTAGCCAGCCGGCGACTACCCTGGGTATGTGGGACCACAGTGTAGCTTCCAGTCTTCCTCAGAGTGAGCTTTTATACACACACAAACACATCCTGGGTGGACACAATTCAGTAAACAAGAACAGTTAGCCAGAAGCAGAACTACAGAAACCAAAAAGCAAGATTTAGTACACTTAGAGACATTCCTAGAACTATATGGACTTTGAAGGATTAAGTCTTTGTTTTTGTCTTAGAAGGTGGTGCTGTCTCCATGATGAGTTTGCAGCCCGAGTGGTGTGTCCATCATGGAGTCAGTTGTGCTAAGGTCTAGGCCTTGTTATAACAGTCAGTGGAAAGTCTTCAGTGCTGTCAACTGAGTTTAAGGAAGACAGAAGAGCTGAATGGTGGTAGTACATGCCTTTAATTCCAGCACTCAGGAGAAAGAGGCAGGAGTATCTCTGTGAGTTGGAGGCCAGCTTGGTCTACAGAGAGTAACAGGGCAGACAGGGCTACACAGAGAATCTGTGTCTCAAAAAACAAAAAACAAAAATAAAAACAAACAAACAAGACAAAAGGAAGCTTCAGTGAGCTCCCAGACCTAACTAGGGTGCCTCTGAATTAGATTACTTTCTCCATGCATTTTGCTATGCTGTATACACGTTCTAGTTGAATGCAGCATGGTCTCACACTAAGAAGGTCTAAATGTGTCAGAGTAAGACAATAAGGTGAGGGAGAAAGGGCAGGAACAGACGCAGGGAAGAAATGGCTATCTGAGGGAACTGAGGGCCCTGCCTGGCCCTCTGGGGCAGGGGGCAGGGCCTGGGCTCAAATGAGAATGAGGGAGGGTTGTCAATGGGTGGGCTTGAGGCCCTAGTAGGCTCATATTTCTGATCCTTGTATTTCAGTACCATGTGTTTTATTATTCTAAAGTAGCTAGAGTGAGACAGAAGGCAGAAGGAAAGGGAAGTGTGATCTGACCTTAGAAAGGACATCTTTATTCATGGCAAGGGGGTACTTTTGACACTCATGTTTGTGGGTGGCCAAATGCCTACAGAAGATGAGATGCCACATCTTATAGGGGCAGATATGACTTACATAGTCTGAAGGAGAAGCTGGAATTGCAGTTCTTCAGCCAGAAACTATTACCCATATATTACAGAGAAATTCAGCTAAGGACCTTTATGATAACTTCGTCTGAACCACCTTGCTCTCTGGCTCAGGCGTGGCTTTTGTCTACCTCCTCTCAGAAACAGAGAGAAGTCCAGTCCATATATGAGCCTGCACATACATACAAGACAAAACAAAACAAACGAACAAACAAAAAACCAGTGGTATTAATTAGATTTAAGAAACATTTTTGTTAAAATTTCATGAAAGCAATATATCTATGTACAAAATAATTTAATGATAGTTTTGCTAATTTATAATATTAATTGATTATAGATTACAGGTGATGTAGAACACAAATTTCAAGATGCAGGATGGACATGAACCTTTTCCAGTATGTCCTGAAGACAAATACATAACCTCACTAGAGGTCATTGTCAAAAGTCTGCCATGAACATCTCTGAACTGGAGGCCAGGCTCCAGGGCAATGTTTGGCTGCTCTGTCTAGCCTCCAAGTGGAGCTGTCCTGGAATCTTTTGTTATCCTAGTGCTAAGCTGTGCAGAACTCTACTGAAGCTGTCCCAAGCCGAGTCCTTCAAGCATGGCTTTCTTTGTGTTATATATTACTAGGGCTGAATTTATATTATTTGCATTGACAATAATGCTAATGCAGGATTGTCTAGAGTTCAAGGCCAGCCTTAGCTGCATAAGGCCATGTCAAATGAAGGATTAGTGGTATAGTTCAGTGGCAGAACACTTGCCTACTGTATACAAAACTGGGTTTGAAAGGGAAGGAATCATCTGTTGGAGAAAAGGCCATCTTCTGGGCCAGGTGCTGCCCAGAGACTCCTCTCACTTCAACTCCCTTTCCTTGTCGGTTTCTTCCCGTCTCTCACTGTAGCTTATTCCTTGATAGAGGAGCCACTTGTCTTGGCTCTCTGGGGGTTGGGTATAGGCAACTCGCCTCAGATTTTCTGCTGCACTACTTCATCCTATATGGGAAATGATTGTTCCTGCTAGTAAATTGCAGAGTACCTTCACTCAAAGTTACTCTTCATTCTGCTGGCCTAGAGAATTCACTAAGTTTGGGGATAAGGTTATTATAGGCAAATAATCAGAAAATTTCTGCAAAAATTGTTGCAGCTACCGTTGACTAGAAAAATGGTAAAAGCAACAAGTCTGGGAAGGATAATTAATCAAGTACCTAACAAGGAGTTTGTCTTGGTGGCCTATTTCTTCTGACTTTTACAGTGTTTAACCAAGAATGTACATGTCTGAAATCTCAGCTCTGTGGGGACACATGGGTATGATCATGAGTTTGAGGCTAGACATTGTCTCAACAAAAACAGAGAGAAGGAAGGGAGGAAAGAAGAGAAGGGAGTCGGGCAAACAAGCAGAAATGGATGGTCACTGGTTAAGAACAATTGCTACACAAGCATGAAATCCCAAGTGCAAAGCTCAGAACCCACATAAAAAGCCGGATTTGGTTGTGTGCACACACGCCCATAACCCCAGCGTTGTTAGTGGGCTGAGACAGGGAATCACTGTTATTGAACGGCCTAACTTCACATTCAGTGGCCGGCCCTGTCTCACTGTAAGGCAGAAAGTACTAGGGCAGGACAACTAATGTCCTTCACTGTCCTGGCACATGCATGCATGTCACACACACACACACACACACACACACACACACACACACACACACAAAGAAGATAGAGAAAGATAGGCTATCTCCTTTGGGTACCCTGTTGTTAGAGTAGAAAAAGCTCATGGTCAAGAGAGTAGAATCAATGACCTGGGTGGAGACCCAGCATTCCGGTTGTTCTGGTTTATTCACTTTGGCTCAGTGACTACCCCTAGGAAGGTGGGCTCAACTTAAGACATGCTACAAAAAGCTCCTTAATGAGATACTGTACTGCTCCTTCCCAGAATCCCCACCCCTAGAGCAGAATCTTATGGGTCATAAATAGGCCTGCTTTTCTGAATTATTAGGAAAGGCAAAATGCTTCCTTTTCTTCTTTCTGTGAATTTTCTAAGCATGCATCCTAATTAGGTTTTTATTGCTGTAATAAACACCTTGTTCAAAAGTAACTTGAGGGGGAAAGGTTTATTTGGCTTCCATATTCTGAGTCACAGTCCATTGAGGGAAGAAGCCAACACAGGAATTTAAGACAGGAACCCAGAGGCAGGAAGTTATGGAGGAATGCTGTTTACTGGCTTGCTCTGATGGCTTGCTCAGCCTGCTTTCTTATACAACCCAGGACCACCAACCCAAAGACAGCACCACCCACTATAGGCTAGACCCCCCCCCCCCATCAGTCATTAACAAGAAAATACCTACAGAGTTTTCTCTATTGAGGTTCCTATTCCAAGATAACTCTAGCTTGTGTTTAGGTGAAAAGAGAAAAAAAAAGGCATACTTTTCCTTAACACTTTGAGCTTTCTTCCAAATTTTAGAGTTCCTTAATCCCTCCGAAGTTTCTCTCCCTACCTTATGGCTTCTTGTCAGCCATGCATCTGACCTCAATGGCAGCTAAAACAGCATGACTTTTTCCTTTTCCCCTGCAGTCTCCTCCTTGGGACAGAAGCTAAGAATTTACTTTGCCTTCCCTGTAGGCTTTCTTTTAAACACCAGTAAAACTGTTGTGTTTCCATTTGCATCCATTTTCAAATTTTGTTATTTATGAGTCTAAGAACTCTAAGAGTGACTTATTTACCCTGTATTATGGTGTCTTCCGTAATGTATTCCCAATGAATAAGCTTTGTGATCAGTATTTGCTCTTTTAGTAATTTACAACCTAGTCTATCATGCTTTTTCCAAACAATTTCTCAATCCTAGTCTACCATGCTTTTTCCAAACAATTTCTCAATCATTGAGTCTATGATTTCACAGGTTGATTGGCCTAGAAAGTTCTCATTCCAGGTCTCTTAGTTCATTTAATCAGTCTACTTGGGACAGGGCTAGACTCATGGCCCATGACATGGCCATATGTGGACCGTTTGTATAGAAGGATCTCAGGCTTGGCTTTAATGCTGTGCTCTTGCTGTCTTACATTTCTTCAGATTTTTGAAGGCAGATCTATGACTTTCCTTTTTCTGAGGCGCTATGTAATTATACTGCTGGTTGCTGCTGCAGCTGCTCCTCTCTGAAAGTCTGACTAGTCTGTGACTCCAAGATGCCACACTCACATTGGTGGCAGATAAGGCTAGCTGTCAACAGGGACCTCACTGTCAATGCTGGAGTCCCCTGGAGTCACCACTCATGACTTCTCTGTGTTGCTTAGGTTTATCAGGAAAAAAGAAAAACAAAAACAAAAAAACCATCTCAAGAGTAAGTGGTTGGAGAAATCAAAGTAGAGGCTGGGCAACTTTTCTCAGAGGGCCCAGAAAGTCATTCGCAGAATATTCTATGGATCTGGAAATTCCTGAGGATCAACTCAAGTTAAGAAAATTAGGCTTTACTATTGTTTTCAAACTTCAAAAATTTGCATTAGTGTGTGTGTGTGTGAGTGTGTGTGTGTCTGGTGTAGATCAGAGGACAGCTTGTAAGAGCTGGTTCTCTCTTTCTACCATATGGCATCTGGAAGGCAAACTCAGTTGACAAAATGGCGCGTCAAGCTTGGGAGCAATCACTTTTACCTACTGAGCCATCTTGCTTGCCCTCTACTTCACTTTTTAAAAATACAAATAAAATGGATGTAAACTTGTGGGTCCAGTGTTTTGAAATACACAAGCATTGTAGTATGACTGAATTTAGCCAGCTATCCGTTTTCTTCCGTCACTTATTTATTTTTTATTTTAGAATTTATTTTATTTTTATGTGTATGTGTCCAAGCACATGTAAGAACAAATGCTCTCCTTTTCATTTTCTTTTTTTTTAATTATTATTTTTAAGAACAAATACTCTCAAAAGCAACTTAAAAGCTAAACACCAGGAGAGGGTGTTATATTCCTTGAGGATGGAGTTGTGATCCACCTAATGTGGATGTCGAGAGCCAAACCCCAGTCGCCTGTGGGAACGACAAGCTCCCTGAACCACAGAGCCATGGCTGCAGCTCCCTATGTCCTTACTGACTCCCGTCAGTAGGTGCATGTGGAATGAGCATATCATCTTCATCTTTGCAAAGTGCTTTCCGCAACAGGGGTGTCTGGGGCACAGCGTTGTTCTGATTAGACGCTATGCCTTTACTCAGGCTGCTCTACCGGCTCTGCCCAATCTGTAAGCATCCATTGCCGTATGTGGCTGGACCAGACATCTTCAGACTATTAGCTCTGTTTGTTTGTTTGTTTGTTTCTAATAGTATTAAAAATAAGTTTTGCTCAGGATCTCTTCAAACTAAGCGTGTGCCTATTAGAAGTATTCATTAGTAGGACTCTGACCTCCAGCTGGGGCCATGAGGTATTGAGAAAAATTACTTTTTGAATCCTTCCTACCAGTTCACATTGAGGCAAATACTGAGTTCTTTTAGATTAAATCACTGAATCCTGGGGATTTTTTTCTGTAAGATGTCAATGGAAGGATGTTAATCTTAGAGGCTCCAGTGCTTACTTTAAGCCTCTGAAACCCTCTGTTTATCTATTTTTACAAAGAGAGAAATGAGCAGATGTAACGGCCAGTGCTTGCAATATTTGGGAGGCTGAGGCAGAAGCATTGCTCTGAGTTCAACTTAGCCTATAGAATGAGCCTTTAAGGGCCACCTGTCTAAACAACAACAAAACAAAACAAGCAAGCAAACAAAACCAGTGTCGGGAGACAGAACTCCTGAGTGGTTTTTGTGATGACTCATTAGGATAATAGATTCAGAGCTCAGAAGAGGACAGGTAATGACACATCACATGTCTTTAATTCAAGTTATTTGCTTTCAGGGATTAGCTCTTCCTTTCCCTCCCAAAAGCTTGTGGTTGAGTTACTGGACATGCCTACATTCTCTGGAACAATTTACTATTGCACACATAATGGAAACCAAGCAAGGATGACAAACTCCAGAAATCTGTGTATTAGAATGGAGGAGGTATTGGTTTTCCCATAGACACAAAGGTCAGGCAGCACTATTCATTGTAACAGATGATACCTGAGTAGGTTACTTCAATGTAAGAGGGACATGTTTCAATTATTGTTTGTTTGTTTGTTTGTTTTTTAATTTCAGCATCCAAAGTTCTGCCTGTTTCATAGGAAGGAGGTCTAGCTTCCTTCAGTTCTGTAGGAAGACCTCTGCGAGGTAGTCACCCTGGCTCACCAGCCTGGATGGCCTAGGTCTAAGTCTACAGACTCCCCTTAGGTTTGGTTCCCAAGAATCAAGGCTGGGGTGCCTACGGCACTTGTACCCGCTATTCATGTCCTTCCTAGGATCAGGACCAGAATTGGGGCTCATTTGACCTTCATCAACACTGAGTCAGGACCAACATGAGCTCTCCCCTCTTCTCTATGGTAGGCGCATACTTGATGGATAACACAGACCTGTATACATAGAGCGGGCATGTGACCTTCCAGAGAGTGAGAGGAGGCATATTTAGTCAAATTGTTAGTACAAGCAAGCCGGTAATTTGAAGACATGGTGCAGGTACCTTGTCCTTGGCAGGACAACCCACCATTGGCAGGACACGCATAAAATCATGATCCCTGAAGGCATTTTTCTAGCTAGACTTCTCCATAGCTGGGTTTACAGATCCCCTCCCTCCCCTAGATCCATATTGTTCCACCATTAGCAGGGACATAAGAAATACAGTTTCTCATGCCTGGTTTTCCTGAATTCCCATGCCTAGGTTTGGGGCTGATGAGGATTGTATATCCTGGGTTAGTAAACTCTGCTTAGTCTTATCTTTAAGAGGTCCAGCTTCTAAGTGATAGTTCATCTGTCATCATCTTCAGCGGCCTTTTTTCAAGGGATGATACCAGCTACTTCTACTGCAGTTGGGATAATGAGGATGCCTTGTTGGGTCTCTTTCAGACAGGTACAGAGTTCAGGCAGGGATTTATCCAAACCAAGTCTCCTGGCTGGAAATGGTAGACAGGCTAGGAGGTAGAAGATGGCAGAATTCCCTTCACAGTCAGATCAATGCTCTGACAAGCTTCCTGAAAAGCCTGCAAGGACATTTTGTCATGACAAGTTTCTCTGTGTAATTGCCCTGGCTGTCCTGTACCTGCTTTTTAGACCAGCCTGGCCTCTAAGTCAGAGAACCAACTGCCTCTGCCTCCAGAGTGCTGAGACTAAATGTGTGTGTGCCACTATGCACAGCTTTGCCTGCAAGGACTTGAAAAGGGAGTGATTAGACGTTTCTGCCTCGGGACCATCTCAGAGTTTGTGGAAGATGGGATGAAGTCTCCCAAACATAATTCAAAAGGAGGAAGCCCCTCCTAGTAAGAAGTACATTCAGGCTGTGAGCAAGGCAAAGGGGAGGAGGTTGGCCCAATTTTTCTCAAGTTTCCAGTACCAATTGGGCTAGAGTCTCCTTAAGAGTTCTGTTCATCCTTTCTATCTGACCTGAGCTCTGTGGCCTATATGAACAATATAATTTCCACTTAATACTGAATACCTTTGTCATATTTTGAGACACATTGGCTGTGAAGGCCAGGCTATTGTTGACCTCAAAGCTAGGGGCAGTCCAAAGCTAGAAACTGTTTCTTAAAGAAGTTCCTCAGTGACTATTGGTGCAGTCTCAGTCTGGGTGGGGTAGGCTTCCACCCATCCAGAGAGGGTGTCTACAAACAACAGCAAATCTTTGTAGCCAAAACACTAGGCCAGATTCAAGTAAAGTTCAACTCCCAGTGTCCTCTAAGCCCATTTCCTCAAGCCTAGACCTCTTGTGGGCTCTTCCTTCCTGCTGTGGGGTTTAATCTGAGCACAGGTCTAGGTGCATCTACAAGTGCCATGCCATCTTTAATTGACCTTCCCAGATTTGGAACATAATTCCTGGGTATGAGGAATTCAGCACTTTCTGTGGCCCCTAGGTGGGTGTTTGGTAGAGATCCATAGACAGTTGCCTTCCCAGGCCTGCAGGCAGGATGGGTAGGTCACTGGCAGCATCCATTATCCTTGTTTATCCTGCCTGGCCAGTTCTTGTTTTGTCCAGTCAATCTTGCCCCAAGCAGTTCGGTAAACTGCTTCATCAAGGCTACCAAGACTTGGAGAGGTCCCAACGGTTCCAGGGCCACTTCCCAGGTGGCCAACTCAGCTGCTGTATTGCCCCTGGCTTCTGTGGAATCCCTTTTTGATGTTCTTTGCAATGGACAATAGCTACTCTCTTGGGTAACCAGATAGCTTCCAACAGGGCTAAGATTTCTTCTCCAGCTGAGGTTAGCAGTCTTCTTTCCTTGTATAGAACCCATAGACATGGACTGTTGTGAAAGCAGATCAGCTGTCAGTCAGTGTATATGATGAGAGTGTTGTCTTTCCCCCAGCAGCGTGCTTGAGTCAAAGCAAAAGGATCAGCTCTTTGAGCTGAGGTTCACCTGCTTAAAGATTATGCCCAGATATTTTACCTTGGGTTACTACAACTTCCCTTGTATGCGTGATTCTGTCTAGGATCCCATCTGTGAACAATACCTTGTCTTGTGTCACCAACGGGATGTCAGTCAGTTTAGGTCAGAGAGACTGGATCAGATCAATCACCTCAAGTCATTCAGGGGACCCACGAGGTTGTCGTCTGACAAGACACTGACAGAATTGAGGGCTGATAGCTTGTAGAACTGAATGCAGGTTTGATCTAGAGGCAGAATTTGGTATTGGGTCACTAGGTCATTCGATGTCCATCTCTCAGGTGCCCCACTCAAGAGGGCCTCAACAGAATGTGGGGCTACCAGGAACAGTTTGTGTCTTGGGGTTAACTCATCAGTTTCTTTTACCAGCAGGACAGTGGCAGCTACAGCTTTTATTTGTGCATATGCTGGCCACACAGCTGCAACCAGGTCAAGTCTCTTACACAGATGGGCCACCAGTCTTTGCAAAGGTTTCAAAGTTTGAGTGACCCTCTAAGTAATGTCTCTGACCTCATCCACATAGCAGTGGATGTAGAATGGCTTAGTATTGTCTTGGAGGGCCAGAACTGGGGCAGACACTAGGGCCTTTTTCAAGACCTGCAAGGCCTGCTCAGTCTCAGTCCATTCCAAAGGCTGCATATCCCTGGTGCTGGCATAGACAGGTTTAACCATCTGGGAAAATCCTACCATCCATAGCTGGCAGTATCCAACCACCTCTAGAAATTCCTATACCTGTTTCTGTTTGTTTGTTTGTTTGTTTGTTTCAGTGTGGCAATGGGGATTTGCAGGGTGTCTGAAACATGGTTGTGGGACTGTTCTCATTTCCCTTTCTCTAGATAGTAGCCTAGGCATGTGACCTGAAGGATGCATAGTTGACTGAGACTCTGTACCCCAGGGTGGGGAGGACCTCAAATGCTCTCTGTTGCTTATCCACATTCATCCTCAGTGGTCAGAGCTGTGAGGAGGCCATATACACACAGGGTGCTTTGTGGATATTTTTTCTACATTCACACGATACTGACAAGTCTCTGAACCCCTCTTCCTGGTTGATTTCCTCTCGTCTATTTCCACAAAAAGAAATCACTTATGACAGAGTTTCTTTCCCTGTCTGTCTTCAGCGGACTCTCTCTTTTTTGGTCTCTTTTAAAAATTGATTTATTATTTATTACAGTTTATTCACTTTGTATCCTGGCTGCAGACCCCTCCCTCATCTCCTCCCAGTCCCACCTTCCTTCCCTCTTTTCCCCTTTCGCCCCTCTCCTAGCCCACTGATGGGGAGGTCCTCCTCCCTTACTATTTGACCCTAGCCTCTCAGGTCTCATCAGGACTGGCTGCATCCTCTCCCTCTGTGGCCTGGCACTCACACACACCAGGAGGAGATGATCAAAGAGCCAGCCACTGAGTCCATGTCAGAGATGTCTTGACTGTTGTAAACTTTCTGAGTTATTTCCAAAAGTTGGGACCTTTAATCCCTTCAAATCCCTCTAGTTTCTGCAGTTTTCTTCTGATAACTAGGGTCGACTTTGTGACAAAGGCAGTGTTACACTGGTTGCTGGTTTGGGGGTATCTAGTCTATTGGAGTCAATATCCAATATGTCTCACAGAGCTTTTCCAGAAATCTAGTGGGTGATTCATTGGGTCCTTGAGTACCTGACCTACCCTTGGATTCATTGGCAGGTTTCTGACTGGTGCTTTTAATCTTCCCATTAATGTTTTTGAAAAAAAAAAAAAAACATTCCCAACTTCCCCTTACCTTAAAACAGTTTCTAACCGCCTGACAAGGGCCTGTGGCTTCTCTGGAAATGAAGGGTTTGGGGGTCTTCCAATTATACAAGTCACTGGTAGAGAAGTCACTGGAAACATAAACCACAAATGGATAAGGAGTTGAACCTCCACTCCCAACCTTTTCCTGGGCATGCCTGGGGAAATTACTTCCCCTTCCCTGAGCACACCCAGCATCTTAGAGCAGGCTAAAAAGGGAACAGAGTGTGAAGCGAAGCTCAGGACTATTTCCTCCCTTCCTTCCTCACTCTCTAAGGCTCTGTCTGCCTCCATATAGAGAACAGCACTAGGGCCTCAGGACTGCAAACGGGAGTCAAGTGACTAGACAAGCTGGAAGTGAGTACTGGGGGACAAGGGGTGACATTAAATTTTCTCTGACAGTGATGAGTGGTACATTCACCTCTGGAAGGGCAGCCTGGTGGGGCCTGCAAGCCTGAAGGAAATAGTTCAAAAACTCAGCGGCAGTGGTGGCTATGGTCTCAGGATGGTTTGCCCTCCCGCCCATTTTAGATTTATTCCTCCAACCAACTGAACTGGCAGAAACACAGAGAGATGTACAAGGAGACAGTCATACAAAGGGACACATAGTGTAAACAAAAAGGGGTGGTCGCTACATGTTCATGCACCTGAACAGACCAGGAGAGGCAGGTGGTATCTCACATGAATCCCTGACACAGGATTTATGGCCGCAGGTGGTGCTTCCTACAGAACAAACTTACCTCGGAGGCGTTCAGAAAAGATGACTTTGATCTACTTTTTTGCTTTTGGGTGGTGGCATCAGGGTGCCTCCAGAGCACTCAGCTGTGAGTTTTCTGGAGCCCTGAAACATCTCAGGGGGCACACCTCCTAGGAGTCCTCTCCTCCTAAGAGTCTCCCAGCTCCTGTGGGTCCTCTAGCCCCTATGTTCATTAGGGATCTTGCTGGGGCCTCACTTAGACACAGTTTATAGTCAGTTGAAAGTCTTCATTCCAGCAAGCTGGGACTACACTCAGGTATTCAGGGACCCAAGTGTAACCCCAAGCACACAGAGCAAAGGGTTCTTAAAGGCAGAAAACCACATCTTGGAATCTTGCTTAGCAGCTGCAGGAGGAGATTTACACAAGCAAGCAGATTAACAGAAGCTTACATAAGTTATCGGGAGCATCTTGACCTTGGGTTCCAAGAATAGAGTTGGGCAATTTTCTATAGGATTCTCCATTAGGAAGATCAAATCTAATTAAATCTGAAATAACCTCGGCAAGAATTCAAGATGTAGGAACCTCTGCACTGTCTTCCCCTGTCACAGTATGTCTGTGCACCATGTGTACCTGGTGTGCCTTGAAAGGCCAGAAAAAAACAAAAACAAAACAAAACAAAACATTTGATCTCCTGGGACTGGAGTTACAGATAGTTGTGAGCCACTATGTGGGTGCTGATAATCGAAGCCAAGTTCTTTGGAGAAGCAAAGTGCTCTAACCTCTAAGCCATCTCTCTAGCCACCCCTACCCCTGAATCTGTTTTGAGTATTGTAAAATGTTAATTTTTTTGAATACTCACAGTCAAAAGATTTACATCCCTGCTTAACAAACAAGGAAACATAGGCATTGAGACATTCAGGCCTGTACCCTAGGCCACCTGGATATGAAACAGGGTGATAGTTTGGAAAAGGCTTTATTTTAAAACAATCTCATATCTATACCTGGCTTTGACACCTACTAACACCTACTAACCTACAATGCTTCCACTGACTGTCATTTACAGGAAACTCTCAAAATATTTTAACTATTTGCAAGGAAATTTATAGCATTTTCCATATGAGATGGGAAAGATTTGCCCATTCTAAATGCTATTTTTAGCTCTACTCCTTTAAAAGCAGAGGTAGAGTTGGGAAGACAGTTCAGTAGATAAAGTGCTTGCCTGAAGTTGATGCCCAGAACCTACAGAAATAAAAAGCTGCTTGTGGTGGCTCTCTTGTAATTCTAGCCCTGGGAAGGTGGAGACATGCAGATATTTGAAACTCAGTGGCTAGCCAACTTAGCCTGCCTGGCAAGTTCCAGTCTACTGAGAAATCCTATTTAAGGAATATAACTTAAAAACCATTTTGTGTACCTTGGAGACCATTTACTGTTACTTGGAATAATGTAATGCAAGTGAAGTAGAAGTTTGACACCATTTATCTCTGATAAGAGCTAGCCCTCAGAAACAAGTCCCTGACAGGTCACCAGGAAGCTCAGAAGAAGCCCAGCTCAGGACAGGCCTTGATCTACTAGTGAGTTAGCCCTGACATGGTATTAATGTGCTGGCCAACCGGCTCCAAGCTGTAGCCCTGATGGTGCAAAGCTATTGCCCAGTGAATTGATACAAACATTGCAGCTTTGGAAATGGTCTCCAGGATTTCACAGCTGCGTAACTAAGACTCTGCTTCACTATCCTCTGTGTTGATGTCCATCGGCAAGAGGACTTGAGGCTCTGTGGTTGGGCCCTAGCTTCTGTGACCGTTGAACTTTTCACACTGTCTCTGGCCTACACAGACTTGCTCGTCAGCTCTAGCCATTGGCCTACACTCTTAAAGACCTGGATTTCTATCAGTGCCATCCTCCCAGCCTGTCAGTGCTGAAGGACTTCCATGGCAGATGCGGGTTGAAGCTTTCAAGTTTCCGAAGCTCCTCACCAGGGAAGAATCCACAGTGGAACCCTGTAGCAGCATTTCTGCCCAAAGAATTGTTCTCTGCTTGGTGAGACATCTGTTTAATTTTTATATTAGCATAATGTTTTAGGGTTTCCATTGCTGTGAAGACACCATGACTGTGGCAATTCTTATAAAGAAAGCATTTTATTGGCGCTGGCTTACAGTCCATTATCATCATGGTGGGAAGCATGGCAGCATCCAGGCAGACATGGTGCTGGGGGAGATAAGCCATGTAATAAGGCAGGCCTCAAATGAGAGGTTTATTGGGGGAGGGGAACACAGAAGAAGCTTCTGGGGGAAGTGGAGGGAAGGAAAGAGTGAGGGAAAGAGGTCAGGTTCTTTTATAAGGTGACTCTGAGCATGTGAAGGAGGTAGGTATGTGCTTTGCAGCTGTCATAAAGCTGCACAACTCAGGTGTTCAGACATGGACAAGTGGCTCCTGGTGGCTGGAAAAGGTGTCACACTGGTGATGACTTGTTTTGCTATTGCCAGGGTCCTGGGGCTGGTGGTAGAGCTCCTTGATTACTAATAGACACTGAAAGTTCTACATCTTGATCCTCAGGCAGCAGGAGACTATCATACTGGGCATAGTTTGAGCATAGGAGACCTCAAAGCCCACCCT
This sequence comes from Pachyuromys duprasi, assembly GCA_028658305.1. NCBI lineage: Eukaryota > Metazoa > Chordata > Mammalia > Rodentia > Muridae > Pachyuromys > Pachyuromys duprasi. The sequence goes on along the minus strand of CM053763.1, from coordinate 63,297,836 downwards.
CACAGTGACACATTTCCTCCACCAAGACCACATCTACACCAATGTTACAGGATAGTAGATTATGGCTGTGCATAGTGGTGCTTGCCTTTAATCCCAGCACTTGGGAGGCAGAGGCAGAGGCAGAGGCAGGAGGATCTCTGTGAGCTCGAGGCCAGCCTCTACAAAGTGAGGCCTGGACAGCCAGGACTTGATACACAGAGAAACCCTGTTCTGAAAAAAAATACCAACAAACAAACAAAAACAGAGTATTGCACATAGAAAGCTTATTGTTAGCAAAATATAAAAGCTTAAGTAGATTTGCACTTTGTCAGATGCAGATATGTCAGATCCAATTAGGTGTGTCCTGAAGAGATGCAGTTCAGGTGTGCCTCTAAAACCTCCATTTGATAAGCATGCTAAAGAATGGGAAGTTCCTGCCTAAATTACGGCAAATTGCTTGGGAGAGGTCTTGTGGTCTTTGTGACCCGGGGCAAAGTCAGCTGGATAGCTTCCACCTACCCCACTGTAAATTTGAAATGGTTCAGGCCCTACTGACTTGGCTTAGAGCACCCCCACCATGACAGGGACATGGTTCACCCTGCTAGGGAAGCAGGGGAGGAACTAGAGACATCTTTTATAAGCAATTGGACCTTTATTAGAGCTTTCTCTTGTTTGTTTTGGAAGAACATTTTTGGAAAATCTGGTAAGAGACAGAGATCCACTCTTTGGGCTTCCAGGAACAGGGAGGCAGCTGGCAGGACACGGGTCAAATAGAATTCTAGGAAAGAGAGCTAAGGACCCTTCATGGGTTTGGAGGAGCTCAAGAAAAAGGTAGACTAGCTCCGATGAATGACACAGATAAACAGGTTTCTAAAGAGCTAGTAGTTTATTTGTAGAATCAGGCTTGTAAATAGATATTTTTGTATACAGTTCAGAAAATAAAGTTACCTTGCTGAGCTAGGAGGTTTTTGCCTCAGTTTACATGTCTCATGTCTTTTGGTTATACATATTAGATAATTTAAACAGTTACACCCCAACAAGGCCACACCTCCTAATAGTGCCCCTCCATGTGGACCAAGCATTCAAGCACATGGGTGCATGGGAGCCATAGCTACTCAAACCATCACAAATGATAGTATAAGGAATGTTTGTGTGTATAGCTACTCAAACCATCACAAATGATAGTGTAAGGAATGTTTGTGTGTATAACTACTCAAACCATCACAAATGATAGTGTAAGGAATGTTTGTGTGTATAGCTACTCAAACCATCACAAATGATAGTATAAGGAATGTTTGTGTGTATAGCTACTCAAACCATCACAAATGATAGTATAAGGAATGTTTGTGTGTATAACTGGACACATTCAAAAGACAGTTTCTGTCTGGACATACTAATTGCTAGACACCTTACTCTCTGCACTTACCTTTGGAACAGGCATGTGGTACCAGAACAAAGACAGCCAGGGTTTGTCTTCTGGACAGCAGAGGAGTGCATGTGTGTGAGCACCCCGCCCCCAAGGCTCCTGTAGAGCCGGAAAGGACTGTATTCTTTTCCATCACTTGACAAGCAATTAAAAACACGTGGGTGATGTGGAATAATTTTAGGGGGTGTTAGGAACCAATGGACTTTGAATTGCAGCCTTGCAGATCACTTGCCCAAGGTCACAGCACTTATTTATCCTTTCTGTGTCTTACAGTCCCATATATAAATGGTAAATGATAATGCTGCCCTCACATAGTTCTTATGAGTTTTATATCCACATGCAATATGTAAGAACATGTTTGGCATGCTGAGATCTTGTTGAGCAGATATTTAGGAACAAGAAAGAAGCTCAGAAGGAAAAGGATTCAGTCTACTTTTCGCTAGGCTCCTTTGTTCATCAGTAGACACTTTTTCTTTTTCTTTTTTTCCCTGAGAAAGGGTTTCTCTGTTTAACAGTACTGGCTCGCCTGGAACTTACTTTGTAAACCAGGCTGATCTCGAACTCACAGAGATCCACCTGCCTCTGCCTCGAGAGTGCTGGAATGAAAGGCGTGTGTCGCCACATCCGGCTGCAGTAGCCACGTCTGTACCGGAAGCACTAGAAGGTGGGCGCACTGCAGCTAGCTGGCACTGCCGATGTTTATAGAGTGCTGGAGAGGCCAACCCAAAGCAAAGTACGACCCAGCAGTGTAATACCTCATGTAAACTGCGTGCCATGGTGCGCAGCTGGAATCCCAGCACTCAGGGAGGCAGAGGGAGGCGGGTTTCTGTGAGTTTGAGGCCAGCCTGATCTACAAAGCAGGTCCAGGATAGCCAAAGCTGTACAGAGACCCTGTCTTGGAAAAAAAAATAACGTAACTGAGGTAGGCATCTAGTAACTGGGTAAGCAAGGGAGGATTATCACCAAAAGCTTTTCCTCTAAGACGACGAAATAATAGTTAATCCAGGCTAGGTGAGATCTAGTCACACTCCAGGTACATAACACTCCTGTTGAGAAATGAAGGCCTTCATTGGAGTGTTGACCTCAGGAATGGAGGGAAAAAAATGTGTTGGAGACGAAAGGAAGAGTTATTGGAATGTAGTGATTGGTTAGGGTGTCTTTGAAAGGGCAGTAATATCCTAACTTGTCCTCAAAAATTGTTTTCTTGAGCTGAAAAAAAAAATGGCTCAGCAGTTAAGAGTGCTTCCTGCTGTTGTAGAGGAACTGAGTTCAGGTCCCAGTACCCACCTCACACAGCTCACAACTTGTAGGCACCCCCAGCAAAGGGCCATTAGGGCTCAAGGCCTGGGCCAGCTTCCACTGATGCGGCTAGGAAGTAGTGGGGTGGGGCGGGGAAGTACATGACCTGACATCGGAGAGTCTGCCCAGAGATGAACAACTAATGGCAGGAGATGGTGTGGAGGACGCTGACTGCTCACCCGAAGCTATATAATGGAATAAAGGAGTCTGCAGCTGCTCCCCCTCGGTTTGCATTCACCCAACTCCTGGGTGTGTGACTCCGTACCTCTCACCCCTTGGCCTGGCCCCCTGTTCTCGCCCACAGGCTGGACCCTTGGGAGGAGGACCAGCAACTGTCTAACTCCAGCTCCAGGGGCCCTGAAACCATCAACCTTCTAGGGGTACACACATACATGCTAAATAAAGACAAAAACAGATGTCTCTTATTCATTTACTTTTTGTAATCTTGGCTGGCCTGGAGCTTATAAACCAGGTTGCCCTCAAACTCACAGAGATCTGCCTGCTTTCTTGCTGGACTAAAGATGTGTTTCATCATGACAGGTGATACTGCCTTTCTTTCTTTCTTTCTTTCTTTCTTTCTTTCTTTCTTTCTTTCTTTCTTTCTTTCTTTCTTTTCTTTCTGTTGGCCTTCCTTCCTTCCTTCCTTCCTTCCTTCCTTCCTTCCTTCCTTCCTTCCTTCCTTCCTTGTGTGTGTGTGTGTGTGTGTGTGTGTGTGCATATATCAGGTTAGCCTTGATCTCACAATCCTCCAGCCTCAGCCCCTCAAGTACACCACTATACCTGGCTAAATATGGGTCCTAATTGCTGTCTAGAATCCCAGAGGAAATAAGTTAATGTGAGTGAGACAGAATCTTATGGCTGGAACTCATCTCTGCAAACTGCGGAGCAGATCATGTGTGTACCAAGATGTCTGGCCAGGGGCTGAGATTAGAAGGTTTACTGTACACCCCATGCACATCCTACACTGTGTGTTTTTCCTTTGGTGTCAACTCTATAGAGACTGGGTTTGGGTTTATTGAGGATAGTTTAATCTGAGGTCTCTTATATCCTAATTTGTGCATGTTTTCAAGAAAGAAATCACACTGGGAATGGTGGCGCACACCTATAATCCCAGCACTTGGAGAGGCAGAGGAAGGTGGATCCCTGGTGAGTTTGAGGCCAGCCTGGTCTACAAAGAGAGTCAAGGACAGCCAAGGCTACACCTGTCTCAAAAAACCAATAATCATAATAATAAGCCTGGTCTGCAAAGCGAGTCAAGGACAGATAATAATAATAATGCATTTAATGTAGTCAAAAGATGAAAAGCCATTCTATGTAGCATTAATTCTAACTAGGCATATTTTCTTTTTGCAATTTTCATGTCTTTGTATGGACAACAAACTTTCTTTATTGTTTGTTATAACTATATGTAAAATGCCTAATATAGTGCCTAACACAGAATAAAAACTCAGACTGTGATAGTTATGAATGTTCTGGTGTTAGGTCTGGGAATAGCTGAAGGAAGACCTCAGACTCTGGGAGTATGCAAAAGCAAGGAGCGTTTATTCTGCAGAAATTGCCAGCATGCTGGGGCCCCCATTCCACAGAATGGCAACCCTGAAGTGAGCAATTTCAAGACAGGTAGGAGATTTCCCTAATCTAGGCCTAGAATGTTTCCAGAAACTAAACTGCCACAAAGTCAGCTCCACAGAACTGCCTTTCAACTCACTGACTCAAGCAAACTGACTGAATGGAACTCAGAGATCTGCCTGCCTCTGTCTCCCGAGTGCTGGGATGAAAGGCATGTACTGCCTCACCTGGACCTAAGGTTTTCTTTACCTAAACCTTGCAAGTTAGTTTGTGGAATTCAGAGGCAGTGTTTTCCAGGGTACTTTTACCAAGATAGGTTGCAGAGCAAGAACATGCAAGACACAGGTGAAGACAGAAAAAGCAAGAGAATGAGAAGGAGCCAGAAGGTTAGAACAGGTTGCTGGAATTAATTTGAGGCCAAGTAGAGCTATTCAGTGAGAACCTGAGAGAAGCCAGAATTCAGAAAGAGCTAGAAAGGTGAGCCTCCTCAACAGTATGTCTCAAAGACTGAAAACATTCTAAGCATAGATGAGATTGTGTGGAGGCTAGAAGTTTCCTAGCCTCTGCTAAGGAACCTAGTTTCTGCTAGGTTAGCAGACAGAGGCAGCAAGCCTTTGAGATGACAATTGCCTCAGGTGAATAAAAATTACTTTTATATAGATACTCCTCGGGTAGCCAAGAACCTGAGACTAGACTGGCTAGGGACTTAAAGGAAAACCAAATACTACTGTTCTGCTAATGGAATTTAGCAACAAAATGACTCCTAACAACATTCTGTGATACCCATAGTCCGGTGTCTTGCTCAGCCATCATCAGAAAAGTTTTCTCCTATAGTAGATGGGAATAAATACTGAGACCTATAGCTGAGCAACGTGCAGACAGTAAGAGACCTTGGAACACTTGGTCCAAAATGGGATGTCTCCATTAAATCTCTCCCCTTAGGGAACTCTGTGGAAGGGGTGGCAGATAGATTCTAAGAGGAAAGGGCAGGGCAGGTGTTGGCATTATTTTTATTTAACTATTTTATTTACACTTCTTATGCCTCTTTCCCTCTACTCCACCCTGATCCCTTCCAACACCCCAACACTAGGTAGGAGAAAAAGAAGGTTAGTGGGGAGCGGGGGTTTGGTTCTCTTTGACTACTTTCTGTTGTTTAGGGATGTAGTTCCTTGGGGCAAGTCCAATCTTTGTTTCAGAACATCTCCAACTTTTTCTTGTCAAAATGCAGCAACAGCAGCCAGGAACAGGAGAGAGGGAACCCCTCAGCACTCTCTGAGCTCTGGGCTTTATTCTCTCTCAGAGTCCTCAGAATTAAACTATCTGCAGCTGGGAAAGAGCTGCTGTGGAGAATCTGAATCAGTCCCATATCCCATTCCTGGGATTAAAACAAAAACACGTTTACAGATCATAAACCAAAACTTCCATAACAGGGATGGTAGACACCAAGGAAACTAGGCCTTCCTAAACACAGCAGGACCAATGGCAGACTGTGGCAGAATGCACAGGGCCTGCACAGGTCTGGGCCTAATGAAGCCCCAGTGCTCAGAGTAGAAACTGACACAAGTCCACATCCTAACCCAGAAGCTATCTCCAATTGATAACTGCTTGCAACTGAAAATTATATTTCTCCAAATACAGTCTCACTTGGGATATCAACCACTCGTAAGGCCAGGCCCAATGCCCAAGGCCTAAACAACATGAACCTAATTTTTTTTTTTTTTGGTTTCATCATGTTTATTTGGGTACCTTTCTTTCTTTTCTTTTTCCTCTCTCTCTCTCTCTCTCTCTCTCATTTTGCTGGTCTTTTGCTTATATGTTATGGTTTTCTATTTTGTGTGTGTGTGTTTTTGTTTTTGTGGAATTTCTGTGTTTGACAATGTGTGCATCTGTCTGTATGTGTTTCTTGTATTTTTTTCTTTTTCTGTTTTGTCTTATTCAGGTTTGTTTTCATTTTATCTTATGTTATTATTATATGGTTATTTGTTTTTTAATGAGAGAGAACAAGAAAGTGCATGGATTTGAATGGGCAAAGAGGTGGGGAGGAGCTAGGAGGAGCTGAGGGAGGGAGAACCATAATCAGAATATATTGTATGGAAAAAAAAAACTGTTTTCAGCCAGGCATGGTGGCTCAAGCCTTTAATCACAGCACTCGAGAGGCAGAGGCAGACGGATTGCCATGAGTTCCAGGCCAGCCTGGTCTACAATGTGGCTCCAGAATAGCCAAGGCTACACAGAGAAACCCTGTCTCGAAAAAAAGAAAACAAAACAAACAAACAAAAAACTGATCCAAAACCCAAATTATTTTAATAATAACAACAATAAACAAACAGAATACTGAGGCTTTGTTTACTTTGTTCCCCCACAGCATCTGTCAAATCAGAACAATATACTGGAATATGTTCAGCAGCTGTTGAATTAAATTACTATTAAACCATAAAGCTGTTGAATAGCTATTAGACTACATAAAAGCAGGAATTATGAAATCTATTACCTACTTTCAAAATGTTTTCTATAGACATAATGAAATAATATTGGGCAAATTTAAGCTGCAGAACTCCGGCTGGGGAGATTACTCAATGGATAAAAGTGTTTGCCATATAAGCTGGGTCCCTAAATCCTAAAACCTAAAACTAATATTTTATTTTAAGGCAATAATGTTCCCACTGTATTATGTCTACAACCCTTGGTGGTTTGAGGCAGTCCTGAATGTGTGGCTCCTTTTGCCTCCCTGCCTCTTGAGTGGTCTTACAGGCAATACACAGCAAAAGGCAAAGAAGAAAACTTCTGTAAACTTGGGTTTGGCAAAGCGTTGTCAGGTATGACAATAGAAGCACAATCAAAACAAAGATAATAGCACTTCATCATAAAGATCCTTTTATGCTGCAAAGGATGCAACTGAGAAAGTAAAAAGTCAACATTAGCTTCAATGAACAATGACTGAAAAGAAAAAAAAAACATGAAAAGGTCAGGTGTAAGTACAGTATGCAGATTTGGGAAGTGTTCCATATTTTCAAATGTAAGGCTGGAATTCTAAACACAAATATCCAGCTTCAGTACAGAAAGCAGATCTAAGAATATGAAATGTATTCTTTTGTTTGTTTATTTGTGGGGTGAGAGGCAGCACATGCATATTGTACAGCAAGTGTGTGTAGGTCAGTTCCCTCCTGCCTTCTGAGTCCTGGGAATCAAATTCAACTTTGACAGCAGGTACCTTTATCCACTGGGCCATCTTTTGGCCATTGCATGATCTTTTACATACAAGAACTTGTTTTGAAAATAATAAAGATAAGAGAAAGTGAAAAGTCAGCTCACACAATAGGAGCAAATATTTGCAGATAAGATATCTGATAAGACAATCATCTAAAGCATATTAAGAAGTCCTACAACATAATAATAAAAAGATAAGATAGAAATTAGTAAAAGGCAAATAATCTGAGTAGACATTTCCCAAAGAACATGTGAAAGGGATCAATAAGCAGGAGCAAAGGCGGTCAGTTCCATTAGCTCTTACGGAAATGCAAACGCAAGACACACACAGCCCATGTCATATCCAGCAGAATGGCTATGACCAAAGACAGTACAAGCCATGGCAAGGGTACGAAGGTCTGGGCCTTCCTTCGTGCTTGGTGGGTGATTAAGTAGAATGGCCTTTTGGGAAAATAGTTGAACAGTTCCTCAAAATGTTAAGCACAGTGTTACTATGTAACCCAGAAACTCTAATTTGATATACTCAATGAAATATTCCAGAGAACTGAATATATATAGTCACACAAAATCTGTAAACCAACATTCATACAGTGTTACTTGTGAATGACAAGAAGTGAAAATACCTAAATTTCTGCCAACTTGAAAAATAGGTAAAATGTCTATTTGTGCAATGGAATATTATTCAGTCACAAGAAGCAATAAAGTATCAATTCATGGTACAACAAGTGTGAACCTTGAAAACATTATGTAGATGAGAAAAGGCAGCCAGCCACAATAAGACCACACATTGTATGATTCCATTTATATGTAGAAAATGGACACAGGCAGAGAAAAACACCTTAGTAATTGCCTAGGGCTGGGGATGAATGGTCTCAGGTGTGTGAATATACTAAAAATACAATAAAAACTACATAACAGTGCCCTTTAGATGAACAAATTATATCTCATTAAGTTGCGTTTCTGTATTTTGTTTGTTGTTTTATTCTTTCGAGACAAAGTCTCCCTCTGCAGCTCAGGCTGGCTTTGAACTCCTAACAGCACCCCTGCCTCAGCCGCCCTCCCCTCCACCCAGGGCTGCAGCTGCGGGTGTCACTACAGCACCAGCCTCATGGTTTGTCAACGCTGTTCTTAAATTGTTTGTTTGCTTGCTTTAAGAGCATAATGGAGGACAAAAAGAACTAAAGTTTAAAATCAAAAGGCTCACCCTACAAAGTCAGTTTAAGGTAGCAAAATAGGGAATACAATATTTCTGTTTTCAGCTTTGATAGTCTCTAATTTTAGCAAGAACCCAGGCCTGCAATATTATGTCGAAAGCTTTCCATCCTCGCACACAGAAGATTGGTCCTTTGCATAAGAGCCATCTTTAATGTGTTTGTTTTTTAAAAAATGAATTATATATTAGGTAAACACTAAAAATCTATCAGTCTCCTACTTACTCTTCTGCCTGTTTCCCCAGTGTGTTCTGTTAGAACAGAATTATAGTTTTATTTTGGTACCTGTGGTAATACTGTGATAGACTTTCCTCAGCTTTCCTCCTAATTATAAAGATCGGGCTACTACCAAACTGTAAGACCGTACTGCTTGGCGTTGGAGAGGGCGCAGCAGTTTTCTTCCCTTTTCTTTTCTTTCTTTTCCTTCCTTCCTTCCTTCCTTCCTTCCTTCCTTCCTTCCTTCCTTCCTTCCTTCCTTCCTTCCTTCCTTCCTTTCTTCCCTCTCTCCTCCTCTTTGTCCTTCTCCTCTTTCTTTTAGGTTTTTCGAGACAGGGCTTCTCTGTATAGCCTTGGCTATCCTGAAACTCACTCTGTAGACCAGGCTGGGGTCAAACTCAGAGATCCTCCTGCTTCAGCCTCCCAAGTATTGGGGTTAAAGGCATACGCCACCACTCTTCAGCTTTAAGAGCACATGCCTTGCAAAGGGACAGGATTCAGTTTCCAGCATGCACACAGCTCACAACTATCTGTAACTCCAGTTCCAAGCACTCCAGTGCCCTTTCTAGCCTCTGTGGTACACATATGGCGCACATGCACACATGCAGGCAAACATTAATATTCACATAATAGAAATAAATAAATCTATTTACAACTTGGACTCTTAGTTAATTGTGAATTTGTGGGGCGTACTTAGTACTCAGTAGCTGGGCGTGGTGGTGCAGGCCTTTAATCCCAGCACTTGGCAGACAGAGGCAGGCGGATCTCGGGGTTTGAGGCCAGCCTGGTCTACAAACTAAGTTCCAGGATAGCCAAGGATACACAGAGAAACCCTGTCTTAGAAAACAAAACAAAACAAAAACCCTCAAACGAAAACCAACAACAACAAAAAGCAAAACTCAAAACCAAACCAAAACAAAGAACCAAAACAAGCAACAACAACAAACTAAGTTTCACTAAATGTAAAGGGATAGAGGGGCCGGAGAGATGGCTCTGCAGTTAAGAGTGTGTGCTGCTCTTCCAGAGGAGGGGCGTGCATGTGTGCGTGCACAGCAACCACATGGAGAATCTCAAACTTAAGTAACTCCAGGAGCAGGGGATCCAGTGCTGTCAGAAGGCACCACACACATGGGTGGAACATAGACACACACTCAGGGCAAAATACTTAATGCATGTAAAATAATAACAAGACCAATACAAAAATTTAAAAAATGGTAGAGGTGGTAGTATGATTTCAGGTTATTCTGAGAACTAAAGGAAATGAGGCATATAAAATAACACAGTGTCCATGACACAGCGAATGCTAAAATACTAACGCTATTAGTTATTAATTATCACAACAGCAACAGGGGATTGAGGTGATTGATCTCAAATGTGTGATTGATCTCAAATATGAAATGTGTGAGCCGGGTACAGTGTCACACGCCTATAATCCCAGCACTCTGGGAGCCAAGACTACACTGAGAAACCCTGTCTTGGAAAAACAAAACAAAAGAAACGTGTAAAGAGAGCTGGGGCGTTGGCTCTCAGTAAAGTGACGCCATGAAAGCAGGAGGTCCTGAATTCAATCACCAGTCCCCACATCCAAGCCAAGTGCATCTGAAAAAGGGGAATAAGGAGACTCTTTGGGCTTGCTAGAGAGCCAGCCTAGGCAATCAGTGAGTTCCAGGTGAGAGAGCTTATCTCAAAAAATAAGGTGAAGAACCGAATAAGGAAAGCTCCCAGCATCAACCTCTGCCTCCACTTGTGCATGCATGTGGGCATGTGCACACATGTACGCACAAAGAAAAGGGTGAAAGCAAGATTGCAACGTGGCTGAAAATTGAGCACTAGCATCAAAAAAGCAAGTGCTTCTGAGTTTTACTAGTAGGACAGTGTTAGACAAACACACTGTATATTTAGACTAGGCACTTGGGTATTTTTCAAATTTACTGATAGAATGTTCTTGAGAGAAGCTTGCTATACACAAACCGTGGCATTGCATGAGTATTTTTAATAGAGCATAATGTGGTTCAAATAATGCTACAGAGCCTGAATTTGAATAAGAGCATTGGAGAGTCTCCTCTGCACTTCCTGTGAGGATTATCCTACCAATATTGTTCTGATAGTAGCAGCCATTTTTTAGAAGTCTTTTTTAAAACATTTTTATCTGGTGTGTGTGTGTGTGTGTGTGTGTGTGTATGCAGCACAGCATGAGTGTGGAGATCAGAGAACTCCCTGTGGGTCCAAGGAGGCAGAAATCAGATTGGTATAAAGGCTTGGTGGCACCTTTACCTTCTGAACAATCCTTCTAAAAATAAATTCTTTATTCTTATTTTATGTGCATTGGTATTTTGTTTGCATTTATGTGTGTGTTAGAGGATCAGATCTTGGAGTTACAGACAGTTGCAAGCTGCAATGTGGGTGCTGGGAATTGAACCCAGGTTCTCAGGAAGAGTGTCATTGCTCTTAAGCGCTGAGCTATCTTTCCAGCCTAGAATTTTAATATTTTAAAGTCTGTAAGTGTGTATAATTTGTGCATGTGAGGTGTTGAGAATCTAACTTAGTATCTTCTATATGCTAAATAAGTGGTCTGTCACTGAGCTATATACTTACTCTGAGGGCCAACACTTTATTAAGATGTAAAAGATTTAGCACCCTGGACTTTGGTTGTATATTTTTAACATGGGTTTTAACCTTTTTCTGGATTAACCAAAGTGTAGATTTATAATTTCTTTAAAGCCTCTGTTTTTTCAAATGTTTATTCCTAACATTTTGAAGTTATCACAGAGGTAAATTCTCTGAAAAAAGCATGTCACTCATACATTTCTAGGTTGCCAGTTCTCTGTATAACCTATATTCTTAGAATAAACAATGCTTGGTACATGTGAAGATGTGCTTGAGGAAACAGATCTATCAATGAAATATGACTAAGCAGAGGCCTTTTCCATTTCCTATACTGAGGTATGGAAGAGCAACTTAGCCTCATTGTGCTTCATTTTCTTCACTTTACTCCTTCCCCACTATTCCTCTCGGGGTTGAAAAAAGTACCCCACATATGCTAGTGATCTACCATTGAGGTACATCCCTGGTCCTCAGTTTCGTCACCTTAAAATGAAACTAGCACTTAGTCACTGAGCCAGTGAGGATTAAACGGGATCGTATATGGAAAGTGCATTAGGCACATAGTAAAATATTGGTTTAGCTGCTAATGTTATTGCGGCAGTGCTCAGAGGAAAGGTGAGTTTAGGAGATGCCTCAGAACTGGAGAGAATTACTATAATTGGTGAAAAGAAAGGTTTTGTTAAAGTATGATTTTGCAAATTGTACTTGAGCTATTTTCATTTTTCAAATATTTGGGGGGGGGATGGTTTGAGACAGGGTTTCTCTGTGTAGTCCTGGCTGACCTAGACTCACACTGGAGATCAAGCTGGCCTCAAACCCACAGAGATCTTCCTGCCTCAGTGCTGGTATTAAAAGTTTGTACTGCCATGCTTGGCTGAGCTATTTTCTTTTTTTTTTAACTTGTATATATACATACATATGTATATATCTTTATTTTTAGTATTTTGTCGCTTCTTTTTTGAATTGATAAATTTTTATTTTTTATTTAATCACTTTACAGCCGGATACCAGTCTCTCCCCCCTCTCCTCCCAATCCCGTCCTCCCCCCCCTCCTCCTCTTTTTCTCAAAGAAGGGGGTCCCCTAATGGGTACCAACCCACCCTGGCACCTCAAGTCACAACAGGACTAAGCTCATCCTCTCCCAATGAGGCCAAGCAAGTTAGCCCAGCTATGGGAAAGGGATCCAATGGCAAGGGGAACAGAGTCAGAGACAGCCTCTAGTCCCACTGTTAGGGGACCTACATGAAGACCAAGCTGTACATCTGCTACATATGTAGGGGGTGGAAGGGTCTAGGCCTGGCCCATGAACTCTTTAATTGGTGGCTCAGTCTTTGTGAGTCCCATGAGCCCAGGTTAGTTGAGTTTGTTAGGTCTTCTTGTAGTGTCCTTGACCCCTCAATCCTTCCTCCCACTTTTCCGCAAAACTCCTGGAGCTTGCTGGCTGGGCTGTTTTCAAAGGGTGGAAAGAGTATGGCTAAGAGCTGGTGGTTTAGTATTGGGGAAGGGCCACGGCTGTGGGAGAGTGAGATGGTGTGGGTGTGGGGGGAAATGAAGCAATGGGAAATAAGTGATTTTTGAGGCATTAAGAAGGATAGAACAAAAGAAAAGCAAAAGGCATGTTGCTGATGCCTGAAATATAATTCTGAATTCTACTTTCCTCAAAGTGTTGACTTAAAATCTACTCAGAAATTGTTATTACCTTCAACCGTGTTGTTTAAGTCCGGTTATCAGATTTTCAAATCTTCTATCAAGACAGGGATTGGTGCCAACAGTCTCACAGTGCAGCCAGGAGATTACCACCACACTTAACCTAATTGTGAACGTGGTAAATCACACTGCTTCTGGTATAATCTCATCATTTGTTAAAAGAGAACAATTATTTACCTAGAAAGATGTGAGGATGAAACATTCCTAGCACCTGCTACTTGAGAGATACGTTTTCTATATCCTGTCAGTGGAAACAGTTTAAAAAGGATACTATGTATTGGCAATGGATGGCCTTAATGGGAGTTAGGTTCCCAACTAATGTCAGTCTTTCCCTGCCATTACTACATCAACGCATATCTTTTCACACATAATATTCAATGTACTATAAAACATTTCTTCTTGAGCTCATTTTTCTTTTCGGGGGAGGGGGTTCGAGATAGGTTTTCTCTGTATGCCAGGCTAGCCTCGAACTCCTGCGTCTGCCTCCTGAGTGCAGAGATTAAAGGCACGCACATTTTACTAACACAGCAGTCTCTTAAGCCTTGGTTGGCCAGATACGAATGGATCAATTAATCGGATTGGTTCTAGAAAGTGTTTCCACAAACACTGCCTTTTGGAGGCCTCCGCGGGTCAGGACTTCACAGCTCTTAAAGCATGGTCGCAATGACCGGAAAAGGCGTGCAACCCAGATAGTTCAACTCGTATTTAGGATTCGTTCTGCTACCCAAATTCACGTCTCGCTGTAGGCAACCCTGGAATTCCGTTCCACGTTAAACCCAAGTGCCTTGTTTCGCTACGAAGGGTGGAGGATAGCTGTAGAAACCAGACAGCTGGGGACGTGCTGTCGAGCGGCCACAACCTACGGGGAGGCTAGTGTCGCGCCTCACCCCCACCCCCGGAAGTTTTTGAGGCTCCAGTTACTAGGTCTGGGAGTCACCTTGACCCTCCCAGAAAGGCGGAGAAAGTCCTCGGTCGGAGACGGAGTGGTTGAAACCAAAGACAGGGAACTTTCGTAAACAGAAGACGCCCTCACGTTTTCCTATTTTCGGGGGTAGCTAAAGACCGAGAGTTTAAGGGTGACAAGAGCAGGTGGCAGAACTCCGCCCAGCACACGCTTCCCCACCTTTGGCTAGCACGCCGCACTCTTTCCTTGAGAGCCCGCCTCTCGGGCGCGCGCGAAGAGTTGCTGAGCGGTGCACGCTGGGAGTTGTGGTTCATGACTAGACAGCCGCAACAAGATAATGGCCTGTGGCCTACATGCCCCATGGTGCTGTGCGGCGCAGGCCGCTCCCGGATATGTGCCTGGCGCCGGAAGAGAAGGCGGCCCCCCTCTCTCGGCCCGGCCATCTTGTGGGAAGAGCTGAAGCAGGCGCTTTTGGCTCGGCGCGGTCCGCTGCAATCCGTGGAGGAACGCGCCGCCGAGCCACCATCATGCCTGGGCACCTACAGGAAGGCTTCGGCTGCGTGGTCACCAACCGATTCGACCAGCTATTTGACGACGAATCGGACCCTTTCGAGGTACTGAAGGCAGCAGAGAACAAGAAAAAAGAAGCCGGCGGGGGCGGCGTTGGGGGCCCCGGGGCCAAGAGCGCCGCTCAGGCCGCGGCCCAGACCAACTCCAACGCGGCGGGGAAACAGTTGCGTAAAGAGTCCCAGAAAGATCGCAAGAACCCGCTGCCCCCCAGCATCGGCGTGGCTGACAAAAAGGAGGAGACGCAGCCGCCGGTGGCGCTTAAGAAAGAAGGTAAAGCCGGGCGAGGCGGCGGGGAGCCCCGGGCTGGCGGGCAGGACGGGGGCGTGCGCCGCCGATCTCCGGTGCAGCTGGAGGGCCGCCGAGCCCCCGGAGCCCCTCACGGCGCCGGGAGCGTGGCTTGCCCCGAGTCCACGCCGCCTGCAGGCTCGGCGGGAGCCTTCCCGCCGCGGGCTGGCCGAGCGTGCTCCGAGAGGGCGTCCCGGGCGTTCCCGCCGATTCCGGCGGAGCGCCGGGCTCCCGGCGCCCGGGACGAGCGCGGGCGCTGCTTCCTGCCCGGAGTGCCCTGTGTGCCGCTGACCGCTCTGGGCTCCTGCCTGCCATCTTGTCCCACAATGGCGGGGGACCTCCGGGAAGGGCTCGGAGTTTCCACTTCGGCTGCGTTTGTGTGGGGTGCAGTTAGAGTGGAGGAAGGTGCTGTGTGGGCCCCACGTGTGCTTTTTGTTGTGTCCTTTCGCTCCTGTATTATGCTTCCTGTAACTTAACTGGAGTGAATCCAACTGTTGGAAAGGAGAGAGATTTGGCCCCACTCTTTGAGTGGGAGTTCTGAGTGAAGACTGGGCATTAGCAGAACCCTTGTCGCGATCCCTTCTCCCAGCTCGGTGAAGCCCCCAGGTCATGGGCTTTTCCTGCTCTGGCCTCGTGGTTCGTGAAGTGAGTGCCCAGCCTGTCACGGCCGGGCAGCAGAGCTCTCTAGAGTCTGCAGCTTTTCCTCCGCACGTGCGTGAAGCGTGGTCAAGTCTTCATTGGCGGTTAGTAGTCTTCCAGGGCACTGGAAGTTTCAGGGTTTTGATTTTAGCATTCTTCCCCATTACTGCCTTATTTTGGGTGAAAGCAAATAGGGGCTAAGCGAGAGCAAAACCAATAGTAAGTAAGATTAGAAAACCTGTAAATCTTTAAAATTGCTATTAGATGTTAAAGTTGCCTCTTACCACGTGCTCATGAAAGGAATTGTTTCTCATTAGGTTGTGCTGGGTTTTGAAGTAAGTTTGGGGGGGGGCTTTTTATTTTTAAAGCTTAGAGTAAAATATCCAGTACCTGGTTCATTGAAAAAAGGGAAGAATTCTTATGTTAATAGAGTTGGAAGGGACATCATAGTCTGGAATGTTAGAAAACATCAGTTGGGCAGTACTCCCGGATCAAGCTTCTTGACATTACACAGTTGAATAAGGAATTTAATTCCTATGTTAGGGAACACTGGCTGGTGTATTTTAAACTGCTAAAATTTTACGTCCTTGATGACTCAAGAAAGTACACGAATAAGTTGAATCTAAATGAAACACACTAGCTAGATGAACTCACTCATTAAAAATGTTCAAAGCATGAAGCTTGATTATAAATTACTCAGTTTTTTCACCGAGTAGCCAATCTATGATCTTACCTTGGAAACTAGTATTGTAAGTCATAAATGTAGGATATTTTATTTATAGCCAGGAATGTAAGTTTGTTATTTACTAAAGTCCTTCAGAAAACTTTCACATTAGTGGTTTTAATTTTTTATTAGTATTTCAGAAGTCTTTTTTTTTTTTTTTTTTGGTGGTATTGAGGAGTAAACTCAGGACCTTGCCCATACTGGGGAAAATCTGTGTCTCCCATATCTCCAACCCCGGGGTTGCTTTAAACAAGGCTATATGTGCATAGGGCAAAGTTTGAATAGATATGCCAGTCCGTGCTGTGGGGTAGTTGGTAGACTTGTAAACAAAGCACCCACCACTAAGAACGGAAATAATTGTTAATATATGATGTGTCCTATGTCTCGATAACACAGTGCTGGAAAGTAATATTTTCCTCACATAAGTTTTGTAGCTTTTGTTTATTTGAAGAACTTGAAAATTGGCAAAATGTCATTAAGTGTAGACCAGGTTTTTGGATTTATGAAAAGAAAAACCAACCCTGGATATTAGTGCAGTTACGAACTCAAGTATAGGTAAGTACAGTAAAAGAAGCTTACATAATTTTTTTTCAGTAAGTATCATTTTTTCATAAGATGAGTTTATTTTTTTGTGGTGATAGTGGTAGAACCCAGTGTTTTGCAAACTAGGCAAAAAAGCTCTCACTGAGCTACACTCCCAACCCCTTGATGAGTTTTAGTAAGTTTTTTTCTGATTATGTAGGCCTCATTGAATATTGGGTGGAGAAACAAGCCATTGTTCCTTGGGTGTGTTTAGCTTGGTTATCATTACAGGGACTGAGCTGGTTCCATAGCCCCACCCTCATACACAATACTTCTGATGAAATTTATGTAAATGTCTCGGTATAAAGTCTACATTTAGGGCTTGCCCTGAGAATTTAGAGAGAATGAGTTTTATTAAAGAATTATACATTTAGTATATGACTATAGTTAAAGATACCTGGATGGTGTTCCGTTTTCTTAGAATTAGTCACATTATTTCAAAAATAGTTTTTCAGCTGTTTTGCCTGTCAAAACCTGTGGTTTGGTAATTAGAACATCCCTGAAATGTTAGGCATAATTTTAACCATCAGCTTGTCCTTAAGACTACCAATAGTTCAACTTACATGAATTTCCTTGCTATCAGAAATAAAAAATAAAGGCAGGAGAATTAGTTCATGCTTTAAATATCACTTAGTGCCATAAGTTTTCTGTCTTTTTTTTCCGAGACTGGGTCCTACATGATATTGACACCCTGGTAATGAGCTGTAATCACAACCTCCTTAGTATATAATTGCTGAAAGAATGCCTTTCTGTGTCTTGATTTGTGAAGATGCTTTGATAACAGATATGTGTAAGAGCAGATCTAGAAAAGGACTTGCTATCCATACTAATAATGAAGTATTTAATGGTTTCATAGTAGTGTTTAAAGTTAGATTTAGTAATATGTATAAAGATTTGTGTATGCATCGAATGTTTCGAGTCTGAGGAAGATTTTTTTTTTTAACTGGTTAAATAGCTCTATTTGCTTGTTTGGGGTGGAGTTAGGACATGATCTCTTTGTAATCTAGATCAGCCTTGAACTTGCAAACCTGCCTTGCCCCAGTCTTTCTAGTGTTAGTGTTATAGGGACTATGTCTAGCTCAAAAAGCTATCTAAAATTAGGGAGTTGTTTCTAGAATTTACAAGTGCCTTTTCTTTTCCTTTTAGAATTAATTTTATAGAATGAAGTGTTCTCTATTGCCTCCCCCTTCAGATTACATAGAATAATATACTGTGAATTAGTCATTCTTCTAAGGTGCATGTTTAGTGAATATCCAGTGCTTGGTTATTTATGAATGGCTACCATATTACCTTTGATGCCTTTAAAGCCAAAAATATGTCCTTTGAAACATCTGTAAGTTTAAGATTTTGTACTAGAGACTTTGACTTGGAAAGTAAGGAGAGATGGTGCCCAGAGATTTCTGTGAGAACTAAAATACTTGTAGATGGAGTTTGAGATGTTTATTGTTGAATACAAATGTCCTAGTTTGTTGTACTTGGGTGATGCTCATCAGTGTTAATTATCTAGCCTAAACTTTTTGTATTGTAAAACTGATTTGCTTATGCTGGTTATTTCTCATAAGGAATAAGGCGAGTTGGAAGAAGACCTGATCAACAACTTCAGGGTGATGGGAAAATTCTTGATAGGAGACCAGAAAGGCGACCACCCCGTGAAAGAAGATTTGAAAAGCCACTTGAAGAAAAGGGTGAAGGAGGTGAATTTTCAGTTGATAGGTAAGCTTTAAACAAGGCTTTCTTGATTTGTCAACCGTAGTTAGATCTTAATGTAAAGCTATAAATTGGAGTGTTTCCTTATGTGTATTTCAGATAAATGTGAATATGTTGTTAAACACAACAGTATTTTTAGAACTTGGATAACATGTTTTAAGTTAGAATAGTAAATATTTTGAGTCTGTAGCCACTTTTCTTTTCCTTCTGTGCAGATACTGCGTTTAAAAGGACAGTGGTATTGGCTCTCACTCATCGTATGCAGGCTGCATGTGATGATTGCAGTTTTAGGTGTTTTGTTGAATAGCAGTATGACATGCAGTGAGTCGGAGTGGTCCTAGCAGCTTCAAAGAGTAGCAAAGTGGTCTCTAAATCTCCCTTATACAAGTAGAGATAAGTTTTACACTGTATGTTTAGTTGTTGATTATGAGCCGGTAAACATATCCTGTATTTTTAAGCTCTGAGTGGATTTTTCCTGTTTCTGTAAACATTAGACCGATTATTGAACGGCCTATCCGAGGGCGAGGTGGTCTTGGAAGGGGTCGAGGAGGCCGAGGACGTGGAATGGGCCGAGGTGATGGATTTGATTCTCGTGGCAAGCGTGAATTTGATAGGCATAGCGGAAGTGATAGATCGTAAGTCTTATATTGATTGTTATATTTTGAGATTTAATGTGCTTATTTCATAAAAACAAAATTTGAATTTCTAGAACTAAAGAGTATAATGTTAACTCAGTTTTGTTAGTTCTTTTTCACATTACAGTGGCCTGAAGCATGAGGACAAACGTGGAGGTAGCGGATCTCACAACTGGGGAACTGTCAAAGACGAATTAACGTTGGTATTCTGATTTTTTATAAATATATATAAAGTTAAATAATTCCTATGAAACCAAAACTGTAACTTACTAGTGAATTGTCAATGCTTAAATTTTGTTCCTGAGGCAAGAATGGATGTTCTGTCTCAAATTTGTAACTTTATATTAAATGAGTAGTTTTTCTATATTTAAATATATTGATAGTTTAGGTGTGTATGGCTTTTCGTGAAGCCCACATTCCTATGCTGGGAATGTGATGGCATTAATAGTTCTAACTCTACCTTTTGTAGTCTTGTTCTTTCAAAGTTTGGTAAACCCTTTTTGGTTTTTGCTTTGGGTTTTTTAAAAAATTATTTTTTTTTTGAGATGGGTTTTCTGTAGTCAAGGCTAGCCTTAACTTGTTATGTAGTTAATTACAGGCCTCTACTGCTGTGTCTGACTTATAAAGCCTTGTTTTAAAAGTGTATAAACAAATTTATGTGTAGAATAATTTGTTTTCTCTTAGAGATCAACGAGAGAATAAAATTAACAGAAATAGAATAAAATTAGTAATATATAAAAATTAAAAGTTTTTGTTTTGGTATGAAGGACTTTTGGATACATGTAAATGGACCTAGATGCCTTTCTTTTTCTTTCTTTCCTTAGAGAGTCTCCCAAATACATTCAGAAACAAATATCTTATAATTGCAGTGATTTGGATCAATCAAATGTGACTGAGGAAACACCTGAAGGTGAAGAGCACCCAGTGGCAGACACTGAAAATAAGTAAGTGGTTTTGTGGAAGGACGCAATGCTCCAATGTGGAAATGTCTTGGTTTTTATTAGTAAAGCAGTTCTAATTTAATGCACTTTTTGATGGCACATGCATAAGATGAGACTTTCTTCTATTGAGACACAGTCTTGCTGTGTAGTTTAGGTTGGCCTGGAACTCAGGATTCTACTGTCTCACCTTCGAAGTACTGAGAATGCAGGAGTGTGCTATCTACCATGACTCATGTATTGTTGGCTTGATAGTTGTGCTGTTTTCATATACCTTAGAAAGGTTAAGGAATATATGCATTTTAAGTAAAGCCTTTTAGCCCTAATCACAAAAAATAACCAGTTGTTAATGTGAGATGAAGAAAAGGAACAAAGTTCTTTGCATTTGAACTTAACAGATAAGGCTAATTCGAGTGATAGCTGTGCTATTCTGAATATGTGGGTTGAAAAAAGACTTGGCAAAAATTTGGTCCGATTCTTTTAAGGGTTTTTTTTTTCCATGT
This sequence comes from Pachyuromys duprasi, assembly GCA_028658305.1. Classification (NCBI taxonomy): domain Eukaryota; kingdom Metazoa; phylum Chordata; class Mammalia; order Rodentia; family Muridae; genus Pachyuromys; species Pachyuromys duprasi. The sequence continues at coordinate 63,277,131 of CM053763.1, read as the reverse complement.
GAATTTCAAATAGCACACTTTTTGAAATCATGAAAAGCAATGATAGTGTTTTTAGCTCATTAGCATTCTTTTAAAAACCTTTATGTGTGTTTGTATATGTGTTGCGTGCACTGACTGCATTCATGCAGTTTCTACAGAGGCCAGGAGAGGGTGCTGGGTCTCCTGGGCTGTTAACCAGTGCTATAGTAAACAAAGGGGGGTGTTATATTTCAGGCATACTGATTTTATTTCCATTCGATAAGTTGTGAAACTAAATCTACGGGCGATGACATGCGCTTGAAATAAGCAGTATCTGTTAAACTAACATTGGTTCAAGTGGGACTTGGCAGGTGGGCTCAGGACCCCTACCTTCTCTGAGTATGTATAAGCCATTAATGACTGCTAAGGGATGGGGGCAACGATCTTTTGTTTTTGGGTTTTTTTTTTTTCTGTGTTCCTGTAAGTAAATCCTTACTCATACACTTAAATAACTAATGAAATTCTTTGGTCTACCACACAGGTGGAATAATTTCTTTAGCTTTTGTGTGTGCTTGGTCTGGAGTGAGTTAAATGTTTACTCATGTCTACCCAGGAAAAGTTAAGCTCAACACAATATATTTCAAATGGTGAAATTATTAGATCTATTTCTAGGATTTTATTATTTTGAGGATCTTTTTCCATTGTGGTGTATTGATGTGCATTTCTGATATCACTGTTTGAGAGGGGATTTTTTTATTTTTGCATCCTCACGAGCATCTATTTCTCTCTCTGTTGCTAGCTGTTATGACTAGGATGAGATGATCTCACTGTGATTTTGATGGTCTTTGTTTTTTAGTCAGGTTCTCATGTAGCTCTGACTGCCCTTGAACTATGTAATGAAGGATCACTTTGCTTACATATGATCCGTTCCAAGTACAGGGACTACAGGTGTGCCCTTCATGTCTATTTGCATTGCTAGGACTCTTATTTCAGGACCTCATAGGTGCTAGGTATGCTCTATCATCTGAGTTACATCATTAGCCCTGTGGGGTTTTTGTTGTTGTTGAGGCTTTTAATTAAAACACAACCATTCTCTCCCCTCTTCCCTCTCCCCCCCGCCCCCATAGGGTTTTTCTGTGTTAACAGCCCCTTCCCTGGACCTCAGTTTGTACCAGGCTAGCCTTGAACTAACAGCTATGTCTCCCAAATGCCGGCCTGCCCTCATTGCATTTGTTACTTATATTACTTGTTGGTGAAAGGGCAACACATTTTCTGCTGAAGCAAGTCTTGTTTGAATTTTTTTTGAGACAGACTAACTATTTTGTGGTGCTGGACTAGAACTCAATATATAGACCAGGCTGCTTCAGTTCATAAGATCTGCTTTCCTCTGTCTCTAGTGCTGGGGTTGAAGGCATGTGGTACCACTCCCCATTCAATTCATTAAAAATTTTAAAGTATTGAGTTGGTTTTGTATTGGGCATTGGGAAAAGTCCAGGTTTCCTAGTATCATTTATTGAAGAGACTGTCGTTTTCCAGTGTATGTGCTTATGGAACATAATAGTAAATTGGCTGTGAATATATGGTTTCATTTTTAGGTTTTCTATTTTGTGCTTGGAACTGTGTTGGGCCTGTGTCCCTTCATATAGACTAGTGTTCTCAGTCCACATCAGATCAGTCACAGAAGGGAGTCTTCCTTCTAAACTTACTTTTCCCCAAAAGAATAGTTCTGATAGCAGGACATGGTGACAAAAGGTCATAATTATAGCATTAGAAGGTGGATGCAGGATGATCAGGAGTTCAAGGCTAGTCTTAGTTACATAGAAACTTTGAGACCCTCTGAGGCTATATTTAAAAAAAAAAGAATAGGAAGAAATAAAGTGCTATTTTGGTGAGCAAGTCTTGGTTTTTCAAGACAGGGTTTTTCTGTGTAGCCTTGGTGGTCCTGGAGCTCGCTTTGTAGAACAGTCCAGCCGCAAACTCGGAGATCTGCCTGTCTCTGCCTCCCAAGTACAGGTATTAAAGGCGTGTGCCAGAACTGCCCGAGTGAGCAAGTCTTAATGATAGGAAGCATTGTATTTCTTGGGCTTGTTGGAATAAGGAAAGCACTTGCTAGAATGCATAAAGGTAAATGGAAATACTTACATGAGAATTTATATTATGTTGGGTGGTGGTGGAGCATACCTTTAATCCTAGCCTTTGGAAGGCAGAGGCAGGTAGATCTGAGTTTGAGGCCAGTCTAGAGTAATTGTTCTAATGAAGATGATAACCACCACTTCAGAGAAGTCTCTTAGTAAAGAAGGGGGGGAAACAAATGTAGTCTTTTATTCCAAGGATAAGTCTTAGAAGCAAAACTTTAGTAGTCTTTAAAGGTAGATATCACTGTCAGAACTGGTGAATCAGTAGGACAGTTCCAAAGCTTTAGTTCTATCTGTAAAATGTTGTAAATTTGCTCCGGGATATTGTAAGATAGAATCTGTCCAAATACAAAAAACTACATAAAGATATTTTAGCAATGATGCTGAACTAAATTACTTGCTTTCTTTAGGAAGCAAGGCTCTCAAAATAGCAAATGTTGTTTGCTGACATTTGGAATTAGTCTAAGATATTGGATTCTTAGGCCTGTACTTTATGTAGAAAGGGGAGCAGATAATTAAAATAGTTAAAACCTGGGGTTTATATTGGGAAATAACAGTTTTGGTATTAATACTGAAATTTGTTTTGTGGGCAGTCCCATTACTGGTAAAGCCTCAGTCTCCTGTCCATATGTTAGAGGTTGGTTAGTTTGAGAGTTGGAGTTACATAGAATTTCAGATTGGTAGAAATTAGGCTTTTAGACTTTCCTTGAGTGCTAGCGTAGCTGAGTATCAGATAATGGTCTCTTCTATAGGAAATGAAAATGTTGGGGCAGGGATGGTTCATTCAGTAAAGCACCTGCTGCTCAAGCTGGAAGACCTCTAGTGCCTACACAAAGCCAGGCATGGGTGCACATCTCTCACCATCCTTATCTCCTAGTGGGGTTTGGGAAGAGTTTCTTGAGCTCATGGGCCAGCCTAGCCCGTTGGTGAGCTTTGGGTTCAAGGAAAGATCAGTCTTGAAAAATAAAGTAGAGAATTATTAGGCAAAACACCAACTTTGGTCTTTGCGTGCACTGCACCCACTATTTTAGGAGAAAGTAGACAAACTAATTACATAAGAGGGTACAGTTTATAGTTTCAAAGAAATGTGTATTAATGGGTTAATATTGTTCAAGGTAAGTATTCATTGAAGAAAGCAAGTTGTAAGATAATCTGTATTCACAAATTAATATGCAGTGGAGTGGTCTCTACCATGCTGCATGTTGATCTCTGACTTAAAGAAAGCCGTGATTCCACTCTTGAAGTCTTGCTAACATTACCAGCGAGTCAATATCCTTACTGTAATTTGAAATACATACGTACTTAAAATTTTTTTGTTTTATGTATATGGGTGTTTTGCCTACGTACTTAAAATTTTTTTGTTTTATGTATATGGGTGTTTTGCCTACGTATATGTGTGAAACATTTGCATGTCTTTCTAGGGAGTTCATAAGGTGCCTCAGGGTCTCTAGGAGCCGGACTTACTGGGAGTAGTGAGCTATCCTGTGTGCTGGGAACTGAACCGCAGTTCTCTGGAGGAGTAGCCAAGTCAGTGTGTGCCCTTAAACTCTGAGCCATCTCTTCAGTAATCTCCCCTCCCCCAATTTTTTTCTGCAAATTAGTATCAGGCATAAAATTTAAATATCTGTTTTAACAGGGAGAACGAAGTTGAAGAGGTTAAGGAAGAGGGTCCAAAAGAGATGACTTTGGATGAATGGAAAGCTATTCAAAATAAAGACCGAGCAAAAGTAGAATTTAATATCCGAAAACCAAATGAAGGTGCTGATGGACAATGGAAAAAGGGATTTGTTCTGCATAAATCAAAAAGTGAAGAGGTAAAGTTAAAATTGTTTAAATTTGTTCAGATGTGACTTAAATCATAACTTTTGTTTTAATTTTCATATGGATAACTTGTTTTTTCAAGGTGGGGTTTATCTTTGTGGCTCTGGCTCCTGGAACTTGCTCTGGTTTTGAATTCAGATCTACCTACTTCTGCCTCCCAAGTGCTGGGATTAAAGTCATGTACCATCACTGCTCAGCCAATACAGACAACTTTTAAGGTTTATTTTAGGCTTATTTGATGTAGATAACTTGCTCAGAAAGAAAAATATTCACGACTCAAAATATTTATTGTTTTTCTTTATTATGGAATAGTGTCTTAAAGGCTAATTAAAATTTCTTTTATCTAAGAAACATGGAAACTGATGTAAAATTTGAGAGTCATGTTGGTGGCTAAGGCTTATGTAAATATGAACCTAGCCGAACACATTATTTCATATATAAATTATTTTTCTCTAGCAGCTTTTGCTGCCTTTTTGATACATGCATTTATTCATGTCAAATTCTGTTGCCCCAAGGTAAAGTTAAATGTTATGGAAGGCAACCTATAGTTTATAAGATTTAATAAGATTTTGTTTATCCACTTATTTTTGCTATTTGGGGATTGAACCCAGGGATTTGAACATGGTAAAAAGCATTTTTTCTGCCATTGAGTCATAACTTGTAGCTTTTAATTTCTTAACTCACTTTGGTTTGCTGGACATAGAAATGGCTGAGGCCAATATAAGAAACATTGTTAAATAGAATTGAGTTGGTTTTAGAGAAGGAATATTTTTAATATTCCATAAAATATGACTGAGAAAATTATCTTAAATATCAAGTTTTTAAAAGCACGTTTTGTTTCATTAGAATTTTTCTTATTCCAATTCTTTTTTTTTTTTTTAAGATTTATTTATTATTTATACAACATTCTGCCTGTACACCAGATCTTAACTATAGATGGTTATGAGGTACCATGTCGTTGCTGGGAATTGAACTCACAACCTTTGGAAGAACAGCGAGTGTTCTTAACCTCTGAGCCATCTCTCCAGCCCTTATCCCAATCTTGCAGATAGAATTGTTAGGGTTCTATGATTAGAACAGTATAGATGGAAATCCTGATTGAACTATGGAAATTTTAATGTAGAACTTTCCTTTAAAAGGACAATCTATGTTAACTTGTAATATTAGGTAATTTATCAACGTATATAGATGTGTGTCCCAATTTGAAATATTTTATTCTGAACTTTTCAGAAAACTACAGTAGTTTTGTCTATGTGTGATTTTGTTCTTCTGGTTGTAGTTAACCTGAAATCAACTGAGTTCTAAAAATACTAAATAGAAAATTGTAGAAATTCGTAATTTTAGATTGCATGCAATTCTGAATAGTGTAGTAGAGGCTTAGCATTTTCCTGCACTGTCTGACTGAGGGTGTGAGTCATTTATTAACAGCTGTATCTCCATTATGTGTACTCCTTGCCCATTAATTACTTCACACCTCATATAGTATAGTGTAGTTACCTAATACCTTATATAGTACAAGGTTTGGTAGTGTTTGGTTTCACCCCTATATTTTATATATATAGGTGATGGCTGTATTATATAAAGTAAGATGTGATTGACAATTTTTGAAAATTAAAATAAGTGTAATTGGTTATAAAAAATGAAACCTTGATGTTCTTATTTATCAACCTCCTTGGGTTCATACATTTATTTTTGCCTTTGTGATGTGAATACTTGTTTAAACATGGGCTTACTGGTTTATTTAACACACGACCTGTATGACAAATAGTGAGGTGGTTCTAAGACAGGAAATGTGCTTTTGGGAATGATGATCTGAATCATTGTACTGACAGAGCAGAGCAAGTTAATATGCTAGGTGCTCCAGAAAGGTGAGTGAGTGGGTTTATTTCATCACATTCTAGAAGTCAACCTAAAAGGAATGTGCCCTGAGCAACAACATTCTTTGTAGTAAACCCATCCAGGTTCAGATGTATATAATTGAACTTGTTTTGCTTCTGTGCTCTAGAAATTTAGTAAATAACATCAATAGTTTGAAATAACAAACATTTATTTAAACCCAGATAAAAAGACAAGCTATAAAAATGATTTTTTTAATTTACCTAGTGCCTTTGTAATTTATATTTGTCATTTTTAGATTTCCTTTAGATTTAAAGAACTATTACCTTTAAATTGAGTTGTCATAACTAAAGGGATGGAATTTAATTTGGGTATTAGTGGACGGACATAAATGTAAACAAAATGTTCATTTGTGTTTTAACGTAGTAACAGCTGTGATATCTCAGGCAGCTAGAATGAGCAGGGTATTCATTATCCTTCAAAAATAGATTTTATGTGTATTAATAAGAAAACATCAACTTTGATTAGTGTAAACTTTTCAGCCAAGGATTAAAACTAAATTCATCTATAATATATAAAAATCAGGCATTAGGTGATACGGAGTTTGTTTTTGTTTTTAATTTCTTCCATGCTGAGACATATAGCTTATATATAAAGAAAGATTCTGGTTTTGTAATACCTCATTTATTAGTAAAGTCTTTTTAGTGGATTTATTTATATTTCCAAGGGTTTCTTATGGAAAGTTTATATTGTTTGACTTGAAGTTGGCAATTTATGTGAGGGAACAATGAAGGATAAGTAATCCTTGTTGCTTGAAATCAAACATGTTTCAGAGTTTTAGAATATTTGCTCAGAATATTCCTAATTTGAAAAATCACAGTATGCAAAAAAAATTAGTATTTGAGGTAGGCATGCTTGCTCAACTAGTAATTGTATATAACAACAAAACTTAGTCCTGTGTACATTCAGCCTTGGGTAGGAGGTCGTACTTTGATAGAATATTTTTAAAATAAAATCCTCTGGTTTATCACTAATAGGAACTGTACATGCTTTCTATCCAAACGTCATCAAGGATTCACATTAGAATCCCACTTTGGAGGACCTGTCTTAAATGTCACATAGATTCACTGCTGAAGACTGAGGACTTGTCACTGTTTTATGTGCCGTTAATATACTGGTATCACCTACAGTTGAGAGAAATTTGTGATTAAAGGAAAGTTAAAGAAAATTCATTCTTCAAGGTCACTACCTAAGGCCCCAAATGAGCTTATTTGTAGAGTTAGATAGTGGCTATATTTTCATTCACACAAATACAGGATTGATAATTGGTCTTTTAGGGGAGAAAGCACCTTTAGAAATTATGCAGTATTACTTTTATGTTAATTATCTAAGGGCCTTCATTTAACCTTTTAGGCTCATGCTGAAGATTCAGTTATGGACCATCATTTCCGGAAGCCAGCAAATGATATAACGTCTCAACTGGAGATCAATTTCGGAGACTTAGGCCGCCCAGGACGTGGTGGCCGGGGAGGACGTGGTGGCCGTGGCCGTGGTGCTCGTTCAAACCGTGGCAGCAGGACTGATAAGGTGATTTGAAGATGCCTTCTCTGCTTTAAGCAATTTAGGACTTGTACGTGATTACTGGCTGGATTGTGGAGGATGGGGATAAACAGTGAAAGAAGCTATTGTCAAGAAACAGTATTTAGGACAGGATTTCACTATGCAGCTTTAGCTGTCCTGGAACTCACTATGGAGACCTGGTTGTCTTTGAACTCAGAACTACCTGCCTCAGAGTATGGAGTGTTGGGATTAAATGCATGTGCTAGCATACCTAGTCTTGGTTCTTTTTTTTTTTTCTTTAAGTACCTTGATAATTAGAGTAATACTGCCAGTGAGGAGAATTAACCATACTGCTGAGCCAGGGACCCGTATTTACACTTGGCGTGCTGGTATAATATATATTTTTAACTTTAGTGTATCCTCACTGCCGAATAAATCTAGGTATAGAACAATCTTAGGATTGCAGAAGTTTCCAAGAAAACACTAGTCAGTGTCATGATTTAAGAGTGGGATTCAAGCTGGGTGGTGGCGCATGCCTTTAATCCTAGGACTAGGGAGGCAGAGGCAGGCAGATTTTGAGAGCAAACCCGTTCAGCAAAGTTCCAGAACAACAAGGGCTACACAGAGAAACCAGACAGGGTTGTCTGGAAAAATAACAACAAAAGGTGTAACTCCGTGCTGCATGCCCACTCTAAAGCAGTTTTTAATGGATTTTTAATGCCCAAGGAGTTGATTTTGAATTCACAATTGCCTGTTGACAAAGTATGAAGGATACTTTTAATGTTCAGTTTGAAATAAACAGTGAATTCCCACTGTTTGACTTTTTGTGATTGGGTTTCTTGTTGTTTGGTTTCTTTCTTGATTGATTTTTGATTTGTTTGTGTTTTGAATCTGTCCTGGAACTCTGCACTATAGACCAGATTGGCCTCAGCCCTCTAAGTGTTGGGATTAAAAAGACCTGAAGCACCACACCTAAACATTGATTGTGCTAATAAAATGATTACATACTGATTTCTAAACTTGCTTTTTTTACATTGATAACACTCTTAATGTTGCAAAGTGAAAAGTATAAAATTAGTAACAAAGGAACCCACATGTTGCATGTGAATATGAAATCATAAGTAAACCTGGTGTGGTGTAAGATATACCCATAATCCCAGCAGTTGGAAGATGGGGCAGATTATGAATTTGAGGGTGACCTAGCACATACAAGTCCTGCATATAATTCCTAATAGTTTTATTCTGATTTATACTTGTGTTTTAAAGTAAAAGCAGCAGTCTTTTATGTAGTGTTTTAGCACAAGGTTTATTTTTGTTTGTTTGTTTTTTAGATTTCAGTGTCTAAATATAGACTATTTTGAGAACTGTGGTTAATTTTTTTTTTTTTCTTCCCCAGTCAAGTGCTTCTGCTCCTGATGTAGATGACCCAGAGGCATTCCCAGCTCTGGCCTAACTGGATGCCATAATACAACACTGGTTCCTTTGTGGACCCTCCTGTTCAAAGCTTTTGCATGCTTAAGGATCCCAAACAACTAAGAATTAAAAAAAAAAAAAAAAGACTGTCATTCATACCATTCACACCTAAAGACTGAATTTTATCTGTTTTGAAAACGAACTTCTCTAGCTACACAGAAGTAACAAATGTTAGTCAGTTTTGTATTTAGAAATGTATTGGTAGCAGGGATGTTTTCATAATTTTCAGAGATTATGCATTCTTCATGAATACTTTTGTATTGCTGCTTGCAAATATGCATTTCCAAACTTGAAATATAGGTGTGAACAGTGTGTACCAGTTTAAAGCTCTCACTTCATTTGTGTTTTTAATTAAGGATTTAATGTTCCTTTATTACAAGCTGGTTTTAAATATTGGACATAATACTGGTTTTAATACCTGCTTTGCATTTTCACACATGGTCAGCTGGGACATGTAAATTTCTGATTTACCAGATTTTATGCTGCGTGGAATACTAACCACTGTATTTTAACTATATTTTCGTTTTGGAGTTGAAAGTTTCTTTTCACATCTTATGATAGCTGATATATACTAAATCTTTATACGGAGATGTCAGTACTTGAACAAATTCAGAACACATTGGTTTATTAACTTTTGGCTTATGCATGGTTTATTAGGTTCAAATTATACCTGATTCATCTATATTTTCTTTTAAAATGTGTGGTTTCCCCATTTTAAAAGTAAAACTAAACACTGCGTTTGGAATTTCTAAGCTACTAATTGTTGATAGATACAGCCTGTGTCCAGTAAAATAGTTTTATGGGTGTGGGTTCTATCTTCCCTTGAAAAAGGGGGAGGTGGAAGTTAGTTTGGTTAGTGCCTAATAGTTAAACTTATATGAAAAAGCATTTGGTATCTGTATGAAAGGGCCCTAAATCAAAATGGTTATCCATAATCAGCAATCTTTATTCTTGTGTTATAAAAACCAAAGGGCACTCATTGCTTAGTGTGCTGAGATAGAAAAATGTCTGAACTTTTAATATATCAAAGCCAGCTTTACTTTTAATTTGGAACAGCAACACTATCCATAAAATACAAAGCAAGTATCTTGTTTATGAATTTCCTATATGTTATGATTTGGTCATGAGTTGACAGATAAATATTGCACAGAAAGTATTAAGTATCAGTTTCCATTTCCTCCATTAGAAAATTAGGTAATTGGTGGGTTTTTTAAATAGAAACATCATTGCTTATTTAAAAGTACGTACATAGAAGGTTTAAAAAAAAACAAGGTTTTTCTAGGATGTTTTTATTCACATCTATTGAACAGGGAAGGAGTTTAATTCAAAGTTTTAAGACTTGTCAGTGTTTTAAAAAACTTATGTTGTGATTATAAAAATACTTGGAGATCTTAAGTCTTATTTGCTAGTTAGATGGTTGGTTTTTATGTACACATCTAAAAGATGTTACATAGTACATTTAGTCATCTAATAACATTAATCTGGTTGCCAGAGAGTCAGAAGGTTTTGGGTTTTTTTTAATAGACTTGTGCTGGCAACTTAGAATGCACATGACTGTACTAGTGCTGATGTCTGACGTTTCACATGCTCAGTTACCTGCTTTTCAGAGGCAAGGGTCAGTCCCTGTAGACTTGTAGCATATGCGCCCTTAAGTCAGTATCTTTCAAGTCTCTTAATTCATTTTTAATAGTAACATCTTTATAAGTACAGATTTCCAGCTACATGTAGAAAATACCTGCTCTTAGAAATACAAGTTTTACTCACTGATAAGCTGTTACAAGAAAACAACATAGCAACATTTGTTATCAAAGTAACATTTGTTACTTTCAAAGTAGGCTGAATTTGAAAGTTGTTTTTTAGTTCTGTATGATACCTGTGAATTTCCTTTCAGGGTCACTTTATGTCAGGAGCTAATGGTAAATTCTCTGTTGAAAAATAACAATTTATTTCATGCTCATTTCCTCAAAGATGAAAGCAAATGGGAGCCCTTTATATGCTTCTTGGTTTCCACTTTTCTGATGTCTGTGCACTCCCAAGATAATGCTACTTGTAAGATTTTTGAATGTTTAGATATCATGTGAGGTTTTTACTATATTAACTTGCTGAATCCTGTATTTTAGGAATACCTATCTAAAATGACAAGGTTGGGGAAGTTAGTACAATAATTTCAAGAGCAGACATAACTGCTTGAATGCTTTTAAATATAAACAGTATCAGTTGAAAACTTGGGGACATTTCCAGCTTGGGGTGAAGGGAGGGTATAGTCCCATTTGGGCTTGTTCAGAGATCTTAAATGTACCAGCAGGTACTACAGTTCATTTTATTCAGTTCAAGACACATAATTTTCAGTTTTGTGAATGTATTTGGTTTATTTTTTGGTATGGGTTTGCAGAGAGACTATTGCGTATTCCTTCTGATTGTTATTTTTATAATTACTAGAGAAAAATGTTATGCTGAGTTTGCAAGTGAAGTGTAAGTATTTTGTGTTGAATTTTTTAAAATGTCTTTAGAGCAGGTGGAAGAAACCAGGTATTAAAATTTTTAAATGTGAAGCTGCAAGAATCTTGTTGATGTTGACTTTAAAGGTAAGATAATGTAGAGCTATCTGGACAGGCTACCAGGCCTTTTGAGTTAACTGGTGTAGGATGTGATGCTTGCAGTTTTCCTCCCCCATCCTCAGCCACCGTGGTGCCTGGTATCCATCCAGGTCCTTGCTCATGCTGGGCAAGTTGCTGAGCTATAACCATAGTAAAGGAAAAGTTTAGAGAATGTATTCTTCCCCAAGCTTTTGTAACTGTTGTGAAATTAATATGTAAGTGTTAAAGGAATCTGAATGTCATATCCCCACATAAACTAAAAGCCAGAAACCAGACTGCTAGTATGCCTTGAATATGTCTACTAACAAGACAGTAAAGTATTACCTTACGCCTTAGTATCTGCATTAGCAAAATAAGTGGTCAGATGTTTCTGTTTTGTTTTTTTTTAATTATTGAAGTGCTAGGGATTTGTGTGTCATGTACACACATTCTGTCACCAAGCATTTTTTCAACATAAATTGTCAGGTTTTGTTGATAAATAAGTGGCTGCATTCCTAAGTGGGAGTAGGTTTTGCTAGCTGTGCCTGATTGTCTTTGCTGTTCCCTGATCTAGGGTATCATCCCAGGCCCGAATGTAAGAGCTACTTTAAAATAAAAATTTATTTGCCTCTGTGCATTAAGTATGCTACTCTTAAAATAATCCCTGTCACTTTAATCCAAAGTGGGTTAAGGTGTCTAGCTGGTAGCCACTTGCCCATAATAAACTGTAGAGGCAGTTTCTAGTACTTGCTTTTTAAAAAGATAGTGTGTGTGTTTTTGAACCTGTGAATGCAGATTCCCACTTAGTTCAGAAGAGGATATTAGATCCCTTAGAGCTTGAATTACAATTCCAGCCCCTGATTTTGTTATTTTTTAAACAAGATAATGTTGGTTTGAATTAGTTTTCACTATCACTTGTATTTGCAGTTGTCATTTCTAAAATTTAATGCTAATATCTACTTGGAAATTTATTTTCATGCACACACAAAAAAATAAAAGTGGTCCAGTCCAGGTTAATTTATTTGGCTAGAGGTTTGCCAGGGACGGACTAAAGATGTCTTGAGTTTTCTCCCATTGCATACATGATTATGCTTTTGAAATTAAACGTATCTTTAAAGATAGGCAATTGGTGGGAAAAGTGCTTTGCTTAATATCACAAGCTGTCCTGAACTGGAGGTCTACATCTTGAATTTTCTGAAAGAGTTATAGATGTTTACTACTGTGTATTGCAACTCTTTCGCATATTTTCCTGAATTCCAGAATTTCTAGTATCTTCAACTTGATTTTTATCTACCTTTAGCCTTATATATTCATAAAAGGTTTACTTAAGTGCTGATATCTAACCTAAAGTTAGACAACTTTGCTGTGTGAGAAACCTGCACAATTCATTGTTTCTTAGCATGGTGGTGGAATGGTGAATGCATATTATTAGTATTTATTAGTATGTGCATCTGTTTCTAAAAAGTAAGAGATAGAGGAAATTGCTAGTAAACTTGACGGAGTGCACAGATGCTTTCTATTTCCTGCTAAACACTTCTCTGAGAAGGCAGACGAGATAAAACAGTAATTTTCTGTTTGCAGGAATTGAAAAGAATCCAATCAAATTGAGTTCTACAAGGGGAGGGAAACCAGTGTTTATTACTACAGTTTTAGGGGAAAAAATGGTCGTCTTTCTTGTGATGTTGTAAAAGTTATAACTTCTATTTTTAAATGAAATTGTGGCAAGTTCCACATTTCAGTGAAAGGGATGGTTAAATCCAAAAATTAGCAGGTGAATGAGTGTCCTTTTTTTCATACTTATATTTAGTTTTGCAGATATGTTTTACAGTTTTAAAAAATAGAGTTGCAGTATATGTTCCTACTGGCTGGGAACTTGCTTTGTAAACCAAGACCAGACTGGCCACAGCTTCTTGAGTGCTGGGATTAAAAATTTTCTATAGCATTTTACAATTAGTTTAAATATTCTTAATGTTCAGGGTTTTGAACAGTTAATGAGAATCATTCTTAATAGTGTTCCTTAGTTGCCCATTTTCTGAAAAAATAACCACCAAGTATAGCAATCACGATAGAGTGAAGAAAGACAGTTTACTGACAACTTACGGCACAATATTAAGTCATCTTTTTTTAATAATTTGTTTTATTTTATGTGCAGTGGTGTGAGGGTGTCAAATCACCTTGAACTGGAGCTACAGAGGGGGTGGGAGCGGCCATGTGGGTTGCTGTGATTTGAACCTGGGTCCTTTGGAAGAACAAAGAGTGCTCTTGACCACAGAGCCACTTCTGCAGCCCCAAGGCACCTCTTTTTGACTTAAATAATTTAATGTGAGTTGGGTAGAATTATGAAGTGAAAGTTTATTCTCCGTGTTTAAAGACCAAGTGCTGGGCTTCATGGTACTGAATTTGAGGTTACAAGCTGAAGGCTGGTCTTGTTCCATAACAAGGCCTTGCCTTAAAACCAGCTCTCCACACCTGGGGGGAGGGTTAGTAATGGTTTATTTTGTGTATCATTGTAATGGTTAGGTTTTTGTTATGTCAGCTTGACACACGTGGAGTTGTCTGGGAAGAGGGACCTTTAATTAAGGAATTGCTTATATTAAATTTGGCCTGTAGTCAAGTCTGGCATGTTTTTGGTTAATGATTAATGTGGGAAGGCTCCACTTAAAGGGGGAGGTGCTGCCTTCCCTCCCCCATCTTTTTTTTTTTTTTTTAAGCTGAGCAAACTGGTCAACAGCCTCTTGCTTCAGTTATTGCCTCTAAGTTCCTTTTCTGGCTTCCCTCGATGGATGGACAGTAATCAGAATGAATAAACCAAATAAACACTTTATTCTCAAGTAAATGTAGATTTGGTAAGGACTTTATCACAGCAGAAGACACGCATTGGTCCTACCGGAAAACAAATACTGCCGTGATAGAGCTCGCCTTGGGGGAAGATGGTGCAAGTGCTCAAAGCTTAATGGGCTGTTCCTGTGGGGGCTTGGAAGGTGAGAGCGGAGAGCGAGCCAGTGAGCGGTGTCTCTCCACGGTCTCCAGCTCCCGACCTGCTTTCCCACGGCGGCTGTGGTTAGGACAAGTAAACCAAAGAAACCCTTTTTGCCCTTCATTGCTTTGGGTCATATTTTATACCAATTAAGTGCAACATACAGTAGTATCAGGAGTAGTAACTTACACAGACATTCCCAAGTGTTCGCTTGAGTATAGAAGGCAGAAGCCACCCCAAGGGCAGATTTAACAGGAATTATAAGACTTTGTTTTCATTTCGTGTGTATAGGTGTTTCGGGATGTAAGTATGTGTACCGTGCTTGCTGTGACCATGGAGGCCAGAAGAGGGTATCCGGTCTGGAGCTGGAGTTGATCGACAAATAACATGTTGGTGTTAGGAGTGCAACCTGTGTGCTTTGCAAGAGCAAATGGCTCTAAATCTCTGAACTATACATAGTATGCTTTTTTGTTAGTCAGTTTTATGCCCTATCTTAAGTATATTAAAATGTGAAGGGCTAAGTAGCATTAACATGCGCATGGGTTTTATTCTTACCATCATTAAAAAAGAAATGTCACAGAAACCTGTGGCACAGTACAAGTTAATTAGGTTTTTGTTTTAGAAGTAATAATAGCAGAGTTAGATTGCATTATTAATTGGCAGTATTTTTATTGTACAGATAGTCAACTAGTCTTCAGAGGACCACTATTTTAATGGTCTCGTGTTCTTAGTACATTAAGTTGCTCTTAGCAACTTGGTAGAATTTTACTGAAAATTGTCCAGCTGCCCTTTAGAATGGGTCCACTAATACCAGTTTCTTTGATTAATACTGGCTAACTTGTTCTGTAATCTGCTGTCATGTGAAAATATTTAGATAGTACTTTTGCAGTTTTTTAATTACACATGACCACAATGAGTGTTAAATACATTGTGTTATTGATGTACAGGCATAGTTATTGTTATGAAATGCCCAATTAAGGAGCCCATTTTCTATTTGTGTTTTATAGTTAGAATTTTATTTTGGTGTAAGCTGTAAATTTGAGCTGATTGTTCCTATCACTGACTGGAAACATAACCTTAACCCCTTCTGGGGAATCCAACCTAAGTTCTTGTATGTGGTAGGCTAGTACTTTATCACTGAGCTATCCTAGTCTGAATTGCTTTTCTATTTTAGAAAAGGAAGGCCTTTTCTAAACTTTTAAATGAAGGTGTTTTGCTCTAGATCTTCTACCTTCTCAAGTAAAGCTTTTCATAAAGAAGCTTAAAGTGAACATGAGAAGGAAAATAAACCTTGGAAGGGCTCAATCTGATATCTGAACAGTAGACAACTTTCAGGTGACTCAAGAACAGACTATAGTGAGAAAACGGAGTAGCTATTGGCATTTCTTCTTGGTCTAGGACATGGGTTAGCTAAGGTAGCTATTAGTGGGAGCTAAAAAGTGATGGTTAAGACTAGGGAGAGAAGGGGTGAGATACTAAGTTTGACGCTATACTAGCTTGCTAGGAGAAAATCTGCCTTTTGGGAAATGGATACTTGGGCTGGGACAGAGTGGAAATCCCTACCTGAACTAAGATTTGAACGTGGCTCAGTGGAGTTTGTCCAACAGACAACACGATTCTACCCCAATAGCTGCAAACAAAATGAAAGGCCAAGGAGGTTGCCATAAATTTTTTTCGGTGGTGTACACTATGGTATTTAGATTCCAGGGAATTGTTGAATTTTATTAATTAAAAGGTCGATTTAAGTTGATGGAATGTATTTTAGAATTGAAAATACTGTGAATGAAAGACTTTATTTGGAGTTTTATCTAGAGGTCAAGAGGAAGAAAGAAATTTTGCAAGAAACTGCAAATTTTACTCGAGTGGGAAAAGGTTACCTGTTCCTCTGGCAGTCATTGAGAGACCAGGAAAAGTGGGACATGCTTAATGTACCTTAAAAGCATTTTTTAAAAAGTGTTTCAGTAGTTCTTTGGGTGAAGCTTGTGATAGAATAGGGAGTAGGAAGCAAGCCAGCTGAATTGGCTAACTGAAGTGGTGACAGGTGACAATCAGACACTACACTGGAGATCTTGCCAAGTTGGTTGTAGTGACCGCAATCTCAGGGACAGCATGGAAGAGTCGTTCAGCCTCACTGTTTTAAAATTTATGTACATTGGTGTTTTGACTGCATGTGTATATGTAAGGGCATCACATCTTTTGAAAAGGAGTTAACAGTTGTGAGCAGCCATGTGGGTAATGGGAATTGAACCAGGGTCCTGGAAACTGCTGAGCCATCTCTCCAGCCCCCTCTCGTGGATTC
Source organism: Pachyuromys duprasi (assembly GCA_028658305.1). Taxonomy (NCBI): domain Eukaryota; kingdom Metazoa; phylum Chordata; class Mammalia; order Rodentia; family Muridae; genus Pachyuromys; species Pachyuromys duprasi. The sequence continues at coordinate 63,260,496 of CM053763.1, read as the reverse complement.
TTTAGTGAGTTGGGAAACCTTGACAAGAAGACTTCAGTATCACTTAGGGTTTTGAGGGAAGAGGAAAGTGAGCAAGACCAGCACAGCAGCAATTCACTATTGCTAAGTAATAGCTTGGCCTGCTGAGATGGTGGCCTTGTTCTGGCAATCAACTAAGAGCACTTGATGGATGCAGAGGTGCCAAAACTGAGTTAGCCAACAAAGTGTCAAATCTGTGGGACCATGGGATAGTGGTTAGGTAGGGTAAAATAGAAATGGAAAGAGCTTAAAGACTTTTGAAACGGACTCAAGATTAAGTCTGGAATAACAGGAAGCAAGGATATTTATGCAAAACTGACCAAATAGCTTAAACTTCTAAAGCTGCATAAGGATTTTGGCAGAGACTGAGAATAGTTTACAGGACTGGATTATATGGACACATTAATTTGGTAGGTTAGAAAAGGAAGTACAAATTTGCAGTAGATACTTTGACTTAAAGTACCAAACACAGAAGTAGTCAATCAGTGTTACTGGGTGGGGATAGAATCAGGCTTGGCATTTTAAGAAAGAATCTTGGACATTTCATCCTGTCATTTTGGTAAGGGCTGTTAGAGTGGCACTTTAGTTTGCCAATGCTGTAAAGGAGAGGATGCTGTAAAGATCATCTCCCTCATACCAAGAAGCAAAACAGTAAGGTCTGAGTTATTGTAGGTTGAGGTTTTAGAGCCAGAGACAGCTGGTGTTGAAGACAGCAAATACTGTAACAAGAGGGAACAAGGAGTAAGGGCACAGAGGCAATTTCTCAAGTTGATACTGATTTGCAGAAGTTAAAGGTGAAACACCCTGGGGAAATTGTGTGTATTTCACAAGTAAGTGTGACTATGTTGGCAGCCCTTCTGTATTTTATGTATGTCTATGTCCCTACGGTGAAGGTAACTTAATCTAGAGACAGGCTTGTCTGCACTGTCTGCACAGGCCTGGTACTGCCAACAGTGGAGACCACTGAATAGGGACTTGGCAAATAGATGTATTGTGCTGACCTTGTAATTCTACAAGGTGGTGGTGTACAGACATTCTAGGTGTCAAGCTTCATCATTTGTCTTGGGGGAGTCATACCCCATCTTTAACCTATCTAGAGTCAGCTTCTCACCAGAGAAGGTGAGTGGGCGAAGAGTGCTTGATGCAAAAATGGAAAGAGGAATGTGTTGATGCTCCAGGTCTAAAGAATCAGTTGGAGGAGCCTCTTTGGGAGAGAGGTCTTCTATGTTGGAGGGTAAATAGCCTTCCTGACTGGGAAGGTAGTCCACTGGGGTGACGGTCAAGGGGCTGGCCAGTTTTGAGTGAGGGTCCCTGCATCCCAGCACCTTGTATAGATTCACTATTTGTCTTGTCTCAGCCTTGAGAGTTCCTGTAGGTTGTGGACTGGAGGCAATGTATACTGTGTCTTCCTTGGAGGCAGAGTAACGTTGGAACCCTTGTCTTTTTTTGGAGCAATGGGGTTTTCTGATGGCTGGAATCATTTGATAAAGGACCTCATTGATGATCAGGGGCTCAGGCTCTTCAGGAGTAGGCCAGGTCATCAGGAGACTGTCCACAGGTAACTGGGTCTTTTCCTGGGAGAAGGAAGAATGGATACACAGGTCACTTTGACAACCTGTTTCTCCAGGTTTCCAAAATCTCACACCCTGCCCTGCCTCAGGTGAGAAACTGTGGGTGAGCCTTTACATTTTGGAAAGGCCAGAGCCAGATCCACCTCCACCCCAATCACTGCCATTCTCCAAAGGACAGATTTACTTAGTGCTCAGCATAACCTTCAGTCAGTTCCTTCAGTCAAGCCGTACCATTTGCTTTTTTTTTTTTTTTTTGGTGGCAAGAGCATGGAGGTAGAAAGAAAAGGCTAGAGCAGAGTCTAGAGAGGGACAGAATGTTTTCCAGGTTGCAGGTGCTAGAGGGAAATTGGTGTATTCTTAAGCTTTTTGCTTTGTTGCCCTCTACCCTTCATTGCTGAGAATCAAACTTGGACTTGTGTATGCTAAGGCAAGTGCTTTACCATTGAATCGCATCCCCAACCTGTTAATACTAGGAAATGAAAACAACACAGAATTTAGAAATAAGAGACTACTCCTGAAGGGCTTTTCTTAAAGACAATGCTATGTTGCCCTGCCTATCTTAAATCTCTGTCTCCTGAGTGCTGGGATTAAAGATGTGATGAAAGGCATTATTCCATGAAGGCCCTTTGGAGGCATGCTTTGATGGAGTTAAATGGTTTCAGGTAAGATAATGTCCTTGTCAGGTGGGAATTTTTTAAAAGATTTTTTGAATAGCTTTTCTGTAAGAGATTTTCATCTTTTTTTGAGATTTTCATCTTTTCTCTGGCTAGTTTTGATTATTTATTACTTAATTTTTCTGTCTCAGCATCCCTTAGCTCTATCATGTCTTAAGTTTACTGCTGGTTCCCATGTCCAAGTCCTTGGTACTTGAACATTTCTCCCACTCTTTAGTTGGGTTCTTAAATCCTAACACTGTCTGTGCCTGGGCTTCCTAAGGTAGAGCTCCATGCCGTTAACACTTACCCTTATTAAATTATTTCAGCTCCTAGTCTACCCCTTTCTGCATCTATCTCCTGGTTTACTTCAACATAATTTGTTAGTGTTACCAACACATTATCCTGCTTGGCTCTTGATGTTTCTGTTAGTTCTCCATTCTTTGCATTCCACTCAGCAGTGTGGGTAGAGCACCCATGAGGAGCTGAAGACATAACTGAGTCTGGGAAAATTCTGGAGATGAGCCCCAACTTTGATACTCACTTTTCTGCTTTGTTTTTCTCATTTATTAAATGACAAGTTGCACAAGAGGGTCTTGGTGTAATTAGCCACCTTTGCTGATGGCACTGTCAACAGAGTTCCACAAAGGGTTTCCATCATTCTTTTTAAAAGTCAGCTTCAAGCTGGCCCTGGCATGTAGGTCTGTTTTGGAACATGCATATTTGGCAGCTATGCCAAAGCAAGACTACCACACACGGGAAAGATTAACAGGATGGGAAAAGCTGTTTCACTAGGTGAGCTGTTCTGCCTTTGTGGGGCAGTACTGACTACTGTCCAGCACAGTCTACCTTTGTACTTCAGAGGTCAAACTATCTGGCTGTAGGGCTGCCTCAAAACCTGCATCAACTAAGTTGTTAAATTTTATTTTGAGCTAGGTTGTGGTGCATGCCTTTACTCCCAGTACTTGGGAGGCAGAGGCAGGCTGATTTCTGAGTTTGAGGCCAGCCTGGTCTATAGAGCAAGTTCCAGGACAGCCAGAGCTACACAGATAAACCATATGTGTATGAGTGTTTTGCCTGCATGTATGTCTGAACCACGTGTATGAAGTACCTACAGATGGCAGAATTGGTCATTGGATCCTAGAGGTGGTCATGAGCCAGCTGGTAACAGCCCAACAAACAGTCCTCAGCAAGAGCTCCTGTTCTTAAACATTGAGGCATCTAGCCCATGAAAGCTACCTAATTATTATTTTTTTAACTCACTGATAGTTTTACAAACTAGCAAGAGTATGTAGCTCAGATTCTCAATTTCTCCAGAGGCAGCCACCATAATGGGCTTCTGTATTTGCCCAGCTTCTGTAAAGATCATCTTCCCTCATACCCATGAACACTACATTAAGCAATTGTTAGAAACTTTTGATTGGTTTCTGTGAGATAGGTCTCATGATAGCCCGCACTGGTCCTGCTTTTGCCTTCCCAGTACAGAGATTATACACATGCACCCACACATACCCTTGAGTGGGTTAAAAACTTTCCAGCATGTATAGGTCTGTATCTTGATGCATGTTGTTTTACTTGTACTTATGTTGTGATGAATGTGCTTCTGCAGTATAGCTTTGAGCATGTGTTTACATGCCAGTTGCTGCTGTTTTTACTGTCTCTAACCTTTGGGCATGTTGGCATTTCGTCCAGGCATGGCATCTCTCTCTCTGCCTCTATTTCCTGGTCAGAGTTAATGGTTACAGCACAAAGACTAGTGTTTTCACCTAGCACAAAGCTGTTTCCCACTGTATTTTAGGCTTAGCCTGTCAAGCTCAGTTAGTTCAAATCCTGACACTTGAGTCCTCTCTAAGACACTTGAGTCCTCTCTAACACCAGTAAGGCATCTTCTAAGGCTTTGTGCCTCCTATACTTTCATAGATCATTGTGTCATCTAGTGAGGGCTAGTGCGTGGACCCCTCCCTAATGAGTCTGTTTGGCTCAGAGGTATGGGCCACTAGAAACACGCCCTGTGCTTAAAGGTCTATTGTGAGATGTAATGTCTTCATATCCTGCTTGGAAATTAAGATCCATCATTTATCACTGACTGGTATTGGGCAAGTTATTTGGGCCTTTCTTCATCTGAAAAATGAGGGTAATAGTATACTTACAGCTGTCAATAAACTGTCAATGCATGAGATTAAAAATGTTTGTGACATAAGTAATATGTAGGCTATATGTAAATATAATATGATAATGCACTATATAATTATGCACTTTACAAGTACATAATATGTAGTGCATTGTGAATATACATCTATCATTGTCACTATTCTTGTTGTTGTAACTTAACGGAAACACAAATCCATCAATAGAAGTCTTCAAGTATAGTTGTTCTTAGGAAGAAAATGAAAACTGAAAAGGAGGGGACGTGGTGGATGGCAGCCAAACACTTAGGAGTTTGAGGCCAACCTGAGCTACAGAGTGAAATCCTATCTCAAAACCAAAAACTGCAACAAAAAAGTGAGAAGCATTTGCTTCACATAGTATTATCTTATTTATTTTTCACTGTAGAATACCGTCTTATGGCACTTGGTGCTCAGATAATTGACCAGTTACCCAGAACACACACTGGTAAGCAGCAGAGGCGGGATTCCCTAGACCCAATTCCAAAGACACTGAACTGTAGTGACTTAATTTCCTAAAGCAGAGATGACTAGGATGTGTTCCTCTAAACAGAAGCTGGCTTAAGGAAGTAATTGAAGAGAAGAATCTTGGCGCGCTCAGACTACAGCAGCAGGAAAAGCTGGTGTGTAGCTTTTTCCCAGGCCTGCTCTTCAGACAGCACAGCTTTCAGCCCTCTTGCAGAGGTGCCCTGCCCTGCTCTCTCCCGTGAGCAGTGGTGAATTCCCTTCGCTTTTCACCCTCAGTGGTCTCTCACTTGTCTGCTGGTCCATCTCTTCCAAAACCCAAAACAACGGTTGTTTTTACTTCTTTCTTCTGTGCTCCAGCGGGATTGGGAAAGTTACCTTTAATTATGCTGAATTTTGATCAGTCAGTAAAAACACTTACTTGTTTTTAGAATAAGTCGAAGTGAGGGTGCACATGAAGGCCCATGGAAAAGTAAAGCCTAGTGGGCTTTATGCTCATGGGCTTCAGGAGTTACCATGAGTGGTTGCTCTTGAGTTCAGAAGAAAACTAGGACTCCTTACCAGCTCTCTCTCACCCACAGAATCTCATTCCTAGGGCTAGTTCCTTAGATGTGGACATCACAAGCACTGTGCTGGCTGCCAATGTGATTTTGCACCTTACCTCCACAATGGGATACTTCTTTACCCAAGTGCTATTTGCTGGATCTGGTATGGTTCTGCTATACCATTCAGGTCTGAGAGCAGAAAGGAAAGCAAATGTCCTATAAAGGAAACAGTGACATTTGGTTAAATATGTGTACAAAGGCGCAGGCATACATACAGGCTCTCAGTAAAGTTATTTCAGGGGAGAAGATTCTTTTGTATAGAAAGAGTAAAATTCAAACCCTCAAAGAAGCATTATCCAAGGCTGTAATTCTATGGGTTAGTGACAATAAGTCGGGATGCAGCTAAATTTAAGAATTTTTACTTCACTTAATTTCAACAATCTAGTCATGCATTAATTCAGCAAGTAGCATTAAACTAAATATGTGACCAGTAGAGTGGCATATGCTGGGAATAGAGGAGTAAAGCAGAAGACATTGATAATATGCCCGAGGATCTTACTAATGAGCTAGTTAAAATATTACAGAATTTGTAATACATTGTTATAATGAAGGTTCAAAGTAGGATACCTAATAGTGTAATAACTTGAATACAATGTTTAAAATACCAAGAAAAGGGTATGGAGGAGTATCTCAGTTGTTAAGGGTGGTTATATTTGGTGTGTGCCTTTGATAGGGACTGCAGAGAGCCATGAGGAAAGAAGGGGACCTCTTCATAGTTGGCCTGATGTGCTGAGTCACCACGGTGATTATTGGGTGTCAGGTGTTGCAGCCAGATTGCCTGTTCCTCACTGTGTATGTGACGTGTTTCTATGTATGTGCTATTTCAAAATGTAACTCTTGCAAAATTTAAAAACCAATATAGTGTACTCATTATATTAACTTCAACATTATTTTTAATGGATAAATGTTATTTTCATATGGTGTTTTGGTGAACCAATCCAATCTCACTGAGTATAGCATTTAGATTGTTTGAAATTTTTTTCCTTATGAACAGTATTTCAGTAAGCAAATTTTCCTTAAACTATACATACACATCTATAATATATTTTTTTGGATATATTTATTTGGATTTTAAGGTTAAAGGTAAATGTTAAAATATTTTTTTTTCACTTTACATCCTTGTTGTAGCCTCATGCCTCCGCTCCTCTAAAGGTAAACTTTTAAAAATTTGACACACATTCAGGCAAAAGGGTTGAATAAATGTATTCTACCAGTGATGTATCCACCTGACCCACAGCAGTGATGGGGAGATAGCTCAGTGGGTATTAGTATTTGTTGTGCAAGCATGAAGATCTGGTTCACTTCTTTAGAACCCACATAAAAGCCAGATATAGCCAGCCATGTGTGCCTGTAAAGCCAGTGTTGCCAGGAGGAGACAGGAGAATCCTGGGAACTGGCTGGCCCACCAGCCTAGCTAAAATGTCTCCTTAGAATCAATGAGGGACACTGAAAGGGCATAAGGCTGAGAGCATAGACATCTTCCCCTGCTCTCTACATACCTGTGCATGCATGCCTCTGGTGTGTTCATACACACGCATATAACACACACACACACACACACACACACGTATTAAATTGGGAGGTATAACAAACTCACTTTTGCCGGAAGTAACGAATTGAGAAAATGCCCACTATGACGACAGCGATGAAAATGCTTGTTACCACGAATGCTTTCCAGTTGGCTTTGCCTGGAAAGTTAGCAAATCTTGTTACTGAGTTATCTTCAGTCAATACTTCAAAAGTCTGGTTTTGGTGAATTGCCTGGACCTTAGCCCACAGTGCCTTGGTAGTTGGGTTTAGGAGCAAAGCCAAGTACTTTATGACTCAGTTAGAGAAAAGGACCCTACAGGGCCCAATTGTACATTCTAAGAGGCACTTCAGCCCTACAAGGGCTCCTTCAGCCCACAGGTGTGGAAGGAGTATATATATGGTAGTGGATATAAGCCTTACAGGACTTCCTGGACGAGAGAAAGTATTTCTGTTGCATTTTGACCCTGTCTTCAGGCAGGCAGTGGGGTGAGAGTACTCAAGGTAGCGGCAAGTGGAAAGTGCCGTGGGGAAGTCCCGTGGGAATGTGTATGTCAGAGCCACAGCTGGACAGCTGTCTTTAGTTTCTTACCCTGTGGACAAAATTCCCTTTCATTTCCTTGGGGACTTTCCCCGGCAGCTGTCAGAGCTGTCATCCATAGGACATATGTCACTCCAGGCTGCAGGCTCCTTATTGGGTATGAGTTCTGGAGGTGTCTGTACGGAATTTCTGAAAGGAAGATAAAGGAAAACATGGTGGTGGAAAGAAAAAGAATTGAATATGGGTACTTACTTATTTTTATTTTCAATGCATTATTTAATTTGAGAGAGAAGCATATTGCTTCTTTTTTTTTTTCTGTCTTAAAAGCATCGAAATCACGTAGCACGTCAACAGGCGTGGTCATGTGTGAGTTCCCGCCAGTGCAGCAAACAGTTTTTCCTGTGATAAAGATGTTCTGGGAGAATAGTTATTTTTGCCTTTGAAACTATTTAGCTGAAGTAATTCTTTTGTCTTCTATGACTGGATTTCTCATATTTATCAAGTTATCGAGGAGATTGGTATAAAATTATTTTTAAAATAACAACTTTTTAAAAATCTAAGTTCAGCAATTAATGAAACATTTACTTGAAGTTTTTTTATATTTTTATTTTAAAATTTATTTAACTTTATGTGTATGGGTGTTTTGCTTTCATGTATGTCTGTGTACCAAGTGTGTGCCTGGTGCCCTTAGAGGACAGAAGAGGGCACCAGATCCCCTGAAATTTGAGGCACACACAGTCGTGAGCTGCCATGTGGATGCTGGGAATTGAACCTGCATCTCCTGAAAGAGCAGCCCATGCTTTTAACTGCTATACATTCTCTCCAGCCCCTACGTGATGTTTTTAGATCGTACTTTTGCTGTTTTCTTTTTGTTAGGTTCTGCTCTTGAACTTACACTGCCCAGCTTCAGTTTGGCATAAAAGCATGAAAAACTAGAGCAGTGGTAGAGATGAAACTTCTTGGCTCCCAGATTTCAGTTAGAGTTTAGGGAGCCATATACTGATGTCTTCTCATCTAGGAAATACAAGTGAATATTGGTAGCCTTTAGGAAGCAGGCAGTCTTCTCCGGGAGTGTTCGGTGGTTGGTTCAGAGTGACCCTTCAGGGCTGGGGAGGAATGCTGAGTATGGTGGTACGGGGCTGTAATCTCAGCATGTTGGGGGCAAAGGAGAGAGTGCTGTAAAATCAAAGCAGAGGGGGTATAGTCTACCATGTTTAAAGCACCTGCCTACACTGCATCATCTCCTGGGTTTCATACTTAGTATCTCCAAGCTGCTGACTCATTCAGACAGCCTGTGCCTATGCTGAGGACAATGGTGGAAACTGGAACTTAGCACTGTGTCTAACATCATAGATGGACCATGAATAGTCACAGACACTTGCTGGCTGCTCTGAACACACAGCATCACCTTAGATAATTCAGCATGTAACAGGAAGAACAGACTTTATCCACACTGCTGATCCTATTATGGGTGGGTAGTAAGGAGCCCAGGATAACCCCTGTACCCCACTGAAAAGAGATGAAGCCTGAGCAGATCATTGCATAGGGAAAGTCAGAACAACCCTTGTATTTTACAATCTGTTGAGAAAAAATACCTTGTGAAAAATCCCAAGGTGTGCTATAGCCTGGTGAAGTTGCTTATACAGACTTAAGTAATATGATTAGTGTGTTATTTGTACGATACCTATTCCTAAAGCAGGGGTTAAAAAATGAATTTTAGGAAGAGCTTCTGTTCATCTTGGAAGCAGTGTGTCTAACTGTCCAATTATGTGAGGTGTCCTGAGCTGGGGGAGCAAGATGAGACACTGGAATAGAAAGGAAGGAATTTGTATGGTTTGCTGAGCTGGCAACGTTCATTTGTACATGCATGTTTGAAGAACAAAAATAGCAGCTGATGTGGGGGGTGAGAGTGGTGGAGTCAGCAGTTTTGTTGGCAAAATCGGCTGAGTTGTGTAATGAGAGAGGTCTAGCAGGAAAGACCAGTCCTGCAGCCTCTGGGCTGCGATCCTCAGGAGAGATAAAGGGGTCCCTTCAAGCCTCAGCAGATGGAAACTTTAAACTCAGGTGGTTCAGTGATAAAGGAATGAATTTAGAAGGGTGAAATCACTGCCAAACCATCTAAAACACTGGCTACGAAGGTCAAGAAGACCAGGCCAAACAGACTGTTCCTGGGAATGAATTCAACCATTTGTTATTCAATGAATCTCATGCTTAGTGAGTGTTCCTGCCGTCTCTCTGGCTGTGTTCTAGAGGGGAGGTGACTGCATTGCCATAGCTTGTGCCCTTGACTGCTTCCAGTTTGTTGGCAAAAACAGCGAGGCGTGTCATGTGTCCTGCAGAAGGGAGGTGCGCTTACTGTTGGAGCCCTAGTGCACGTGGCAATGCCGCAGACATCCAGACAGCAGGCTGTGTGCACTGAGATGCTGGTGCACTCTAATTCTTCACCTCACCTGCCCAGGCTGAACTAGCAACAAAGAACTGAGATTTCCACATGCATTTGCACTGCTCCCTGGGACTGGGCTTCTAAAACAAGCAGAGTGGAGCTCCTTTCTCTTGACACTGGCAACATTCCTTCCGCTCTTGGGATTCTTTTCTTTCCAGGTGTCTTGCTTCTCCTTGACCCTTCCCACTCTCTAGAATGGCTCTTGAATGTAGTGCTTTCTAGTTGCACTGTTTTAGCAGTGGTTATTTAGATGTCCCTAGCTCTCAGCACACTGACGGCTCTGAGGATAGGGAATGGGCCTGACTCTCATCAATAAGTGCTGTCTAGAGCAAGATGGAATTTAGTCTAGACTAGAACGAAGTCAGACTGTGAATCTTGCCTTTTAGCTTATTTTAAAATACCCTTGTGTAGGCTCTAGATGCATCAGATCTGTGACAATATATGCTAGGTTATTTTCAGCACCTACAGCAACAGCTACAAAGACCAACAGACCATATTGGTCTTTATGGTTGTAAAAAGGCATTGTTTTAAATTTTGCTGAAAGGAAAATCATTTCTGGCACAAATATTACAGGAAGGAACTCAGCCCATGAAAAGTCCAGTTGATTTGCCATCCTTTAGGAGGCCTCTCAGAACTGGCTTATCCCTGATAGGCCTGGTGACAGATTAGCTAGCAGATGATGGTAAGTCTACAAAGCCGTTGATTAAGAATGAGTCAACTCTACAGGGACAGATGTGGAAAGATCATTGAAAGCACAGATTCATAGAGAAAAAGATCCCAAGCACTTTTTTTTGCCTGTGCATTAATTTCTTTTTCTGGATAAATATACACAGAGCAGCCTGAGAACTTTTATTTTCTTTCAAAACTACTTTCAAAAGTTAACTGAGAGTCATAACTAAGAGAAAGGTCTAGAGAAAAGGCAAACTTATTAAGGTTCCTAGGCAAAAAAAGTTCTCTTGTGGCAAAGCTTTGGAGCTGCCACTCAAATGGCCATTCTAGATCCAGTAACTCCAATGAAGGAATGAAAATGCCCCTTCTTTCTGACAAATATTCCTGAAAGAAACCAACTGCTTATGAATCAGAGAAATCTAAGCCACAAAACAATATGAACAGAACAACTTTGATTAGATCAAAGATGAGAAGAGCAGATCTCACAAGTGACTAGGTAGATAAATGAGTGATTCATGAAACATTTGAGATAATGCTCCAGCCAGAATTTATTATAACTGTTTTTGCTTTTTCAATATAGAACAATTATAGATCATAAAGAGTTACTCAAACTGCAATGTTTTATCCATCCCAAGAAGAAAATAATACGACGGTAAGTAATTGCATCTAGAATTAAAAATTAAAGAATTAAAAATTATCCAATGTGTTCCTGAACTTCAAGGATGTAAGTCAGTACTGAAGTGTCTCTGCTGTTGGTTTCATTAAATCTCCAGTGCCGCTACTGGCAGCGACCTCATCGGTGCCATTGTAACTTTGAGCTTCCTTGAGTTCCACATTTCTCATTTGTTGAAAAACTCATGCGGAATATGAGTTTTGGGTTACAAAACTGGATTTTTTTTTTTTTACATTTTACCTGTCTTTACACGTTTGTTTACTAGTTTAACAAGGCCCAAGTGTTTCTGTTTGTCGTCTGGTTTGAGACAGCATCTCACTGTGCAGTGCAGGCCTATCCGTCCTTGTCATAGCCGTCCTGGTGTTGCCTGTGAGCAAGCACTGTGAGAGCCTAGTCCACTCACTGCATTTCTGTGTCTTTAACAGCTTGCTTAGCATGTAGCACTTATTCGGTGACTTTGTATGTGTGTATTTAGTTGTTTTCTTTTTCTCCACTCCACTCATTTCACAAGTGTTGACTTAGTGCTAGCATTTGTGTGTAGAGAAGACACACCCAAACTTGTACTTTCCCAACACCTAAACAGGAGGCCCTCTGGTTTTCACACATACCACAGCACGCAGGCTTCTTCGCAGGAGAGTCTCGTTCTTTCCAGTATATTCTGTAATGGAGAATGCAGCCCATTTGCTCCTGGGCTGGGATGGGGGTCCAGGAAAGAAAAATGCTTTCCTTTTTCTCTGTGACGGCAGTGATATGAGGACCACTCAGTGGCGCTACGGAAAATGACACGAGGTTTCTGTCACCCTTCAAATCTAAGACACTAGAGAAGCTTGAGTGAAAGATGCCAAGGCTCACCTTTGTGGCTGCTGTCACCCCAGACAGAGCTGCACCCTCTTTGGTCCTCTGACAGCGCATGAACCTTGATTTCATAACAGACGTCGGGATCTATGTTCTCTGCAAGGGAGAGGGAATCATGCTGATACCTGTATCCAAGTCATTGTTAGCTTTTCTTAGTTTGAAGATGAAGGAGCTGAGAATAAAGGGATGGCCTAAGTTAGTTTCCCTGCATCTCATTTTCCATGATGCCAGCCTCTAAGTACCACTTCCAAGAAACCTAATGGATTTTATTTATTTTTGTGACAAATTCTTTCTAGGTAGCCCAAACTGGCTTCAAATTTATAGCAGTCTCCCTGCCTTAGCATCCTTAGGCCCAGGGTTCAGACATAGACTACCATGCCTAGTTTCTTCTTTTAAGAGAACAGAGTAATTGTTCCTAAAAAGGAACCAAAAGCCTTTGAGAAGCTCCAGTGAAGACTGAAACACAGACATGCAAATACAAGCATACGGAATGTTGGGCTTCTGCAAATGAGTCATTTGTTGTTCCATGGAGCAGCATGGCACCCCAGGGCTCTCCCAGTTCCTCAGTGCTCATCAGGATCATCAGCGGCCCTGGTGCCTGCCCTCCGCTAGCTCAGCTCCCCAGGCCCCTCCAGTTAGATCTCAGCTGCATCTCAGCCTCAAATAAGTGCCTCTTCCTGCCCAGAGTCCCTATCTACTGCCTGTGAAGGGCCCTCTCAGGATGTCATTTAAAATTCCAAATCTTGCCGGGCAGTGGTGGTGCACATCTTTAATCTCAGCACTCCTGAGGCAGAGAAAGGCAGATCTCTGTGAGTTCAAGTCCAGCCTGGTCTTCAAAGTGAGTTCCAGGGCAGCCAGGGCTGTTACACAGAGAAACCTTTTTTGTTTGTTTAAAAATAAATCCAATATTTTCCCTCTTTTTTTTCAGTTGTGTGTATGTATAGGGTAGGGTATGGGTGTGGGTTGCTGTGCCCCTGGAAGCCAGAAAAAGGCATCAGATCCCCAAAGGTTGGAGTTATGGGCAATTGTGAGCTGCCTGACATGGGTCCTCTGGGAGAGCAGGGAGTACTTTTTATGTTATCTCTCTAGCCTCTAAATCCAAATCTCAAAGGCACAAGAGAGATGACTGTCCTTAACTATAGTATCAGGTGCTTAGTGCCCGGCTGATGGCTTACTTGGGTCCTCACATTGATAATTGAATAGGCTTAATGCCTTTTTGAGGTGCAGAGGAATTTCACCTCACAATTATTGACTAAATTGTGTGTGTGTCTGTTTTGTTTTGTTTTGTTTTTTACATGAAATTATCACTCAATAGTGGGAGAGAGCCTGACAAAAGCAGATACACATGAGGATGGGTTCTGGCTTGAGCTGCTTGAGTTCATTAACCAGGTGATATGCAGAAAACACTTGCCAACTGAAGCTGCAGAGGGCCATGGGATCTAGGCTGAAGGGCAACAAAGGATGTGAAATTACACTTCCTTTGGAAGGGTCTGGCGAGCAGCTTTCTGTTTCCAGTGTTTGGTTAGCTTTGGGAGGAGGCAACCAACCATTGTGTCCTGTGGAGATCTGGGAGTTCCTGATGAGCCTTTCAAAGCAAAATGTGAGTGAGACCACTACTAGATTAATCAGAAGCTGTTTGTTGTTTTGTTTTGTTTTCTGTGAATAGCCTGCCATTAGTCAAAGAGGATAGATGTGTGACTGTATTTTCACTGATATTTTTCCTTTTCAGGCTGGCCTCAAACAGTGATGCACCTGCCTCTGCCTCCTGAGTGCTGGGATTACATGTGTGCGCCACCATGCCCCGCTCCCTGTTTCTATGCTTCCCACCCCCACCCCTGCAGAGGTTTTGGTTCACTTCAGGTATGGGAGGAAGCAGGCAACTCCTCCATGATGTAACTGAGAGTCATTCTGTAGGCACTGAAACTAGCATGTGGCAAAGGGAGAAGCTTCCCAACACTGAGATACAGTAGGCAGGGAGGACGAGATTGATATTCTGTAGGTCCACCCGTCCACAGTCCAGGAATCAGGATTACGCTGGCTCATTCCAGAGCATCTGACACTGTCCAGACAGCCAGAGTCAGGAAAAGCTTGTAAGGACCCAGCAGCATTGGGGATAGCGTTTGAATTCATGCTAGGAAGCAATTAGTGAATTTTTCAGTTCAGTGGGAAGTGATAGCAAGCCAAGTATTTCCATGTAGCAGAACAATCTTAATATGTTATTTCACAACTTCATTAAGTTGCTTTGTTCAAATGCATAATTCAAAAGCGATTCAGAATATTTAATTTTACTAAATGGGGGGAACATTCTGTTTATCCGCCTTATGATGTTTTTAAAGAGTTAGCTGATTTACAAAAGAAAGGCACAACTGGCCACGGGGATGGATCTTGATATTCCCTCCCAGGTTAGTCAGTGCTTTCCCTGTACACGGTCCATTTAATTAGGTGGGTGGGATAGCCCCTGAGGGAAGCTGGTCTTACTACAAAGCCTCCAGCTATCCCAGAAGAAAGTCATGAAGCTGCTCTCAAAATTGTTGCTGGGAGTCACTGTAATGTGTGCCTTCAATTCTACCACTCAGGAAGCAGAGGCAGGAGGATCTCCGTGAGTTCTCTGCCTGGACTATGCCAGGACTATACTGAGACTCTGTCTCAAGCAACGACAAAAACTGATGCCTTCCTTCCTTACCATTTCCATTTAGGATTGGAATCTTGACCTCCAGAGCATGTAATGTATGCTGAAACCAGCAACAACCAAACTGTCTGTCTCATCCCTTCTAAATTTCTCTCTATGTGCTAAATGGTTTCCAAATGAAAACTTCTAGACTCTCAGTGGCTTGCTCTTTTTTCTCTGGATGTTCACTATAGGCAGCCTCCTCCTTAAGGGTTATTAAGGAGATCTTAACCTGTGTCTGGGCAGGCACACAGTCAAGGACCAGCTCATATGTTGTTGTATAATATGGTGCTTTCATCCAAGCAGACCTTATCTTAGGCAGGCTGTATAATCCCCCTAGAGAGGTAGAATGGTTCTCTTCCTGTAGCAACAAGAAAAAGTTTAGAGCTTGCAAACCTATCCAATTCCTTCATTCTTCTTTTCTTTCTTTTTATTTTATTTTATTTATTTATTCATTTTTAGGCAGGGTTTTCCTGTGTAGCCCTGGCTGTTTTGAACTTACTCTGTAGACCAGTCTGGCCTCAAGCTCAGAGATCGGCCTGCCTCTGCCTCCTGGGTACTGTGCGGCACCAGCATGGGCCTTCGATTCTTATTTCTGACACATTTAATAATAATCACTTGTTAGCTAAAATATTCAGTACTTGAAATACACTAAACACTGTTCAGGACATTCTGAACTCACATTTAAGCTGACATTAAGTTCCCTCTAGTCATTGTAATATGTTTTCAGATATTTTTCTCACTCAATTATAATCCCAATAGAAACCTTACTTAGGAATAGACATCCCAATCATTACATAATAGTTCTAGATTTACTATGATACAGATGACAAATAGCAGGTTTGGGAATGAGGATCTCCTGGTTTTGCCATCTCTATGATGGGTTTAAAATAATGACTCAATGCACAAATTACTTTGATGAGTTAACTACGTCTCTGCTGTACTTTGGTTCAGTTATTCTTTCATCTTATTGGCGCTAGGGGACATAATTCTTCCATAAGCATGAGGCTTCTTAGTTACTTGGTTCTGAGGGCAGTCTTTTTGTTTTTGTTCAAGGTCTCACTGTGTAGCCCTGGCTGTCCTGGAACTCACTCTGTAGACCAGGCTGGCCTCAAATTCACAGGGATCCACTTGTCTCTGCCTCCCAAGTGCTGGGATTAAATGTGTGCAGCACCACACCTGATTTACAGGGCTGTCTTGAAAGATGCCAGTAAGCCAGGTAAGCCTCTATAACTGAAGGCAAAACTCTGCCTGAAGTCTCCTCAAATGTCTTATAGTTTCTACCAGGGTCAAAAGCAACGCAAAGAAGAAAGGGCTTATTCTATTTTATAGCTTATCATCTATCATCCCAGAAAGTCAGGGCAGGACTTATGGTAGGCTCCTGGAAGCAGTAACTGATACAGAGACCACGGAAAAAGGCTGCTTACTATAGCTTGCTCAGCCTGCTTTCTTAGCATGTAGAACCACCTGCCCAGAGTGGCACCACCCCACATCAATCATTAGACAACACCCCACGGGCTTGCCTACAGTCTAAGCTTATGGTGGGATTTCTCAACTGTGATTCCCTCTTCTCAGATAACTCTAACTTGTATCAAGCTGACATAAAACTAGCCAGCACACTAAACAAATGGGATCTGGTGGTCCTCTAGAAGGAATATGAGCAGTGAGTTACCTGAAATCAGAGCAGACAGGTTGGAGTGGTTGTAATGGGGGATCCACAGCCAGTGTGGAAACTTCTTGTTGCTCTCTCCTTGATGCCTCCATTCCACGATGTACTCTCGAACAACAGAGGCAGCTTTCCTGGGGGGCTGCCAGGTCACCATGATGTTCGCGTTCTCAGACTTTGAAGAGACCTGGTAAGGAGCCAGCAATCCTTCGGGGTTGAGGAAGAGGAAGGACAAAATCAGAGTGGATAAAGTTGAAAACAGGACCTAGAGAGGCATCTTGTCAGTAAAGCGTTTGAGGACATGAGTTCAGTCCCTGTAAGGCATGGTTGGCATGGTGGTATACAGGTGTAAGCCCAGTGCTGGGGAGGTTGAGACAGGGAGACCACTGTGGATATCTGCTCAGCCAGCCTAGCCTACTCAGTGAGCTCCAGGCCAGAGAAACCTTGGTTTTTTCTTTAAAAGGCAAACAAAAAACAGCAACACCCCCTTCAAAAACAAACAAACAAACAAACAGACAGACAAACAAGGTAGATAGTGCCTAAGGAATGACATCCACCCAAGGTTATCCTGTGGCTACATGTTCACACATATATCTGCTCGCACATGAACACATACACAAGATAAAAATACATGACAGTTTATCCCAACTAAGTTTCAGGGTGCATCTGTCACTCTTTAGGGACCTCCATGTCAAGGTTTAAGTTTATGCTTTTCCGTTCATGGAGGATTAGCCTCAGCAGCTTGTACTGTAGTCCTGTGTAGCTTTCTTTGTGGATTTATTTCCTCTTTGTATTCAGTTACTGCATTTCCTCAAAGTGTTTACTGTGCTAAATGTAATATATATCCTTTAAGGCACCTGCCTCCCATATGATCTGCTCAGATGTAAGACTCTCTGGAAAGCAATGTAACCCTTTGTGTGTTGTATTTTCACAAAACACTTTGTTTTCTCAAACTTTTCCACTTAGCTTTCTGTTTCTGGGATGGGACCATTCTCCTCCTTCGTGTGTACTTAGCTCATCGCTTGCTCATTGCCTGAGCCCTTTTTTTCATCTGCCCTGTAGGGACTAGCAGGAGTGTCCTCACTGACATAAGAACACAATGGCCATTCTCTGCAGCACCTCTTGTGCATACACAAGACCGTTCTGGATGCATGAATAAGACTGGTTGGTTAGGGAGGATCCTCTGATCTCTAAAACAGACAGACGGGAGTGAGATGCGCCATCGACTGGCATCCAAGGGGCACTGTACACACAAAAGGTAATAAAATTACACAGCACATCGATGCTTCACCAAGAGTAGCTAGTAGGAATCACCTACACTTTCTCCTGTTTATCAGTTTGATAAACACTTTATACATATCACTTTATACTTAAATACTTTATACTTAAATACTTTATACTTAAATACTTTATACATATCACTTTATACTTAAAGTGATATGTCACTAGAGGTTTGGTTTTCATGTTTGTGGTTTGATAAGGCCAAGCTTCTCACTTACTTTTCTTCTGTGACTGAGTATTTGTAGACTTAGATCATTTTTCTGTGTGTTCCTACCTTCTTCTGATTGGCAGGTAGGTGAGATACTAGTTACTGAAAAGTTTTCAACTCTTAATGCAGCCAGTCAGTTTTCTGGCAACTTTGTTAACTACATGGGTGTTGGTAAATTTACCACAGTTTTGATTTTGAGTCTTGTTTGTAAAATTCCACCACATAGGGGATATGAGCACACTCAACTACATCCTCTCCTATTGGCTTTTAGTTTTGCCTTTTATGCTTGGGTTCTTGGTCATATAAGCTTAAAAGGGTTATATTTTTTTAAAAAAGGGAAAGGCTATTTTTATTTATGTTTTCCAGGGCCTGTGCTTCTGCATTGTAAACTGCACAAACTTGTCTCACCTGCTAATGCTTAGATGTTTGTGTTTCCTTTTGATCCTGGGGCATGGATTTCCTGGGGTCTCACTGCTCTGATGGCATGAAGAACTGGGTAACAGGAAGAATGAGTATAATCAAAGTGCATGACATTTAAAGACATATGAAAATGTCATAGTGAAACCTATGAATATACATTAGTAAAAGTAACAGAAAGCTCTTAAGTGTAAACAAAAGATATTTAACCTTCCAATTAAAAATAGAAATATTACTAGCTGGGGGAAAAAGTGCCTTCTGACCCTAAGAGTGAAGTTGGTTAGTGTTTAGTTGAAGAACAATAGGAAAGTATAAAGCAAAAGACTTAACAACCACACTTAGCAATGGCAAAAAACAGACATTTCCCTTGTAGAGACATTTTTTTCTCCCTGAAAGGGAGAGGTGGGGGAGAGGCTCATCGCCTTTTTCATTTGTCTCCTTTTTACTTGCTTTGGGACAGAGAAATCGCTTTCCAATGCTGTATATATTTGCCTGAAAGTTGGACTAAATTTTAATATATAGAGAGATTCAAAGTACAACAATTCATTTAGATTTTGAAGTGATTTAAACAATAATATTTCCTGTGCTACCTTTATTTGCTTTTATTAATAAAGCTCAATTGAGCCTATAAAGCAGCTTGGATGGCTCGCCTTATTTTCTGTTTTCTACAAGAACTTGAATAAAATAAGGTTATATACGCTTTCAGGGTTCAATTACACAGTGGTTTGTGCCTGGTTACTTTTTTTTTTTTTTAAAGAGCATAGAGGTGGGGTAGGTTAACTCTAACTTTAAAAATGGTTATTATTTTAGTTAAGCTTGACAATTTTTCTCCTGGGCCAGCAAAATGGCTTAGCAGGTGACGGCACTGGCTGTCTTTATTTTATGTGCATGTTTTATTTTATATGTGTGTTTGTATATGTGTGTGTGTGTGTTTACATGTAAGTGTCGAAGCATATATATGGAAGTCAGAGAACACCTTGCAAGGAGTTCATTCACTCCTTTCACTATATGGTCTCAGGGCTAGAACTCAAGTCACCAGGTCCTTTCCTGTTGAGCCATCTTGTCAGCCTGAGCAATTGTATATGTATACACATAATATACATACATGTGTATGTATTTACATGTATATAATATATTCATTCTATAAATATTGAGTGCTACAATTTGCAAGACCTTTTGTCTGAAGTTGTGATAGAATGTACAAAGAGCCCCTTTCATCTTTACTTTATCTGGAATTTGCAAATCAGCTTGAGTCCCTCAGAGACGTTAGCTTCTAGGTCGCTGCTCTTTGTGGGCATCAGTCTGCAATTTCCTTCTCTAGGGTGTTTGCCAGACCACAGTCTTTCCTTTGGGACCCTGCCAAAAACTAAACTCCTCCCAGTCACATTTCAGAATCACTCCTTTATGTCATGGCAGTGTACTCGGGAGGCAGAGGCAGGTGAAGATCTATGAATTCAGGGACAGCTGGGGCTACAGAGTGAGACTGTTTCTCGAAAAAACAAAAAACAAAAAAAAAAACCCCACAAAACAAATTTACTTCCTCCTCTTCAACCAAAATATTCTATCTCTCCGTGTTTCCTGAGACCCTCCCTGTGAGTTCAGATGCTTGTAAGGTACTACCTTAGAGAAAGGCTACCCTTTTGTCCTGCTCTGTTGCTTGCTGATGTGTGATCTTAAATTGCACAGATTATTTTCATTACTGATTCACTTTGAGTCACCAATAAGACATCAGTATTGAATTAAGGAGAGAAAGAAAAGCACTTTCCCTTGGACTCATTTAACCAAGAGCGAAAACAGATTTGAATTCTCTGCTTCAAGCTCCGTGTCTTCTGTCCTGTCTGTTGCATGAGCCTGTGTCTGTGGCTGCATTTGTGTCTGTGTCTGTCCTTGTGTGTTTGTCTGTTCTGAATGTGCTGTGTGCCTGTTGTTTAAGCTGTATATGTCTCTGTTGTATGAGTTTTGTGTGTCTGTATGTACTCTATGTGTCTGCATATGTGAGAGGTGTCTGTCTGATTGTGCCTGTGTGTCTGTCCCTCACAAAGGGCTTCACTCTGTGTTTATTGAACGGCACAGAAAGCATCACATGGGAAAGAGTGAGATACTTAGAAATCATTAACAGAGATGTACAAGGAATCAAGTCCCTGCTCTAACTGATCCTAGCTGACACATATAATAAACATTATTGTTTGTCAACCAATATCCATACATGGTTGCTTTCAACCTTTACTGTCGATTTTTAGGAAGTGGCTTTTCTGCATTTGCTGCTTTCAGCAAATGATACTCATGCATTGTCTGGGTCAGGGGCAAGGAAAAGTGCATAATTTAAGATTACACCTATGTATTAGCTTAGGTAGTAAACATTTATTATGTGGAAATCTAGGGCAAGTAAGGTTGGTTGTTATATCGCTCTTGTAAACGGAAGATTAGACAAATGGTTGGGGTGTACAGGAAGCTAGCAGTCTTAAGTGGCTTCAAGATGTATTCCTGCCTCTGGCTGTAAAGTGCCAGTCTCTTAGCATGTAAGAGATATTTTCAGAATGTTGCATCACCACACTGGATGTCACGTCACCTTCCAGAGCCATAGCCTCTGACATCTGTGTGGGCCACTGTGCTGGCCAGTTTTTATGTCATCTTGACACAAGGTAGTGCCATCTGGGAAAAAGGAATCATAATCGAGAAAATGCCTCCACAGGATTGACCTGTAGGCAAGTCTGTAGGGCATTTCATGGATTGCTATGGGAGGGTCTAGCCTGTTGTAGGTTGTGCCACCCCTGGGCAAGGGGTTTTGGGGTGCTATAAGAATGCAGGCTGAGCAGTCTATGAAGAGCAAGCCAATAAGAAGTACTCTTCCACAGCCTCTGCCTGCTTGAATTTCCATCCTGACTTCCTCAGTAATGGTCTGTTACCTTGTTAAGCAAATGCTCTACAACTGAGATACATCGCTAGTTACTGGAATATATGTTTGTGTGTGTATGTATGTACATATATATGTGTGTGTATTGGTATGTATTGTGTACATGTTCATGTGTGTGTGAGTGTGTGCATGTGCACAGGTGTGAGTCTGCCTGAGAACAGCCTTGGATGGTGTTCTTGAGGTCTCACCCACCTTTTGTTTTTGAGACACAGTCTCCCACTGGCCTGTTATTCACCAGGTAGGCAAGGCTGGCTGCCACGAAAGCCCCAGAGATCCACATATCATTGCCAGCAATGGTATCCAGCAATGGTATCACAAGCACACACCATCATGTCAAACATGCCTCAACTTTTAAATGTCAGTTCTGGAGATTGAACTCAGGTCCTCAGGCTTGCGAGATAAGCTCTTGATTTACGGTGATTTCTTCATACCAGTTTTTGAAATTTTGATGTTGGCTCTCAATGTGTAGTTGATATTGCTATGTTTTTTTGGACAGTCTCCAATTCTTCCTGCCCTGGTCTCCTGAAGGCTGGGCTAACAGGCCTACACCAGCCGCCATGACTGACTTGGATGTGTTACAGCTTAAAAACAGTATGATACTACCACAAATTTCACTTTAAAAATCCTCTGTCCAGGGGCTGGAGAGATGGCTTAGCAGTTAAGAGCAATTACTACTCTCACAGAAGAGCCAGCTTTGGTTCCCAGCACTGACATGGCATCTGTACCATCTGTAACACCAGTGCCAGGGTATGGACTCCATAGGCACCAGCATAGCTATAGTGTGCATATATATGTCTGCTCTACATAGACACCAAGCACCAACACAGCTATGGTGTGCATATATATGTCTGCTTTACATAGACAAAACACACATACAAATACAATAAAAACAAAATTTTAAAAGTCTATGCACAATACTTATCCACAGAAGAGAAACATTGAATATAAAAACAAAAGGGGGTTGTAGTAAGGCCCAGCAGTTAAGATGCTTCCTGCTAAGCCTGAGTTTGATCCTAAGATCCACTTGGTGGAAGGAGAGAACCAACTCCCAAACATTATCCTCTGACCTACATGCACCCTGTGACATGGGCATAGACACACGCACCAAATAAATAAATAAATAAAGAATAAAATATTTTGTTTTTTTTAGACAAGGTTTCTCTGTGGAGTCCTAGGTGTCCTGGAACTCACTCTGTAGATCAGGTTGGCTCAGAGATCTGCCTGCTTCTGCCTCCCAAGTGCTGGGATTAAAGGCATGTGTCACCATGACCATCTTTAAAAAAATATTTAAAAGAAGAAACAAACCACCAAAAAGGCAGAAAAATTACCTATAATCCTCATGATGCAAAGATGACCCCTGTTAATATTGCCATGGGTTCTATTTGACCCTTTATTTTTAACTATAGGGGGAAAAATCCCCTGCTCATATACATGTAGATTTAAAATAGAATTATTCAATATATACTATGTGTGTGTGTGGTCTCTCTGTGTATGTCTGAATGGTCTGGAGTTCCCTAAGTAGACCAGGCTGGTTTTGAACTCCCGAGGCTCTGCCTGCCTCTGGCTCCCAAGCGCTGGGACTGTATATACTTTTAAAAGACTGTTCTGCTGCTTGCAGCATACACCTGCCCATGGAGCGATCAGTGACACACTGGTGTGTGATTCAGGCAGGCAAAGGTCAGATGGATTTGATAGTCTGTTCTCTATGGAACGTTTAGGTCAGCCGTAGTGTTATGCTGCTTCAAAAAATTAAAAACATAATCTTTATTAATTTATATGTGCATGCTATACATGTGTAGGCACAACAGCACAGGTCTGAAGGTCAAAGAGCTATTGGTGGGAGTCAGTTCTCCCCTTCCACCTTGTGGGTCTTGGGGATTGAACTTAGATCGTCAGACTTGGGACAAGTGCCTTTACCTGCCGAGCCATCTCACCGGCCCTCAAGCTGTTATTCAACAAACATCTGCATTTACATTTCTAACATTCATTCTATTATCTCCTGAGGGTACACTTGTCTTCCTTCCTTCTTATTTATTTATTTTTGAGAGAGTTAAGCTAGTCTAGAATTCACTATGTAGCCCAGACTGGCCTTGAACTCACGCCAAACCTTCTGCTTCATCCTCCCAAGGGATGGGATTATAGACAGGGACCACCACACCTGGCTGACAATACATATTGAGTAGTAAAATTCTCTGGTCAAAAGATAAGTTTGTATTTAGCATTTTTAATGTATTGCAAATTGTTTTTCAGAAAGTTGTACCAATGCACACACCTACGAACTACTCAATAGTTTTCACCAACATGGAGCACACTGCACTCATTCTTCTCACTGTCAATCTGACATCTCATTAATTGCTAGCTAAGTTAGACATTGTCATCATTTTCATCATTCTATTGATCCTTTCATAATGGAAGGGGTCATGGAGATCAATCTTAGGGCATTGTATATATTAAAAAGTGCTTTCTGAACTATACAGGCTGGGCTCTGATACTTTTTTTTTTTTGAATTGTGTGTTCACAGCCCTGACATATCATGTATTTTAGAAAAAAGTACATAGATTAATATATATATATATATATATATATTAACTGTTATTTGCATTTTATATTCTACTTGCACTTTTCTTCTTCTTGAGACAGGACCTCACCACAAAGCCTATGCTGGCTTCTAAGCTTGCAATCATCTTGCCTCAGCCTCTTGATGTGTGCAGTATCACACATATCACTTACGGTGTTCTCTTAAGATAAAATTATTTCACAGTGCCTGAACTTGGAAGTGTTTCCCCATAGTTAGAGAATCTACCTTTTTCTTCATGTTTCTTCTGCCTTGGGTGCTTCTTCTACAAGAGGAAAGGATTGCCCACTGCCTACCAAACAACTGTTAATCTTGTTTAGGAAGGGAACGTGGCTGCCAGGAATAGGTTCCTGAGCCTTTGCAGCTGGGTATGCCCAGGTGAGTGGTGAGGGCCAGCAAGTGCAAAGTTGCTGTGCACTAGGGTCCACCCCCTTGTGCCTCTTCTCTGTTCTGCTGCCTACAAAGAAACAGCTAGAGCTCTGACAGCCTTTGGGACCGTTTCCATCTGAGGATGAATGCCAGCTTTGGGGAAGGGGAGGAGAGCAGCCTGGAGTACTCATGTCACTACACTGAACTCTCTGTCTGTGAGCCTCCTTCATGCGACAGGGCAGATGAGCTGCGGTAGTCAAGCCTTCAGTCAGTGATACCTACATTTACTTGTATTTTTCTTCTAGCTGTTTTCAATGTTTTAAAAATATAACCAAGATTTAATGGTACAACTAAAATGATAATGTTTTGGGGTTGGAGAGATGACACATCCATTAAGAGCACTGACTGCTCTTCCAAAGGACCCATGTTAGGTTCCCAGCACATATGGTGGCTCACAACCATCTGTAGCTTCAGTTCGAGGGGATCAGATACCCTCTTCTGGCCTCCATAGGTACTGCATGGAGATGGTATATAGGCATTGATGCAGGCAAACATCCTATATACATAAGTAAATCTTTATAGGATAGAATCAAACACTACTGGCAAAAAAAAAAAAGTCGATGAAATGATTCCTAATGATATTCTGCTCTACTCACAGATTGGACCCTAGCCCCATCATCATCAGAGAGGCTTTGTCCAGCAATTCATAGGAACAGAGGCAAAGACCTACCTACAGGCAGACATCCAGCAGAGCTTGGGGAACCTTGTGGAAGAGGGGGAGGAAGAATTTTACGAGCCAGAGGGGTCAGAGGGGTCAAGGACATCATGAATCAACTAAGCAGGGCTCGTAGGGGAGCAAAGAGACAATCATGGAACCTGCATGGACCTGCCCTAGGTCCTCTGAATATATGTTATGGTTGTGTAGTTCCGTGTTCCCGTGGCACTCCTGACAGTGGGAGTCGAGGCTCTCTCTCTTTTGCTTCCTCCTACGGGGTTGCCTCGTCCAGCCTTGCTGTGAGGGCTTGTGCCTCGCCTTACTGTGCTTTGTTATGCAGAGTTTGGTTGATACCCCTGGGAGGGCTGCTTTTTTCTGAAGGGAAACAGAAGGGGCTGGATCCAGAAAAGGGAGAGGTATGGAGGAAAACACGGAGGAGTGGAGGGAAGGGAAACTGCTGTTGTGATATAATGTATGAGAGAAGAATAAATAAATAAATAAATATCTACTTTAAAAATAATGTTATGGTAGAAATTTCTTCAAACTGATGATTGCTAGACTCATGTATATCTAGCATTATGGCACCAAATTATAAGAAAGGGTCCAATTATAGTGGTTTATTCTGCTTAGACTTTTTTTTAATAATGCAGACTGTGTGACATAGTATGAGATCTATTTTCTTAGCTATTCATGTTTTTCTTTGAGGAGAAAGTTGTAGAATATATGATTATAAATGTGAGTTGGATTTTTTTTGCAGAAGACAATTGGAAACATAGTTAAATGTATGTTACAGAGAACAAAATTTCACTAAGATCAGAATTTTATTTTAAAACTCTTAGATTTTAAATATAAGTCTAACATGTTTTTTTTTCTAGAATGTAACTATATGTTATTATTACTAAATCTGTAAACATTAGTCTAATTGGAAAAGGGAGACAGTTTCCCAAAGGCCATGTTAAGGTGAGTGTGTACCTACCAGTGACACACAGGTCCACTATGTTAATGCGAGTGGGTGCAGAAGTGCCTTTTGAGTTGGTTGCAGACACAGATGCAGTCCAAGTCCCAGTTCTGGGAATGACCACGGTCCAGGAGGTGTCTTCTGTAGTGTTCTGCAGTGTAGTTTTATTTGTCACTTCCTGTAAGGTCACCTGATACGTGATTTTCCCCCTTGCCTCTGATGGACTCAGTTTCTGCAATAAAGCATATACATATATCCTTACTCTCAGGCAAGACCACAGATGCTCTCTGTCCGGACTGCCTAGCCCTGCTGCAGGTGACTATCGTCTGACCCTTTTATTCATCAGATCTTCTCATCTCAACTGTAGACTTTCATTCAGTGACTTGCATCCTCACACCTTCTATTTAGTAAAAAAAAAAAAAAAATCAGTTAACATTTTTAAAAGGTAGTTCTTCAAATCACATTGCTTTTTCTTCCTTCATAATGAAGGTTATTAATGATACACACAGCTAACAGGAGAAGTGTAGAATCTGACTGCAGAAGCGCAAGCTCTGAGCTGCAAATTTCCCATCTCTCGGATCTTGGGGAAAGCACTCAATTCCTCCAGGTTTCTGTTTTACAGTGTGTGACACACAGAGAGAAGCACTCACAGAAAGACACACTCAAAAGGACACCCTCAGAGGGACACAGAGACACTCACAGAGAATCAGACACACAGAGAAAGCATGGGCATGGGTGAGAGGAGGGAGTGGGAAGAGAGAGGAGGGGGTGGGGAGGGAGAGGAGCGGGTGGGGAGAGAGGGTGCCTTTTTAAATATAGAAACTGCGGTACAGCTTAAAACATCAAACCCAAGACTTTCAGGAGCCTAACTAGTAAAACTGATACTTAAGAACTTGAATTAGACATCTGTGCTGGGAACCTAGTTTTAAACTGCAAAATTCTGATCAAGATCATTTGGGAACAAACCCACCAATGTAAGCAGAAACTATGTTCTTTTTCTCTCGCTTATACAGTGTTTTGTACAATGACCATGGCAAATGGAAGCACAGAACATGAAGAGTTAGACTGCCAGGTCTAATGGCAGTGGTCATTTGCAGCCTACTGCAGGAAGAAGGCTTGGCTTACAGGTTCAAGTAACATAGTTTCCTGAGCACAGCTACCGGTTCATGGCAAGACACACAGCCTACTGGAAGACACACTGGAGGACCAGCAAATGCCCTTGCCCTGATTCCTTGCTTACCAAGAGGTTGAAATATTGGTTTCCTGTGCAGTTTATCTATCAGAAGTTTTGGGGTAGACATGAACATTTGGCATACTTCAATTCTTTCACTTTAAGTGAATAAACCGGCTTTCTGGTTGTAATTCAGATTCTGAGACACTTAACACAGGGGAGAGTGCTGGCCCAGTGGATGTATTCTTACTGTAAATTAGTTAGTGAGGTCTTGGCTTTGTATATTGCTGTTTCTGAGAGCTTAGTTTACCCAAGTCTGCTGGGGGAAGCTTTTTGGTCCACAAATCCTAAGCTAGGTCTTAGCCCTGCCCAGTACGCTGGGTGGAGACCGTGCTGCTGAGGATTCTTTGAAGAATGTTTAGCATCTTCCTGAAATTATCTTTTTAGGTGCCCATTACATCCATTACAATCAGTCTCATTGCTTGCAGTGAAGATAACATAAGCAAGCTTTTGTTTGTTCTTAATTATATTGCCCAGTTCGTTGAGACAGGATCTCGGATAACATCGTGAAGCCCTAGCTAGCTTTGAACTCACTGCATAAACCAGGCTGACCCCAAACTTGTGTTAGTCCCCCTGCCTCTGGGATAGGTCAGTGCCACGGCACCCAGCATGCAAATGCTTTTTAAAGTATGATGTTCTAACAAATAACATCAGAAACCGGGCCTTTATCGGAGGAGAAAAGCAGCATAGAGGAAACAAATGCTTGTAAAGGAAACCATCCTCCAGCAGGAATGGGGAGCTTTGTGAGCAGTTAGCTTCTGAGTAATGACTTGGTGGGGAGAGCTTGGACAGTTTGTGTTAGACACATTTATCTCTGAACCTAGAGGGCTGGAAGGAAAGGATGGGGTGAAGACAGCTGAGGAACCGCTTTTCTGTAATGGGTACTTGCTTTCATCTATAGCGTTTTTTCTCTCTCTGCTGTGAAGTTCAGGCTGCCATACTTTGCAGATAGAATTCCCCAGACATCCTGCCAGCCCAAAGTTGCAAAGCACCTTTTCCAGCTGTGGGCTTATTGCTACATACAGCGTCAACTGAGGGCATACGTTTACGTTTAGCAATTTGAGAAGGGTGGAGACGGGAGTTTTTGTTTTTGTTTTTGTTTTTTTCTTTTTCTGAGAGCCATAAGGCTCTGAGTCATGGGAGCGGTGAACTCAGAAGATGGCCATCCGGAGGAGGCAATTGACTCTGCAGATAAGCATATTTGTACTCCAGTGCTACTTACTTGAGGCGATAAGGGAGAAAAACAGTATTACGTTAATCACGAGCCCAGGCTTAGAACCACTGAGCAGCTAGCTCCAGCCCTACGCAGGAAGAAGACACACGAGATTAAAGAACACCCCCTGGCGGGTGGCAGGGAGGCGCATCATCTGGAGTGTGCTCCTGTGGTTCCTGGTAGGATTTCTAACACCTTCCAGTAGCTGAGTGTGGGCCTCAGGCCAGTGTTCCTACATGCTAAGAACATGCTACGAGACATTGCCGTCCTTTTGACGCCCTTCTCCAGTTTTCTTTCTGCTCTGTATGGAAACTGCAATCCCTGGACCATCAATCTCAGCATCAAAAATAGCCTGGGGAACAAAATCCGACAGCTCAGAATGCGACACACTTTATTTGTGTTTCTTAGTTAAAACTACTGGAGGAAGTTGCCACTGAACTGATAAACTGTTAATTACTAAGACTTAGATGGTGCGCGCTTCGGCAGCACATAGACTAAAACTGGAATGATACAGAGAAGATTAACATGGGACCTGCGCAAAAATGACACACAAATTTGTGAAGCATTCCACATTTTTGAAGGCAATCAGGATAGACACCGGAAGTGGCAGAAGAGAGGGAACAAGATGGGAGCCTACCATAGATGTCCTCTGAAAGACTCCATCCAGAAGGGAATTGCAGACACAGAGACCCACAGACAAACTTTGGGAAGAGATCAGAGAGTCTTATGCAAGAAGGGGAGGAAATGGGGGGGGGCGAGTATAGAAGGACATGGAGGGGACAAGAGTTTCACAAGGAGACCAACAAAGCCAAAAAATCTGGGCCCAGGGGGGAACAGCAGAGACTGGATGCATCATTCAAGGACCACGCACAGACAAGACCTAGACCAGCTCCTCAGACGGAGCCCATAGGCAGCTCATTCTCCATGTGGGTTTCCTAGTAAGGGGAACAGGGGCTTGTCTGACATGAACTCGATTGCCTGGTCTTTGATCACCTTCCCCTGGAGGGGTGACCTTCCCAGCCCACAGAGGAAGAGGATCCGGGCAGTTCTGATGAGACTTGATAGGCTAGGGCCAGATAGTAGTGGAGGAGAGCTCCCCCTTTCAGTGGACTAGGGGAGGAAGATAGAGAAGAGGGAGGGAGAGAGGGCTACAATCAGGATACAAAGCAAATAAATTGTAAGAAAAAAATCACAAAGACTTAGATGAACTATTTTGTACTTGTTTTAAAAGAAAAGCTTGACTCCTAGATGCAAACAATAAAAAAAAGAAAAACCAGGTGGCCACATGGCACAGCGGACAGAACACTGGCTCTAAGGCAGAACAGGAAAGCCATTAGAGTTTTGCTCATGTCAAAGGAGAGCTGCAGTAATCAAGACCCCTTCAAAAGCTCAGGCACTGAGATGTGTCAGTCACAGCTCTCCTTTCCTTTCGGCTTTGGATTGTTGCTGATTTTGTGCACGTCTGCTCCGGGGATTGAATATAGGCCTTGTGCATGCTAGTACATGTTCTTTGTACTGAGCTTTGAATCTTAAAAGGAGGGAACCTTTGGTTTTCTCCCTTCTCCTTGTAACATCTGCTACACAGAGTTATTTTACCCCTTTGATACATAATATCCCTATTTTCAAAATAAGGATAATAATAACTCAGCTTATCTTTTGGCTGCCTATGAAATTCCAACTAATGTTAGGGCTGATCACAAAGCACATATAATTTGTGAGTTGAAAACTGAATACTGGGTTGGCAGGATTGCCCAGTGGGTAAAGGTGTTTTCAGCAATCCTGATGACTTTGAGTTCAGTTTCTGAAACTCACATGGTAGAAGGAGAGAACAGACATCCACACCACCAATGGTATGTGCACACAACCCCAAATAAATAAATGTAAAAACAAAACCAAAACAAATCCCCACACTAACTCACAGTACCTTCATTTTGGAATTCATGACTTACATCTAGCAACCCTAGTACCAAGTGGAGAAATAACAGGAAGGGTTCATTGTGTTTGTTTGCTTTACTACGATGAGGTCTCACTATGTTGCCAGGCTAGCCTTGAGTTTCTAGGCTCACTGATGCCCCTAGTTCAGCTTCTTTAGCAGTTAGGACTACAGGTACATGCCAACTGTGTTCTAATTTTTATTTCAAGTTTTAAGCATCACTCCCCTGAAACTGTCCATGTATGTGTTCTCTCCTCCCCTGCAGACTATCAGCTTGCCTTTGTATCCTCATGGATTTGCACAATGCTTGCCTTGTAACAGGAATGCTGCCCTGACTTTTCATAATCACCTTCTGAATCTTTACGGTAGCCTCATTATACATCAGTATCATCTATACGTTATTACACATTAGTATTATCTTAAGTTTACTCATGCACAAACTATGTACAGAGAGGTTAAACCTTGCTCAAGAATACATGAGGTGCCCCTCCATGAGGCTGCAATAGAACCACACAAAGAACACTGCTTGCTCATGAGGTCAGAGGCTAGCATTCTTGCTAGTCCTGGCATACCTTTCAACTGCAACACAAGTTCATCAGGTCAGCAGCCAGCACCCTTGTTGACCCCAGAAACCCAACCCCCAGTCATGCAGAGATAAGCAAAGAGAACCCATCTGCTTGTCTGGTCAGTGGGCAATGACCCTGTCGACCCACATGGAGGTGGTACTTGCTTTTCAGATCAGAGGCTGACACTCCAGCTGACGCTAGTTCCTCATCCTCAGATGCCATAGAGCCACGCAGCAAGTCAACTTGCTCGTCAGATCAAAGGTCAGCACTCCTGATGGCCCTGACATCCCACTGCCCTGCTTCCACAGAACTGCGCAGATATCCCATCAGCTCCTAATGTTAAAGGCTAGCACCCCAGATGACTCTGGCACCCTGTCTCCAGAATGCATTTGAAGACAACAGGAATAAACTCCTAAATGAATTCCAAGAGAACTTGTGTGTACAAATAGCTTGAATAAAATAAGAAAATCAATCCAGGATACAAAAAATGAGTTTGTTTTTGTAGAGAAATAGAAATACTGGGAAAGAAGCAACCTGAAATGAATAGAAATAAAAAAAATTAAGCAAGTCAGGTAAAAATAAAATCTCCGTGGAAAACTTCACCAGTGGAATGGATGGTGCAGAGGACAGATATCAGGGTTTGAGACAAGCGGAGGACTAGATTATTCAATAAAAACACTGATTAAATTTTAAAGACTTATTTATTCTGGGTGTTTGCTTGCATGCATGTATGTACATTATGTATGTCACATGCATATCTGGTGCCCAGGGAAGTCAGAAGAGCATAAGGATCTCCTGAAACTGTAGTTACACATATAGTTACAGCATGTGGATGCTGCGAACTGAACCCATGTCCTCTACAAGAGCAACAAGTACTTTTAAAAGCATTGACACATATTTTCAGCTCAACTGACAAAATTTTAAAAACACATGATCTTTTTGACACTTCCAAATGGTCAAACGTATATCCTATAGGGATAAAAGAAAGAGAAGAATGCTGCACCAAAGGTATAGTAGGCCAGAAACAAGAGCCAGGCAGTGGTGGCACACACCTTTAACCCTAGAACTCGGGAGGCCAGAGGCAGACAGATCTCTGAGTTTGAGACCAATCTGGTTCACAGAGTAAGTTCCAGAACAGCCAGGAATATACAGAGAATCCCTCTTTGAAAAAAACAAAACAATAAAAGATAGAAACACTTGGGAAGATCTAGAATCTAGAATCCAGAATATTGCTAGATACAAAGGTACAGATTGCCAACAACACAGCAACAGTGAGTGACTTCAATATCCCATTTTCACCCAAAGATAAGTCAAGCCAACAACAACAAACAAAAATACACAGACACTGGAATTAAGTCATAGATCAAATGTACCTGACAGATATCTATAGATGTTCTACCTGGACATGATAAAATACTTTGTGTCTAAGCAGCCCATGAAATTATCTAAAATAGATCACATCCTAATATGTGATCTTACCACTGTGGGTTAAAACTAGGAGTCAGCAGCAAGAAAAACTGTGGAAAATATATAAACTTATTGAGAGTAAATAACACATTGATGAATGATTAATGTGTAAGTCAAAAATATTTTAAAAAGGAAATTTAAAAATTCTACTATCAAATGAACATGAAAATACAACACACCACTATGTATGGAATACAATGAAGGTGGTCTTCAGAGGTAAGTTTGTAGTTTTAAGTGCCTTCATTAAAAAGTCAGAGAAATCCAAATAAACACTTTAACAATAAGTCTTAAGGATTTGGCAAAACAAGAACGAACCAAACCTAAAAGCAGTAGACAGGAAGTCATAACCAGGAGTAGTGCTAAAGCTGATAAACTAAAAACAAACAAAAAAATACAATACAAAGAAATAAAGGTGTTTGCGTGGGTTAATTAAAACTAAGGATGTATGAGAAGCTCCTATGAAAGCTCACTACTTGAGGCTAATTTTAAAAATATAATAATTTTTGAAAAAGGAGCTTGAACATAGCGGCCCTGCTTGGGTAGCAATGCTTCCATAGAAGGCATTAATAAGTTAAAACTGTAGTGCCTGGTATAGAAGACCTACCTATGAGTTATTGGATAGAGGGCCCCAGGTGCTCCCAAAATGACACAGGCCATTGTCATTGTTCTTGGTTGCCCACCAGTACGAAACAGTAAGACATAAAACACTTTGATTACGGCACTTAAAGAAATCAACCTGGAACTGACTTGAAAACTACCTCTCCGCTGACCGGTGCTCATGGTGTTGGAAGGTGCTATGGACACAGCTGTAGAGAAGAGCCATCTGTGGTGTTGCCCAGTGGTGAACCCCACAGGCTGCGATGCTGACCTGCTGGTATGACATGTCTACTGGTGAAAGAGTGACTTGAAGGCTGTGGGGTGACCAGCCACCTGGGGATTAGATTTGAGGCCTGCTCTGTAGGAGGGAATTCATGCCTGCTGATATAAACTTGGTCAGAAGCCCGTGGTTGAGGAGGTCAAAGGGCCTAGGGACCCTACTACTATTGTCTTGCTAAATGGACATGTTGTCAAACTGGTTTCTAAATACTTCTACACAGATTAGTGCTGCCTCAACCTTGTCTAGAGAAGCATCTCTCTGAAGTGGTCCGCAGCTAAAGCAAAGACTCAGAACTGGCCAAAGTACTGAAAATAAGTGACTACTGAGTGCTCAGCTCACAGTGGGACCTCTATTTTAACTGCATGGCCAAGATTCAGAAAACACTGCAGAAGAGGAGGCAGAAAGAATGTATCAGCCAGAAGATGGGGGCGAGTACTATGAAATGCTGTCTTTTTGAATACAATATGCCCACTGCCCTCATGAACTCATTATAGTGATCTGCACAAGGCCTGTACGAGATCAACCTCAAGCTATCAGTCAACAGAAGATTTGCTGGGTTCCAAAAAAAAAAAAAAGGCAAGATCATGAAGTGGGGAGGGAGATAAAACTCTTTCATCTCACATCTGTTGTATGTGGCATCTTTAAATAAATCCTAACTAACAGTGCATGAGAAATCAACTATAGAACACCTCACCTGGAAACCTTGTCCTGTGGGTATGCAGGTCGTAGCTGAGTTCAAGCTGTATTTTGACTCAGCAAAGAGAGATGACTTATGAAGTAGCAGGAAAAGGTTTAGAGAGGAGTCCTCATCTCCACCTAGTGGCTGGATGTCCCTAGACATGCACTGACTTCTGACAAGTGGTTTTTCATCTGATAAGTGCATATCCAGTGCCTAACCAGTGGGGTTGCGAGGATTAACTGAAGCCTCGGTGGCTTTCAGCCCAGGTGCAACTGTGATTCTGCATAAGCTAGGCCGCCTCCAGCATTCTGCTGTTCCTGCTTTCCTGCTGAGGAGGGTTGCTTTCCATTACCGTTTAGGTTCTTTCTTCTTTCTTAAAACCTTTGCTCTTTCAATAACTGTGGGAAGAATTCCTAAACAATTTTCTCATCTTTGGCTCACCAAGGATGACTCAATAAGACAGAAAGTCTCTGCTGAGCCCAGTTTTGAAAGGAGGGAAGGTATAATTTGGAGTCAGAAATGCTGGGCAGGAAAGTGGGTGAAGCAAGGATGTGAACACTGGAGGAGAGAACACTGGCATGCTGATGACCCTTGATTAGGTATTAGGGAGTTGCCTGAGCTCCTGGGTTCCCAAAGGGCTGTTTGCAGCCACAAGGGAAGCAGAAGGACATGTTCTCCCACTTGCTTAAGCTCATACTCCCTTCAATTTATGAGTTGAAAGCTTACCTTCCAGGAAAGAGAGATATTTTGTCTGTTGTAGCTGATGTTCTGTTTCATGTACCAGATGTCTAATGTCCCATTGGGTGCTGGTGAGAGGAAGGGGTGAAAAGCACATTTTTATATAAATATAGATATTTCCACAATAGAAAACCTTTAAAAGTCAATAAATATTTCTGGAAATTATTATAAGCTAATTTCAACTTTAACTGTATTTTCTGTTTTACTGAAAATCAACATGTATACTTTTGGCACCAAAGTAAATACTTTGAAAAGAAAAAATTAAAAATATTGAGAAGGATATTTATTTATTAACTTAGCTTTAAAATATATAAACTCACTCTTCATTTGTATACAGGTATTTAAGTTAAAAATTCAAGGTGTTTGTAGTTATTTCACTCTTTATTGGAATGTGAGACAGGAAGAACATAAAAAAAAAATCAAGGAATTGTAGAAACGTAAAACACAGTGGCAAGTTTATCTTCATCCCAGTCCTAAACTGGACTGAAGTGGGGTTATTTCATGTGATCTACTTGGAGGGAAGGCACATCTCATTGACCTTAGAAGTCATAATGCCTAGTACAGTCTCTAGGGCGTGATAAGCATTGTTCAGTGACGAATGAACAAACCAGGTGATGTTATGTATTTATGTCAAAACACAAGCTGTGATGAAATAAGTATCAAGCTATACGACAATGGTTGAATATAGTACACCTAAACTTGAGAAAGACAAACATACTTGGAAAAGAGATAAAATAATTGATGCTCTGCTGTATGTGTGTGTGAGAGAGAGAGAGAAAGAGAGAGAAGAGGGGGAGAGAGAGAGGCGAGAGAGAGAGGAGAGAGGAGAGAGAGGGAGAAAGAGAGAAAGGAGAGAGAGAAAGAGAGGGAGAGAAAAGGGGAGAGAGAGAGGGAGAGGAGAGAGCGTGTGTATATTTTTCTCTTACTTGATAGAAGAACCACCCACTGAAGTCAGCTGCTGTTACCACAATCCAGCTTCTTCACAGTGAGACTGTGTTTGAGGTGGGGCTGCACTGGGGTTCCTTCTGGAGAAAAATTCCTCTCAACCAGGACAAAATTTCTAGACTATAAACACCTACTACCTGGATAACAAAAGCTCAACAGCCAGGGAGAGACTAGCAGTGGGGAAAGGAAGGGCAGGCCAGGGCAGCCCTGTGTCAGCACTGTCTCAAGGCCTCCTGGGTTCTCAGCATCCATCACCTCTCACTCTCCTCATGTCCTGCTAGCACTAGATTTAGTGTAAGGGTTACCAAGGACCTAGGCTATCTACTACAGAACGCTGCTGCCCTGGGCATAACAAATATGCTCTTTAGCAGGTTTCCTCATCAGTCAAATGAAGTAGGTAATTTCATATCACGGGGGAGGTCTCGAGAACTGTGAACAGTGCTGCCATAATTAACTGTTGCCATTTTTCTCATTTGAAAACTGAGTTGCTGATGGTTAAGAAACTGAGGATTTATAGTTTTGGACGTCAGGCCTGAGCCTGGGCTTATTTAATTCCGTAGCTCAGCTTGGGATGGTTTGCAGCATAAGTGATTGGGCTTGGAAAAAGCCTGTGACTTCTCTATAAAACTTGCATTCCCCATTGGGTGGACCTCTTCTATGACTGTCCTCTCCCTTTGTAACTTCTCTCTCTGTCTCTCTGTCTTTCTTCTTCTCTGACTCTGTCCCTCGGTCTCTTTGTCTTTTTGTTCCTCTCTCCTCCTCCTCTGGATCATCTATTGTGTGTGTAAATAAATAGATAAAAGATTTATTTATTATGTATACAGTGTTCTGCCTGCAGGCCAGAAGAGGGCACCAGATCTCATTATAGATGGCTGTGAACCACCATGTGGTTGCTGGGAATTGATCTCAGGACCTCGGCAGAGCAGCTGTGCTCTTAACTTCTGTGCCATCTCTCCAGCCCCTACTTGTGTTTTTTACCTAAAGCCTTTTTCTCCCCAGCAGGGATAACCCTGCCCTTGCAGCAAGGACTACAAGATGAGAAAAGCTTCCATAAAGCACTCTGCGGTGTTCCTGGCTCCTCAGAACATGAAAGAGGGACACAAGAATCAAGCCTGGGGCTTGTATCTGTTAGCCCACGCACAAAGATTTAAAAAGTACAAGCAACTGACACTAATCGTTCCAAAGCACAAGGTAAAGTTTGACTACTGCCATGTGTGTATATGGTCTCATTGAGCCCTCTTCTGATACCAAAAGATCACATGCTAACACTTGCTGTACACTTGTGGACAAGGAGGTTGGCAAATACCACATGGACAAAAGACTCAGAGCTGATAACCGGCAAAGCTGAGAGCTGAGACCAGCTCTTGCTATCTCCAAAGCCTGCTTTTCCCATTGCAGGTTGCAGTGTTGAATAAAGATCTCAGTATTCCACAAACGACATAGTACAGGCATTGACCATGTAATTAGGACTGGGCGTGTTCAGTGTTGAAATCAGTTGACCTGTTCTCAGCAGTCATGCCTTCAGCTAATTACATATTGGCAACAAATTTAAAGGCATTGCACACTAGATTGCTTTTTAAAGATCCAACCCCTAACAGAGTATTACAAGCTAGGAATCAAATTCTGCATTTATGTTCCCTCCACAAACTCAAGAACAAATGTGAGTGAAGTTTTGGTGGTGCCCTCTTTCTGCCCAGGACCCGGACTGCCTTCCCTGGATCACCATGGGCCCTCCCTGGGAACTGTTATTCTGTTATACTGCATTGTATCTGATCCCACAAGAAAAAGAATTTCTTAATACCATCTACTGCCTATCTACTGTCCCCCATCTCTGTCTTTCACAGAACTTTGGGGAAAGATTGAAAATTATTGCCGTCTTCATTTTCTTGCTTCACATCCATTCTCCATGTTATGTGAAATTGCTTTCTCCATATGCACTGGCTGCACTGGCTGTCCAAGTCACCAGGGCTATGGTCACTTCCCTGCACTATTCCATTGCATTTCATTAGGAAAAGGTGAAAGATTCATACAATCTGAAGAGAAACCAGAGTATTTTCATTGCATTTCTTAGCATCCGAAGTCAAGAGGTTGGTTTTTTGTTTGTCTGTTTTGTTTTTGTTTTTTATTTTCTGATGCAAGGATTATCCTGGGGACATGATTCTATGTGAGAAGGTGCTGAGGGAACAATGTTTTCTAATGCTGACTCATCTACCCTACAATGAAGGAATTGTTAAGAGTATTGATGGGAGATGTAGGCTGTAAGTTAGACAGAGAATGCAAATTTCATAAAGTTCCAACAAGGAGAGCTAGATGTTATTGAGAGACATGGATGAGAAATACACAGTCCAGGACAGTGGAAGACAACGGGAAGACACAACAGGGCTAAGAGCATATTGGTAATGTGACAGTGTCTCCGACAAGTGCTGGGTCTGAAGGTGCTAACATTGTTGCCCTACTTGCAACAGGATTCCAGATGAGACTGGGAAGAGAAAGACAGCACAAGAGGTGGAAAACAACCAAGACTAGGAGGTTTCAGAGAACTCAGTGTATTGTGTGCTTCGGGATCGGGGGAGGCAATAGCTCTTTTGCTCACTCAAGACCAAGTCAGACTGCTGTTAAAACAAAAACCCTCAGCATGGAAGGCTGAGCAGCACACGCCTATTAGCATGGTTCTAGAGGCTGGAAGTGAAGATACAGGTGCTGTCAGATCTCATGCCTAGAGAGAGCCTGCTTGTTGACTGCTCACCCAGGAAGTGGGGGAGTAGTAGACAAACCTGTTTTCCTCCCCTTATGAGGGCAAGAATCCCATTTATGAAGGCTCTGTACTTTGTACTTGTGCCCAGTTACTGGCACAAGTCTCATCTCCTAATTTTATCCCATCAGGGATCAGGGCTTCACTATATGAAATTTTTGGGAATGTGAACTTCAGTTTCTAGCAGGAAAGACATATAAGAAGATGCCTATCCTTTCCCAGATCCCTCTTGGGTGTTGTGTTTCCCCTCGGCATTGCCTCCCCGAGGAATTTGCTCTAGCCTTCTACGATAAATTGCAATTCCTGAAGTCTGAAGTTCTGACAAGCTGTTGTGCTCTAGCACTTGGTGCAGTTTCTGATGCAAACACATTTCTTGTAGACTATGCTTTCTATTTCAAGGGAAAGCACTTTCCAGTAGTGAGGTGGCCACTACTTATCAAACAATGTACAGGTAGCCCCTGACACGTATGTAACTGATGGCGCACCTTGATCTTCATGTGGGTCTCCTAACAAGTGCAGCAGGGGCCATCTCTGACTCTGTTGCCTGCTTTTGGATCACCTTCTCCTAGCTGGGCTGCCTTATCTGGCCTCAGTGGAAGAGGATGTGCTTAGTCCTGATGATGACTTGATGTGACAGGATGGGTAGTTACGGGGTGGAGTGCTTCCTTTTTTTGAGGAGAAGGGGAGAGGGATAAGGAGGAAGACAGTGGGTGGCGAGACTAAGAGGAGAAGAGAGAGGGAGCTGCGATGAAAGTGAATAAATAATTTAATTTTAAAAATGCACAGGGATTTCCTTCGTCAGGGACAGGGACAAGCTTAGGGAAGATGAAAGAAGGGGCAAGGATTGGGCCTTTGGCTAGATCACAAACGATTCCCTCCTAATGAAATGTTTGCATGTGCGTTCTTTTAGTAGTGTACAGAGCCTGTCATTCTTATTTTCTCCAGCCCTAGGCAAAAGGACAGAAACCTGATAATCTCTGAGCCTATTCTAGGGGCTGACAACTATGGTTTATGGGCCAAATCCACCCTGATGCCCACTTTTGTACAGTAGAAAGCAGTAATAGTTGCTTGGCATTTTAAATTTTGTTATAAAATCTGAAATGCCATTTTTTGTAACACATGAAGACTTTATAAAATCCAAATGTTGGTACTCATACATGGAGTTTTCTTGGAACTAGCCATGTCCCTCATTGAGGCCAATGGCTGCTTAGATACTTCAAGAACAATTTGTAATAATTGTAGAGACTATACAGTCTACAAAGGTACAAGTATTAACTCTTTGGCTCTGTAGATAAACTGCTAACTCCCAAGCTTCACTGTGATAAAAGATTATCTAAGATGTTACAATAACTCTTTAATTGTTCACACCTATCTTAATGGTGATAACATATGAATGAATGAACGAAGAATGAATGAATGAATTTTCTGGCTTCTCAATGTGAGGAAGGGTGGCTGTAATGGGTCATTGAATCTCTCCTTTGGACGTCTTTCACTCATCTTTGTTGTCACCATGACATAAAACAATTCTTTGCCACTCTGACCAAATTAATTGGCGTGCCTCCTTAATTAATTTCCCAAATTAGTTAAGGGGAGTAGCACTTGAACATGTAAGCAGACAGTCACATACATAAAAGCAGGCCTGGTTGTCGGAGCGGAGCCTTGTGCTAGGTGTTGTGAGTGGTGAGTGTGCACATGTCTGGGTACTTCTGAGCTCAAATTCATGAGTATTCTCTTACTAGAAAGAAAATAAGGCTTCGAGCTCTCAGAGTCAAGACTGCTTTTGATATTTAAATAGGTACGTTTCTCAGAAAGTGGCACGGTTTCCTTCCTCCTCCCCTTACTTAGTGGTCATTTCTTGGGAGGACCATGACAGGAATTGAATTTAACACCATAGGAAGGGGCCCATGTGGAGTGAAGAGAGCCTTTGCCAAGTGGAAAAACACAAATAGCCATACCCGGGCCACCAGAGGACACAATGTTCCTCCCAGTTTTTAGAAGCTGAGGCTATAGAAAAAGCCCTATCATAAACCATTCACAGCTTCAGAGAGTAGAGTGAGTTACGTATGACTGGACACTTAAAAGGGTTAAAAGGAAGACGTGTTAAAAAAAATTCACACATTTAGGTTTACATCAGTTGGTGTTTCAAAAGGAAACTGATGACAGAAAAGAGTGGTAAGGGGTGTAAACCACACAGCTTAAAGTAAGAGCAGAGAGTATAGGACAGCCCACAGAAAGATCAAACACAGAAAAGCAAGATGCAGACATTGAAAGGAAGTGAACAGAGCAAGGTAAGCCTTGCCTTAGTTCTCTAAGTACCTGCTCTGTTGTGAACATACCAGCCTCATAGTGATGGTGGCTTATTTACAGCACATTAGAATTACTAGTTTGCCTTGGAGAAGTTTTAATTTATCAGATTAGTGCTAAAAAATAAGAAAAGAAAATCCTTTTCAATGCATAAAAAGGAAAAATACATTTGACTGAAACCTGAACTTGATAATGCTGTTCCTAACTCTGGTACAACAGGGTAACTTGGAAAGCTTGAAGAAGTGCAGTGTAACACTTGGAGGAAGGAGAATTGTTGGACATTACTTTTCTTTCAGGGTACCGTCTTTGGAAATTCTTTCAGGCTTTTAATATGGCTTATAGTTTCAAAATTATAGCTTATCATTTTCAAAGAAGCAAAGATATCAACAAAATCAGATAAATTACATGGTATAGCTTTGAGGGACAACAGTTACTGATAAGGTAAAAGAAGTAAGAACAAATGAACCGGTCAGCAGTAAGGCAGGCAGGAACCTGTCATGCTAAACGTCTTAGCATCATAAAGCTTACCTTCCTGAGCGGTTTCTGTACTGTATGCACTCCAAGGAAGACTTTGCCTCTTCCTGTTCCCTTTCTCTGATTCCTCCCCCTCTTTTCCTCGGGATGCCTACCTTCTTCTGGTGTTTGTGTTTTCAGTGATTCACTCCACTCACTCCAGCTTCCCTTGGAGAGATGAAGCTTAGAAGAAATCTGAAATTCATATTCTGTAAATGGTGTCAGATCTTGCAGGACATATTTTCCTTTGGCATTTGTAGCATAAACCTTGAATCAGATGAGATTTGCTTCACTGAGATGCAATGCTTCTGTGTTCTTATGTGTTGTGACAGTTCAGTACAGGCAGACAGTATGCAATGGCCAAAGCAAGGAGACAAGGCTCTCCTTCCCATAAAAAGTCAGCACTGAGACTGGAGAGATAGCTCAGTGATTCCGAGCACTGGTTGCTCTTACAGAGGACCCAGGCTTGATTCCCAGGACTCACATGGCAGCTCACAACTGTCTATAACTCCAGTTACAGGGGATGCAATTGGATGCCCTTTTCTGGCCTCTGTAGGCACCAAGCAAGCATGTGGTGCACAGACATAAGTGCAAAGCAACCATGCACACACATACACAATTAAAAAATTAAAAAAACCACACACACATTCACAACCGAAAATAGTGAGCATCTTCATGGAATTTCACAATCTTTTGCTTTTTAAAGTACATCATGGGTTACTTCCGCTGTTTAGGTGTTACTGTGCTAAGGGTGAGCCTGATGTCTCTCCTCTGCTCAGTCTCCTCCTTCCTCAATACCCTCCACAGGTTCTATTGATAAATCCATGTTCTTACTCATTAAGGCAATCTTGTAGAACAGAATGAAATGGCAGAACAGACAAGGTACCTATTAGTAGCAAATGGATAGAAAGAGGAAGTAGCTTGGTGGTACAGTGTGTCCTTCCTATTTGCAATGCTCATATACAGAAAGGATAATACAAATAATTTTTAAAATATTTGTTTGTTTTTTTATGTGTGTCTGAGTGTTTGTATCTGTACCTTGTGAGTGCAGGAGTTCCAAGGAAGCCAGTGAGGGCATTGGAAGAGGGCTTTGGATCCCTTGGAACTGCCATTACAAGCAGCTGTAAGTCACCCAGTGTGGATGCTCAGAACCAAAGCCAGGTTCTCTGCTGCTGAGGCATTTCCCCAGCCAGATACAGAGAACTTAAACCTGAAAGGACAATCTAGATAGGGTGATCTTTTAAATTCTCCAGATCTACTATTCAAAGAGAATAAATAATACCAATTAGATGTTAATCTAATATAATCATTTCTCATTAAGAAGAAAATAAAACTCCAGGAATTAAGAGCCTATCTATTGGGAGCTGGGGAGATGGCTCAGTGATTAAAGCACTTACTGCTCTTCTAGAGGACCAGAATTCAATTCCTAGAACCCACATGGTGGCTCACAACTGTCTGTAATTTCAATCCCAGGGAATCTGTCCTCTCCTGGCTTCCATGGGCACCAGGCACACACAGCACTCCAGGCGGGCCTGGAACTCTTAGCCTTCAGAATGCTGGGATTATAGGCACGTGCCATTATACTAGTCCAAAAATCTATCGGTTTTGAAAGCCACGTGGAGAAATTTCTACTATATATATAATTAACATATGATGAATG
Source organism: Pachyuromys duprasi (assembly GCA_028658305.1). Lineage (NCBI taxonomy): Eukaryota > Metazoa > Chordata > Mammalia > Rodentia > Muridae > Pachyuromys > Pachyuromys duprasi. Next base: position 63,217,662 of record CM053763.1, on the reverse strand, counting down.
CTTTCACGTAGTCATAAAGTTTGTTTAAGGAGAAAAATGTTAGTTATATTCTTTTGAGTATCAACTCTACGTGAAGCCAATCTGCTATTATATAAGCCACTGTACAAAAATTCTTGAAGGAATCACAATCCTCTTTTTTTTATTATTAGAAAAAATGGTAGTGCCAGGTCGGGTAAAGCTGTTGCTGAACAAATGTGAGGACCTAAGTCAAATCTCCAGGGCCAGTGCAATCTCAGGCTTCTCTAGTGAGCTGAGTAGGGGGGACAGGAAACTCTGAGAAGCTCACAGGCCTCTAGCCTGGGGTATGCGTCTGTGAATAACAAACACACCCTCTCTCAAACAAGGTGAGAGCGGGATGTGAGGACAGACACTCAAGGTTGCTGTCTGGCCTCCACTAGCATGGCATGACACACAGGACCCCCTGCACCCTCACACCTACAATGTATTGCCTAACCTATCAAATTACAGTTCTTAGGAAGAATATCTAATTCCATAAAAGCCTTTGAGTAATACTCTAATATTTCTTTCCAATATGTTTCCAGTGTTAAAAAAAAAAAAAAGAACAGTGAAGAAGGGAATAGAAAAATAAGGAGAAACAAATTCTTTGTTGAAAATAGGTTTATGACAGCCTGTGGCCTGAAAGCTTCAGAATCAGAGCTTGTGACATGGCTCAGCAGGGAAAGGTGATTGGTGTGCCAGTCTTGTGACCTAAGTTCCATTCTCAGCACTCACAGTGGGAGTCGTGAACTGACTCCTAAAGGTCATCCTCTGACCTCCACATACACACTGTGGCACACATGTACCTACACACATACACAAATAAGTAAACAAAAGTAAAATAATTAAAATTCAGAATCAGGGATCAAGATTGTTTTTATGTGTTTGTATGCATACGTACATGTGTGTGCATGTTTGTACGGGGCATACACATGTCTGCACATGTGTGTGTGGAGACCAGAGGTCAGTTCTAGGTGTCTTCATGAACTGTTTATCCAGCGTTGTTTGTTTGTTTGTTTGTTGTTTCTCCCTGACCTTGGCTCTTGCTGATCGGCGGAGCTAGCTGACCAGCATCCTCCAGGCATCCTGTCTTTGTCCTTCAATGTGGGCATCACAGACAGGCTACCATGCCCCACTCTTTAGAGGACCCAGAGTCAGGTCCTCACCCACTGACCCATCTCTCCTACGCCAATACCTCTTAATAAACAGAGATGGCTCAGTGGTTAAGAGCACATGCTGCCTTTGCAGAGGACCCACATGATGCCTCAGAACAATCTGCAGCTCCAGTCCCAGGGGATCTGATGCTTTCTTCTGGCTGAAGGGGACACATGGCACACATATATTCAGGGAAACACTTGTTCACATGCATTTTTTTTAAGTAGAAAGAGATATATACAGCTTTCTGAGAGATTTCCAATTGTGCGTTTCCAGGCTAAACGTTTTAAAACTCCTTATTATTAGTTTTATGACATGACAAGATGAGTCTATGCAACAATGTCAAGGGTCCTTGCTGATTTTTCTCCCATTTCTCTAAAGATCATTACCATATTCCAGGACTTGTCAAGCGGCCGGTATCTGAGTTGATTGAACATCACATGCCCCTCATCTTTCCATTGCAGTATACCTCTGCTCCCAGAATCATTCAGAAAGTTGATTCTGATGTCCCACGGAGGAAGGGGCCTCACTAGTGACCAAGACAAACCAAAATGTGCACGTCAGGCGTCACAAGCAGAGACTGCTGAAGTGCTGACACGAGCTATTTCAAAGGTTGCTTTTACTTCTCAGCACTGAAATTAATTGCCCTTAATCCAACCTCATTTTTACCAAAAAGTGGATATGTTAACTCCAATTAATAGACTTAAAGAAAACCAATATGTCAGTTACTGTGAAGGCAGAGACAGCTAGTGGTGACCACTTCTGGAGAAAAAAAAAATGTTAGGAAAATTCAAAGGAAATAAAAAAATACCGGAAAAATAGTAAAAGAGCAAAGGGAAAGATGGTGTAGTTTCTAGAGACAGAAGGTGGATGAGGAGAAGGGTGAAGAGCAAATAAGTATGCAAATACCAAAGACGTACTGTGGGAAAGGGGAGAGAGATGGCGTGAGGAGGAATTGAAGGGAGGACAGACACTCAGGCCATCTGGGTGGGCTCGCATCTGTCTGGATTGCTGCAACCTGGGATGCTTGAAATTGGCTTTTAACTTAGCTAGGGCAACCGTATTGTTTACCCATGTGCTGGAATTGGCTCATTACAGTTCCCAGGGATGAGGGTAAAGGCTGGCATTCTCAGAGCAGACACATTTGTGTCTTGGCACACTGTGTGCAGTGTGTGGGTAGCCAGTGGGATAAAAGGACACATGGATGGCCCCCTAGAACCCACTTCGGTCAGCGGTGTCACTGGCAACTGCTTCTTTCATGGGAAGAACTCTTTCTCTAGGAGAATGAGGTTGAAGGTCCCATTCTGCAGCCGCTTCTACATGGCCACAGGCCAGCTTTTCTTTTACATGCCTCAAAATAGCTCCTAACTTTGTACCTACTGGTCATTTTTTTTTTAACAGTGCCTGTCTTCTTTAAAACAGCCACACACAGAAGATTTGAGTGAGTTTTAAAATAATTTTCACGAACCAGTAAATGACACCTGAAAAACTGCAATAAAATTTACCTATGTCCAAGAAGGTGAATGTAAACGGAAATGAAGATGAGTTTCCAAGATCATTGACGGCCGTGACACTGACTGTGTACTTGGAATCAGCGAATTCGGGGGTTAGAGTAGATCTAAGATCCAAATGACTACAATTCTGACAGCTGTTTCGGGCCTGAGAGATCTCATTGTTTGGTTCAGTTAACCTGTAGTCCAAATACAACTGTGTTTAACAATGTACTTCAAATCTGTTTCCTGCAATCATTATGAAAGAACAAAGTGCTCTAACATTGAAAATTCCACACAGACATTTTAAGGCTGCTTTCGTTAGCGGGGATATGCTGTGGGAAAACTTGAATCCTGTTCTCATGGACCATGTCTTCTCACTCCCCTGCTTTTTTTTGTGGCACAACCGAAACCTTTTAAAATGAATGTCTACAGAGAGGGGTGTGTTACTTACAGTGTTCAAGTCCCCAAACGCTGGCTGTCATCTTGGCTCCTCATCACAGTTCTAACCTTTATCCAAAGGATCTGTGCGCATCTGACCTCCACTGAATGGAAGTACGGTGTGAGCTCAGTCTGCAGTAAGAAGTCTGGTCCCACTGTCTTTGTTGTTGTTTGGTTGGGTTTTCTTTTGTTTTGCTTTTTATTATTATTATCTTTTGAGTCACATTTTTTTCCCGTATAGCCTGGTCTGTCCTGGCCTTGCTTTGTAGAGCAGGCTGGCCTTGAACTCTGCCTCCCTGAGTGCTGGGATTACAGGCACGTGCCACCGCGCCCGGCTCCCACTGCCTTTTGCACAGGCTGGACCTGTGATGAGATCCTGTGATGAATTCCAGGAGGGGAGGTCCCCAGTGTCACTCTTCTTACGGACTCTTACATCAACTATTTTAAAAAGCAATTCTGCCAAGGAGGAGTCTATTTGTATACCATGCTGCCCAAGCATGTGTGACTGCAAATGAGATTTTTTTTTTAACACAGCCAGCTTAACTTGATTGCAGGAAGACCATCTTAACCAAGGCCATGGATGACCCAAAGAAAACCTTGACTGACAATGTAGGTCTAGGGTATCAGGCCTCACAGTTCAAATGACTGAGGCAGTGCCCACTGACAGACAGTGGAAATAGCATTTAAATTCTAGGTGAGCTATTTTTTTGCTGTTTCTCCTTGGCAAATAATAAAAGCATTTGATACTGTTGAAAGCCGTGTAAGAGAATATATACAAAGCAGCCACATAGTCCTTTACTCACTCTAAAGTATAAGTGGTTTCCAGATGTGTATCTCGTCCAGGGTCCCAGGTGCAGGCCACAGTCCCGTTTTCTCCTTTCTGGACACAGGATAGGTTGTGAGGTGGCTCTGGAGCAACTTTACAAAGGAAGAATAGGTGATATCAAAATTACATTGTTATTATTTGCCAGTATATTGATAATACCTTCCACATGTCCCACAAATCTAGATGAAGCCACATTCCAATGGTTACATTTGCTCCCAAGGTATAAATTTTCTCTAATAATTAAAGCAATAGTGATGAATATTGATCACATCTTGTAGCTGAAACCTGTGCCAAGCGCCTTATAAGCGGTTCTCAGCCACAGCACTCCATAAAGTACCTAAGATTATTTTTTATATTATTGAAAAAGAAACCAAGATTTAGGCATCTGTCATCTAAGGCATCGGTATCTGGCCCAGAATACAAAACTATGAAGGGCAGAATCAGGGCTCCAACCCAGGTGGGGCTGACAAGCAACTGTCCTTCCATTTTTACTGGAAATACAAACATCTGTTACCTCAGGTAGAGCCACAATGCCAGAGGAATATCAACTTATTATCAGAAAACTCTAAGCCAGGCATGGTGGCACCTACTTGTAATTCCCTCACTCAGGGCGCTAACGTAGGAGGATTATCAATTCAAGGACATCCTGAACTATATAATTCAACCCCATTTCAACAAGCAAAAACAAATCTCTACCAGTGACAATTAAAAAAACAAAACAAAACAAAAAACAAAAAGCACTATTGTTGCGTCCGCGCTTACAAAATGGGCTGCCATGACACTGTATCACTTGGAGTATAGGAGCAGGCATAGATTACTTCTCATACATACAGATGTTTACAGATTCCACGGGCCAGGCATAGGCCTAGCTGTCAAAACAAAGGTGTACAAGGCAAGGTATCTGTTTTAAACAATGAATTTTTAAAGTGTGTTTGGCTGTTTTGTTTGCATGCGTATTTAGGTACCATTTGTGTGCCTGGTACCCACAGAGTGTAGGAGAGGGTGTCAAATCCCCTGATACTGAAGTTTCAGATGGTTGTGAACCTCCGTGTCCTGGGAATTGAACCCAGGTCCTCTGCAAGAACAGAATTAATGGAGGGTTTTGAGAAAACATTTAGCTGCTCGGCCATCCCATTCTACTACACTTCTGAGACTTCCACGCAGACAGATGAACCTTTGGCAAGATAAAAAGTGCGCACCACAAAACCTCCCCGTGTCTTCTTCCACAGCTGTAACTGAGGGGAAGAGGTCTTTTTTTTTCTACCATCCACCACAGATATGAGTCCAACAGTGTTCATTGTGTAGCTTTGGACAAGCTAACATCTCAGCATTTAGTTTCATCTATTGACTGGGTATAACAATATATAGCCCTCATGGTTTTACTTAGTAAAATAAGACATTATTCCTTTTGCTAAAATAATAAGCATTTCCTTTTATGCATTTATTTGGGCATATAGGCCTCCAGAATCTCTTAGCAGCTGCCTAGAGGTACTAACCATGAAAGCCAGCAGCATAAACATTTCTATGGGATAAGCTTGAACTAATGGGGAGTTAGGTAAATGATTTTCCCCTTTTCTTGCTATTGTATTCCCATGTGGTTTTTCTGGGATGTCCTTAAGTGACCAAAAAGTCAGCAGTATTTTCTGCCAGGGCCATTGCCAGCTTAGCAACACTACCATGCTGTACCATCATGTACACGTCATGGTGTTTCAGTCTATAGAACACATTTATGACTATGCAGTGCTGTCAGCTGGTGATGCCATTTGTATACAACATCAAGTACACTTTATGTTGAAATTAATGTCACATTTCTAGAACTGACCCAGTACTGAATGATGCATTAATTCTACTTCATAATTCCTTTTCTCTCAGCTCCCTTCTTGAAGTATCAGCTTTGCAATTGGCAAATTTCCAGGAAAGGGCCCCAGATAGGCTGACAGTTTCCTGTTAGCCTCTCTCTGTGTGACAGCTACTCCTCAGGAGTGAATGGAGATGAATGAACTCTTTCCTTGCTGTGCAGTTAGCAAGGGAAGAGGAGGTGCTCAGCTGCATGCCTGGGTTGCAAGAGTGGGAAGAGACACTCTTCCATCTCTTAAGGAGCTTGTAACTTTGAACCAATTTTCCCAAGCCAAGAGGATATGGGGTTCTAGCTTCAGAGAGCTAAGGACAGCAAATAGGCAAGAGCTCCTAAAGGGCGGAGAAAGAGGAAAGGAAGAAGAGAAAGGAGAGAGATTGAAGGGCAAGATGTGGTGAGAGACTGTCAGTTGCAGAATAGGATCTTAATTCTGTTGATTTCTGGACTTTTCACATAGAGATTCTCATCCTGCTCTCAACAATAAAGTACTTAATGTCATGGGAGAGCTAAGGTATCTGTCTGTTGTTCAGGCTTCTCCTTAATTCACCACACACACACACACACACACAAGCATGCACGGCCACTTCCAAGAGTTCAGAAAGAAGTGCTCACCACCAACGGAGATCTCCACCACACACACCACTCTAGAAATGGTGTTACATTCCGTCTTGCAGACAAATGAATTCGTACCAAGGGAAAGGTTGGTGACCTGAAAAGTGAAGGATTGACCCTGGTGGAAATGGATTATTTTCTCAGGTGTGAAGAGGGTTAATTGGTCTTCATGATGAGAGCAGCCATATTTAGAATTCAAAGAGCAGGAAATATTGGCAGCTGCCCCAAATGGAATCTTAGGAGAAGGCTGGACAGTCACGCTGCCTCGCTTGCATGGATCTGGAGGAAAGACACAAAAGCAATACTCAGTTGGAAGGAAGACATCCATTTTGAGATGGAGAGTTTATTCAGTCCCCACCGCAGGGTAAAATTAAAACTCATCAGATTATAGACCTATTAATAATGCATATTGCTCTGGCAGTATTGGCAATACTGGAAAATAGAAGAACAACCATACTAAAGAGTATCTGAATTAAATATATCTTCTTCTCAAAACATCCATGCTATAATCATAACTGCAAGAGGAAAGTAGTGAAAAAGCAGCATTGAAAGAACATTCTGCAATGCAGTTCCAAAATAGCTCATGGTACTTTTCCACATACAGTTTCCACACCAGACTACTTAAAGAGAGCTTCCCAGGATAAATAATATGTGTACTATCACCCTTGTGATTTAAAATGCTTATTTTAGAAATTACATTAAGAAAAAAAGACTTTAAGAAAAAAAAGACTTTAGGGGCACTTCTAGAAATAATTTCTTAATGTATCAGTTGTATTAAATGTGTATAACTTATAACATCATTTTATAACAAGATAAAACATTCAGAGGTTCAGGTGTGTTTTGAGCTGGCATCATGGATAAAAATCAGAAGCCAGGTGTGGTTCTATAATCCCAGCACGTGGGAAGCTGAGATGGGACATCATGAGCTAAAGGCCAGACTAGGCCACATAGTCAGAGTATGTGCCAAACAAACAAACAAAACAGAGCAAAGGAAAGTGGGTTTAATATAATAATCCACATACTGATTTTTCTTCAAGATGTAGGGTCCTGAGTAGTGTTATTGAAGAAATTGACATGTCTACATTCCTCCTTTTGGGATGACTCTTACGGATTAGTTACTATAGCCAACACAACCTTGAATTCCCACTTTTCTCAATTCCAAAAGCCTTCCACTGACACACTTCAGTAAAAAGATCTACAAAATACAGATTCATTCTCAATTTTAGATGTGATATAAAGGCCTCACTGGAAGTCTTCTTTGGGGATAATTCTACCATGTGATCAATGTGCATCAGAAGAAAATCGTAAAGAAGTCATTACTTACCTCAAGTAAAAGAAATACTAAACAATCCTTTAAAATAAAACACTCATTTTTTATTTTCAAAGCTAAAACGAAGTCTCTTTCTCACTCTTATTTTTCTTCTATGTTTAGTCTTGGTTTCTTTGATCTTCATTATAATGGACCAGGAAGCCAAAATCAAACTCTTACTCATAAAGTCAGGAAAATGTAACCTCCTCTTAAGTATATGAATTGACCCATGAATACCCCTGCTAAAACAGGAGTATTTTAATTTTTAATTATTTTATTTTATTTATTATTTATGTGTGTGCACATGTGATACAGAACACATATGGAGGTTAGCGTGTGGGTTAAACTCAGGATTAAGCTCAAGTGGTTAGGCTTGCATAGCAAGTGCCTTTACCCGCTGAACAATCTTTCTGGTCCTAAAATGCACTTTAATATAAATTATGCATCCATTATGCTTCATGTTTCTTAGTAAGTTTTTTTTAAACAGTAAATGCAGGATTATATCCTTATATTAATTATTAAAACAAATAAGGTAATACTACAGAGACAGATTTATCCATTAAATGGTAAAAGACTAACCTCCAAATCCATTTAGAACACTTACCACAAGTCGTGATTCATTTGTACCTGAGAATTTAAACTGCAGTTCCTTCAACAGATTAACTTACAGAAATATCTTACCTATTAAAGCCGTCTCTCTATTCAACAGCCACATGAATAAAAAAATAAGTGCTAACAAGCATTCTCTATCAGTGTGTGCCATGGGTAGTCAACTCCAGAAGGTAAGGCGAGTTCTCCTTGTGAAAGAAGACAAAGTCATTCGTGTTTAGTGCGTTCTGAAGATGGCAGACCCACAACCCGCCAAACCAAGACAAGCACTGTTGTTCCTCATCTTCTTAAGAGTGTAACACTCAGAAGCTGAAGGATCATAGTCCTTTTCTGCCTCCCATCTCAGGGAACTACCTTGGGGTGAGCGGAAGCTGAGAAGGGGCTGACTGTCTCATTGTGTTCAGGCTGCTGCAACAGCTCCAGGGTGGTGCTGGGGAGCAACGGAAAGCCCGAGATCAAGAGAGCAGAAGCTTCCCTATCTGATGAGGACCTACTTCTCAGGTCACAGAAGGTGCTTCTGAGCTACCTTTCATGTGGTGTAAGAGCAAGGCAGCTGGGGCGCTGATCCCATCCGTGTTCACAAAGCTCTAGGATATGATCAGCTCCCAAAGGCTCCATCTCCCCAAACTATTGGGGGTTAACACTTCAACATGTGAATTTTGAGAGGACATGAACAGACCAAACTTTGAAGTCATTTAAGATTGGGTTTAGATAACTTTGTGACCGCATGGAATTATTTATCCTGCCTATATTCTACCCCACATAAAATTTGCTTTTCTTCTTAACAGAGGCTACATCAGGACCATCAAACACAGCTTTAGATTGGGGGAGAACTTCTAACCTCATTGTAGGTCTGAAAACAGTAAATTAAAAAATGGCTCACACTGATGTGATGGCGAGAACACTGCCTTGTCTCTTATCCTGGATATTTTGCCACACTGTGATTGGCATCTTTAACGGGTTTTCATTACTGTAGTGAAGAGGTTAAAATACAATTTCACAGAACATTAGCCAGTGCCGTTAAAAATGCTGGAAAGACATCAGCCACAAGAAGGTCATTTAGCACTGAATGTGGTGGCAACCCCAGCACTCTGGTGACTGAGGCAGAAGTCACACAGGTTTGAAGTCAGCCTGGGCAAACTCCTGTCTCAAAATAACAGCGACAACGGAACATCGTTTTGATTTGTGTCGCAGTTAGTCTTATGTCAACTTGACATAAGCTAGAGTCATCTGAGAGGAGGGGTTCTCAACTGAGAAAGCGCCCCCGTAAGATCTGCTTGTAGGAGACTCTGTAATACTTAATGTAGGTGGTTCCTGCTTACTGGGAGCAGGGCCGCCTCTGGACAGGCCGTCCTGGGTGCTACAAGAAAGCCAGCCAAAGCTGGGCTGGTGGTGTGCTCCCAGCACTCAGGGAGGCAGAGGCAGGTGGATCTCTGTGAGTTTGAGGCCAGCCTGGTCAACAAAGCAAGTCCAGGACAGCCAAAGCTACACAGAAAAACACTGTCTTGGGGGAAAAAGAAGCAAGCCAAACAAGCCATGGAGAGCAGGCCGGTAAACAATATTCTTTGTTTTTTGCTTTTGCTTCCGTTCTTGCCTCCTGCTTCCTGACATAATTTCTTTCAATGATGGACTGTGATGTGCAAGTGTAAGGTGAAATAAACCCTTTTCTCCCCAAGTTGCTTTTAGTTATGATGCTTATCAAAGCAATAGAAATCCCAACTAAGAAAAATTGGTGATGAAAACCAAATTGGTGATGGAACTGGGTATTGCTCTGATAGACCTGACCATGATGTTTTGGGGAGGGTTTTGAAAGGACTTTGGAACTCTGGCCTGGAAAAGCCATTGAGTGCCTAGAGCCTCCTGAACCATTGTGGGAACTCAGAGGATAAACCTGAGGACAATGCAGATGGTGAAGAGCTAGCTGGTGACATTTCAGAGGGGAGCAAAAACTCTGTCAGCATTGCTTGAGTGAGATTTTGAATTAAGAACCATTCAAGTGAAACTTTTGCTTTGTTGGGACAATCGGTACTGGTCAGCTAGGGAGGAAGAAGCAGCTGTGATTGAGAAGAGGCCAACCTCATTTAGGTGAAATCTTGTGGGAGCACTTACTCAGAGTCAGTATGCCGAAGCTGTGGCTCAGAGAGGGCAAAGACTACATTTCATGCTGGCAGCCAAACTTGGTAATATGTAAGAGTCACCCAGGTGGTACTAGTTTTGAAGGCATGAGGGTGTCTTGGTAAACTTGTCCATTATGTGGCCAGGCAGGAATCCCGGAGGAGAGACAGGAGAAGTCATTAGCGAAGGTGCAGACTCACTTGCAATAGAAGCCCTAGGATTGAAGGGTTCATGGAGAGAAGTTGAGAAATTGGTGCAATGTGGCAGGACCAGAGTCTTTAAGGAGAGCCCAGAATAATCCCAGCAGTCCCCTTTGGGAGGCAGAGGCAGGCAGCTCTCTCTGAGTATGAGGCCAGCCTGGTCTACAAATCAAGTCCAGGGCAGTCAAGGTTACACAGAGAAATCTTGTTTCAATTGGGAAAAAAAAATCCCAGATTAGGCTATTGGTGAAGATGCAGTCCAATTTAAGTGGAGATCCTAACCTTTTGGAGACATGAGTACCATAGGATGGTGACTAAGGCTAACAGGAGCTATCCTTTAGAGTCCGTTAGACACTAGAAACCTGTGAGTCTTGGAAGTCTGACATTGACATTTACACTGTCAGATTTTGGTTTTGCTTTGACCTGATTGTGACTGTGTCCTGATTTATCCCTCTTGGAATAAGAAAGTATTAAGCCTATTTTTTACTTTACAATTAAGAGACTTTGGAATTTTAGAGAGACTTAGGATATTTTGAAGAGAGCTAACTTTTAAGTGTTTGAATTTTTTAAAGACTGTAAGATTGTTCAAGTTTTATATTGTGATATGAATAATGAGATAATGGGGATGATGAAGTAAGGGCAAGTTATGGTTTAATAGTAAAGTGTTTATTTATGAAACTGACTGGGATCAATTGTCCTGACTAGTTTTATGTCACCTTGATGCAGGGTAGAGTCATATGGGAAGAGAAACTCTCAGAGAAAATGTCCCCATAAGACAGCTCATGTTGGTGAGGATGTAGGGAAAGGGGGACATGTATCCATTGCTGATAGGAGCACAAAGTTGCTCCGCGCAATTCCTCAAGAAAAAGCAAAAGATCTAGCTTGAGATCCATCTCTACCAATCTTGGGCATATACCAAAAGGACCCTATATCCTACTACAGAGACACTGGCTTATCCAGAAATTGGAAATAGCCTAGATGTCCACCAACTGATGAAAGGATTTAAAAATGTGGTACATTTACACAATGGAATTATTATTCAGCTAGTAAAAAGTAAAATCACAAATTTCACAGGTACATGAATAGAGTTGAAAAGTTCAACCAGACTGAGGAAATCCAGACCCCAAAAGACAAATGTGGTATGTATTCTGTTATAAGTGGATGTTGGCTTTTAAGCCTTCAGTAGGCATCCTACAATCCATGTAACCACAGAGGTTAGGTAAACTTGGGGGGAGAGGAGACTTCCCAGGAAAGAGGAAATAGAATATATCGTTATGGAGAGACAGTGGAGACTGGAGTAGGAGGATAAATGAGGAGGAGAGGAGTAAGGGGGGAATTTGGAGAGGGACAACACTAAGGTCCATTTGACCGGTTATATGGAAACATAGTAATGTCTAACTTTCTTAAACTATATAAAATAAATCTAAACGCAGTTACCAAGTAACAGGGGAGGCAATGTCCCAACTAGACATCTTTTGCCACCAAATGAAACTTCAAGTGACAGGAGTGAATTATATCCAATTGAGTTGTTGGTCAAAGGGGCCCATGAATACCCCCAAACAACTCAGGCCAAGGCTATCGGTGGCTCTCCACAAACTACCAATAGCCTTAACAATATCTTACCAAAGGCTGTTGGTAGGGCTCTTTTGCTGAAGACAACACTTACATATCTCATTGAACATGGAGAAGTTTAGATGGTGCCTAACTAGAGACCTTCTCCCTACTGACTAGCATTCAGGGTACTAGAAGGTATTCTTCATGGTGCCAGAGGAAAAAGGGAAAAAGCAATCCAGTTACAAACCCTGCAATCTACAATGGTGACATGAGTGCAAGCTATTCTCATACAATAAGGGCAAAAGCACTATGAGAGTGACCAACCACTCTGATTGGATGTAAGGCCGGAACCATGCCCAATACTGATTGGGTGACCAAGAACCTGAGACTATATAGGTCATGTGCCTAGGGGAAAACAGTATATTATTGTTCTGCTAAAGGCATACAACAATAAAATGACTCCAAATGACATTTTGCTATGTCCATCAGTACCTAGCACAGACATCACCTGTGAAGGTTTCTCTTTCAGTAAATAGAAACGAATACAGAGACTTACCACTGGATAATGTGCAGAGAGCAGAGAGATTTAGAACACTCAGTCCTAAATGAGACCTTTATAAGACCCCTCTTCTCAGGGTTCAGGGAGATATGAGAAAGAGGAAGTGAAGAGATTGTAAGAGCCAGAGGTGGTGGAGGACAGCAAGGATGCAGTATCTTCCAGACATAGCAGGGCTTTTGCCCATATGAACTCAGAGAGACTGTGGTAGCATGCACAGGACCTGCACAGGTTCAAGTGCCGGTAGGGGGAAGTAGACACCATTTCCACCCCTACCCAAGAAGCTATCCACAATTGACACCCATTTGCAAAGGACAAATTAATTTTCTCCAATGGAATCTCACTGAGTATGTAAGGGTAGGCCACATGCCCAGGCGAAAATGGTTAACACAAAATGAACTCAATGATTTGTTTGTGGGTCTTTTTTGTGTAATTTTGTTTGTTTGCTTGAGAATTTTAAAAAAATTTTACTGGTCTTTTGCTTGTATGTTATGGTTTCTGATTTTGTGTTTTATGTTTTATTTTGTTTTGTTTTTGTGTATGTGCGTTTTCTTATGCTTTTTCATTTAAAAACATTCTGGGTTTTTTTTATTATTTTAATTTGCATATTTGTTTTTAGAACAGACCAGCAAAGAAAGTGCTGAACTAGAGGGCTAGGAAGGTTGGAAGGATCTGGGAGGAGATGAGGGAGGGAAAATTATGATCAGACTATATTGTATAAATTTTTAATTAAAAAAGAAAAATGAAGGAAAAAATATTTGTTTGTAGGCAACTTGTGGTGCATGTTCTTGATTAATGACTGATGTAGCTGGTCCCAGGTCATTGAAGGCAGTGTGGGGCAAATGGTCCTGGATGGTATAAGAGAGCGGGCTGAGAAGGCCATGGGGAACAAGCCAGTAGCAGTATTCTTTTGCAGCTTTTGCTTCAGTTCCTGCCTTGAGTTCCCACCCTAACTTCTATTAGTGATGGACTATGATGTGTAAGTGTAAGCCGCAATAAACCCTTTCCTCTTCAAGTAGCTTTTGTATCTCAGCAATAGGAACCCTGACTGAGACAGCCTTCATGCTGCTTTTTAAAGCAGACAAGGTTTTCACTAATGTGCTTCCCGTGCCAGGAGAGGCAGTATCCTAACACAAAGCATGATAAATTGAAACACGGCACGCTTGGCAGGCATTGTTGGAACGTAGTGTATAAATATAAAGATATGTCACATGTAAGATATTCTATATGATATATAGATAAATGTTAACATCAGGCTTATATAACACACTGATATACACATAAATATTGATTTTCCTTGCATGCCAGGTGAAAGCAACTTCATTTATGAGAAGTTCAAACCGCTCAACAACCTTCAAGTAAATGAGGCATCTTCCAATAAAATGAAACCTCCTATGAGCTGTAAACACCGTTCACACTGCCAGCCTCCAAGGCCAATATCAAAACTACAGTTCTATCATGAATCACAGAATGAAAAACTCTGTCCCTGACTCATCACCCCACAGCTTCCAGACAGTGAAAAATATCTCAGAGGGAGGTCAGTACAGGATGCAGGCAGCACCACCCAGCAGAGGCAGGAAGGTACAGCAGCTGCCGCTGCCGGTCTATGCAGTTACCCCAGAGACAAGCACAAAACAGGCAGCTTCTTTGAAGTTGTCCTTGAGCAGAATATGAAAACGAACAAACAAACAAAAACAAACAAAAACAAAATCCTAGGTCTTCCAGAGATGTTAATTTCACCCAGACAGGAACATTTGTATGTCCACATTTGTTTTCCTCTGTAGCACTTTGAGAAGTTGAAGGAAAAACGTGGTTTTGTGAGAAGAAAGGGCTAGCATATTCAGCAATGCTGTGCGTTGCTGTGAGAGTCACTTTTCCTCATCCCTGTTGTGTACTTGGCATTAGTAATGCCTTCATAAAAAAGTGTTATGAAGTGTCTCAGGGCCACACCAACTCCTAGGACCAAATAAACTGTCTACTGAGGAGTCTATTTCATTTTGAGTCCTAGGGTGTGTTGCTTTTGGAACCACTTTCAGTGTCCTGGGATTGTACATTTTTCTGAACAAGGTAAAATATTTTATTAAGCATTGAGAGAGGCCTTTTAGGGTTGACAGGAACTGTTACAGGCTGTTGTCTGCCCTTCCCTCCTTCACCTCCTTGATAGGTGACATTTCTGTTCACCATAGATCTATCAATGTTGATTCTGATTGTGCCCTGGGCTTGTATTACAAAGCCATGCTGTAAATTAACAGTAGAATCAAGAAAGCCTGTTATGAAAAAACAAAAAACAGAAAAACAAAATCAAATCTTTTTCTATAACTTTCAAGGTTCTACTACAAAATGTTGAAGACTCAAACTTTAAAAGAACACAAACGTTTTTGTATATGTTTAAAAGAATGGTCTTGTGTAATCCAAGCTAGCTTCATACTTAGTATATTTTCAGGATGATCTTGAAGTCCTTGTTTAATCTTTAAACATCTGTCTATCATCCATCAGCATCTATCTATCTATTTGTCCAGCTGTGCCGTGGTAAATGGATGGAGATCTGAGCATGACTTGTGGAAGTTGGCTCTCTTATTTCAGTTTTTGTGTCTCAGGGACTGAACTGAGGCTGTCAGGCTTGTTGGGAAGCTCCTTAAGGCACTCATCCATCTCATCCATCTCATCCATTTTGAAACTTTACCCTCTTACCCCCTCCTACCCCCAAGCAAGGATTATAGGCCTGAGCTATTACATCATACTTTACTTGTGTGTTTTTTAATAATCAAAATAGCAGACTTTTTACAAGACTAATATTTAAATAGTTTAGGAAAAAATAAGGGAAGACAATGAGAAATCTTACCACATTAACTAGTCAGTGAATTTTAATATCTGAATTAAAATCAAATAATTAGAAAATTGTGCTTAAAAAAGGAAGGGGTTAGAAAGAAAAGCCATGTCAAACGTTTTCCCATAATAAAGATTAGTAAAAAAATTTAAAGAACATGTGTTCAGTTCCAAAATTTTTCCAGCTTAAAATAATTTTTTTGCCAAAATTAAATTTATCAAATTGGGGCTGGAGAGATGATTTGGCGGTTAAGTGCACTGGCTGTTTCTCTAAAGGATTCAGGCTTGATTCCCAGCGTCCACGTGGTGGCTCACAATCACCTATAACTCCAGTTCCAGGGTATCTGACACACTCTTCTGGCCTCCACAGGCACCAGGCAAGGATACGGTGCACAGACATACATGGAAGCAAAACATCCACATACATAAAATAATAAAAACGATTACATCACAAGACTGAAAAAAAATCATGGATATGAGCACGTTCAGGTGCGTCACGCTGCGAGGGGCCTGCCTCCAGCTCTTCTGTGCTGCTGCCTTTTCTGCAGCCCCCTTCCCTCCTCCTGAACACACACTCGAAAAGCTACCTGATTTCCTCTTTTAGCATTTGCAGATTCTAAGGGTCAGACCTTGGGAGTGTAAAGTTTTGTCTAGTTGCTACTGAAAAAAATCTCCCTCTCCTTGGAGTGGAAGATAGAGATGGGACCATTTTCCTAACAGGAGAGAGTGACGGTGGCAGGGGTCTTCCTATCCCACGTACTGGAAATTACCATTCCCTGGGTCCCCTTTGCTTGAGTCTAAAAGGCTGCAAGCACTGGGGGTTGCTTTAGCGTCCTGTTTCTCCTCTGTCGTAACAGGCACAGGACAGTGAACACTTCCTGAAGGAAACTGGTCTCAGCCTGTGTGTGGTTCCTCCTCTTACCAGGCAAAAGCTGGACACCTGAGGCATCGTCTTTGCTATGTTCTTGGCTGGCACTTGAAAACGCTGATCTGGCCTCTTTCCCACTGCAACAGCTCCTGTTTGACATACTCTTTGGGCCTTTTGTGAATGGTGTGTAGGCCTACACTGTGTGAGAAGGGTGATCTGCTCCAATCACATGATAGTTGACTGTCGTGACACCCCAACATCTATTCTTTTAGTGTGCTGTTTCAGATTTTTTATCTGGTTTTGTAAGTTAGTAAGTCAGGCTTTTTAGCTAAGTACAATTGAGAGAGCTAGCTATTCCCACCTTCTTTTGAAACTAGTAGGTAGTTTCTAAAGCCATCATGTAGCTATCAACCCTTCTTTGGGATTTTCTCTTTCTACCCAATAGCTGAAGCACCACTGATGTGAACCAAATTTGGCACACACACACACACATCTGTGTGTGGCTGCTGAAGCAGCATTGGATGCTTGATCACCTCACTGTTAGTGTTTGTAGATCTGTAGCTCCCTACCCAAAGATAGAAGCTTTCGTTTATTGCTTGACTTTAGGAAACTCCTTAATGTTTGTTTTTGTTTGCTTGTTTATTTTCAATCCCTTTAGGACCTTTTTATCATTTACCATAACAACAACAATGTTTTGCCAGACTCATTCCTGAGATACACAGATGCTGTCCACACACAAGTCATTAAATGTAACACAGCACATTAATGGAATGAAGGACAGAAAAAAAAATCACTTGATCATTTCAACAATTAGAAAAGGCTTTTGACAAAGTCCAACATCCTTTCATGATAAAAGCCTTGCTTTGGAATGGAAGGAATGTATTTGAACACAGTAAAGGTTATATACAATAAATTACTGCCAACATTATGCTAAATGGAAAAAACACAAAGCTTTCCTCTAAGACAGAAACAAGACAAGGGTGTGTACTTTCTCCACTCCTACTCAACATAGTATTTAGAGTCTTATCTAGGACATAAGACATGAGAAGGAAGTAACAGGGAAACAAATATGAAAGGAAGGAGTCAAGGTGTACTTTTCTGCAGAAGACATCTTTCCATACAAATCAGCAATTTAGCTGGGCATGATGTAATGTTTTGTACTCACACAAAACAAACATGGTCTGTGGAACTAAAGACACAGATTCTAACTCACACGGCTACAGCCAAATTTTTGTTTAAACAAGAATGCTAAAAATACATAATGTGGAAAAGACAGCCTCTTCAACAACAGTTCTGCAAAAACTGGATATCCACATGTTGAAGCATGAAACAAGAACCTGTACAAAAATCACCTCCAAACAGACCCAAGGCCCGAATGAAAGACAACCGTAAAACTGTTGAAGAAAAAACAGGATGCATACTTGAAGTCACAGGCATAAATGGGAATTTCCTCAACTAAATTCCAGTCATGCAAGAAATAGCCCCAACTGACACATTGGACTGACACATGAAATGTAAACACTTCTGCACAGAAAAATAAATAGTGAAGTGACAGTCTACAGTAATTTTTGCCAATTATACACCAAGCAGAGGATTTGTATGTAGAATATACAAGGATTAAAAAAAAAAAACCTAAGCAACAAGAAATCAAACAACCCAGTCAATAAATGGGCTAATTAAAAGAACAGACAGTTCTAAAAAGATGAAGTGCAAATAGCTAGCAAAGAAAGGCAAAGAAAACATCACCACTGAGTCAGGAAACACAAACAACAACAACATGGAGAGCTGGCAAGTGGTTGAAATGTTAAGAGTGCTTGCTGTACAAGCCTGGTGAGCTGAGTTTGATTCTTGGATCCCAAAGAGGAAGGAAACAACCAAAGCCTATTTGTTCCCCCTGACTTCCACATGCTAACTGTGACGGGTATGCACATGGGTACACAAAAGCACATACTGTTACTACTCCTAATAAAAAACTTTGAATGGCCAAACCTAGGTAAGGTGGTACAGACTTGTAGCTTTAGCACTCAGGAAGCTGAAACTTCAGATCGCTATAGCCCAGGAATTCAAGGCCAGCTTGGGAAACACAGCAAGAAGCTCATGTTAAAAACAACAAACAAACAAACAAATCAAACAAAACAGAAGAAAACAAAAAAAACCCAAGAATACAAAACAAAGAACAAAGGAAAATGAGCCCAAATAAAACTAAATGCAATCAACATTCATTGAGAAAATTAAGTCGTAAGGCTGGGGAAATGGCTCAGTGGTTAAGAGTGGGAACTACTCTTGCAGAGAACCTGAGTGCAGTTTCCAGTGCCCATGCCAAGCAGTTCACAACAACCTCTAACTCTAGTTCAGGGCGTTGGATGCCTCTGGCCTCCATGGGCATCTGCACTCATGTGCACATACCCACCTGTCACTACCATACAGGCACACAATTAAAAACAATACAAATAAATCTTTTTTAAAAAGAACATTAATTCTCCTGCAATATGTTTTTTCCCTTTGCTTATTCCAGAGGTCTCTCTTTAATACCTTAGCACTAAAATCTCTACGTATGGCCAACATGTGCCTGTTGTGCACTGGGAAATCCTGATAAACTTGCTTCATGTGACTTCACCCTCTGCCTTCTCAGAAAGTGAAAGGAATTAGAATAGCCATCCCACAAGGCTTTTTATATGAACAGAGAATTCAGCGGAAGTGCTTCCTGATAATGCACATGTCAACATCTCTGCCTGATGAATTCCTTTTCTTGGTGTCACAGTGACACAACAGATTCTGATTAATCTAAACTTGATCATCTTTTCTGGCCCTTTTAGACAAATGTTCTTAATGCAGAGCATCTAACTTAGTTCTTAATCTTGCTTTACCACACAAAGGGACTACCAGCAGTTCTACACTGTAGTGACAATGCAGTGAGCACGGTGACACAGCAGCAGCTTCAGGGTCAGAACAGAGTGATGTTTCACGCCTTCCTCTCACTCTTCCGTCACTCTTTAGGCTTGCTAACCTAACAGCAGGTCTTATGCTGCCTATCAAAATTCTGTGGGAACGGGCTTATACAATTCCTTTATTTTCAGTGAGCCTCAGCAGTCCCAGGTCAATGTCACAAACTAGCTAACTCACAGCTGAATTGGTATATGCTCTTATCACTTAAATCTAAGCTTTTGAAAGCATCTGCTGAGCAACTGGGCTAGTCAAGAACTGAGCAGAGGGCTTGGAAAAGACGCTTCGCTCTCAGCTCACAGTTCTAGCTGTGTGGCCTATCTACAGAATGAGAAATAAAACAGTCCCTGCTCTACAAGACAATTGTGGGGTTAAAATGAGATGCTTTTAGGCACTGTACCTAGCATATGGCAAGTGCTCAGTAGATAACTATCCCATTCTTATGCTGAAAAGAAAAAGAACACCACTACATTTTTTTTCAAGGTCATTCTTGAAATTCCGGTAGGTAACTTGGACCTTTGATCTCACTGTTTAAGCACTCATCTGAAAGATTACTTTGGTTAAGACAAGATGCCCTCTCTTTGTTTGCTATACTCTTAAGTAACTCTCTAATTTTAACTTCTGCAGTGCCCACCAAAGGTAGTGAGAAAAGCGGATGTTCAATTCGTATTTCCATCTTTAAAATAACAACAAACGCTGTTGCAGTATACAAAGAGTACTAGAAACTCCCCAGAGCAAGTTCCATATCTCCTCTGAGATTTGGTGGTTACATACTGAAAGCAGTGAAGGCAAAAATTTGCTAGAGAGCAAGCTAGGTGAGGTCGTAAGAACAGGAGCCCGGCATTGAGAAGCTACTAGAAACACTTACTGTTCTAAGCGGATTCTTCTCCCCTAACGTCAGACTGAGGCTAGGAGTGTGCCATCTTATCTAACTAGCCATGGTGGCGTTCAAAGCCATGCAGCATGAATCAGAGCATACTGCTGTGCCTAGCAGAGGGTTAGCTGAGGACTCACTGAATCAGGGATGGAGGGTGCACAGGGCGCTATAACCATCCCTCACTGAGGAAGAGGGGGAACCCAGTCTCTCTTTCCCACTCTCTGCCCTCTCACCTCTACTTTTAAGACAGCCCTTCATTCTGTAAAGAAGTGGTCCCCTGTATCAGTCTACTGAGTTGTGGGTATGGGTCACAGCTGGCCCCGAGGTGTGGCTCCCCTCCCGTTTAGACCTTTATCAAAGGTTCCAAACATTATCCCAGTCCCAGAGAAGCCTGCGGGGGCCCAGTCTGAGGACCAGTCAGTGTCCAAGGATGAAGGGAAGTCGGGTCCTGGACCCAGGAGTCGAGGGGTCACCTTACCGGGTTCCTGGGCGCTTGCCAGGTGCCGCCACTCACCGGAGGTCTTCCCGCGCGCAGGACGCGGAGAGGGATCCCGGCACCCGCTAGCCTAGCGCCGCGCCATCGCAGGGTCCGCGCGACAGCGTGGTCCTGCTGTGCAGTGGCCACGGGCAAGTGTCTCCGTTGGGGTGCCCGCCCCCGGGGAAGTCCCTTCTGCGCTCTCACCACGCCCTCTGTGAGCCGCAGAGGGAGGGTTTAAAACTAAGTGAGAAAGGAACCTACGCGTGTGACCCCGGTTGCTAACGCCCTGCGTGCCCTGTACGGTTCTGAGAAAAGAGGGAAACCACCCAGCGCAGAAGGCATGTGCCAGAAAATGACAGGGCTGACGCGCGGACTGACCCAGATCCACTTAGCAACTCACTAACATCTCATTTATTCATTTATTTAAACTTCCCTTTAAGGACATACAAAACAGAAGGAGAACTTAAAACACACTAGGTAAACTATTTCTTAGCTGTGTTCACACTGAGAATCCAACGTGCCTAACTCAAGTTTTTCTTTCCCTCACTATCAGCCTATGAACAAAGCAGAATTTCATAAGCACTATCCCAGGATCTCCAACCCGCCCTCCCCGCAACCTGCCAGCCATAGGCCTAAGCTTTTCTGTCTCCTAATTTGCCAGGTGTTAAACTTGGAAAAGTGCACAACTTAAATAAATAAATAGATTGTAAATACATTGTGTCGCATGTAATTTACATTCTCTAGCATATTATTATGTGAGGGCTACAAATACAGCTTTTAAATTTCAGAGTCAATACCGTCTTGTAATAAAATAGCTCAAAGTTGTGGAAATTCTTTGTATAACCAAGTTAAGGGACTTGCCTCAGTGAAAAGTAAGTAATGTAGACCACGTGTAGTGGCTGTCACCTGTAACCCTAGGCAGCAGGAAGTCTTCCGGTAAACTACGAGCCCGCCTAAACAATAGAATTAGGATTAAGTCACTAATAGTTTTTACAGAAACAAACATTTCAAATTTGGTGATTTTTCTGTAAGATAAGACTGTCCATAATATGTTAATTAATTTTTTTCTGCAAAATATTTTTTAAAACCCCAAATTTATAGGTTTTGCGGTGCCATCTAAGTAATGTTAAAACCAAGTGAGAATGAGCTAAGTGAGTGTGAATAAGTACGCAGCAGCTGGGTGGCTGAAGGGACAGCTGGTAAGATCAGAGAAGATAGGACATAAAAACCAAAGCGGACAAACATCAATGAGAAACTTGTGTCCTTCATGGGCTAGTTTACTTTTCAATAATTTTATTTATCTCATTAACTATTCTCCTAGGCATATATCATGAAAAGCAGCAGAACGTATATTAGAACTTTGGTCTTAAAAAATCCCCTTTTCTGTTCTGAAATGCAGTAAGACCACTGGTAACTAAGATCTATCTACAGTACCTCACATCATTACTGTCAGATTCCTTTAAGTGCTCCTGAGACATTTTATGTACCTCGGAGTAAGACATGGGGGTTTCAAAGGAAAGTTTAAACAAGCTTCTGAAGCAAATATATCAAATTGTGAGAATATAGCCTTCTTTGCTTTTTGTCATTCTCCAGAGGCAAATAAATAAGGTAGTCTTCATTTCTTTCTTTCTTTCTTGATAAGAGGGTTTTTCTTTCTTTTCTTTAAGATTTATTTATAATGTGTACAGTGTAAAAGGGCACCAGATCTCACTACAGATGGTTGTGAGCCACCATGTGGTTGCTGGGAATTGAACACAAGACCTTTGGAAGAACACCCAGTACTGTTAAACTCTGAGCCGTCTCTCCAGCCCATCTTTCTTTCTTTAAAAAAATATTATTTTTATGTGCTTTGGTGTTCTTCCTGCATGTCTATTTGGGGGTGCCTGATCCTCTGGAACTGAAGTTACAGACAGTTGTGAACTGGCATGTGGGTGCTAGGAACTGAACTCAGGTCCTCTGGAAGAGCAGCCAGTGCTCTTAACTGCTGAGCAATCTCTCCAACTACAAAATGGAGATACTCTTTTTTTTTTTTTTTTTTTACATAATGTAGAAGAATGTTTTCAGTCTATGTCTGTCAATTAACTTATGGTCCAGGTCAGCTAAGAACTTGTGCATAAGAGTAGTTCTTCAGGGCTGGAGAGATGGCTCAGGGGTTAGGGGAACTGGCTACTCTTTCAGAGGACTTGGGTTCAATTCCTAGCACCCACATGACAGTAACTCCTTTCACAACTGTTACCAGTTCTAGGTGATCTGACACTCTCACATAGACATACACATATACCAATGCACGTGGAATAAAAATGATTTTAAAAAAAGGAATAGTTCTTCATCCCACTCACTCCCTAGGTTTTAAGTTCCTAGAACACAGGGTTCCTTGTACCATGTCTGCTCTCTTACCTGGCACCTAGCATAATGAAAGGCATGGGGTGGAAAGCTCAATAAAGTTTTACTGAGTTGAATTAGCTCTTTTCCAAAAGAGCTCACTCTCTTTGGTCAACTAAAATTACACATATTTTGAATTTTCAAAACTTTGAGCAGAGTTAAAAGTTGTTGGACAATTACAATTTCTTAGCAAGTCTGTGACTTAGCAAGTCTGTGCAGAGCTTTTCCTTGTCCTTCCTCCATCCTCCTCCTCTCCCTCCTCACTGAAGGTGGCAGCTTATCTAGTTAGACACAAAAGAGGCTTGCTGGTGTGCTGTCTAAAGAGCAAGCCTAAGATGGTGGAGGCAGCTCGTGTAAAGCAGCAGGAGCCCACCATGTAAACCCAAATGTCAGCCTATGCCTGTGAGAAGGCCTTTTGCAGATGAGAAACTCAGCTAAATGCATAACCACAGTGACACTGACAGAGGCTTTTCTAGGAAACACCAGTTTCCATTTCTGGTGAGCTTTTATTCCTTCAAATGTCTGTTTTGGTTCACTGTTGACACTCAGCATCTTGACTGTCCTTACTTGGCTATTCTAAGAGATGTTCTCTGCTTAAAATGCCTCTAGGATAAATACTAAAAGGTGCTGGCCAACATGGAGATTAGAGATATTAGACAGTGCTGCTACTAGTTAAGCATGGTAAGAAGATGTGATAGTTTGAATAAGAATGTCTCCATAGGGAACCACACATTCAAATATAGAAGCCTATGGGAACCATTCTCATTCAAAGCACTATAGAAGGTGTCAACACAAGTTTAACATTTTACACACAATAAAACCCAGATCTAAAATTAACCACTCATCTTTGTTGCCTTCTTTCAACAGCAGTACTCACTGCCTTATTGGTTTCACTTACCACTCCAATGTGTTAAATCAGTGTAACTCCTCAATATACTTGTGGTATCAAATGTTGAAAAGGCTATATGTAAGAATATATATATATATATATATATATATTCTTATATATATATTTATGAAGAATCTTAGATTCTAGTAAACCCCAGTTTTTAAATATAGTCTAACTTCTTTTAAATATATTATTATTGTTATTTTGAATTTTTTTCAAGATAGGATTTCTTTGCGAAGCCTTGGCTATCCTGGAAATAGCTCTGTAGATCAGGCTGGCCTCAAATTCACAGAAATCCTCCTGTCTCTGTCTCCCAAGTGCTGAGATTAAAGGTGTGTGCAGCCACATCATGATTATTTTTCTAAATTATTTGTTTATTTATTTTTAATCTTTATTGTTGTTTTGCCTGCATGTATATCTGGGTGAAATTTTTGGATCTCTTGGAACTGGAGTTACAGAGAATTGTGAACTGCCATGTGAGTGCTGGGAATTGAACCTGGGTCATCTGGAAGAAGAATCAGTCAGTGCTCTTAACTGCTGAACCATGTCTTCAGTTCCTTATTTTTCTATCTATCTATCTATCTATCTATCTATCTATCTATCTATCTATCTATCTATCTTTCTTTCTTTCTTTCTTTCTTTCTTTCTTTCTTTCTTTCTTTCACTTATTTTTCCTCAATCAATACATCTCAACCACAGTTTTCTCTCCCTTCACTCCTCCCAGTTCCCCTACCTGTACCTCGTTTCTCCACCAAATCTTCCCTTTCCCTTCAGAGAAGAGCAGGGATAGCGATCATGCATGGCATAACAAGGAATAGGACTAGGCGCAAAGCCTCAGATCAAGGCTGAGCAAGGAGACTCAGTAGGAGAAAAATGGAATACTACTCAGCAATAAAAATTAGGAAATCATGAAATTTGCAGGCAAATGGTGGGAACTAGAAAAGGTCATCCTGAGTGAGGTATCCCAGAAGCAGAAAGACATACATGGTATATACTCACTTATAAGTGGATATTAGACATATAATTTAGGATAATCATATAAAATCTGTACACCTAAAGAAGCTAAGCAAGAAGGAGGACACTGGGTAAGATGCTCAGTCTTCATTCAGAAAGGCAAATGGGATGGACATCAGAAGAGGGAGAAAACAGGGAACAGGACAGGAGCCTGCCACAGAGGGACTCTGAAAGACTCTACCCAGCAGGTTATCAAAGCAGATGCTGAGATTCATAGCCAAACTTTGAGCAGAGTGCAGGGAATCTTATGAAAGAAGGGGGAGATAGTAAGATCTGGAGGGGACAGGGGCTCTACAAGGAAAGCAACAGAACCAAAAAAAATCTGGGCACAGGGGTCTTTTGTGAGACCGATACTCCAAACAAAGACCATGCGTGGATCCCCATAAGGATCATAACCGATAACCAAACAAGGACCATAACCTAGAACCCCTGCACAGATGTAGACCATGGCAGCTCAGTGTCCAAGAGGGGTCCCCAGTAATAGGAACAGGGACTGTCTCTGACATGAACTCATGGGCTGGCTCTTTGATCACCTCCACCTGAGGGGGGAACAGCTTTACCATCCCACAGAGGAAGACAAAGAAGCCAGTCCTGATAAAACTTGTTAGACTAGGGTCAGATGGAAGCAGAGAAGGACCTCCCTGCTATCATTGGACTTGGGGAGGGACATAGGAGAAGAGGGAGGGAGGGTGGGATTGGGAGTGGATGGGGGAGGGAGCTACAGCTGAGATACAATGTGAATAAACTTTAATTAATAAAAGTAAAATGAAAAATTAAAAAAGGGTCCCAAGAGGCAAAGAGTAGAGACACCTCCATATCCACTGTTAAGAGTCCCACAAAAATACCAAACTAACAACCATAACATATATGCAGAGGACTAACACAGACCCACGCAGGCTTCATGATTTCGGGTTCAGTCTCTGGGCTTGGTTGATTGTGTGGGCCATGTTCTCCTTATATTCTTAACCCCTTTGGCTCCTACAATTCTTCCACCCCCTCTTCACCTGGGTTCCCCAAGCTCCAGGAGGAGGGACCCAATGGAGATCTCCAGTTTGATTCTCTCTGCCTAATGTTTGGGTCTGGGTCTTTGAATCTGTTCCCATCAGCTGCTGGAGGAAGCCTCTCTGACAACTACTGGGTTAGGCACCAATCTATGAATATAGCAGAATAAATATCATTAGGAATCCTTTTTTTGATTTGTTTGTCTATCCTAGTGCCTGGGCTATTCATTCTCTGGTTCCTGGTTCCGGGCAGTGTTGGGCACTGGCTCCCTCTCATGGGGTGGACCTCAAATTAGACCAGCCGTTGGCTGACTGCTCTTACAAGCTCTGCAGCTCCATCGTGTGTGTTGTGTCCCCATAAAGTCTGTGTCCCCACACTTGCGTATCTTGCAGGCAGAGGGAGAGATTATGGATCGAAGGTTTTGTGGCTGGGATGCTGTCTCAGTCCCACCATTGGAAGCCTTGCTTGGTTACCGAAGATGGCTGGTTCATGCTCCATCTTACTAGGAGTCCTTGCTCTGTAGAATGCTGGGAGTTCTAGCGCTAGATCTCCTCAGTTACAGTTGTCTCTCCCTTTACTTTCTCCCTCCATCCCTTCCCCCTACCTGATCTCTTGTGTTCCTATTCCTACCGACTCTTGGACCATCTGCAAAATCTATTCTATTTCCCTTTTCAGGGAGATCCATGCATCCCTCCCTTAGAGCCTCCCTTAGAGGCTCCTTGTTATTTAGCGTCTTTGGGTCTGTTGATTGTAGCATGATGATTACTATTTACTTAAAAGTTAATATCCACTTATAAGTGAGTACATACCATGTTTGTTTTTCTGGGTCTGGGCTATCACACTCAGGATGTTTTGTTTTGTTTTTCTAGTTCCATCCATTTGCTTGCAAATTTCATGATGTCATTTTTAAAAAAATAACAGCTGAATAATACTCCATTGTATAAATATACCACATTTGCTTTATCCATTCTTCAGTTGAGTGATATCTAGGTGATTTCCAGTTTTGGACTATTATGAATAAATAGGAACACAGTTGGGCAAGTGTCCTGGTGATAGGATAGGATATTATTTTGGTAAATGCCCAAGAGTGGTATAGCTGGGCCTTGAGGTAGATCACATCCCAGTTTTCTGAGGAACTGCCATATTGATTTCTGCAGTGGTTGTGTAAGTTTGGACTCCCACCAGCAATGGAGGAGAGTTCCCCTTGCTCCGCATCCTCACCAGCATAAGCTATCACTTGTGTTTTTGATCTTAGCCATTTTGAAAGATATAAGATGGAATCTCAAAGTAGTTTTGATTTACATTTCCCTGATGGCTAGGATGTAGGAGATTTTTAAAGTGTTTGTCAGCTGTTTGAGATTCCTCTATTGAGAATCTTCTGTTTAGACTGGTACTCCATTTTTTAAATTGGATTATTTGGTTTGTTGATGTTTAGTTTCTTAAGCTCTTTATATATTTTGGATATTAATTTTCTATGGGATATGGAGTGGGTGAAAATAATTTCCTATTCTGTAGGCTGCCATTTTGTCTTATTGACAGTGTCCTTTGCCTTATGGAAGCTTTTCAGTTTCGTGAAGTCCCATTTATTAATTGTTGATCTTACTGCCTGCACCATCAGCATTCTGTTCAGGAAGTTGTCTCCTATGCCAATGCATTCAAAGATATTTCCCAAGTTATCTTTTATCAGGTTCAATGTATCTGATTTTATTTTAAGGTCTTTGAGCCACTTGGACTTGAGTCACGTGCAGGGTGAGGAATATGAATCTATTTTCGTTCTTCTACACACAGATATCCTGCTAGAACAGCATCATTTGTTAAAGATGTATTTTTCTCCTCCGCCCATAGTGTCTTTCTGGTTTCTTTATATAAAAAAAAATTAGGTGTCCATAGGTGTGTAGATTTATGTCTGGGTCTTCGATCTGCTTCCATTGATTAACATGTCTTTTTTAGGCCAATACTATGTGGTTTTTATTCTTATACCTCTGTAGTACAGCTCTGAAATCAGGGATGTGATACCTCCAGAAGTTTTTGACTGTTCAGGATTATTTCAGTTATCCTGGTTTTTTTTGATGTTGTTGTTTGTTTGTTTTTATGTTTACAAATGGAGGTGAAATTTGTCCATTCAGTATCTGTGTAAAGTTATATTGGAATGTTGATGCGGATTGTGTTGAATCTGAAGATTGCTTTTGATATTAAGGTCATTTTTACTATGTTGATTCTACCAATCCATGAGCATGGGAGATCTTCCATCTTCTGACATCTCTTTCAATTTCCTTCTTCAAAGGCTTGAAATTTTTTATCATACAAATCTTTCACTTGCTTGGTTAGAGTTACACCAAGATTTTTATACTATTTGTGGCTGTGGTGAGGGTGTTTTCCTAATTTCTCAGTTGTCATTTATGTATAGGAGGGATACAGGGATACTTTTTTTTTTTTTTTAGTTAATCTTGCGTTCAACCAGTTTGCTGAAAGTGTTTATCAGCCATAGACGTTCCTTAGTAGAATTTTTGGAGTCACTTATGTACACTGTCATATCATCTGTGAATAGCAATACTTTGACTTCATCCTTTCTACTTTGTATCCCCTTAATCTCCTTCAGTGGTCTTATTGCTCTAGCTAGAACTTTAAGTACTATATTGAATAGATATGGAAAAAATGGGCAGCCTTGTTTTGTTCCTGATTTAGTGGAATTGCTTTGAGTTTCTCTTCACTCAATTTGGTGCTAGCTATAGGCTTGTTATAAATTACCTTTATTATATTTAGGTGTGTCCTTTTTATTTATAATCTCTCCAAGAGTTTTATGATGAAGGGATGTTGTATTTTCATATGTTGACGCATCCCTGCATCTCTAGGATGAATCCTACTTGGTCATAGTAGATGATCTTTTTGATCTTTGCATCTATGTTCATAAGGGAAATTGGTCTGAATTCTCTTTCTTTGCTGAATCTTTTTATGGTCTGAGTATCAGGGTAATTACAACCTCATAAAATAAATTTGACAATAATCTTTCTATTTCCATTTTGTAGAACAACTTGAGGTGTATTGGTGTTAGGTATTTTTAGAAAGTCTGGTAGAATTCTGCACTAAAACATGACCCATGGTATATTTTGGTTGGGAGACTTTTGATGACTGCTTCTATTTCATTAGCAGTTATAGTTACATTTAAATTGTTTATCTGATTTTGATTTAACTTTAGTAAGTGGTATTTATTGAGAAAATCATTCTTTTGTTTTAGATTTTTTAAATTTTGTGTAGTACAGGTTTTTAAAGTATGACCTAATGATTTTTGGATTTTCTTGTCTGTTGTTATGTTGCTTTGTTGCTGATTTTGTAAATTTGCATATTCTCTTTCTATCTTTTGTTGGTTTGGGTAAAGGCTTGTCTAGCTTGTTGAGTTTTCTAAAGAACCAACTCTTTGTGTCATTGATTTTTTTTTGTATTGTTCTCTTTGTTTCTATTTTATTGATTTCAGCCCCCAATTTTGTTATTTTCTACCATCTACTACTCTTGAGTATGATTACTTTTTTTTCTTCTAGAGATTTCAGGTGTGCTAATGAGTTGTTAGTATGAGATCTCTCCAATTCTTTATGTAGGCACTTAGTACTATGAACTTTCCTCTTAGCACTGCTTTCATTGTGTCCCATAAGTTTGGATATGTTGTTTATTTATTTATTTTAAATTTATTTACCTTTATTTTGTGTTCATTGGCGTTTTGCCTGAATGTATGTCTATGTGAGAGTGTCAGATCTTGGAATTACAGACAGTTGTGAGCACCAAGTGAGAGTTGAACCTGGGTCCTCTGGAAAAGCAGTCAAGCCCTTAACCACTGAACCATCTCTCTAGCACTTATTTTCGTTGAATTCTAGAGAATCTACAAGGAATTATTTCAATCTTCCTGTATCTGTTAAGACTTGCATTGTGACCAAGTATGTGGTACTGGGAAGATACATTCTTTTTGTGTTTGGATGAAATGTTCTATAGATATCTGTCAGGTTTATTTGCTTTGTAACATCTGCTAGCTCCAGTATTTCTCTGCTTAGTTTTTGGCTGGATAACCTGTCCATTGGTGAGAGTGGGATATAGAACTCTCCCACTCTCTCTGTGTGAGGATTAATGTGTGGTTTAAGCTTCAGTTGTTTGTTGTTTTTTGTTTGTTTGTTTTTCACAAATTTGGGTACTCTAGCATCTGGGACATAGATGTTAAGAACTGAAAGACCATGTTGGTGGATTTTTTCCTTTGATGAGTATGAAATATTCTTTTTCATCTGTTTAGATTAATTTTGGCTTGAAGTCTATTTTTGTTAGATTTTAGAATGGATATACCAGATTGTTTCTTAGGTGCATTTGCTTAGAAAATCTTTTTCCAATCTTTTACTCTGAAGTAATGTCTATCATCAATGTTAAGGCGTGCTTCTTATGTGGTTCCTATTTAACATCCATTCTGTTAGTCCATGTTTTTTTTGGGGGGGGGGAATTGAGTCCATTGATATTGAATCAATGACTATTGATTGTTAATTTCTGATATTGTATTGGTGGTGGTGGTGATGGTGGTGGTGGTAGTGTGTGTGTTTCTTTTTTTTTTCTGGTATGAGATTATTTATTTTCTGTGTTGTAATGGGTGTAGTTAACCTCCTTGGGTTGGAGTTTTCCTTCTAGTACATTCTATAGGGCTAGATTTATGGATAGATATTGTTTAAATTTGACTTTATTATGGAATATCTTGCTTTCTCCATCTATGGTTATTGAAAGTTTTCCTGGGCCTGTGGTCTCTTAGAGTCTGCAGGGCATCTGACCAGGCTCTCTGGTTTTTAGATTCTCCATTGATAGTTCTAATAGGCTTGCTTTTACATGTTACTTGGTCTTTTTCCCTTGAAGCTTTCAGTATTCTTTATTTGCTCTTTATGTTTAGTATTTGATTATTAGGTGCAAAAGGACTTTCTTTTTTAGTCCCATCTATTTGGTGGTCTATAAACTTTTTGTGTTTTTATAAGCAACTTTTTTAGGTTAGGAAATTTTTCTTCTATGATTTTGTTGAAAATATTTTCTGGGGTCTTTGAACTGGGAGTCTTCTTCTTCTCTTCCTATTAGTATTAGTTTAATCTTTTCATATTGTTCCAAACTTACTGGATGTTTTGTATGAGAACTTTTTAAGATTTCGTATTTTCTTTGATCAATGTGTCTATTTCTTCTATTGTTTTTAAATGCCTGAGATTCCGTCTTCTACCTCTTGTATTCTCTATAGTTCCTGTTTGTCTACCTAGATTTTTCATTTCCAGAATTCCCTTGGTTTGTGTTTTCTTCATTGTTATTTTTATTTTTAGGTCTTGAACAGTTTTATTCATTTTCTTCAACTTTTCTTTTTGGCTTTCTTTAAAGCATTTATTAATTTTCTCCATTTCTGTTTGTCTTTTTCTTGATTTCTTTAAAAGATTTATTTCCTCTTTAAAGGCCTCTATCATCTTCATAAAGTTCATTTTAAGGTCTTTTTCTTGTTGTGTCATCTATGTTGAAATATTCAGGCCTTGCTGTAATAGGATAACTGGGCTTTGATGTTGACATTGACTTGGCTCTTGCTGACTGTGTTCTTACACCATCATCTAGGCATTTAGGTTTGGAGGTGTCCTTTGAGAGACTCTACCCAGCAATGGATCGAAAAAGATACTGAGACTCACAGCCAAACATTGGTGAAGCATAATGAGTCTGGTAGAAAAGTGGGGTTGCGGGGTGGGGGTGGGCGGGTAAAAGGACCTAGGGGTGACAGGAACCCCACAAGAAGGCCAACAGAGCTCAGAGAGTCCGGTGGAGTCTGAAGTACCAGCCAAGGACTGTGCATAGACTGGACCTAGATTCTCTACATACATATAGCTGATGGGCAGCTCAGGCTTCATGTGGGGTCACTAGTGAGGGGAATGGGGGATATCTCTGACATGGACTATGTTGCCTGCTTTTTGATCAATTTCCCCTGATGGGATTTCCCTACAAAGTCACAGGAGAGGAAGACAAGCTCAATCCTCATGTAAATAGATGAGCTGGGGTGTCAGGGTAAGGGGCTCTCCTATTTTGAGGAGCAGCAGAGAGGGTATGCAGGAGAGAGGTTGGGAATGGGAGGAAAAGGGGGAGAGGTATATGAGTGAGATGTAAATTGAAAAAACAAATTAGTTAATAAAAAACTTTATTAAAAGACCAATCTCAACACTAATAGCACAAAGCCTTACTCATTAGAAACTTTGTTTACATGTTGACTTTGCTATTCTCAGCAGTTAAGTCTAGACATATGAATTACAAGATTTGTGTCCCTTCACCCACCATATAAAGGCTGCTTACCCAGTCCTTAGGAGCAGACATGTTGGCATAAAGAAGAAAGAACTGGTCATATAAATTTTTTCACAATATTCCAATGTAAAACACACATATGCTCTGTATGTGTTGGCTTTGTTTGTACAGTTTTCTAGTGCTGACAATCAAATCTAGAGCCAAGTACATGCTAGGCAATGCTCCTGCTGTTTCTATTTTGCAGAAAAATTTGAGGATTATTAGCACTAATTTCTCTTTGAAGGCCTGATAGAATTCTGCACTGATCCTGGCCTTTTTTTTTTTTTTTTCCTTGTGAGACAGTTAATTATTGCTTCCATTGTTGATTCCAGTTATTTTGCTAGGAGTTGTAGGTGTGTTTAAATTGCTGATCTGATCTGATCCTAATTTAGTTTTGGTAGGTGGTTATTTATCAAGAAAATTCTTCTTCCTTCTTTTCTTCCTCTTCTGTTTCCAATTTGGTGGAGTAGAGATTTATAAAGTATGTCCTTATAATTCTCTAGATTTCCTCAATTTCTATTTTTTGTCATTTTTTCCTTTTTAATTTTTGCAAATTTGGTCATTCTCTCTGTGTTTAGTTAATTTTGCTAAGAGTTTGTCAATTTTATTGATTTTCTGAAAGAACCAACTCTTTTATTGATTTTATTTTGGAGTGCTCTCTTTGTTTCTATTTATTTATTTCATTCCTCAGATTATTTCTTACCATTTATTCCTCTTAGGTATGATCACTTCTTTTTGTTCTAGAGATTTCAAAAAATTAAAAAAAAAATCTTCATTTAAAAAAAATGTAGGCACAGTTTACACAGCTTAGCACAGCTTTCCTTGTGTCCCATAAGTTTGAGTATTTTGTGCATTTATTTTCATTGAGTTCTTGACAGTTTTTAGGGTTTTTTTTTTCTTTATTTCTGTCTTGACCCATTTTTCATTCAGTAGAGAGTCGTTCAGTTTCTATGAATTTGTAAGCTTTTGTTGTTGTTGATATCTAACTTTAATATATGATGGTCTGATAGGATACATGGAATTATTTCAATTTTTTTGTATCTGTTATGACTTGCTTTGTATCAGTATGTGGTTAATTTTGGGGAAAGTTCCATGAAGTGCAGAGAAGAAGGTATATAGTCTTTTGTGTTTGGGCGAAATGTTCTGTAAATATTTGTTGGGTCTATTTGATTTATGATATCATTTAGCACCAGGATTTCTCTGTTTAGTTTTTATAGGGACGACCTGTTTATTGGTGAAAGTATACTGAAGTCATCCATTGTCACGGTGTGAAGATCAATATGAGATTTAAGCTGAGTACTGTTTCTTTTACAAACTTGGGTGTCCTTATATTTGGTGCATAATTTCAGATTACAATATCTTCTTAGAGAATTTTCTTTGATCACTATGTAGTATCCTTCTCAATTTCTTTCTGATTAGTTTTGCTTTTGACTTCTATTTTGTCATGTACTAAAATTGGTATTCCAGCTTGCTTACTGATTCCACTGCTTGTGTTTGCAGAGACTTCATCAATGAATTTATTTATACTGTCTTTAAGGTCTTGAACATACTCATAATAGCTATTTTGAAGTCCTTGTCTTGTGCTTCAGCTGTGTTGCATTTCTACTAAGGGCTACTTGGTTCTGGTGGAGCCATATTACCTTGGGTATCATTGTGGTTTTGTGCTACTATCTAGGCATCTGAGTTTGGATGATTCTAGGTGTTGATATCTGGTCTTGTCTTTGCTGGGTAGATGTTCTGTTTCTTAATTTCTTTTGCCTTCTTTCTCAATTCTAGGAATGTGTGGTAGCTGTAGGTTGCCCAATAGGGAGTGTTTCTGTGTCCCTGCTAGATGTAACCACTGGGGTTCAAAGTAAAATGTTTTCAGGGTATTGGGGGTTAACATGAAGGAACGGAGATAGTCTAGAAGAGGGGTCAGAGAGGGTCCTCAGAAAGGAAAAACAAAACAAAACTGAGCATACCATGAGGGTTGGAAGGTTTGGTGAAGTCCCAGGGAATGGTGGCAGAGAGGGAGGAAAGGCTCCTGAAAGTCATCTGCTACAGGGCTGAGAATGACACCCTGGGAATCAGCAATGTGAGACAGGAAGGAGAGTGAGTACAGCTAGCCTACCTGCTTCCCAGGCTAGTGTGTCCAGAGGGTTCCCAAGTAGAGAGTGCCTTCAGGTCTTAGTTGTTAGCAGCACAGAGGTCCTAATCCTCACACAGAAGCACTAAGAGGACCAGGAATGTTAATCATGCAGGGATGTCACCTTAGAGGAGAAGAAAAAAAAAATCAAATACATGCATACATCCAGAAAGCTGAGGGTAGGTATTGTTAATGACCTGGTGACCTATTTGCTATCTGTGGAGGCAGACCTCTCCCACCCTTTGCTATAGAGGCAGACCTCACCCTATTTCCCCAGAATGATTATTTCAGACTTTTTCCCTAGAGATTATCTGACCTTAAATGTCATGTGTGTTTATGACATGCTGACTATCTGTCAAAGACCACACTAGATTCTCACTCTATAGCCATAGAACCCACCCCTCATGGTCACGTGTACTTTGTAAAGGAGTTTCTGTGTAGTCACACCTTAAGCTTTATTGTGCACCTTGAATTAGACAGATTGGACTGATTGTTGGCTACAAACCTTTCCCCAAATTGCGCCGTGCTTTGAATATGCTGATAATGAACCATCTGGCATTAGACTCCCTGAAGTCTGATTCATGTTGATGAAGTCAATCTGCACAAAGTTTTTTGTTCTTATCTCTTGGCAGATCATTGGGTGCATTGACACTTGATGGGACCTCCACAGTTGGTGGCTGATATAGAAGGATGGCGTGAGAGAGGAGGATTGGGCACACCAAGAGGGGTTATCCTTATTATTTTTCTTTTGGGACACAGACATTCACAGGGGATCTGGTGAAGATGCAGAGAGTATGCCATCTGCACAGCAAAGAGAAGAGCTAGTGCTCAGGCGTCTGGATGTCTGACTTCCAACCTCCAGAACTAGAGAAAAAAATTCTGCTGTTTCAGCTACCTCATTAGTGGTAGGACTTTATTGTGACAACCACAGCACTCTGACTCTTCAGGGTTTCCTAAAGGCCAAGGACACACGCAAAAGTTCTCATTAGTCATCGGAAAAAATGCAAATTCAAACCACAAGCTACCACTCCCCACATATCAGAATGGCTATAATTAAAACATTTGAGAGTTCAAAAAAATTTAGCTACTACTATAATTATTGATGTAGTCAATAGATACTTGTAATACATTATCCTTGGCAGCATACTAAGAAATGCATCACAGAGGTAAGAAAACAGACTGCTCTACTTTCCTGAACTTATGGACTCAGAAGGAGAATAGATGATTAGACCAGTAAAAAGAACTACCCTGAGCTAAGTATTGTGATTGTGAAAGGGGCTTTGGGAACACACAGCAATATGATCTAGTCTAGACTAGAGGCAACATCAATGATAATTAAAAAAAAAATTATGTCCCCAATTGATGACTTCTAAGGTGGGGCGGGTGGTGTGCGAATGGGAAAGGACTCGGTTTTCTGTAAGGGGCTGGCCACTGGGAGTTGACCATGCTCCAGTGAGTATACGAGCAGGAAAAATTGGACATTTTTTCCTCTTCTTTTTGTGTGTGTGGGGGGGGGGGCGCCACAAGGGTGGGGCTCAGACTTAGGAGGATTGGAAAGCGAATGTGACTGTGGTACATTATGTGAAATCCCTAAATAATCAATAAAAATATGTTGCAGAAAAAAAGAACCATGTTCATTTTAATGCTCTGCTACCATCTTCTTGAAACTGTAAATAATTTTTGCTCAGAGTCCCACATTCTTACGTTGCATGTATTATATAGCTGGTTTAGTCTGCTGCTAAGAATATTCATAATCCTTAACAATTTGATGTGTTCCTTAAGGAACACACCTGTACTCACCTGTACTCTATAAGGTGGCTCAATACCCTGATAACAGAAAGACAAGCCACCGTTCAAAAAGGTGTGCATTTGATGCCCTAAGAGGGAAGGTCCAGAGAGGTTATGTGGAAGAACAAACATCATGAGGACATGATCGGGGATCTGAACCTGAAGCCAGGTAATGCAGGGTTAGCCGCGCATTACCACTCTATTTTTAAAATAACTCATATTGCTGGAACAAATGTGAAGGTCATGTAAGGAATTTCTGCATTTTCCTAGATTATCTGTTTTTATTTTTTTAAAGATTTTTGTCACATTTGCTTTATCCTGTGTACCAGAACTCCTTAAAAAAGGAGCTCGGTCTACAAAGACTTATTAAAACTTTAGTGACTATGAAATATTTGGACTATTACAGGTCCCAGAACATAATTACAAGTTCTCTATCTTTAGTTCCCAAAGAGCCATTCTTTGCCCACATCTGGGGCAGACCTAATATCCTGATAAAAACCTGTGGGATGTATTTGCCTAAAAAAAAAAAAAAAAGCCATTTACAGTGGGGCGTGGTGGTGCACACCTGTAATCCCAGCACTCTGGGAGGCAGAGGCAGGGGGGGTCTCTGTTAGGTCGAGGCCAGCCTGGTCTACAAAGTAAGTCCAGGATAGCAAAGGCTACACAGAGAAACCCTGTCTTGAAAAACAAAAACAAAACAAAGCAAAATAAACAAAAGTCTTGTCCTCTACCAGAGGAAGGGCTAAGAATGGCGTCAGATAACATCTAAGGCCTGTAGCAGAGATTCTCCTATTTTGTAGAAATTACATCACTGATGTATCTATCAATGTATTAAAAAAAGAAAAAAACCACCTTGATTTATAACTTTCTTTCTTCTGTTACCATAAAATTCCAGGGAACTGCTTCTAACATGAACGTTGTATCCCAGACCATGGTCATTCAATTTTTGTTTCTAGAATAAAATTTCTCTTATTCTCTTTGAGTTATCTGTATTTTTGGGTTGATGATTCCTTACTATTCTCTCTCTTTGTTTTTTTCCTCTTGACCTCTTCAAGAAAGGCTGCTTGCAGAAATTATAGCTCATTAGCTGTAAACCCTTGTATGTGTTTTAAAATAAACATAGATGTGCCTTTAAATGCTGAGTATAGCACCAAATGCAAACAAACAAACAAACAAAACACACAAAACAAAACAAAACAATAACACTGCTCCACAGTTCATAATAGAATGTAAGGCATCAACATTTTGGCCACTGTCCCAGGGGCACGCGACAGAAAAATGCACCATGCTTCCTTACACACAGGGCTTGTTCCAGGCTAATGTGCTGTGCTCAGTGGTGTACTCTTGTGTTTAAATGGCTTGCATATAGATGTGGGTCACAGGTGTGCCATCACACACACCTGCTGATGTTTGTATTATCTTTGGTGTATTGTCGTATTTTTTGTGATTTGTGTATTATAACTACTAAGAAGGATCCATATTTGCATGCCTACTTAAAGGAACGATTTAAAGACAGCAGCCCCTAGGAACCACCAAAAAACATACAGTGCTGGATTTAGGCACATGGATAAGAATAAAGCGGCACATCTTCAAAAGCTGTATCTATTATCACTCGTGAGTAGGTGGTGCTGGGCAATACTCAGTTTCCTTGGCCGTAAAATGGTGGTGATAACACATATCCCAGAGGTTGCTAGGAAGATTAATTAAACAATGGAGGTGAAGAAGCTGGTGTGAATGAGCCTGTACACTGAGATTTAGCTTCTGTCAAGTTTATGTATTCATGGTAACAATGTCTGGTTCCTCAATAAAGCTATTTACAGCAAGGGTTATAGAAGCTGACACCTAGGTAATCTCTTCCTCACTTTGTAGGAAGAGTTATCCAGTTTCTGTGCAAATATAATGCTTTCTCTTTTATGTGCTATACCACATCAAACTCAGTACCATGCAAAAGATTTTGCTTATGTAGTCATAGGAAAGAAAAAACTTGCACAGTTGGCTTGAATATGTTGTTTAACCATACTTTATTCACATTCTGAAACTTAGCTGTGTGTTGAGGGGGTGTCTTTTATTTGATGCTAACTATCTTTATCCAAGAACAGTGTTTTAAACAAAGATGTAAAGGTTATGATTAGAACCATTTATAACCATAAAAACAACAGAGCTTTTAGTCTGTTTCAGATTTCCAAATAGGGTGTATGGCGAGTTGATAACAAGAACTAACGTCTCCTCATAGGCCTTAAGGTGTGGTGTTTTCATCAGTTTACAATGTAATTTCACTGTTCTAACATCTGTAACTGCAGAGTTATCAGTGGAGGAGGATTTGTGAAGACTGTTTCATGTTCAACCCCCAGCACACTGTGCTGGAAACATCAAATATGGTCCCGGTTCAAATTCAGGCACATTAAAGTACAAGGTAAAGCAAACACTGCGAATAACAACCAACCATTATTAACAGAAAGTCATGTATGTTCTAGAAGACAAACATGAAATTTTTCTTCAGTTCTTTTCCCTTTGGGAAATGGTATTAGTTGGGAATCTCACTTGCAAAGAACAGAAGCTG
The DNA here is from genome assembly GCA_028658305.1 of Pachyuromys duprasi. NCBI lineage: Eukaryota > Metazoa > Chordata > Mammalia > Rodentia > Muridae > Pachyuromys > Pachyuromys duprasi. The sequence goes on along the minus strand of CM053763.1, from coordinate 63,178,879 downwards.
GATTCTAAGTAACATAAGAAAATAGACTGTAGGATGAATGGATGAACCATCAGTTATGAATATGACTGAACTTTAAAAAAGTGTTTATATTTGACCTCTAATCCCAGCACTTGAAAGGCAGAGGCAAGAAGGTAGTGTGAGCTCAAGGGCAGTCTGGTCTACATAGCAAGTTTCAGGCTAGCCATAGATACCCAGTGAGATACTGTCTCAAAAATATGTGTTTGTTTTAATGAAATGGGTGTTTTGTCTACATGTATGTCTATGTACCATGTGTGTGAAATATCCGCAGAGGCTGGAAGAAGGTGTTTGATCCCTTGGGCATGGAGTTACAAATGGTTGTTAGCTGTCAGGTAGAAGCTGGAAATCAAATCCTTGACCTCTGGAAGAGCATCAATTGCTTTTGACTGTTGGGCCACCTCTCCAGTTCTATAACTGGACGTTTTATATACTAGAAATAACAAGAGGAATTTATCATTCATTTATCAGTGAGGAATCATTCCACACAGTTAAAGATGAAGGAAAAGTTCTTTACTTAAGCACCTGATCAGCTGGGACTAATGCCTGAGTAAGAGTCAGTCCCCAGCAGAAGATTTCTTTAGCTTCTATCTACTTTAGGCCTATGCATTTTACATGCTGTCATCTTAAATTTCTTTCAGGCTTGGCTTCAGGTTACACCTCCAAACAATTTAAATGGGGACAGGAGACTTCAAGTCTGGCTGCTTGGGCAGACAGGAGATTTACACAGCAAAGATACTCCATATTGCCAAAAATATTTCAAGTACACCAGTGTTCTCTTTCAAATAGTTGTAAGCTAGGGTCACCTTGTGGAATGTATTTTCTGTTAAGGGCACAGGGGTCTTAACGGCCAACTTGGACTTAAAGATGATTGTGATTCTACACTGCCCAATCCCTAATTGCCCTTTGTTATGGAAACCAGGGCCTAAAGGCTGATCTGAACAATTACATCATAGTATCATCCTGAATTTCTCTTCTCACTAACAGGCCTGATTAGCATAGTCCTTTTCTTTGGAGCATTTTGAAGCCAGCACTCGCTTAGCTATATTCTACTTGTGTGACTTCATGTCTCCTAATCAAGTCTGTTAGTAAATCCTTTATAGTATTGATTTCATTACTTTGGGGTTTCTTCTACATCAAGAGGGAGTGCTCTGTGTATGTGAGTGCTGGTGTCCATGAAGGCCAGAGGCATTGGATCCCTCTGGAGCTGAAGTTACTGATGACTGTGAGCCTACCCACATGGGTGATAGGGACCAAACTCAGGTCCTTATGGAAGAACAGTACACACTTTCAACTGCTGAGTCATCTCTTCAGTCCCATAATGACACTTAATTTTAATTTAATGACCTGAAGGCCCATTCTCCAAATTTCTCATGTTGGAAGTTAGGACTTTAGTGTGCACATCGGAGAGAAGTAGTTCTGTCCACAATTCTGATAATATGTTGATTTTCTAGTTCCTTCCTACTTATGCACATTCCAGCCTGTCAGCCTGTCAGCCTGTCAGCCAGCTTCTGTTGACTGACATGAAGTACACACATGCTGCAAGATAAGCTTACCAAAATCCTCTACCCAACCCTCAGGGCTTGCTCTAACACTTGTGAGTACTTGCTGTTGGAAGGGATTGGGTTGGAGAAGGTAGGAAGAGGCATTAAGGGACAATAAAATAGTTAAACAAACAAAAAAACAACACACACACACACACACACACACATGCCTGTAATCCCAGCATTCTGAGAGGCAGAGGCAAGGGCAAGGACAGATCTCTGTGAGTGCGAGGCCAGCCTGGTCTTCAAAGTGAGTCCAGGAAATCCAAGGCTGTCTTGTCTCAAAAAACAAACAAACCGAAACCAAAACACAAACAAAACAACAAACCCCACCACCACCAAAACCCAACGAAACAAAATGCAATGCCAATAAAAGGCAACCAGATGTGGGGCTTGAAATGATGGAAAATCTGGGTCCTAATGCTGTAGAGGACACAGCAGGGTATCAAGGAATGCATACAGTGTTTCAGGATAGGAGCAAAAGGCTTACTGCGGCTGCTGCCTCTGGGTTCTCTCCTACTCTGCTTCCAGAGGGGATTTTTCTGTTTTGGCTTAGCTTTCCTCCTATATTCCATTTCAAAAAAGGTTGGAAGAATGGTTGAACAATTGGAAAAGTTGCGAGTGGATATGGAGGGATCTGAGAAACAAAAAATATTGATGAAATAGGAAAACCAGAAGTGTCACTCAATTCTTTTGTTTTTGAAAGGATTGCAGATTTGGCTGTGCAACTACAGAGTTTGTGGGTAGAGACGGAAGTGTTTATGAAGCAAATAGCGCTGCTGGAAAAGGAAGACAAAAAGGGTTCAGAGTTGGTAACTGAGAGCCGGAGTTTCCCTGCAATTGCTGCCCTGCTCTGAACACTTTTGGCGCCAAGTTCCCAGAGCCCCGAGGCCAGCCGGGGAGGTGGGAGGCACCGGAGGCTGCACAGGCTGAACCGGTTAAAGAGAAACAGACCATTTCACGAGAAGGGGATAATCTTGAGCAAACTGAGCTGCCAGAGGAGCAGCCTTGGGTTATGAGATTACCATCATTAGCTTTCTAAAAGTAGCCACTAGCCACTAAAAGCCGTAAACATAAAAATGCTCGGTGCTTCAATTGTAAATTTGGTCATTTGAAAAGAAATTGTGACCAACCCACTAAAAGCCTCAGAGCTCAACATGGCCATTGCGTTAACTCTGAGCAATATGGTACTTTCTGTCTGATGGCAATATTGAGTTCTTGGCAAGAATGCCTAAGCATCTGGGGTTTGTAGACCCCGTGGTAAAAGGTGTTATTAGATGCAAGTCCAAGAGGGACAAACGAGGTAACCTCTTGCCCTTAGGAGGCAGCTTTGGAGTCCTGGCCAGAGGCTCAGCAGCAAAAAGTATGAGCCATTCCAGACGAGAGCAATGGAGAGCTACCAGATTATAGAAGAAACTATTCAAAAAGTGTTTGGTTCATTGATAATTTCCTTTTAAGAAAGCAACAAATCTCATTCATATTAGAGAAAAAGCCATTTTTTAGACTCAAAGGGGAAAATGTGGTAGAAGTATTGGTGTCTTTAAAAACTAAGTTATGTGAACATGTTTTTGTTGTACTGTCAGGTATGGGCTATCGGGCTCCTTCAGATTGTCCACACCAACAAACTATTTACTCATGCAGGCTCTGAGAGGGACTGTTTGCCAGCTGCAGATAGTTTAATTCTGAGGACCGAGAGAGAGAATAAATGCCAGAGCCCAGAGAGAGAAAGAGGGCTCTGAGAAAGAAGACTGCTGATATCTGCTGCTGCTCCTGATCGCTGTCGATGCAGTTTGATGAGATGAACTTGAAGATCTCCTGAAACGAAGACTGGACTTGCCCCGAGGAACTACGTCTGTGAACTCAGGAAGTAGCCAAAGAGAACTACATCCCCTCTCACCACTAACCTTTTTCTCCTACCTAGTGTTGGAAGGGAATGGGATGGAGGAGGTAGAAAAAGGTATAAGAAACAAAAGAGTTAAAAACCAGTGCCTACAACTTGCCCCACACTAGATCCATCAAAGTCCCTCCTTAGAAATTTTGGGGTCAGGTGTGTGAGAGGCTCTCCAATGACACACCAGAGACCTAGTCCCAATGCTGTCGTCAATCTTGTTTTTATTCGTGTGGCCAGAATAGAAGTAGGCTTTGCAGTTATCATGCAGGGATAAACAGATCACAGACAACGGAAAAAAGAATGAAAGGTCCTTTTTCAAAAATGATTTATTTATTTATTATGTATATAATGTTCTGCCTGCACGTGTGCCTTCTGGTTAGAAGACGGCATCAGATCTCACCATAGATGGTTGTGAGCCACCATATGGTTGCTGGGAATTGAACTCAGGACCTCTGGAAGAGCAGACACTGCTCTTGAAGTCTGAGCCTTCTCTCCAGCCCAGAATGAAAGTTCTAAACACCTTGAGTTCTTAGTTTTGTTAATTATAGCTGGACATAGGGCTTATTTGTGGCATTCCAGAATTGCTAAGGCTGAGGCAGGAAAATCAGAAATTTGAGGCTAGCCTAGATAATATAGGAAAATCTGTCTCAATGATATATAAGAAACCCAAAGTAATAAAATTGTTGTTATAAAGGATTTTCTAACAGATTTGCTTGGGAGACATGAAGTCACCCAAGCAGAATTTAGCTAAAGGAGCACTGCCTCCAAACCACCTCAAAGATAAGTAGTAGCTATGTAAATGTTCACCAGGATTGGCCAGCCTTATGGAAGATTCTGTTCCCATTACAAAGACAATTTGCATTTAAACTACTGTGGCAATCTGAGTGACAGTGACTAAAGGCTCATATATTTCAATGCATAATCACGGGGTGAGGGTGGGAGGGGGTTGTGGCCTTTTTAGAGGAGATATGTCACTGGGGGTGGGCTTTAAGTCCTACCAGGCCTCTCTCTCTCCCTCTCTCTCCTTTTATCCTGTCTCTCTGCCTAATGCATGTAGAACAAGATGTCAAATCCCCAGTGATTGCTCCGGCACCATGTCTGTCTGCTTTGTGCCATAATGGTGATAGATTAGTCTTCTAAACTGTAAGGAAGCCCCCAATTAAATACTTTTTTAAAATAAGAATTTCCTTCATCATGGTATTTCTTAACAGCAACAGAACAGATACATACTTGGCAGGCATGAAGGCAAGAAAGACAATCACCTAATATTTTAGTATACAGCCTGAGTTGCCTACTACAACCTGGTTTTGTTTTTCAAAAAAGGAATCTGAGTGATTGAAACAGGGTGAGAACATGAACATTTGCTTACTCGTTGTCTTTTATTTGTGATTGTCTATGTCTTATTTTCAGGTGGGTAATTGTCTTATTAATGTGGAAGCTGGAAAGATTTCTTCCCAAATAAGGGACATTGTTTGCTTGATGGACTCTTAACTCTACCAAATGAATCCACCTGAAAAAAAAAAAGTTTTGGTCAAAAGCAAAGAAGTCCATTGGAAATAACTACCGCATTGGAATAACCCAAGAAAACAAAACTGGGTAGATAAAAAGAAAAACATATAAGTTCACAGTGTTGTTGCTTTCCCATCAATCACATGCTGGGTGATTAGGAAAACAACAGTGATGGTGATGCAACATAGAGATATTATGAAATAAAACAACAAAACAAAAAATAAAACAAAACCCCAATAACTACACAGGTCTGAAATGCCTTCAAGTAATATGGTTTTCCTTCACAGAAAGCAGAAAGAACTAATGGACTGTGCTATTATGCTATGTTCATTCTGTCAGCAAATTTGAAGTGCCTACTTGTGGGACACTGTTCTAAGCATTAAATATTTTTAGGGAGTGCTGGGCAGTACTTAAGGCACTTGTTCTTACAGAGGGACATAGGTACCATTCTCTGCACCTACTTGACAGCTCACAACCATCTGTAACTCCAATCCCAGGGGATCTAATGTCCTCTTCTGGCCTTGCGCACCAGGCATGCACAGGGTGCACATACATACATGCAGGCAAAATACCCATACACACAAAATAACAAGAGATAAAATAAAATACATCTAAAAAAAGATTTTTAAGGAATTACTAGACACAAATGATGCTGGCTACTGTTTTGGACTGACCTGTGACCAAATGGCACAAAATCAGGAGAGACTTGAAGGAAGTTTTAAGTCTACTGAGTTTTCCCTTACAAAAAACATGACCAGAAACTGATGTTAACCAACCAGCTTTCCCTGCTGTTCTGTATCCTTGCTGTCACCTTGCCCAACCCACTGCCTAGCACTATCCAGGGGAGATCACCCATGCTATTTTGCAGCATCAAGACTACCCTGACTCATCAGTCACTGTTCAGAGCCAATTAAATCTATAATTCATTGTAATTTTATATTTTGATAGAATAAAGAAGACAGTATTCCTGCCCTCCTGGGTTTCAGAGTGCAGTAGGTGACAATGAACGAGATTAGTTAATAAGGTATATAGAATATTTATTCAATGTTAGGTGGTAGTGAATGCTGCAAATAAGGGGAAAAATAAGTATCTGAGTTGGGGTGGGGTATAGGCTTATGTATAAGCAGCTTGTCATCTGAATTCTCTTCAGGTCTCATGTGTTGTGGGTCTTCTGTGTGTATATTTAGTTCTGTGTGCTTTTGTCCTTCTCATGCCCAGATGCTGACGTTTGTGGAAAGGACCCATTATTGCTCCCCTACAGGGTAGCCACAGGCCTTATCTGCCTCCGCGATGCACAAATGGAGATGACAAGTAAATGGTTGAATATATGAATGTGGAGTTCAGGAAAGAGGTTGGATTCACCCATTTTTTATTAATGTAATTTATTTATTTTTATATCAATCACAGGTTAGGTATTTTGCATCCCAGGCGTAGCCCCCTCCCTCATCCCCTCCCACTCTCCCCATCCCTCCTTCATCTCCTCCCCGCCCCCTCCAAGTCCACCGATGGGGGAAGGACCTCCTCCCCTTCCATCCGACCCCAGATCATCTTGTCTCCTCGAGGCTGGCTGCAATGTCCTCCCCTGGGATCTAGCCATGCTGTTACTCCCTGGCGTGTATGGGGGAGGGTCAAAGAGCCAGACATCGAGTTCATGACTGAAATAGTCCCTGTTTCCCTTACTAGGGTCTTCAGTTGGACACCGAGCTACCATGGGCCACATCTGAGCAGGGGTTCTAGGCCATATCCATACATGGTCCTTGGTTGGAGAAACTGTTTCGTATAAGACCCCTGTGCCCTGCTCAGTTTGGTCTTTGTGGCGCTCTTGTTTTCCCCAAGTCTAACTTCCCCTATTTTTATTATTACTTCCCGCCCTCTGCCAAAGGCTTGATTGTGAGTCGTAATATCTGCTTTGATACATTGCTATATTGATTCTTTCAGAGGTCCTCTTTGGTATGCTCCTGTCCTGTTGCTTGTTTTATCCTCCTTCAATGTCCATCCCATTTGTTCATCTAAACAAGCATTGATCATACCAACCTGGGTTCTCCTTCTTGTATATCTTCCCTAGGTGTATAGATTTCAGCATGACCTTCCTATCCTATAGGTCTATATAAGTGAGTGTATACCATATGTTTCTTTCTGTTTTGTCACCCATTTTTGTAACATCTAGATAGTGTGTAAAGCCACAAGAACGGACGAGGTCACAAGGGAAAAATAGACCATTAGTGCCTTAGTGATGAGGAGATGAGGAAAATCCGTGAAAGAATAGTGAGACAAAGTGGTCCAAGAAAGAAGACATCAGTATGTGATATCCTTAGGGGGAAGAAAGGAGTAAGTAATGTTAGCAACATCTGGAACAAGAACACCAGAACTTGCATGCCTGTCACAGAAAAAAGGGCAACCAGGGACCAGGACATTAATAATTACCCAACAATCACACACTGGGCATGTAGTAAGTTTGAAATTAAAACACCTTTTTTGTCCTTAATGCAATTTAGGAAAGCAATTAGTCCACTTATTTGTAATATTAGTTGTATTTAGAATTCTAGATCTTTTCCTTGAATTTGCTTTGTTAGTGAGGATGCTTACATTAGTAAAATAAAGAGACAAAATAAAAAAGATTCAACTTGAGAATTTTTAAATGTGTTTTTAGAAGTCACTGCACACTGGATCAGCAGGGAGTTAGATCAGGCACAGAAGGCTTCTGGGTTTCCTTTGGCGTTTACATTAATCATTTGTCTCCATGCTCAGGGCTTCATTTGTTTTTCCCTCACAGGGTTTCATGTGTTTGTCTAGTTACTCTAAGAGACCTTGCAAGTCGATACACTGAAGGCAGCATGCAAAGATTACTAAAGAAAGCAGACCTGCAAATATTTGGCAGCTGGTAGTTTCTTAAAAATCACGTTATATTTAATAAAACGTGAATGAATTCTAATTTCGGTGATTAAAAATAGACTAACTCTGCATTGAGTCCTAAAGTAAAAGGAGAGCTGAGCTTCTCTTGGATTTAGATAAAGAGTTCTCCACAAATGTTTGAGATGTAACTTCAGAGCCATCAAAATGGTAGATGTGACTAATGGCAAAATGTTAACTGTAACTCTAATTTGAGGAGCTCATGCCCACACCCAGGTATGTCTCAGTCCCTCTCTTCCCCCCCTGAGGAATCTGTATTTGTACTTGGGTAGCTCTTTTTCTCCTTTTTCTCCTTCCCTTTCTTGGGAAGGACAAACTGTCAAAGGTAGACCCTCTTTTCTTCATGAGCCTCTCTTTCTCCTAACCCTCATCTTTACGCCTAGATTAAAGTATCTTTAGGGTCAATGAGGTGGCTAAGCAGACGGAGCACTTGTTACACAAGCCTATTGAACTGAATTTGATTCCCAGCACCCTCATAAGGTGGAAGGAAAGAAAAAAAAAGTTGTTTTCTAACCTCTACATGCACACTATGGCAAGTGCCACCCCCTAGATTAATAGTAAATAAAATTCAAAACAAGACAATACAACCCCCCAGATATGTCTTCAACAAAACCTCCAAATATACTTTAGAAGTGTTATGCTTAAAATTATTTTCTGTGTGGAAACCATAAATCCAGGTTCTAAGTGAGGATCCCTAAAAGATTAGGGGAACTTTCCGAGCTGCTGATGGTAACAGTGTGAAGCTGTCTTTGTCCCTTATTGCTGACAATATGACCTTATCTTAAGGAAGGGGAAATCAAATCCTTAGGAGACAAACAATTATTAGAAACCAGATTGCTAAGACTTGGAAGAACAGAATTCTACCCAGCTCAGTGGGCTTCTAATGCCTCCTGTACTATTGCATGTTGGGAATGTATGTTTGCTGCAGTTATAGCTACTCTCGAGGCTGTGGCAGGTGGACTGCTTGAGCCTAGGAGCTTGAAGCGAGCTGGGGTATAATACTGGGATCCCAGCTGAAACAATTATATACACTCATATATATACTCTACCCATACTGTTTAAAATGTATACTCATGAATAGCTCCGTAGTTCCAGAGTAAAATGTTTACTCGTTAGATTACTCTTATACTTATTCCTTTACCTTTCATGGTAAAATTCTCAGGCAGACCATTGTGTGACTGAGTTGGAGGAAGAGCATGAAGCCTCTCCTCCCTGAAGATTTATATAATTTGTGATTGTTGGGAGAGGTAGGAATTTTCTTAAGTCGGGTAGCCATTGGTAAGTTGCCGATGCTCCTGTAAACAACTCATTACTCAGACTCCTCTGAGGAACTCTCATAAAAGTCATTACATCAATAAAAAAAAATATATATATATATATATATATATATATATATATATATATATATATATATATGAAGGTAGAAGGAAGACCAGTTGGGATGAGTGAGAGAAGCAGTAGGGGTGGCAGGTGGATGAGAGTTGAGAACAGACAGGGGGTGGACGTGATCGGACTAAACTATATGCATCCATGAAAAGGCCACACTGTAACTCATTATACCGTTAATATATACTGATAAAAATGATGATTGGAATAAACAAATTTTGGGGCAGGATGTGCAGAGATGTGAAAGAGAAAGGCTCCTTGCACCTCACGCTCAGGTCCTGGTGTTGGACTATTTACGATTTTCTTCCTGTGAGTTAAGAGAGCAGCTAATTTTAGGTTTGTCTTTATGGTTAGAGACAACGATCTCAGGAAAGAATGGGGTTTCTATAAAACGGTTGCTTGGCTTCTTGTTGTTTTGTTTATCTTTTTTCTTTCTTTGTTATACAAATCATCCAGAGGGGCTGGAGAGATGGCTCAGAGGTTAAGAGCACTGGCTGCTCTTCCAGAGGTCATGAGTTCAATTCCCAGCAACCACATGGTGGCTCACAACCATCTATACTGCAATCTGGTGCCCTCTTCTGACATGCCGATGTATATGCAAACACAACATTGTATACATAATAAATAAATCTTTAAAAAAAAAAAAACAAAACAAATCATCCAGAATCTCCTCACTGCTCAGAGTAAAAATAGTCCTTTTAAGATCACATTCTTAATATTTACTAAATATGAATTATGGAAATAATTAATAGCTTGTGTTTTTTAATGGAAGAGTGAACGGAATGTAGCTCCAGGGCTTTTGTGGGAATTCTGCACCTGTGAGGTGTAAAGTCATTATCCTGAGTCAGGTTGAATATGAAATTAGTAAAATGGTTGAAAGAGCCCTAACATGAAACATTACTTGGGATTTAACGGTTAATCTTGGCAGTGGGAAAAAGACACAGTTTACACTCAGTCCAACCTTTGTAATTTTGCTGTTAACTATGGTATCCAAACAGAAGTTGTACACAGACTCATGAATTACTTTATGCTAATGTATACAGATTCATGAATTACTTTATATTAATTAGTGTCATGCTTTTACCTCAGAAAGAGCCCTGGTTTGTTTTTAATCGCCTCCTGTATGTTAAATCAGTAGTGTCTGCAGAGTGGGTAGCAATCTCCTGTCAGCACAGACCCCTGTAACTTGCATGATTACCTCATGCAGAGAGAAGCCACAGCAGGGCTCCACAGTCTCTGGGTTATGAAGTCTAATTATGTTCACAATGCAGTGTTTTATTTTCACTGATCTCAGAAAGAGTCCAGACTTGAACAAAGCTCAGACTAACGGCAGTAACTGGAGAGCAGCGAGGTCCTCTGTGTATACAGTCAGCCTCTGTCAGCTGTCTGAGGGTGAAGCCCCCTTTACCCAGTCATCATGGCACAGAGAAATGTGGGGATGTTCTGGATGGATCTTCTGGGCTGGCCACTTGATGTTGGGTGAATACTTCTGTTTAGTCCTTAGGCTCAGGCTTCTCCAGGCCATGCTCAGCTCAAAGAGTGGAGGAGATATGGCCGGTGTGGGTATCCATGATGCTTCAGAGGCAGCTTCAGGGAAGAGAAAGGGAGGCCTGAGCAAGATCTCCAGTGTCTTCTCAGAAGGAAGTGTGCTTTCCTTGCCTTTGCACTTTGGAATTTTGCGACTGCTTGTGTTTGAGAAAGGGGGTAAATTGCTAAAGCACATCTTTTGAAAACCTCCATTCTATGCCATAGTCATGTGAAGTCCCTCTGTCAAAAAAGGAGGGTTGAAAATATGAGAAAAGAGCCTGGGAATGCACTGGGGGTGCACCCATGCTGCCCCAGAGCTACATCCTGAGAGCTGCCTGCCTTATTGTATCTTACATATCATTTCTAGTTCTGGTTATAAAATTCTGCTCCAAATACAGTGCACAAACAGATCCCCCTCCACACACGTATATATATATCGCTTACTCCAGAAAATGGTCTCAGTGCACTATCTGACTCCATTTTTATTTTTATTTTTTTAATTTGAGACAGGACTCGCTTTGTAGACCAGGCTGGACTCAAACTCACAGAAATCTGCCTGCCTCTGCTCCCTCAGTACTGGGATTACAGGCATGTGCCACTGCACTTGGCTTGTGACTCCATTTTTCAATCCTATGTAAGAAAGCAGAGTAAAAAGCAAGAAGGTATTAGGGCAGGAGATCATTTTTTTTCATCAGCTATGGTATTGTATAGAACATGGCATCCATCATGTCTCAGCATCTCTCTCCTTACTCTCTTGTAATGGCATCTTGAGGCCCAGTTTCCTCCTTCCCCCCTCTCCTATATCATACCAAAAAGGAGGATATTTCCACTTAGGATCAACAATTTACAATATTGTGAGATTCAAGGAAAGGAAGTTAAAAATACACTCAAGAGCAAAATGGATTGATGTCATGGTTCACACTTCTTCCCAGAAGGTGCAGGAAATACTGATGGAGGTGATGCGGGTAGGAGCAACAGTGGGTAGAGATGCTTCACCACTCAAGAATGCTTCTGTGCCGACTCCTTCGTCAGATTTTATGGTAATGGCGCTGTCACTTCTAAGCACACAATAGTTCAGTAAGTACATGTTAAAAGAATTATAGAAAAAAAGACTTATAGGAAGAAAACGCTTGGCTCTTTGCCAAGGCAGCATTGTAGCAGAGTTGAAGTTTCCCTGAGAACTGGGGCAATGGCAAGAATGTGTCCCATGTTATGCGCACACTTTCACTTTACAGTTCATTGGGAATCAAAAAGACTAACAGAAAATATGCAATAAAAATATCTCCCCCCACAAACGTTCCCCCTTGATTTCTTTCAAATTCATGATCTTTTTCTTTAATTCCTGTTACACACACACATATAAATTTCTCTTTGTATGTATATATATATATATGCACACATATGCACACAAATATATACATATATGTATATACACACATGCGCATAAGTATATGATGTCTTAAATACATCCATTCAGGCTTCTCTATCCATATAATGTTCCTTATATATGCTTTTAGAGCTGACCATCATTTGGTATTTGATAAACAGTTGATGTGCTCTTCCCTAGTATCTTAGAGTTAATATCGCTGCGATAAAAAATCATGACCTAAAGTAACTTGGGGAGAAAAGGGTTTATTTGGCTTACATTGAGTCCATTGAGGGAGGCCAGGGCAGAAACTCAAGCCAGGTAGGAACCTGGAGGCAGAAGCTCAAGCCAGTGTGGTTCACTGGCTTGCTCCTGTGGTTTTCTCATCCTGCTTTCTTATAGAACCCAGGACCAATAGGACAAGGGTGTTCCTCCTATCACTAATTAATAAATTGCCCAATAGCCTAGCCTACAGGCATAGTATAATATGGAGATAATTTCTCAGTAGTGGTTCCCTACTCTTAAATGATTCTAGCTTGTGTCAAGTTGACATAAAACCAGCCAGCACGTCTGGCTGGTTTTGACTCTAAGATAAAACTCTAAGATAAAACAGGGAAAGAAAAGTCTCCTCTAAATCCTGAATCCCAATTCCTCCTTAGTATTTTAAATTTATGTGTACATATGTGTGTGTTCTTGTGCACATACATGCATGCAGGTTCATGTTGAAGCCAGAAGAGGGCTTCGGAGCTCCTAGAGCTCAAGTTACAGGGGACAATGAGCCACTTAGTGTGGGGGCTGAGAACAAACTCTGATGATCCCCTCCAAGAGCAGCAAGTATTCTTACATTGAGCTATCCCGTCAGCACCCTTTTGATAAAAGTCCTGAAGAAACTCAATAGAAAGAACGTATCTCAACATAATGAATTCTAAGAAACTTATAGCCAAAATTATACTGTGTTGAGAAAAATCAAGATATTTCAACTAAATTAAGGAACACTTTTTTTTTCATTCGTATATGATGTAGTGCTGGAATACATAGCTAACCCAATAACACAAGCAAGTAAAAGGATAAATACAGGAAATGAAGAAGTCAGCGTGTCTCTATTTGCAGACAGCATGATCCTCTACCTAAGGGACCAAAAGAATCTATCAGGAAACTCCCAGAGCTGGTCAACACTTTCAGCAAGGTGACAGGACACAAATCAATGACCTTCTTATATATCAGTGAAGGTATACTGAGAAATAATCAAGGAAATAATCCTATTCACAACAGATTGAAAAACAAATAAGCCAATAAGCAAAACACCTTAGAATAAACCTAACTACAGATGTAAAAGCCCTCTGTAAGGAAACTTTAAAAACTGAAGGAAAAAAAAATCAAGGAAGACACCAGAAGATGGAAAAACTCCATATATGTATATATCAGAATTTAATGTTGCAAAAATGGCCTTCTTACCAAAGAAATCTATAGATTCAGCACAATCCAATCAAAACCTCAATATTATTTCTCATAAAATTAGATAAAAGAACCTTAAAATGCACATGCAAGCACAAAGTGCCCCAGATAGCTAAAGCAATTCTGAGCAAAAAAGATAAAGGAGGTATCACCATGCCTGATTTGAAGTTATTCTACAGGGCTATTGTAATAAAAACAGCATGGTGCTAATACACACACACACACATACACACACACAAATATATATATATATATATACATATATATGGAATAGAATAGAGAAAGCTGACATAAAATAGCTACAGTAATGTGATTTTTTTTAATGTCAAAAAAAGACACTGGCTAAAAGACAGCCTCTTCAACAAAAGGCACTGGGAAAAATTAGATATCCACATGTACAAAAATAAAATGAGATCCTTACCTCTTACCCAGCACAAACGTCAACTCCCAAAGTATCAAAGCCCTCAGTGTAAGGGTGAAACCATGAAAGCTCTACAGAAAAAAAGTAGCTTCAGTTTTCATTATATAGGTTTTTCATTTCCTTCATTAGGTTTATTCCAAGGTTTGTCTGTCATCTTCCTTCCTTCCTTCCTTTCTTTCTTTCTTTCTTTCTTTCTTTCTTTCTTTCTTTCTTTCTTTCTTTCTTTCTTTCTTCCGTCCTTTCTTCCTTTTAAAAAGTATTTGTTTATTTATTTATTACTTATGTTCTGGCCGCATGTATGTCTGCAGGCCAGAAGTGGGCACCAGATCCAGATCTCATTATAGATGGTTGTGAGCCACCATGTGGTTGCTGGGAATTGAACTCAGGACCTCTGGAAATGTAGCCATGCTCTTAACCTCTGAGCCATCTCTCCAGCCCTTCCATTTGTTTCTTGATTTCTTCTTCAGGCTAGGACTTTATAAAAAGGTTCTCCAGTTGCTCAGGAAACAACCGAGACTTCAGGAAATTAAAAAGTTTCATACAGCAAAGGAAATAGTTAATCAAATGAAGAGACAGCTTACAGAATGGGAGAATTTTTGCCAGCTGTACTTCTGATAAAGGATTAATATCTAGAATATTAAAAGAACTAAAATGACTAAATAACAAATCAACAACAACAAACAAGGGGGCTGGAGAACTGGCTCAGTGATTAAGAACACTGACTGCTCTTGCAGAGAACCTGACTTTGACCCCTGGCAGTGGTACAATGACTGTGCGCCAGCGCATCCATTGCTGTCTCCTGGCTTCCGTGGTACTGTACGCACATGGTGTACAGACATGCACCGTGAAGATGCAGACACACATAAACACATTTAAAAAGAAAACAAACAACCTGATTATTTCAAAATAAGCTTAGAAAGTTAACCGGGAGTTCTTCAAAGAATAAATAAGTGGTTTTTTAAAAAAGTGTTTGGTATCATTATGCATCAGGGAAATACAAACTAAAACTTTGAGATTCCCTCCCTCCCCAATCAAGAAAACAAATCCTGATGAGAATGTAGGAGAAGAGAACCCTTATGCATTGTTGGTGGAAGTGTAAACTGATGTTGACATAGTGGAAAACAGTTTAGAGAGTCCTCAGAAACACAGTAATTGATCTATTGTATAACCCAGCTCTTCTGTTCTTGGGCCTATAGTCAAAGGACATCCATTAGAGAGATACTGTTCATGACTCATCGTTCCTCTTTCACTGATCAAGGAATGGCACTAGTCTAGATGTCATTAACTGATAAATGGATACTGAAAATGTGGTACATACAATGGAATATTTTCTTCGACAAAGAAAAATGAAGTTATGAAATTTACAGAAAATAGGTGAGACTAGAAAAGACTATATATTGTTTTTTATAAATATATACTTAAATTAAGTGTCTGTCTGTATAGGGGTATGTGTGTACAGGTGCTCTGAGAGGACAGAAACGCTGTTCTATCCCCTGGAGCTTGAGATGCTGTGAGCCAAGCAAACACGGGTCCTGGGAATGGAGCTCCGGTTCTTGTAAAAGCAGTGCCCACGTCAGCCGTCTCTTCATCCCCCAAGCAGTATATGAAATGAAGTAACCCATGCTCACAAAGACAGCACTTCACGTTCTTTCTCATTTGTGGATTCTTGGCTGTGAGAAGTTATATGTGCATTTGTAGATATGAGTGTGTGTGGAGGCCCCTGAGAGGGGAAAGGAGGGTTTCAGGGGTGGGGGATGGGGAGGGTAATAGAACAGATGTGCAAGCGGGACTACTGGGGGTGGGGGGCTTAGTGAGCATGGGGGCAAGGACGCAAAGCGGGGAGAGTGTCAACCAAAACTGAGGACATATCAAAAAGCCACAAAGAAACCTGTTACTTTGTAAGCTAATTTTTTAAAAAAAGTTTTTCCTCTGCTGAACAGGGATGTGGCGGGAGGAGCCGCGACAGAACAAAAACCGTTGCTCCTTTCCCAGCACCCAGCACGCACTACCCTGCAGCAGAAGCATCTACTGAAGAGCAAAGAACTCGTGCTTTCATCCTTTAAACTGGACAAAAACGGTTACAGTGACATGGCCTATGGAAATGTCCTCCACAACATACCAGATCAGTCAACAAGACGAATCCATCTTGTCACTGTGTCTCAAATCTGACCTGTTTATTTCAGTCTCCCTTTAAAGAAGAATAAGGCAAAGTCATGACAATTTATAAGTGAAAATACTTTACATTTGTATTTTGTGAGTGATACAAAAAATCCTTTTTAGAAATGTAAAGTACAACAAATACATACATATTTTAGGATAGACCAGAATTTACATTACGTTATAAGCTTCTTACATTTTAACTAGTTGCTCTACTTTAAAGCACAACAGCTTCATAGAATGAGAAAAGAGTAAACTGAGGCATGTAATGACCAGCTGCAATTTCTGCAGCAGACACAGGCTATGGAACAAGGGGGAATGTAGTGGATATTCACCATCCCAGAGCTGGATACATATTTTTTTGGATAGTTTTATGACATACGCAACACATAGTTGGCCATAATAGTCAGAACACCTGTCTTGTCGATCCTGTGCCTCCTATTTCACACGGATTCTGCTAGAATGTAAATATTAGTGTTTGCTACACAATGAAGTCCACCACTCTCCACTCTTAGCTTGAATGGAGCAAGCAGGCCCATGGTTCCAACCACCACTGTTTTACAATCTTTTAATCTAAAACAAGGAAAGTCTGGAAGAACAATAGGCAAGTATGTTACTTAGCTTCTGGCCTCTGTTTCTGCCTTACTTTGTTGTTTGATTCTGTATTTTGTCTACTCAGGAGAATTTTCAGTGATAAGATGAAAATTAAACTTGTTTCTGCCTGTGCAAGGAAATATTTATGTTTCGAATTTAAAGACCCATTTTCTACATTTATTTCACTACTATGTATTCTGCACTATTTATCCTTTATACAAACAGAGCTATTCTGTACAATTTAATGAAGAAAGTATAAAAGAAATGGTTCTAGGGGCATACACCTTTAATTCTAGCACTTGGGAAGAGACAGGAAACTCAGGAGTTCAGCATCCTCAGCTATATAGTGAGTTAGAGTCAAGCTGGGCTATGTGAGATCCTATCTCAAGTGGAAATATGAAAATGAAAACAAACAAACGCATCCTCACTGTTTTTCTTTGGTTTTGATTTGTCAGCGAGACATATTCCATCCTGGTGTTTTGGAACAGTAATTGCTCTTCTTTTGAGGTAAGATTTGGCTTGCGGGGGAAGGCAGCATCTCACATGGACCTTGATGGGATAGTCTTACTTTTGCAATAGTGAAATCCCACTGAAATGGCTTTCCAAAACGTTCTGTGGAAAGTAGGAATTAATACATGGCAAGTCCTCACTCCTGATTGCCAAACAGGAGACAAATTCATCAGACAGCAGAGTCTGCTCCGGGATAGTCTCACTGAGTGAGTCACTCCCCAAAATCATATTGGTTTCCTCCTGTCTTGAGTTTTGTATGTCAAGAGGATTGAGTTCATCTTGATTTAAAACTAGACTCAATTCGTCAAAAGTTAGTGTTTTGCTTAGTAGAGTCACATTTGAGGCAGAAAATGCAAAGCTTGGATATGCTTTCAGGCTGGCAAAGTGGTCACCTGCAGCCTTGAGGGCTGCAGAGTCTTTCTCATCTCTGTTAGGGAAGTGGTTTCCTCCAGGGGGGACATTCGAAATCTGGGGTTTGTATCCAGTGTTGAGATCAGGAATGTACACAACAGAAGAACCGGTAGACAATGTGGTGTGTGGGCAGTCTCTTGTCTCCAGGGGTCCTGCCAGCCTTTCTTCTTTGTAATCTGTGGGCCTGTGTTCCAGCGGAGAGATTTCACTTATCTCGGTAAGCACAGGATCCACGTACAGGGCCTGCTCACTGGCATTATTGTTCTCAAATATGCTTTTTTCCTAGGGAAAAAAAGAGGTTACTTCATATTATAAGCAACCCTCCCCCCCCCCAAAAAAAAAAACCTCACCAAAAACCATTTAAAGGAATCAACTGAATAATTGAGTTGTGGCTGAAATTTTATTTCCCCAACTTTCTTCTCTCTTTCTTCTTAGTGTTTATCTCCTGGATAATTTTCTCCTTCTGTCTTTTTGATAGCTTCTAAAGCTTTTTTTAAAATGTCTCTCAAAGAAAGAATTTATAACAACCCATGTCTTAAGAATATTTCTTGGTTAAAACCTTTTTTTAAAGTTTTTACAGTTTTATTTGTTTATTTTAATTTTATCCTGAGACCCTTTCTTTCAAATGATGTGTTTCTGGGCTAAGTTGATTAGTGGGCATGCTGACTAGTTTTATGTCAACTTGACAGGAGCTAAAGTCATTTTGGAAGAGGGTTGAGAAAACGTAGCCACCAGATTGGCCTGTGGTGCATTTTCTTGATTGATGATTGATATTGGAGAGACTAGACAATTGTGTGCAGTGCAAACTCCTGAGTTGGCGGCCCTAGATGCTATTAGAAAGCACACTGAACACATCATGGAAAGCTAGCCAGTAAGCAGCACTCTTCCATGGCTTCTGTATCACTTCCTGCCTCAAGTTTCTACCCTTCCTTCCCGGATGATAGAAGAAAGGGGATCGAGGATAGAGGATAGATGATAGAAAAATAAAACGAACCCCTTTCTCCCCACGTTGCTTTTGGTCATGGTGCTTTATCACATCAACAGAAAGCAAACTAAGACAATGGGCCCACGCAGCTTTAAGCAGAGCTGTGTCTGTTTTATAAATAGGCCTGGTCTACCCAAGATATTGCTGTCCCCTCTGGACATGAGCTCATGTCACCCTTCTGCCTGATGAACATGCATATGATATATGTAATATACATAATGTAAGTGATGTATATGTATACATATATGAAGCACATGTATGTTTATGTATATATGTATAGTGTCCACAGGCCTATCCATATTTCTCTCTCTTTCTGTTTATATTCTAATGACCAGGCTGCATTCTTGGTCCCAACTGATATTTTCAATTATGGAAATTTTGTTGTTGTTTACTATTTATTTATTTTATTTTATATTTATGAGTGTTTTGTTTGCATATATGTATGTGCATTGTGTGTGTATATATGGTGCCCGTGGAAGTCAGAAAAAGACATTGAATCCTCTGGAACTGGAGTTATGGATGGCTGTGGGCCACCATGAAGGTTCTAGGAATTGAACCTGGGTTTTCTGCAAGAGCAACAGGTGCCCTTAACCACAGAGCCATCTCTCCAGCCCCTGATTGTTTGTTTGACAAGGTCTTATTATATAGCTCAGGTTGGCCTTGAATTTGTGATCCTCCTGCCTCAGCCTTCCCAGTGCTCATATTACTGGCATACCCCATCACACAGGGCACCAATCAGTTTCTGTTTGGTGTTAATTACCTGTAATAGTTTTGCAACATTACTATTTTCCACATTAGGAATATCTTCATAAAGCCACTTAGGGATCATCAGTAAGACTTTTCTTTTAATTCTAGAAAACAAGATGATATGTTAGAAGCAGCACCCACCAGCCTTTCCTTTCCTTTCCTTCCTTCCTTCTTCTTTTTTTTTTAATATGGGGTTTCTCAGTGTAGCCCTGGCTGTCATTAATCTTATTCTGCAGACCAGGCTGGCTTTGAACTCAGAGAACTCCCTGTCTCTTCCTCCTGTATACTGGGATTAAAGGTTTGACCATCCCACTCTCTCAGAATGTTTCTTTAGAACTGGTGCAGGTAATCGTGGGTGGAGCTAGAATGGAATGCAACTCAACCTCCTGAAGCAAGGGCTTCCTTCTCTCTGTCTCTCGCCCTTTTGGTGGACTAGGGGAAGGGGATGGGGCAGCATGAGGGAGGAAGTGTGGGACCAGCAGAAGACGAGAGAGGGGATTACAATTGGGATATAAAATAAATATTTTTATTTAAAATTTTTTAATATAATTTATTTTACAAAATAAATTAAAAAATTTTTTTATTTAAAAAAATAAAAAAAGAAAAGAAAAAAAAGAAAGAAAGATAAGCGTTCAGTGAGAGATCTTGTCAAATGTTCCTTTTTCCTCTTGGTGCTGTCTTCATATAACAAAGCACATTCTACATTGACTGTGCAAACAGGTTGTAGCAGGGATGTAGCCAAGACCACACTGATCTGCGGTATATTTTTACACATGAAGAGACTATGAAAAACAAGTAAGACCTGTTATTTCTTTTAACAGGTTCTCTAGACACATTTATTAAGTAACAACCAAAATGGCTGAGTGAACTTTGCAAGCTTCTTTGACCTTGATGGATACTAGGGAAAACGATTTATCTACGTACATTTATACAATATTTTCTGTCTCTGTTTTTTTTAATTAATTCATGTTTTTTCTATGTTTATAATTAGACCAAACTAGTGAGTTGATGCTACTGGGATGTTTTCACATACCACACTGATGCAGTATAAAGGGATTTTTACACATATATTTTTAAAATTTATCTACTCTGTTTCACTATATTTATATATCATAATATATATATGGCTATGCAATATTCTGAAAATATCTTCCATTCTAAAAGACTAGAACGTTTGCTGGATCTCATAGCCAGATTTAATAATACACCTCAAGGTCACCTAAGACTTAAGACTGCTAGCCTACTGTGTACTCAGTTTGTTTAACCTGCCTTTAAGAGAACAATGTAACAGCTAACTTTACTTGCCTTGGATTTTCCGTGTAAGCAACATTCACAGCCTAAGCCAATGCATAGCTGGAGCATTAAATATTATGCAATACATAATATTAATATTATGCACCATGCTCCTGACCCAGACAATGCATGTTTATCATTTGCTAAAAGCAGCAAATGCAGAAATTGAAAGCCACTTCCTAAAATCTCCTATAAAGCAACGATATATGGCTATTGGTTGATGAACAATGATATTTGTTATCTGGGTCAGTTGGACTCAGGTAGAGTCAGGGACTTAATCCCTTATAAAACTGTTAGAGATTTCTGTAAAGTATCACACTCCTTCCCATGTGATGCTTTCTGTGCTGTTCAATAAACAGAGTGAATCCCTTTGTGCGGGAGAGACACAGCACTCACAGATAGACACACACAGACACATGGACAGACAGATTCACAAAGCAGACTTCAGGCAAGAACAGGTTCAGACTCATACAACATACAGGTGAGGATCAAAGGTACAGGGAGCACCATTGGAGGTGGATTTGAAGCAGAGGACTCATCTGGACTCTTATGTTCTTGGCTAAATGACTTCAAGGAAAGTGCTTTTACTTCTTTCTTTAATGTGGCACTGATGCATTATTGGTAACTTGGTCTTAATCTGTTCATATTTAAGATGTGATTTTTGTCTCTGTTTTAGTTCTGCTTCTAATAACAGGCTTTTGTCAGTCATGTATAATTGTATTAAATAAGTATCTGCATGTAGCTTGTATGTTAAATACTTGTATTGGAACTATTTCTTCTTTCTATTTCGTATGTGTGCATTTGTGTGTATGTGTGTATGTTTGGATATGTGTACATGTGGATGCCTGAGGACAGCCTTGGGCATCATTCCTTTGGTGCTACCTGCCTGGCTTTAAAGACAGGGTCTATCACTGGCCTGGAGCTTGACAAGAGAGCCTCACAGATCTGCCTGTGTCTGCTTTTCCAGCATTGGGATTATGAATAAGCAATGCCCCACCTGTGGCCTTTGTTAACTTGGGTGCAACGGCTCAAACTCAAGTTCTGCTGCTTGCAGGGCGAGTACTTTATTGAAAGGCCATCCACCCAGCCTTCTTTTCATCTTCTTAAAATTAGAACTTAAGCAGTTAAATCATCCATGAATTGTTCTATTTCATATGCATTATTGCTAAATACAAGTCTTTGGCTTATATTAATTATAGCCATAAGATGGTTATTAAAATTTGAAAATATCTAGGATATCTTTGGATGATTATATAAATATTAAAAATTTTACAGACATTATTTGAACATTAAGACATTTCCAGTGTCTTCATAAATAATTACATTTTAATACATCCCCAAGCAAAATTACATACTAGTTTGTCCACTTTGAAAAGATACTGTAAATATGCTTATTAACATAGAATTTAAAAACTGAAATATTACTTAAGCTCTGTGGGAAAAGCCTGTGCAGATATTAGGTTAGTACAACTTATAGACTAGCTTGCTTAAAATCTTTCATTTTGATTATACATTTCAATGAAAGATTATCTCGTGGAACTAATGACAAAAACAAACAAAGAATGAAAGGAAAAGAAACTGGTTTCAAATTTCTGATTGGACACATATACACCCAGTCTAAGTCAGAACCAATGAATGTTCATGTGTGCCCAAATCAGTGTATACTTAGATGCACTAGTAAACTGCAACATTAAGCAACTTTGGTCTATTAACATATTAGAAATGACAATGTATCTGGTAATATTCAGGGAGTCAGAGGCCTTTCCTTCCTCATATCTTATTTGAAACTAGTAAGCATAGCCCTTTACTACTACCTACTGAGCAGAGTTGTTTGAAAGACAATGGGTCTGTCCCTCAAACAAGAAAAGCTACTACTCCTATTCCTTTTAGTTGTGGTGGTTTCAATAGCAATGCCCCATAGGCCCGTAGAGAGTGGCACTATTAGGATGTGTGGCCTTGTTGGAGTAGTGTGGCTTTATTGGAGGAAGTGTGTCACTAGGGGGGTGGGCTTTGAGGTATCAGGATCTCAAAGCTTTTTTTTCCCCCTGCAGTAAGCAGCAGTCAATGCAAAGATGCATAACTGGTCCAAATGCTGAGAAATAAGTAAATATTTAATGATAAGCCTGACTGGACCATCTATAACACCCTCATCTTACAAGGCTCAAGAGAGAATGACAGAAGAAGGGGCAAAAAGCATGCAAGAGCCAGAGGAGAGGAGTGTTTGAAACACTGTCTTCAGGACACAGCAGGGCTGTCTGTCGGACTCTCCAACTCATAGCAGCTCTAGTTACCTGCAAAGCCTCCAGAATGTATATGTATGCGGCACATGATTCCTACCCCAGCTGAGGAGCTATTGGCAGGTGACGGCTGCTGGGCAAGAGGGAATCATTTGTCTTTAAGGGTGTAGCCTCTGAAAAGTTGGCCATGATTCAGTAAATAACTCTACATCTGTGCACATGTAAGCAACCCCAATTAAACTAAGTGGGGTGCAGAAGGAAGGGAATAAGAAAAGGGAATGGGGAGTGAACATGATCAAAATACACTATATACTTGTGTGAAATTGTTAGAGTATTTTTAAAGGAGAATGGGGCTTTGAGGCAAGATTCATAAGGATCAATACAGTTGGTAATGGAGTGACAAATTAAACTGAGCACTGTGTTCACACTGATTCAGCTGTTTTGTTTAGCTAGAAGTTAAGGCAGCCCGTGGCCACTGTGAAGAACCTAGGCACTGTGGATAATGCTTAGGCACAATCAGAGTGCTGTGTAGGAATCCAAGAACATGGAAGTTGATAGCCACTTTCACTCCCTGCGGAGTGCTTGGTGACCTTGGGCAGAGGAGTCAACCTTTCTTTCTAAGCCTTGTTAAGTTCACCTGTAATATGGGACACAGAGCTTTTCTGATGAAATCAGTTTGAGGATTATCTGAATGACATTTGTAAAGAGCTTGCCAAGCATGGGTACTTATTAAATATCTGTCCTTCAACTTTCCATTTTCAGGGCTGGCAAGATGGCTCAGCTGGTAAAGATCTCACTGTACAAACCTGATGATCTGAGTTCAATTCCTGAAACTCACATAAAGGTGGAAAGAGAAAACCAGCCCTACAAATTTGCCCTCTGACCTCCAAGCACACAGTGGCATGTGCACATTCTCCTAGTCACAAACTATACATGCACAATAATGGTAATAATAAATTTCTCTTTTTCAAAATAAAGATGTTAATGTGTTTTTCTAGAAAATAATTGAATTGACTACATCTTGATAGTACACATACATGGCCTAAATCCGTAACCAGAAGCCGCAAAAACCTACCCTATTCGAAGTGATCTGTTAAATATCCCAATCAGAGAAAAAACCAGCAACATGGTGACCAAGAAGACCATTCCCGACAAAAGTGCAATGTCTTGACTATTATCTAACGAAGGAAAGAAAAGTAATTTTAACTGGGCATTAGTATCCATGTGATGACCATGTCATTGTTCTCTGTGCCCTGTTTAAAGTGACAGTCACTGATCTCAATGGAGGGGAAGGCAGAGTCAGCCTGCACCTAGGGCTACGAAGTGATTGCCTTTCCAGATTGCCTGACTGTATGCTGCAGGAACCCATCTTTGGTTAGGGAATGAGGGCCGCATCTGTCTGAGGTTAGTGGGTTTCTAGAAGTGCCCCTCCAACGAATGTGAGCAACTCACACACACGTGTTTTCCGTGAATACGTGTTGTGATAAACCTCATTTGGTTTGTCTGACCCAGCTGGAATTCCCAACTGCTGTGACAATGTGTAAGGCTGGTAAAGTCACAACTAAGATCATTTTTGTAACTCCTTTCTATGGGGCAAAATTTATCTATGACTTTTCACTCTTCTGCAAAATGAAATTTGACCCATGAAAAAGCACAGTAATTCTAAGAACAATATATGCGGTCAGAAAGAAATCAAAATTGCCACATCTTGCACCTTTTTTTTTAAACACTTTTTAAAAAATATTTTTCAATTGAATTCATCTTTTTAGCTCTGTCAGTCTAGTTTATACAGCATGTGTTACTCACAGGCCCATCAGGTTTTCTCCCTCGTAAGAGGAAGATAACCTCAATATTTTCACGAGATATTTTAGACATGACGTACCAGTTTGGAACTTGCTGTGGGGCCATGCTGAGCAGCAGCCTCCTTTCTGTTCTTCTTCCACCCCTGCCTCCCATTTTTCTTTTATAATTAGCACTGGGGAGCTACAGGTCCCACACTAGTCACTTCTCTGCCCCATTCACCTGGAGGTTTCCAGGCTGTCCTTCCTTGTCTTTAAATCTACTTGCCAAGACAGGAGCCTGTGAACTTCAGTCTGTTTTAAATTCTCACAGACTAGGGAATTAGTATTTTTCCTAGGGCCAAAGACTGATTATTGAATGTCCTAAGCAACTAATGGGGTTACAAGCTGCTGCACACCCTTGAGCTTAGAGCTTAGAATTAGAGAGAGGATTATCAAGATAATACGGTTTAGAAAAAACGGTATAAGGAGGAGATAGGAGGGCCAAGAGCCTAATTGAACTCTGTCATTCATCAGCTCAATGAGCATGGGGACTAATTACGAACGTGTTGAGATTCACGTTTTGCTTTCCATAGACATAGATAGTACTGTCTGCCTAATGGAGCAGTCGCGAGCCCAAGCCTACACCATTTCCAGAGAAATTTCAATGTGCATGTTTGTACTGATGCCTTTGCCTGCTTCATGTTTCATTTTGTTGTTTTGTTAATAGTTTTTCTCCCCTATCTACTGAGAGTAGAGGCTCCATGAAGACAATTACATTGATTATTTTTTACTTCTTTCCTTCCTTTTCCCTTCCTTCCTTCCTTTTTTCCTTCCCCTCTCCCTCCCTCCATGACCCCTTCTTTGAAAAGGTCTCATGTAGCCTAAACTGGCTTCAACCTGAGGTTTTGAATTATTAATATTTCTTCTTCCACTTCTAATTGCTAAGATTATAGGCATATCCCAACATGTCCAGCTTTGTCCGTCTTTTTATTGTTAATTTCTCATCACCCAGACAGTACCTGGCACATAGTTATTTAACACACATTTGTTGAATAAACTAACAAAAATATAAAAACATCAATACAATCTGAAATTTTTAGATTTATGTGCCCGAAAGTAGCCAGTCTACTAGTGAAATAATCAGGCCTCAAGATTTTTAATGTCAAATTTCAATTTAGTGTTCTGTTTGCCCATTGTACCGTCTCATCTGCTATCTTTGCGTGCCTGAAACGTTTAGACATGCCCACAAACAGATCAAGCCATGCTAATGAACAAAATGAGAGCTGGTTCATCTAAGAGAAAAAGCATAGACACGTGTCGTTAAAAGAATAGGGCTTGGTGTGATGTCTCATGCCTGTAATCCCAGCATTTGGGGGACTGCGGCAGGAGGCTTGTCGTGGGTTTCAGGGTATCTTGGAACTGGGCTATAGTGTGAGACCCTGTCTTGAAAAACAAAATTATAAACAAACAAATTAAAGAAAAGCAAAAGAGTAAGATTTGAATTTCTAACAGATTTATAATTTGAACACTTTTCAACCTTCCTGAGTTTCAGTTTCCCCGTCTATAAAGTAGATCCACAGCATTTATCTCACCAGGTTGTTCTTGAGATTGACAGATGATGCATATACAATCCTTGCACATGGTGGGTAGGTGGTATATATTTTTTAAAACACAGTTTTGGGACTTGAAACCCAAAGCCTGCTGAAATGACAGTGTAACTACCTCACTCCAGCAGCAGACAGGCATCGCCAAACTATTGTTTGCATTCAATGTAAGCACATTAAATCTAATCAAGTATTTTCCCATAGAAAGTAGCTGACTGTTGTATTTCCCAGAAACACTGATAAATTGTTTTTGGTGTAGAAGTTATCTACTAAGGAGGCCTTAGTACACACACATGTGCGTGCGTGCGTGTGTGTGTGTGTGTGTTTACCAGAAATAGGATGTCCTTTGAAGATTGTATCAGTGAGCATCTCAGTCTTCTGAGCTTCATGGGATGGTTTTGATGTGACCTGGGAAACTTAAAACAAGAAAGAAAGAATATCAGCATTTCGTGTCTTAGCTTTCAGGCAGCGCACTTTCCTGAGGCAGTCTTCTCTGGTTTGGAGATAATTAAGCTTGTAATTTTAATAGGTTCAGAGATTGGCATAAAGCAAATACCTCAAATGTGTACCTTCCCTTATTTTCTTTTTAGTGACTACATCTCAAAGGCAGAACTTCCACGTGGACAGTTAAAAATTATACCAGCCTTTAAAATACCAATGTGGCTAGCAATTTCACTTGGTTTCTAGGCAACAAAAACCAAGACAATACCAAGATAAAAATTCCACTCGGCCACAAAAATGCACAATAACTTGCCCCTACTTGGTTTCTTCAAATAGGTGATGCGAAGACCCTAAGCTGCCTTGATGTCCAGGCTGTGTCATCTCTGCCTGTGGACAGGCTCTGGTTTGGCTGCGCTAAGCTGAACCTTTGTGAGCAGACACTTTGGGGGCTGTAACTCAGAGTGAGGTGTCACTAATGCCTCCCTTCTGCTGCTTTCCTGCTCCTGTGGATCTCAGCCAGCCCTGTGACGCCATCATACTTTTCAGGGCCCTACTAATGAATGCTTCAGAATTGGGAGAGGTAAGAAATCCTGGCAGTTACTTTAAGTCTAAATTCAAGGGGGTTCCAGAGCAGGCGTGCCCATCTCCTGCTTTTGAATAATTGAGGGAAGCCAGAGGTAACATCAAGGACACAGCCCTCAAAGTTGGCCGAAGACAGATCTGAAAAAGGTTTTGATTCTGAAAAAGGTTTTAAGTTCAGCATCCCTCAGACTGAAGCTTTCCAGTCATTCTGGTGTCACTATTCAAATTTACCTTTTGAAAAAAAGTGTCTTGCACAACTTGAGATGTCCCTGTTGTCAAGCTGCCAAAGGCTTACGGGATAAAGTGTTGTCCATGGGACGCTCATTAAAAAAATGAACAACTCGTATTCAAAGAAAAGATTCCTATAGGCCTTTAGAATTTTTTGAAAAAGCTAATTATATGCAAGCAACTGAAGGGCAGTAAACTATGGGCTGGAGATTTAGAAGATGAAAGCATCAGAAAACTGAAAGGTCTGTCTTGTGCTGTGACTCTTTCTACAGCAAGAGGAAAAGTGTTTCCTGTGAATTATGGCAACCAGAAGTTGTTTTGAGCTTCTCAGTGGTTTGCTAGGTCTCTTCTGCTCCCTGGAAAGTGACTCCACTAAGTTCTGAGTGATGGAGGTTAAGTGGTCATGGCCAGCAGCCAGGTTTGCTCATGGACATGTGCACAAGGCAGTGATAACTCTCACAACTCAAGAAGGACCTGTAGCTACATGCTTCTGGAGTTCTAAAGCCAGAAATACAACATTAAAGTGCAGTAGAACTTTCCCTTTGGGAAAGGCAGAGGTTTACAACATATGTTGCCGTTATCCTTATTTTCACTGTTATCACTTGAAAGCTAGCATTTTTATTTAAAAATAATAAACTGTACTTTCAAAATACAAGTTAATGTTATTTTGTTGTATAAACTACAATTGGTTATTTGGCAATGAAAACTTCACTGGGTTATTAACTTTTATCATATGAAAATGACTATATTTCACATTTATTATCCTTAATGAGTAAATACAATTTTCCTTTGGAGTTTGCTATCACAGTTTCAAATCAATGAGGTACACTAATTTAAGTTAAATTAGTCATTTAAAAGAGGTTCTTAATTATGAGAGGGTAATTTTGCAAAGAATTATATATCTGAATAAAATTACTTATAAACAGGACTATCAGAGAAGAAATCAAATCTAGGACATTTTTTTAGAAATGAAACCATACATTCGCCATGCCATACTGCCACCAAGTGGCTAGTTAGTCTCGTTATAAATCATACTTTTTTTCATTATAAAAGCAAAAGTTATGGTGAAGATATTGTAACCAGAAACAGAAGTGTGAGATAAAAATAACCCAACTCTACCCTGTTAATTCACCAGCGATTGGTATTTATAGTACTTTTTAATATGATAATATATGAAAGTATCCATAAATAGAATGGCGCACGCACAGACCCCTTCACTGCCATAAAACACCGCTTAACCACCAGTCCATTAACATGCTGCCAGGCCTCATGCTATGTTTGGGATTCTGTTCATAGTGGGGCAATTCTGTCCTGCAGTACAGTGTTACATTGTGTGACTAGTGTATCTCCACAGGATATATTCAGAAACCCAAACAATTTCTAATTTGAAAAGATTTTTTCATATACTGACATTGGAAGTAAGGATGATCCTAATAGAGGACAATGCATCTGCAAAGAAGTTAGACTATTTCTCAGAAGAATAGTTCCTATCCTTGGGCAAAAAGCAGAGCATAGATATACTTTTTAGCACAACAAACACCAGGCTAAATTAATCAAACCTACTCCCAAGGACTGGTTTCAGAAATAATGTGTTCCATTTGTTTCTCAGAGTTGGTACCAAATGATCCTCTTAGCTCTTTACTCTATGCCTACCTCTGGGCAAACTATGTTTGTCATCACTGTGGGGCAACCATTCAGTACTTTCCAGTGTGTTTCAAGTGACACAGGAGACCTTGTGTGCTCTCTGCTGAGCCTCACCATCCTGCCTGTAACTTCATCGGAACTAAGCCTGCCATTTACTAAACGACAGAGGGAGGACTTAGAAATGGTAACCAGGTGAAGAGTAGAACTTCTCACCTAGTGTTTACATTTACTTGGTACTGGTCACTAGTTTCATGTATTAACAGTCTCAGTTTTGTAGCAGGACAGCTCAGGGTGGTGGCCCTGCCTGCAGTCTGCCCCCGCACCCCCAAACATAGCATTGCTCCTCTAAGGAAAAGTCACAGTGTATTGGCCCTGCCTGGCCCCACTGATCCCAGTACAGTGTGCATTTTTGGGCTAAAGCACTGAGCACTAATTCTTTAAATCAGCTGATGATTATT
This sequence comes from Pachyuromys duprasi, assembly GCA_028658305.1. NCBI lineage: Eukaryota > Metazoa > Chordata > Mammalia > Rodentia > Muridae > Pachyuromys > Pachyuromys duprasi. The sequence continues at coordinate 63,149,183 of CM053763.1, read as the reverse complement.
TTCTCCATCATTATTTTCTTGATCATTCAGTAAACACATGCTAATTATGGCAAGCCTGAAAATACAGAAGATTGTGGAGAGCACACAGGATTTCAACACATAGGGACAATCGTTCTAAGTCTTTATTTGGTAAGTATTGTTTCCACATCAATATCCTATTGAAGACCACATGCTTTAACAATGCCACCGTGCGTCTTTTACATTCAGCATTATATAATGAGCACTTCTTCATTAACTCAAAAATTACTCAAAACACACTTATGATTACTTAATAATCATCATGTTTATACAATACAATATCCATTCAATCGTGCACCTATTGAGAACCTGCTGATTCACATAAAATAGTCCAGGTCCTAGCTCCACCACTTTGGAATTACATAATCCCAAATAAATTATTAATCTTCTCTGTGACCTGTGTTTTTCCCAGTAAAACTGGAAAACAGCCCTGCTTCATTCTGGAACCTTAATGAGTGTCTTAATTACTGTTCCATTGCTGTGAAGGGACACCATGATCAAGGCAGTTTATAAGGAAGCAGTTAACTGAGGACTCGCTTACAGTTCAGAGAGTCATGGTAGGAAGCATGGTGGCAGGCAGCCAGGTATGAGTGTCTGAGTAGTAGTTGAGAGCTCACATCTGACCTGCAAGTTGCAGGTAGAGAGGAGAGAAAGAAAAGAGACAGAGAGGGAGGGAGGGAAGGGAAGGCAGGGGAGGAGAGGGGAGGGGAGAGGAGGGGAGGGGGAGAGAGGAAAAGAGAGAGAGGGTCAGATAGATCTGGGCTCACCTCCTCGAATAAGGCCACGCTTTCTAGTCTTCTCCAAACAGTTTCACTAACTGGAGGCCAAGCATTCAAACACAGGAGCTCACTGGGGCTGGTCTCATTCAAACCACCACAACGAAACAGTGTACATCACACGCTTATTTATGTTTTACATAAATCAGAGCCTCAAAAACAGTATCTATTGCTGTGTTGGACATTTAAATTGGCTTCAAATTCTTACTATTATAACTAGCTTTGGGACAAATGTTATTGCACATAGATTTCCTTTTCTTATCAGTTGATTATTTCCCATATGTCTTGGGCCCCATATCTTTAATATTTTAAGGCAGTATTTCTATAATTGGGCTTCTTATACACAAATACAAATATCTATGAGATTGTTTTATTTCCTCCTTCCTTTGTCAGTTTTGTGTCAGTTAAGGACTACATTATAAGAACTTAGATCAGAGCTGACAGGTGTGTCATTCTGGATATTATTTTCTGAAAGAAAGACAAGTCAAAGCAAAAGGAAAAATTTTTCCCACCCCTACTGTTTTCTTAAAACATAAATGTCTCCTTTTGGTTCCCATCTTCTTCTAATCTTATTTCAATAATTCAACTGAGTAACAACACTTAAATGTTATCATCCCAGGCAAAACCTGTGATGGTGGCATTCAATCCACCAAGAACAAAAATTCGGCCTAGCATATATATACTGATTGGTGAAGTGAAGACACTGACCATACATCAGGCAAGCCTCTGAAACCCAAGGAAGAAACAATAGTCAGTAACAAACTCACCGTGACACCTGGGAAACTGAACCAGATCAAGAGCTTCAAGGAACACTGCTTTTGTTTTACAGTTTATTAACTATGAATCTAAAAATTATAATCAATATTTTATGTGTAAATAACAAATCTCTGATTACAAATAAGAGAAAACTTGGAAAACACATTCTGTACACTATTTTCTTATTTGCATTACATTTGGTAGCACATATATTTTCTATGAAGATGATTAGTTTTCCTTCTTTACACACTAAAAACCCTGAAGAACTAATGAGCATTTAAATAGGCATGCTGGTGGTGCTACAGCCAGGAACTTCACAGGAACAAAGTGAACCGAGGCTTCACAGCTTGCTCGCACTTGCCTTCCTCCGTAAAAACGTCCAAATAGGTGTCTGTCTTCTCTGGGAAACTTTTACTGAAAGTTGCAGTTCAAGCACTAATTAGTCATTATGAAATTACTGCCTTTCCCTTGGCACTCTAACTTCATGAAAGGATTTCGAAACTCAAGCTCTTTTCCATTACTGAGAGGTCTGTGGGACAGAGCAGTGTGGCCGATTTACACTGGTAGTACTCTGTTCAGGGAAGTGACTTGGTTTTCAGTATTGATTTGCTACAAATTGAGAAGTATCTTTATCATTTCAGGAGTGTGCTGTGCTTAGAGACCCCAGAGCTTTTTACAGCAGCTGCCTAGGTTGGTGGGTTAGAAGCCCTCAGTGGTTCTGAGTCTTCCTGAGACCTCAGAGCCAGAAGAAACCACACGCGGCAGAGGGAACCTCTTGGACACCATTCTAGAGCACAGACCTGCACCTGTGCTTTTCAAGAACCCGGGCTGTCAAGGATGCCAGAGCGGGTATACTCCCAGAAAAACAGCCAGACAGTGCTAGAGAGAATTCCTGAGATTTTCCCGTGCCCACTGAAGCCTGATATTACTAAAACTGGGTTCCACAGGCTGGAGTGATGGCTCAGAGGTTAAGAGCACTGGCTGCCCTTCCAGAGTCCTGAGTTCAATTTCCAAAAACCACATGGTGGCTCACAACCATATATAGTGAGATCTGGTGTCCTCTGCTGGCGTGCAGGCATACATGCAGGCAGAACACTACATAATAAATAAATCTTAAAAAACAAACAAGCAAAGTTGGGTTCCACACTTGGGTCTCCCCGTTTCTTGTCTATGCCAGGCGTTCTTTTTGCGGACACTAAGCAGCAGGGCCCCCCCTTGCCAATGCATATTGCTTACAAAAAAACATTTCCATCAAGGACTGGTTTGCAGAGCTGTTGATTCTTCCCCAAGGCTTTCCCACAAAGCCCACTCTTGTAACACAGAGGCAGCATCTCCACCATCTTTTGCAAGCAGAGCCCAGAAAGACCCAGTGCGCATGAGCAGATCATTAGGCCAACCCTAAACTCTAGAAACCAGAGCGAAGAGCTCTGAAGATGCGTGCAGAAATGCCGGCTTGTGTGTAGCAGCTGACTATGAGGCCTTCGGAGCTCACCTTTTGCTTAGCTAAGCTAGCTGCTTGAGTCCCTGGGAGCCCAATCCTCATTCTGTGTGCTGTCTCTCTTGCGTTTGGGCTTATTTAGATGGTGTTGTTTGCCTCCGTTTTTCAGTTGGGTTAACTGAGGAACCCAAGAAGAAGCTGGTAACACTGAGCATTGAGAACTGGAAACTAAGCCTGGGAAGACTGGTAAATGGTAATTGTCTCTATTGTTGAGGTGAGAGTTGGGTCTTTACACATTCTGGTTTTAGCGTGCACTCTGTTATTCAGACTGCCCTTGAAGTCTTGGTGTGGCTCCGCCTGGAATTACAGGTAACAGGCACCACACGCAGCGCTGCTATCGTAAAGGTTGCTCTGCCCTTTAGAACACTGGTTCTCACACTTCATTTTCAGAAGTATTGGGGAGTGAAGAGGCTCTGGGATCTGCGCAGGCATTCCGATGCGGCTGGCCCAGCGTTCCCACTCTGAGATAGTAGCTGAGATAGTTTACTCGACTGCAACCAGCTTGGAAAACTTATTATGAATTGGCCACGGCTAACCTGCCCTGAACAAATTCACATGTTCTTTTTTCTTCTCTTAGACCACCCCCTTGCTCCTACCACCTCAAGATTTTTGGAGTCCTGCGGTTTCATTACCAATCATCTCTTCATGACAAAGTTTGAAGCAGTTGATGCCATTGTACTATTTTCTCACTTGTGAGAAGCACAGCTCTGTCGGTGTAGGTTTATTATTGGCTTATGTGTAGAGTTTGTAGGCTAATGGCTGAAATAGGGTTGACACAGGCCGTTCCTGGGTCTCTAGGGAAGGCAAACAACACAGGGTTCTGGAACCCTACAGCTGGAGTGTGCCGGGACTTAGCTTTGTAACTTTAGGCAAGGGTTTGGGCCTCATTGCCTTCATCCACACGGCGGAACAATGATTATGCTGGTTTTATAGGACTATAGCAGTATGGGACAATTCATAGGGAAAATGCTTACCATAGTGACCCACCTATAGTAATAGCCAAGGAATGTTAAGCTATTATTTAATATTCTGAAGACAACCAGTCTTACTAAGTGACCTCTTGATCACTTAGTAAGGAGACTGGCTGTCTAACCAGAGAAACTTCCCCCTTGGGTGTGCTAAAAGCTGACTTTCTATTCTGAGGAATTGATTGGCCTTTTTTTTTTTTTTTTTTTTTTTTTTTGGTATAAAGCTCTGCTTTCCAGTAAAGTCTTAATACTCAAGGAAGGAAAAAAGAGATGACATCACTCAAGTCACCTAACTCTTACTACAAATGAGCTGTTTCCATTTCTCTTTGAGATGGGGTTTTTAAACGTTTTATTGTTGTCTCCGTTCACAGTCCTGAGGACTAAAACCAGGCAGAACCAGGGCTCTACAACTGGACCAACATCTCAGCCTTAGAGCAGTTATTTTGCTGCTTGTATCCATCTCATTCATTCATTCATTCATTCATTCATTCATTCATTCATTCATTCATTCGCAGGCTCTCATGACTTGAACTCAAAATCCTCCCGCTTCAGCCTTCCATGTGCACCCATGCCCAGTGCCCAAGACCAGGTTTTAATGGCAAAGAAAAGACTCTCTTCAGAGAGCAGCAATATAGAGAAATGGCTGCCAGCCTCGCTGGATATAATTTTGGAGATCCGTGAGACACATGTAAGAATTTTAGAAAATAAATGAGAGAAATCCTCTATGGAAGGAACATATTTGCTTGGACTGTGCTTCTGTATAAATGAAGTATTAATTAGAGTTTAGCTGTTGAAAAAAACCTTCATTATCAAGCAAACTGGTTGGCCAAAATAACTTTATGACAACAGAATTTTTTTTTCTGTCAGAAGCCATGTTAATCTTCATCTGTGTAGATTGTTTCTTCCTGCTTTTTACCTGTGTTTGTATTTATAATGCAAAGAGACATGTTATGAAATTATTCTTTTTTATCCTCTCTAAAATAAAATTTCTCCAAGGTATAGATCTTTGTCTCCTTTGCTAACTGAGGTTCTTAAGTACTTGTAATGCCTGCCAGGTGGTAGGCTACCTAAGTGTTCAATTAATACAGTAATAAATTGCTTTTTGTGGACTCTTTAAAAAGCAAATAGTAAGGATATGCTGGAACAATTTGAGAAACCACTGTTTCCCTAAATCAATACAGCTTCTGTTTCTGAACACTTACCCTTACACCCACAGGGAAGTGTAACTCTTAGCCTCCATCAAAGAAACTTATTTTTCAAAACAGATGGATGCTACTAGAGGGATCCACAACTTTCCAAACATGTTGAGACTAAGTGACCATGGGGTACACAACCCCAGTTAGCACATCTATAACACAACCCCAACACCCAAAGCCCAGGAGACAGGGTGGAAATTGTAAGAGACATGGCAGAGATTGTAAGAACCAGAGGTCCAAGATGCTTGGTGCAAGATGGTGTCTTATAGTCAGGGAACCCCTCTCATGATCTCTCAACAATATGGCTACATAATCAAGACCTGCTTAACAAAGACACCAATTGATGTGCCAATGAGGATGAGGGAAATTTCACAAGTCCCTACCCCCAGATGAAGAGCTCCTTGATAGGAGATTTATCTCAAATGCTCAGTTACAGACTCACACATGTGTATATATATATATATATATATATATATATATATATATATATATATATATATATGTAATATATATATTACATACACATATATGCACATATATACACATATGTATATATATATGTATGTATGTATAAGAAGGGGTCATGATTTGAGAGGGAGAGTGAGGGGAGATGTAGGAATGGGAATGATATAACTACTGTGTATTTATGACCAAATTACCAATAGAATTTTAAAAAATACAATTTGACAGCATGCATCTTAAAATGTGCTTAACTCTCCTTCTGTTCCTCCTTCCCTTTCTCTCTGTGTGTATCACTGTACACTAGTTTTTGTGTGTGTGCTTAGCTTTGTGTATGGGTGATAAATATGTGTGTATGCTTAACACACTATATGTGGTGTATGCATGTATGTTTAACTGTGTGTATGAGTGTATGCTTGGGTATGTGGGGATACTTTCTTCCATGTACATGCATGTGGAAGCCTAAGGCTGACATCTGGTATGTACTATTGTTTTATTTTATTTTATTTTTTGAGACATGGATCTCTTATTGAACCTAGAGTTCACTTATGAAGCCCATAAGTGGCTAGTCAGTGAAGTGGAAGTTTCTGGTTTCTTTGGAAACTCAGTTGTGTCCTTTGAATGTTTTGTTGTTGTTGTTTTGGTCCCATATGTAGGATGCAGGAATGCCCCTACACACACATTGAAAACAGTCCCCAAAGAAAACAGCTCCTGTGAAAAGGCATGTGATTTTGTCTGCTGGAAACAACGTCGTTGGAGGGGTGTGGGTTCTGTGAGCTGGAAAGCATTCCTGTGTGGACTCTGAAAAGGGATAAATAAAAGCCCACAGACAGTGAAGCAGCACTTTTCACATCTCTGCATTTTGCAACAGTTTGCATCGCTTCGCTGGTTTTCACAGAAAGAAATGCTCCAGAGAATTTTTTCTTGCTGCTTTGGAGTTTTGCCCCTTCAGCAGACTTGTGCCGTTTGGGTGAAGTCTAGCTGCTTCTCCTGAATCAGTCCACTGCGGCTGGTTCGAGTTGCTGCTGCTTTGCTGTTTAACTGGACTGCTGGTATCCTGACGACTTAGTTCAGAAATGCCCAAAGAGCCCATCAGCCCTTCTCAGCAGAAAGTAGCTAAAAAAGTCTATAGCCCCTTTCCCTTCTAAGATCCTACTTAAGGGTGTTTGAAAAATCTAAGCCTGGAATTCAGCCACTAGGATCTACTGGGCTCTGTCTTACCCAAGCCCTGGGATCACAGACACAAACTGCAGCACGTGGGTTTTGTGTGGGTGCTGGAGATCTGAACTCAGATTACGGCAAGCACTTTGACCACCAAGCCACCTTTCCAGCACCAATTTTTACCTGTTGATTTAATAATTCTTTTTTAGACATAAAGAAACAAAAGTTTAAATGCAAATCTATTTTTAAAAGCTTATTGACAATGCTGAAATGAAGTAGCTGACAGTTTTATTTAAATAGGGAAATGGGGGCTGGAAGAATGACTCGGCAATTAAGAGCACTGACTACTCTTTCAGAGCACCCACATTTTGGCACATATGTTAACTCCAAAGGATCAGATGCTCTCTTCTGGTCTTGGGCATTGTATGTACGTGGCACACAGACATATATGCAGGCAAAGCATCCACATACGTTAAAAAAAAATCTCAAAAAAAAAGGGAAATGATTAACTAAGTCATAGTATGTCTATAAACCAGAGTAATGTGTGATCATTAAACAAGGTGTTTAAAAACTCAGCAAGGCAAGCTACATAAGCAAACCAGAACACACTGCAGTACCATTCATAAAAATGTAAGCGCATAGGAAAGATAAGCATAAATTCATTAACACATGAGTAGTAGATATTTCTAGTCATATGATAAATAAACTTACACTGTGTTTGCAAAGGGAAAAATATGTTTGAATTTAAATATTTTCACTTTCTCTAATATTTTCACTGTTTCTCATTTAATGTGTCACAGGAAAGGATGTGTATCAAAATGTAGCCTGTGGCTCCTTTTAGCTAAATGTGTGAAATGTATCAATATTTAAGTTTGAGCGCTCTTTTGACTTTTACATAAAGTTTCTCCTTATGAAATAAGGAACTTTAAACTTAGATAGTGTAGGTTCTTATTCTCTTCGGCCCTAGATGAAGGACCTGTATCCTTAAACAATTGTGCTGGAAATGATGGCACACCCCTGTAATTCCAGCACTTGGAAGGCTGAGGCAGGAGGATTGTCACTAGTTCAATTCAAGCCTGGCCTGTATTACAGACTGACACTCTGTCTAAGCAAACACACACACACACACACACACACTTGCTGACCTGCCCTTAACTTGTATTGAGGCCATATTACTTGCTCTTCCACTTTGACAGAACTGAACTACAACAAAGATGAGAATGCTGAGCAGTGGTGATGAGAATTCAAAGCATTTAAGCAACCCCAGTGCCATAACCCAGGCAATGTGCTGTCTAGCAAATCATGACTCAGTTTCTACATTTGCAAATATGGTGAATGTAGAAAGCAAACAAGCTTACAGAGATCACAGCTTTGCAAATTTAAATAACTGCTGCTTAATTATACTCATTTGAGTATTGACATTTTAGATTTCATTTAAAAAGAATTGGGTTACTTTGGACTAGAAAGATGAGTCAGCAGTTAAGAGCTCATCCAGAGGATGTGGGTTCTATTCCCAGCACCCACATGACTCATAACCATCCATAAGTCCAGTTTGAGGGGACCCATCAGGCACACACAGGCAAACATGTAAATAAAACACTTGGATGTTTAAAAATTTTTTGGAAAAATTTTAAAATAATTTAATTACTAAATAAATCTATTTTTATTGCATGTAAAGTCTCAAGAAGTTTCTAACAACATCAACTTAAGAAAGAATTAATTTAAGTTTAGCTTCCAAAAAGAGAGAACTGATATTTGACTGAAAATTATTCCCTTAATCATGTAGCCCTAAGATTTGGGCATCAGGGGGAGCCAGAGTAATCTGACGTGCCTGGCTCCTTCCACTTGATCATGGTTGTCAAGCTGTCATAGTAAGGATGATGTTATTAATGATGTGACTATAATTAAGCAGGATGAGTTCTTCCTGGGAAGCAAAACAAAACCTGGCATATAAACTCTACATAAAGGCATAGCTCTGCTTCATAGAGCCATTCTGGAATATTATGACAATTAGAATTGACTGACCTTATCACTTGCTTACAACTGAACTTTATTTAGCTAAGAAGGTGGTATATTGTGTGGTGTAACTAAACATATATGTAATTAATTATTAATAATGGGAATAAGATCTTTTAAGTATCTATCAGTGAGGTCTTGTTGAGAAACCATTAATTCCATGGGTTTTTACCTCTTTCTGGGTGTTTTTAGTATAGCGATAATCAGTGTCTCTTCACATTATTTGGTTTTTTATTTTTATTACACTTTTTTTTGGTAACTCATTAATACTTTCCAAAACAAGGACTGATAAGAAATCCGTGTAAGAATTTTCACCCAGCTGTGTTTGGAATCAGACCCTTTGTGAGAAGAGAGGTGGGCGAATGTGTTGAAGCCTAAGCACCACCAGGCAGTTTAAACCATTTCACATACTGTCAATTTTAAAAGCCCAAAGAGAAGTGATGATTTCAGTGTTCTCACCCTCTACAGAATAGCTTTTCTCGACGGTAGCAGGCAGCTGAAAGAATGCTTGGAAAAGCGAGATCAAAAGGGAAGCTGCAGAGAAGAGTGTCTGAACATACCTGTCTGGGGAGTTTGGTGGGCAAAGGGTGAACTCCAGGGCTGCCGGCTTCTTTTACCCGCTCCTTGACATCTCACTTGAAATACATACTTGCTGTTTGGCTCCAGGTAGAATTCTGACTGCTGCACAGATGTGAAGTTGGTGTCAAATTCTTTAACCTAAAATAGATGCAAAACGATAGTGAAGTGATGTGGTTGCCCTTGAAAACGGTTATTCCATCCAGTAGATCTATGGAACACCTACTAGATCCTGGGTACCAGAGAAAACAACCAAGAACAGAGCACTTGGTGTAAAACCTACACAACCACACGCAGGCTTTACAATTACAAGCAAAATCCATACTGGCTTCTATATGACAAGCTTGGAAATCTCCAGAAATTCCAAACTATGACACATTTTACACGTTGGAATAGCTGTTTCCCTCCCCCATGGAGGGATGTGGAACTTAATTGTAATCAATCATATTCTTTCTCTGTAGTGGATTTTTTTTTTTTTTGAGCTAGGGTCTGGCAAAGTCCAGGCTACCTTCTAACAGTATGCAGCTGAGGATGATCTTGAACTTCTGGTTTCTCTTATTCCCCGCCTCCTGGCGCTAAGATTTCTGGCATGCATGGTTGCCCAGTTACTTGGTGCTGGGAGCTGAATTCTGGGCAAGCATTGAATATTTATATATGTAATTTCCCTGAATGATGAAAATATCTCATTTGTTCATTAAAAAATTAGAAAATAATACTCCACAGCTACATTGTTAGGTTGATCCTTATTGGAGATTTATGTAAATCATATAATATATATGAATGAGTGTCCACAAGTGAGTGAAAGCAAACAAAACAGTCAAGAGAAGTGAACTCTGACAATACAATGGAAGGAAATAGGAAAGAAAAAAGCTCAGGAATGCATTTATGATTTTATTTCTGCTATCATCTGTTATCAAAGTGAAAAACATACCCCATATATGCTGGTCCAACCAGAAGAGAGGATCCTGGGGCTCACAGCACCTCCCTCATGTGGAAAGTGACTTGCTGATGTTCTAGACACACACAGACAAGGGTCTTTGGAATATGATAACTAAAATTCTAAAGTTGATTACAAACTCTTTGCACAAGCTTCTAAAAATATGAAGATATGCACTGATTTGGAAAAAAATACCTTCTGGGTTAGAGGGAAAGAATTATACTTTGTATTCCTTAAATCCTGTTCTATTTTAAAATATTAAAAATTTTGGTTAGCATATTGCTAAATGATAAAATGATGCTAATCTTGCTCTTAGCCAGGATACAGGTAGCAACATTATATCCTTATATCACTTCTGTTTTGATTATGAGTGTTTACTCCCCCAGGCCCATGACCTTACTTATTAAAAAAAGTTTTCTATTGAAAATGCTCAAGTTTTTCACTAACTTATCTAAAATTTTTCTTGTTTTTTTTTTAAATCTGTCACTAAAAGTATTGGGTATTTGGAGAAAGACAATTTTGTTAAAGAAAATTTAAAACATCACTATATTGTGACCTGATTTTTTTCTATATTTTGACTTTCCTCTATCTACTGCCTTTACTTATTTTTTAGGGACATACTGTGCTCTTGCTTATTTTTACTTTATTTTATGTGTATGAGTTATGCCTGAGGTTGTGAGACGCCAAGTAGATGCTGTGTGTTAAACATGGGTCTTCTGTTAGAGCAGCCAGTACTTTTTTTTTTGAATTAAATTTTATTTTTTTACATTAATTACATTTTATTCACTTTGTATCCCAGTTGTAGCTTCCTCCCTCATTCCCTCCCAATCCCACCCTTCCTCCCTCATCTCCTCCCCCTGCCCATCTCTAAGTCCACTGATAAGAGAGGTCCTCCTCCCCTTCCATCTGACCCTAGCCTATCAGGTTGCATCAGGACTGGCTGCATTGTCCTCCTCTGTGGCCTGGCAAGGCTGCTCCCCCCTCAGGGAGGGTGGTCAAAGAGCCAGCCACTGGGTTCATGTCAGAGGCAGTCCCTGTTCCCCTTCCTAGGGTACCCACTTGGATACTGAGCTGCCATGGGCTACATCTGAGCAGGGATTCTAGGTTACATCCATGAATGGACCTTTGTTGGAGTATCAGTCTCAGAAAAGACCCCTGTGCCCAGATATTTTGGTTCTGTTGCTCTCCTTGTGGAGCTCCTGTCCTCTCCAGATCTTACTAACTCCCCCTTCTTTCATATGATTCCCTGCACTCTGCCCAAAGTTTGGTTATGAGTCTCAGCATCTGCTTTGATATACTGCTGGGTAGAGTCTTTCAGAGGCCCTCTGTGGTAGGCTCCTGTCCTGTTACTTGTTTTCACCTTCTTCCAATGCCCATCCCATCTGTCTTTTTAAGTGAGGATTGATCATCTTACCTTGGGTCCTCCTTCTTGTTTAGCTTTTTTAGGTGTACAGATTTTCATGTTTTTCCTATGTTATAGGTCTAGTACCCACTTATAAGTGAATATATGCCATGTGTGTCTTTCTGCTCCTGGGATACCTCACTCAGGATGATCTTTTCTAGATCCCACCATTTGGCTGCAAATTTCATGATTTCCTTGTTTTTAATTGCTGAGCAGTATTCCATTGTGTAAATGTACCACAATTTCTGTATCCATTCCTCCATTGAGGGACATCTGGGCTGTTTCCAGGTTCTAGCTATTATGAATAAAGCTGCTACAAACATGGTTGAACAAATGTTCTTGTTGGGTACTTGAGCTTATTTTGGATATATGCCTAGGAGTGGTATAGCTGGATCTTGAGGAAGCAGTATTCCTAATTGTCTGAGAAAGCATCAGATTGATTTCCAAAGTGGCTGTACAAGGTTACATTCCCACCAGCAATGGAGGAGGGTTCCCCCTTCTCCACAACCTCTCCAGCATGTGTTGTCACTTGAGTTTTTGATCTTAGTCATTCTGATGGGTGTAAGGTGAAATCTGAGGGTTGTTTTGATTTGCATCTTCCTGATGGCTAAGAACGTTGAGCATTTCTTTAAGTATTTCTCTGCCATTCTATATTCCTCTACAGAGAATTCTATGTTCAGCTCCATACCCCATTTTTTTAATTGGATTACTTGATTTGTTGCTTTTTAACTTTTTTAGTTCTTTATATATTCTGTCATATACAGGGTTAGTGAAGATCCTTTCCCAGTCTGTAGGCTGTCATTTTGTTCTGATGACAGTGTTCTTTGCTTTATAGGAGCTTTTCAGTTTCATGAGGTCCCATTTATTGATTATTGGTCTTAGAGCCTGAGCTGTCTCCTGTGCCAATGAGTTCAAAGCTCTTCCCCACTTTTTCTTCTAACCGATTTAGTGTGTCTGGTTTTATGTTGAGGTCTTTGATCCACTTGGACTTTAGTTTTGTGCAGGGTGATAAATATGGATCTATTTTCATTTTTCTGCATGTAGGCATCCAGTTGGACCAGCACAATTTGTTGAAGATGCTGTCTTTTTTCCATTGAATGGTTTTGGCTCCTTTGTCAAAAATCAAGTATTCATAGGTGTATGGGTTTATTTCTGGGGCTTCTATTCAATTCCATTGATCCACTATTCTGTTTCTATGCCAATACCATGCAGTTTTTATTACTATTGTTCTGTAGCACAGCTTGAGATCAGGGATGGAGATACCTCCAGATGATCTGTTGTTGTACAGGATCATTTTGGAAATTCTGGGTTTTTTTGTTTTTCCACATGAAGTTGAGAGTTGTTCTTTCAAGGTCTGTAAAGAATTGTGTTGGTATTTTGATGGAAATTGCACTGAATCTGTAGATTGCTTTTGGCAGAATGGCCATTTTCACTATGTTAATCCTACCAATCCATGAGCATGAGAGATCTTTCCATCTTCTGATATGTTCTTCAATTTCTTTCTTCAGAGACTTGAAGTTTTTTTCAAACAGGTCTTTCACTTGCTTGGTTAGAGTCACCCCAAGGTACTTTATGTTATTAGTGACTATTGTGAAGGGTGTTGTTTCCTTAATTTCTTTCTTGGCCCTTTTGTCTTTGGCATACAGGAGGGCTTCTGATTTTTTTGAGTTAATTTTGTATCCAGCCACTTTGCTGAAGGTGTTTATCAGTTGAAGGAGTTGAATTTTTAGGGTCGCTCATGTGTACTACCATATCATCTACGAATAATGATACTTTGACTTCTTCCTTTCTGATTTGTATCCCCTTGATCTCCTTTAGTTGTCTTATTGCTCTAGCTAAGACTTCAAGTACTACGTTGAAGAGATATGGAGAGAGTGGGCAGCCTTGCCTTGTCTGTATAGCTCTCATCACCATTATGTTCAATTTCAAATCCATTAAATATAAGTAAGATAGTTCATAGATTACAAACAACTGTAATGCACAGGGAATTATATAATCAATCTTGTTAAAAATATATATTTGGGTTACTTTGGAAATGCGTGTTTCATTTGAAATCTTTTCTCCATTCGGTCCGACTGTGTTCCTGATTACTTACCTTTAGGTATAGTATCCTATGTCATATGTAAGTGGCATGTCAGACACTGAGGGGATAAAAACAGTAAGTCAGATCGGGATCATGAGCTCTTGGTTTTGATAGGATCCCGGAGTTTCTTTACTAATGCCCTTTGCCAGTGTTCCTCTGTCCTAAAGAAGCTATCCTACCTACTACTCAGCCTCATCTAGATCAGAACCTAGAAATGAGCCTTCCTAACTATAAGGAACCTTATAATAGTTAATAAATAATACATGCCCCCAAATGCACAAATTGTGATGCTTGGTTAATGGGGGAACTATGAACGAGAACTGAAAATCACCCATGCCTGCAGAGATCAGTTGGGTAATTAGAACTGCAGTACCATGGAGCCTTTGAAATGTTGCAGGTCCAGAAGCTAATTTTCCTATCTTAGGCTAGTCTTAGTTGGAACAGCCACCCCTTGTCCATTTTTATGTCAATATTAATATCTTGTGACTAACAGATAAAAGAACAAAACAAAACAACAACAAAATCTTTTGGAATCTGTTAACTTAGCAGACCACTAGGTTCTACCAACCCAAGAGCTAAGAGAAGATCTCCAGCATAAAGGAACACTTCCTCCATCTCACTGTACCTAAGAGACCAAAGAATTTTGGGTATTGGTTTATAAGCCTAAACAAAGGCCAGCCAAATGGACACATGTCCAGCCACCTGGGGAAAGGAAGTAGCTTTACTGCATTCTTTTCCTGCCCACTAGAGATTCAGTTGCTAGGAAACCAGCCCAGATGGCCAAGCCAGAATCATTTATGGTCTTGGCACCTAAAGTAAACCAATCATTTCAAAAGTCAATTTCCCTTACCCAATCATGTAATGCCAAGGCATGTAACTCCCTGCTTGTGTCTTTTTCTATGGGGCCACACTCCTCTTCTGCTTCCACAGGAACTTTGTAACCTAGGCTTGAGCTTGTAATAAAAGAACCTCATGTATTTGCAGCAGAGTCAATTCCTGGTAGTCTCTGAGGGTCTCATGAACTGGGCATAATATATCTGCCTCTCTGATGAACCCAACAATGTATTTTAAACTTGCTTTGATTTATGACTTTCTTTTCTAAAACAATAAAACTTAATGAAACTGCTTTCACATTAGTACATGGAATTTGGGGTATCCTAAATCTGTGTTCTTGAGCCGTTGTTACTTAAAATGGCTCCAGAATAAATGAATCCTTGCTTCCTTTAAGATGAGTACTGTTTTCTTTCTTCCTTTGTATCTTTGTTTCTTTCTTTCTCTCTTTCTTTTGTCTTTTCTTTCTTTTTCTTTTTTCCCTTTGTTTTTTTGTTTTTGTTTTGTTGTTGCTGTTGTTGTTGAGACAGGATTTCTCTATGTAGTCCTGGCTGTCCTGGACTTCTTTTGTAGATCAGACTGGCCTCGAACTCACAGCAATTAGCCTGCCTCTGCCTCCCAAGTGCTGGGATTAAAGGCATGTCCACTGTGCCTGGTGAGTGCTGTTTTCTGACTGGATAGAAGATAGATCTTTTGGGACTTTAGTCCTCTGATCTCCCAAGTGGGCAGCTTTCTGAATACTGTGCATAGATGAAGGCCAACACGATGGCACAGAAGGTCTTATGAGCCCAGGCCTACATATTGGAAGGAGAGAAAAGAACCCACAGTTGTCCACTTATCTGCACGTGTGCTCTGTAGGACATGGACTCTCCCCTCCAATAAATAAATGTACCTCTGGGCATGGGAGTATAGCTTTATAATGTCCATATTTGAGAACTAGAGGCAGAAGAGTTGAAACTGCAGGCTGGGATAGGCCACACAGTGACTCTTCATGCATTTTGAAAGTTAGCCATAGTCTAGCCTCCAGTCCCACAGGCACTAAGCAGAAACAGAGAATGAATATTTCAACCAGAGGCCAGATAACCCCTGAAAACCTGTTCCAAGACATTGATAGTGTGTTTCTAATTTATAGGTATCCATGCAGTCTTCACTTATCTGCCTTATATGGAAGTTTATTATATTTGAAAATAATAAAGAGATGTTTTCCAAATGTAGCCATACTGGAACCATTTCCTAGGTCAGACTAATTTCAATTAATGTGCTCATTGCTCACAGGTATTGCCCTGTGATATGATTTTATTAATGAGCCTCAAACAGACACTTAGATGCTGCTTTTTCTAAAAAGCATTGACTTCTCACTAGAGCACACAAGGTAACTAAAATCTGGAGAAAGCCTTCACTTCACTTTCATTTCAGGTCCATTCATCTCCTGTAGTTTAGCTGAAGGCACAGGGACAAGTTATTGTCTTTATTTCCTCTCAGGTAACATTGGATTCTAGAAACAGCAAGGCTATGCAGAACTGCTCTTCTACCCATATAAGGGCATGCCTCAGTGAAAGGGTGTGTGTGTGCAGGGTCGGGGGGGGGGGGTAATCATGCCTCAGTGAAGGAGAGGCCACAGCTGGGGGCAGAGTAATCTTCTGAGCAGTACAGCATAAGTAATAAGCACATTGTCAGCCCACCTTCCAGGAACAGAGCTGAGATGGTAATTAATGAGTTCACACATAAGACAAAGACGGGGTAAGTATGTCTGCCTCTTGCCTTCTATTTAAACCTGAACCTCATGTCAGTACTTTGAAGATGGACCTCGGGCTCACTGAATCCTTTATTTATTTGTTTTCCTATTGTGACCTATTCTTCTCTGCTTTTCACATGCTCACTTTCACTCATCTCTGGTTTGTGTGTGTGAGAAAAGTGACCAAGCTTAGCCTGTTGGAGCTGCCAGGGCCTATAAACTAAAAGCTTTGGCAAACCAACCATATTTCTCCCACGATATTTATTAATTATCTTGGTATTTAAATACAGTTAGTTTGTTCAGAAATTCACTGTTACCTTAATCTCATCTCAGACTGAAGCTTATACTAGTAATAAATCTTAGAGTTTGTATACTGCTTAAGACTTGTTTTTATTTATCAGTGTGTATGTGCATGTACACACAGGTGGCCATGGAGGCCAAAAGTAGATTGTGAGCTACTTAGTGTGGGTGTTGGGAACCAAATTATGGTCTTCTTCAAGAACAGCATTGTCTATAACAACTGAGCCATTACTTCAGCTTTTGAATTACTACATTTTCATTTTAAAAACAGATATCTTACTTACTCCAAGTCTAACATCTCCATTTTGAATCCCTCTCACCCACTAAATTGTCAAATTTCAGCATCAAATGCTTGGGGTTTTATGTGCATGAATGTGGACATAAATTTTATCCTAAGAGACAATCATAAGAAACTAAAAATGATCCCATTTAGTTACAAATTCAGCCTACTTAGCGATTTATAGAAGGTGGAAGATCATTTCAGGAAACCACCACATTCAGAAGTATACAGCAATTGCTGAAACTAGAGTAGTTCAATTATTGTATCAGTGAAAAGTCTGAGAAGCAGGTCCTTCTGAAGCCTAGCCTGAACACTACTGATTGGCTTTTCCTCATGGACTAAGGAATAACGAAAACTTAGCTTACCGTCCATGTGTGGTTTGTTGCTGTTTTGTATCGCATTTCACAGAATGCTTCCCCAATCATGGAGTTGCTGTTCCAGTAAATTATGGTCTTGGGCACAGTAGCATTTATGGTCTCAGCCCTGGAGATGATGGATGCAGAAGGTATCACTAGAAAAAGAAACAAACCACTAATAGTAAAAAAATTCCCCAAGGAGAAATTCATACATTTTTATGTGTATATTGACCTATCAAAACTCCATTAAATTATAAATTATACTCCATTAAGTATAAAACCCTATTAAATTTATGATCTAAGTAACAGCTGATGAACCTTGTCTTATTTTCTGACTTATTAAGTAAGAGAGAAACGCTTCCTTATAAGCCTAGTGAAACTCCAGCTGCCGACCTCATTATTTGGAGTATGAGAAGAGATTAAGGAGATATATTTTTTTCTATGGTTTGGATTTTAAATGAGCCCGATAGCACATGTGTTTTAAAGGCTTAGTATCCAGCTTTACATCACTGGTAGATGGTGGGAACTTTAAGATGCATGATCTAGTAGGAAGTTTTATATCAAAAGCGGTATGTGACTTAAAAGGGTATATTTGGGATGCTGGCCCTTCTGGTTCTCTTTTTGTTTCCTAGCAAGTATAAAATAAGCAGTGTTTTCCACCATGCACTCTGCCATGATGTGCTTCCTTGTTACGGGCCCAAAGCAATGGGACTAACCATCCGCGGACTGATGGAACCACAATTTAGCAAGCTAAATTAAATCCTTCCTCCTTATAAGATGATTATGAAGGGAATTTTGTCACAGTAGCAGTAAGCTAACACTGACTCAATATGTATTTCAACTAATCTAGCTCAATAAGTTATTAAATAGCCCTCTCACAATAATATTCTTCTTCTATTGTGTCATAAGGAAATATGTGAATACTTACAATCGCTAAGTTGTTTTGTTCTCCCATTGGAATAAACAAGTCCCTTAAGAATATGCAAATTGCTGTGCACCCTGATAATAACCTTCAAAGGGGCCTAACATTCCGATGGGTCACCTTGTAGTTGTTTTATGAGAAATTATATAATACCTGGAATATTAACATCTAGAAACTGTATGAACACTTGCAATGTCTATCTGAGAAGATTATCTGAGTAGATACTTTTCATTTCTTCTATATGTATAATGTAAAGGTGAAAACATTTATCTTTGTTAGATACTTTATCAACTCAAAAGCCTATATCTAGTCCTCAGGAGCTGTTGTTACAACTTTATATATTCTAGGAATCAATTAATTTTAACTTCACTTTAGGAAGCTATTGTTTTATTAACAATTATCTAAAATTATATACACAGGTAGGTAATTTATAGAGAAGTATAAAACTAAAGATATGCTTTCTGCAGTACTGTCTTTTACAGGACTGAACAGCATTAGCATCAAGGCAAAATTACTTCCATTCCAGAGCTCACTGTAGTTGATTTATATCACCTGCATTACAGATTTGCTTTCCTTTTACTCGTATGAGCTTTGTTTGAATAATAATCAGTTTCCAATTTTTTTCTGGAGTAAAGAAAGCAGACTCTCAGTGCTCTGAAACCACTTGAAGCCATTTTGAATACTATGAAGGCTATATATTATAGTCTTCTTCCTGTCTCCTTGAGTTTGGCTTGGACATTAAGAATAGCACCATTAAGAATTATGAACCCTGTAAAAATTATCAGACTCAAAATATAATAACTGTGTTGTCATCTTAACAAAAAATAAGTAAATAAAGTTGGGAATGAGCATGGAAAAGAAAAGAAATTTGTGGCTATGTGTATGGTAACAGGACTGGTCACAAGATGCTCTGCTAGAGCCCTAATGACCCACAGAAAATGCTTGTGCAGTGCCTGGCCATCAGCTGTTTGGGTTGATGCCACTTTTGTCTCTAATCCCTGTAGGCAAAGGGTAATTAATCCAAAACAATTCATGTAGTCATCCTTATTTTGCCATTGAAACTTCTCGCCTTACTCTCTTTGAATTCACATAGAGTTTACAATGGCATATATATTTATATTGCACTGCTAAGTCTGAATACACCAAACCACCCTAGAAGAGTCCCTTATTATTTAGCTTATTATTTAGGTTATCAGGAGCTTTTGCAGAAACAACTATTCTTAGGAGGAAGCAAATATATGCTTAGTTTTCTTGTTTTTTTTTTTTTTTTTTTTTTTTTTGAGAGACGCAGATGGTACCTTTGATGGTTTGAATAAAATGTCCCTCATAAGTCTTGGCCTCCAGTTGGTGGCTATTTAGGGAAGATTATGGTGTGGGCCCATTGGAGAAAGTATGTTACTAGGGGAAGGAAGGCTTTGAGATTTCAAGAGACTCTTGTCATTTCAATTTATCTCTTGTTGCCTCCTGTTTGTGGATCAAAATGTAAGCTCACAACTGCTGCTCCTGCTGCCTGCCACCATGCTTTCACTCTGCCATCACAGACTCTAACCCTCTGGGACCATAAACACAAACAAACATATATATTGCCTTGGTCTGTAACTAATACAGAAGTTGGTACCAGGAGTGGTTTTGGAGGAATGTGGAACACTTTGGTACTTTTGTGTTGAAAAGTGACTGGATGCTGTCCTAGGAGGGGCTTGGAGCATAATGGTGATGAGACTTCAGAGGGAAGCAAGGTCTTTCACTGGGTTGAAGACCATTCCTGTGACACTTGGCAAAGAATCTGGCTGCCTTCTGCAAATTTACCTGAGGCTAAATTTCTCCAGAAAAGATAGCCTAACAATGAGTCTGTCAGATGGGGATTACTAGTCATTCTTATGCAGGCCTACACTGAAAAAGAGCAAAATTTACAGTTTGAAGAGAAAAAGAGCACCACAGCCAAGGTTGTGCTGAAAGAGATGAGAAAATTCAGTCTACACATGATCTGCTGTGGAAGAAAGGGAAGGGCATGGGCCCACTGAGCTCAACTTCCACATTTGGAAGGAAAGGGCCTACGGGATTTATCTATTCTTAAAGAGCAACAAGTGAAAGCTGCTTCAAATGTGATTTAAGGGAGCCACGCTCCTCCCAAGAGGGGCAGCTGCCCTTGGCCATGTCATCCACATGGTTCTGGCTTTGGAGCTGTGAAAGAAACATGAGGAAAGAAGTTTTGGACTCTCCCTTCATGATTAAGGAGAGTCCATAAGGCCAGGCAGTGAAGGTCCTGAGAGAATGAGAGCCCCTGAGAAGCCTTTCTATGAAGCTGTGAACGTGCGCTCAGATTGTGTTGAAGACCCCTCCCCAGGTCATAGCATGGCCAGGGAAGTTTAGAGAAGAATTTATTGGAGATTACAGCTCCAGAGGGAGTGTACGGCAAGCAGGTGATTAGAGCAGGAAGCTGAGAGATGACATCTTCAACCACAAACATGAGGCACAGAGAGCAAACTGGATGTGAGATGGGGCTATGAATTCTTAAAGCCCACTCAAAGTAATGTACTTCATCCAGGAAGACTGTAACAGGTCCGCAGTTAGCACTGCTGACTGGGGACCAGGTATTCACATACCTGAGCCTATGGGGAGATTCCCCTCCAAACCATTACATCCTTTCCTATATTCCTTCTTTATTTAGTACCTGGAAACAGTCTTTCTCTTTTCACGTTTTTCTTTTTCTATTCTTTCCTTTTTACATTTCTCTCTGATACAGGTTTTCTTAAAGAACACAAGGTGGACTATTGCATGGTCTCTCTCTCTCTCTCTCTCTCTTTCTTATTTTATGTCTTTACCTCTCTTTCATTTTGCCTTTAGTAAAAACTGCCTCATCCCCGCATGTCTCTCTATTCACCTCTTTATTTTCCCCCTTGATTTTTTTTCTCTGTCAGAACAATACTAATAGACTCATTTAGCTTTTTTCCCTTTCAGACATTTAGGAAGTAATTAATATTGTAATGCATACCATACTACCAATATTCCAGTATTTCTTAAAATGATTGGAGTTTAAGGGGTAATTTCTTTTGTTATTGAACTATTACTCTATGTTTGAGGCACACTTACACTTTGATATTGGTTGTTATTGCAGATAGTATTCTACTTTCAAAGGAGTACCTGCAGACTGAGTCTGTCTGGAATACTGGCCTAACAGAGAAAATACAGCATGGCAACCACTTCCATTTAAAGAATAAGGTTGACAAAAAAAAACCTAACCAATTGCTTACACCAGATGCTCAAGTCCAGATATATAAATACAAGATACATGAAAAGCAATACACCATGCCGCCTTTAAAAAGCATAAATTCCTCAATAATCACCTCTAATGAAATCTCAGATATATAACTTAATAAGGCTCCATAGAGCCCTGAAAACAGAAGAAGCCAAACTTCAAAGTAATAGATGGAAAGCAGTAATTAAAATTGTTGAGTCCCAAAAGTCCCTTTCTCAAAGTCTGGCCTTTAGACAAAAGCCAGCATTCCCTCAGGGACTTGAGAAAATACTCTTTATCTGCTAAAAGGAAGCATTCTCCTAATCTCGGGCGAAAGGGACATCTGGATCTTCATTTACATATGAATGTGGTGTCTATTAGCATATCAAGTGAGCTCAGAGGCTTGTGACTTGCATGTCTACGCTAGCTTGCGGGCTCCTTCAATCCCCACTCAGAAGTGCCTGTTGACTTCAAAGCCCTCTACCTCACAGGTTCCTCTCTTCCCAGGTACCTGTTCCCTTAAAACCCCAGAAATCATCCTCTCACCCCCAACCCCTTTCCTTACTGCCTCTCTCTGCTTTCCGGAGAGACAGCCTTGGTAGTTTGAAAAAAAAACCTTTCTCTTTTCACACAGGGAGTGGCTATTTCGGTTTCTTTACTGCACCCATTTCATTCATAGATCAGGGCAGAAATTAATAGACTAGAAATGAGAAAAACAATAATAAGAATCTACTAAACAAAGAGTTGGTTCTTTAAAAAAATATAAATAAAATTGACAAACCTTTCATCAGACTAATGAGAGAGAGAAAAGACCCATATTAATAAAATTAGAGATGAAAAGGAAGGCATGGGCTGGAGAGTTGGCCCAGCCGTTAAAGGCTAGGCTCACAACCTTGGTTGTCTCTCCAGCCACCTTGCAGCCAGTCCTGAAGATACCTGATGAAACAGGGTCAGATGGAAGGGGAGGAGGTCCCCCTACCAGTGGACTTGGAAAGGGGCAGGGAGGGTGGGATTGGGAAGGACTAAGGGAGAGGGCTATGGCTGGGATACAAAGTTAATAAAATGTAACTAATAAATAAATAAATAAATATTAAAAAAGAAAAGGAAGACATAACATATAACAGTTGAATTCAGAAAGATCATTTAGTAGCAGGCCCACCTTGCCTGTGAGATCATAAGCTGTGATTCCTGCACTCTCCTCCGGCTTCCCTAGCTGTAACATTTGTACTCTGCCTGTGGGTCTAGTGGCTTCTAATCTTTGCACCAAACCCTGCTCCCCCACTCCTTGCTCCTCTTCCACAGAGAGTTGTGACCTCATGCCTGCCTCCAGCTTGGTCCTCTTGCCCACTGCTAGTTCAACTGTGTGGTCAAGGCCTTCCTGTCAATCTCCTGCCTCATGGCGGAATCTCCAGCTGTGGGCCAGAAGCTCCGTTTCCCCCTGTGCTCCCTGTGATGTGGCTTGGGCTGTGCTTGCCTCCAGCAAGCCCCCTTCTCTCCACCTCACCACACTAGTGCACCTCACGTGGACCCTGCAGACCTTTGACCCTTGTGCCTGTTAAGTTTCAAACCCAGGACAAGAGGCTGAAGTGCCTCTTTAACATATCAAAGTAGACCTGGCCTCCAGGTTCTCTCAGCATCCCTCGGCCCCTCCCTGTAACAGTGTCTGCCCGACCCTGCCCCTACCAGGCTGTCTGCTCCCTCTCTGTCTCCCTGTCCGCGTGACTTCATTGGCCTTGTTCTCTGAGACTGGTGAACCCATCAGGGAGCTGTTCCCAAATAAACCTGCTTTTATACTTTTAACTGGGCTTGAAAAATATTACATTGGCCAAGACACCTATATAGCGCCTACTTCCATCTGCTCTCATCTCACTGCCTGGACACTGTCAGAGTCTTTGACACTCATGCACACTGCTCATTCCCTCAAACACACTCACTATGTGACTCACCCATGGAACCAGAGTCAGTGTGACCCATGTAAAATAAAGCTAGATCCTTGTGTCTCATTATGCACAAAAATCAACTGCAAATGGACAAGATAGTTGGGCTTCTCCCAGCAAATCTTGGTCCCTACTCGCTGCAAGGTGTTGCTGGCATACCTTGTCTTTTACCCTGAACTTTCCAGCCCAGGGGCAGGGGCTTCCCTCCCCCCCTTTACTACATAATCTAGACATTTTGGTTCCCCTTTCTTTTGCTGTCTTCTCTCTGTCTTTCTGTGTCTCTCTACCTCTTCTCTCTCCCCTCTCTCTCTCCTTGCTTCCTGTCATCCCTCCTTCCCTAATCCCCCATCATCCTCCTTCCCCCACATGGTAGCCAAGAGCTGTTTCCAATAAACTTTCATTTATATACTTTAACTTGTCTTGCATTAGCTCATTTCCACACTTCAAGCATGTTTATTAATGATCTCAATATAAAATTCTGAAACTGTTACAGGAATAAATAAGAAAACACTTTACAATATCGGCATAGGCAAGGGCTTTCTAAAAAGAACTCCAGTCCCCTGGGGAATAAGACAGCTATTGACTAATGAGACCTCACAATATTATAAAAACTTCTGCACAGAAAAAAAAAAAAGATGGCTGAGACAGCTTATTGAAAAAGAGAAAATCTTTGTTAACTATACATCTCAAAAAAGGATTAATGTCAACAATATACAAAACTAAACAATCCAACCAATAAATGGGCTTATAAAATGACAGTTCTCAAAAGACAAAATAAAAATGACAAACAAATATGTGACAAAATGTTTAGCTAAATTGAGGTTCTGTTTTACTCCTGTCAGATTGACAGCCATTATGTAAGCAATAACAAAGGTTGATGAGAATGTGGACAAAAAGGAACTTTATACACTGCTGGTGGGAATGTAAACCAGTCTAGCCAAAACGGAAGATAGAATGGAAGTTCCTCCCAGATCCGAGACTAGAGTCATGACCCAGCTATACCACTTGCGGTGTCTACACCAAGGACTCAAGTCAGTGAAAACATCACAGTGGTTCAGGCACATCCATGCTCAGCGGTGCTACGTAAAACAACTAAGTCACGGATCCAACCCATTTGTCCAACCATGGAGGGTAAGGAAAATGTGGAATATACAGATTGGGAATTTGTTCAGCCATAGAAGACTGATGTTATGTCATTTTAAGGAAGATAGATGCAATTACAGATAGTAATATTAAGCAAATTAAACCAGTCTCAGAAAGTCAACTACCATTTGTTCCCTCTCATTTGTGGTTCATAAAACCACATATGCATATATGTGGGACATAAAACCACATATGTATATATGACATGAAAGCAAAAGAGATATTGTCTAGGAGAACAATAAGTATTAATACAAATGGGGGGACAGGAGAGGTACAGGGATAGGAGAGAATGTATACACCAGTGAACGTGTTCTTCTGTTAATGCAGTACCACATACAATGAATATATACAGTGAAAATTAAAGAATGAATAAATGTTTTATGAATGATAGCTTACTGGAATTTTTCTTGACATTAAAATGAATCACATGTGTTTTGCCTCTAGTAAGAGGAACTCACACTTAGTGCTCTTCGGCTAATCTATGTCTTGGGAGTTGAATATACTGCAGAGAGCTCTAAGGTAAGTAAAGTTTCCAATTTGTCAGAAAAAAACAACCAAGCCAGTTTTCTTTGCTCAGGCCTGTAATGCCAACTATCCAGGAGGCCAAGGCAGGAGAATTGGAAGTTCAAGATCTGTGTGGGCTGCAAAATCGAAACAACAAAAATTAAAAAGAACAAAACTACCTACCATTTATGTTAATGAGGTATGCCAGACTCTCAAAAGCAAATATTCTGTGTCTTCTTTTATATGTGGAATGTAGATTAAAAACAAATGCTTAGGTATGTAGTGTGTGTGTATGACATAAACACAGGAAGCAGACTATGAGAGGAGAGGAAGATGTGTAAAGTGAGGTGTGTGATAGAATATATGTGCTATGAAAGCAGAATGGGGACTATTTTCTAGGAGGAAGTAGACCAGCAAGAGGAGGGAGGGGGAGATACATGAAGGGAAATAGAAACAAAGCATAAGTGTCTTAGTTTGTTTCTGTTGCTATGATAAACTAGCTTTGGTTTGCTTTCTATTGCTGTGATAAAGCAATATGTCCAAAAGCATCTTTGGGAGGAAAAAGTCTATTTGATTTACGTGTGCACATCATAGTCCACCATGCAGAGAGGGCAGTGGAGGAACTCAAGGCAGGAACCTGGAAGCAGGAACTGAAACCGAGACCATGGAGGAATGTTGCTTGGTGGCTTGCTCTCCAGAGCTCAGTCAGCTTGTTTCCTTGCATTACCCAGGACTATCTGCCCAGGCGTGGCGCTGCTCACAGTGGCCTGGCCCTTCCACATCAGTCATATTCTAGAAAGTGCCCACAGATCAATGTAATGAAGGCTATTCTTCTACTCAAGTTCTCTCTTCTTAGGTGCCTCCAGTGTGTGTCAAGTTGACAAACAACTAATAAGGACAAAGAATACATATGTATACATGTATTAAATATTTTCAACTCTAAATACATGTACATATGTGTATCTTAATATATATGAAAATGTTTAACGAAACCCATTTTTTGTGTACTAACCCAAAATTAATTTTAAATAAATGAATTTCATGACAATTTTGCCACAAATTAGTTCATGACATTAGACTTTATGATGGTAGAAAATCGAGAATAGTGTAACTCTCTAGCAAGGACATGAACAATAACATGCTCAGAGTAATACTGAAAAGAATACTGTAAATTAAGTTAATAGAAATGCTTAGTATTGTAAGTTTTAAAAGGCAGCACATAAATATATCAACCAAAACATGCTAATACTTCTTTGTTTGGTTGGTGAAGTTAGAGATGTCCCTACAACCTTAAGCAATCTTTATGTATTTGAAAACAACCCTCCATGACACATAGCACGCAGCATAATTTTTTAGTAGGCCATGCCTTTTACAACAGAAAGCTCATCATATATGAGCACAATCTTTGCTTCTTTCCATCTGCTTTTGAAGGGTAGCATGCTTTTTTAAGGTAGGTTTCATGTCTCTCTTAGTCACTCTGGCTTTTGGGAAGCAAGTTCTATAAAAAAAAAAAGTTTATAAAATCACAGCTGTCTAGAGATGAGACCAGAAGGATGTCCAATTGTAGACTTACTCCAGGTGGGAAATATTTATTGCTTATAAACTGCAGAGACTTTAAGTGTATTTGTTCACATTTAGACCACTTGATGACATCAGTGCAAATTTGTCTGTAATAAAATGCAGCACCTCTCATTTCTTACCTATATCATCCAGATGGACTTGTAGTTGTTGGGAGTCCTCCATGCCTAGGGCATTGACAGCTTGGACCCATACCAAATACTTCCTGCCACCTTGCAATGAGTCAGTGGAGATGTTAACATAGCTTGAGGCAAGATATTGTTGCTCTTCTCCTGTCTCTAAACTATTAAACACACACACACACAAATTATATTTATTTAGTTTACTTGTTCCAGAAACTTTGAATACTTTTTCATCTGATTTTAGAATTTAACCTTTTACTAAAAACTGAACCAAACTTCATTTTACCTTCAAAAATTCCAAAAACAAATTCAAACATGATAAGGGCCATGGCACAACTTTGCTGGCTTCCAAATACTTTTCTAAAAAAATGGTGTTATAGTCATGTATAAGAATGTACAAAGTATACATATATACAAAATACACATATATATTCAGATGGTTATATATGTTGGTTTATATGTATGTTTATAGACATATATAATACTAAATGTTAAAATTTTTAAGTTCTATTTCTTTTCTCATTTTAAATAAAATTAAACATTTTCACAAACTCTTCTGCATACTGTGGACACCATGCACTCTGCTCACAGTGCCCATTCATGGATAACTCAGTCTTGTCCCCAGCTTGAAATAAATGAGCCACTTCAGGGAAGGAGCAATGCACAGTTTCAGTGCATCAGCCTTTTCAGTTGGACATTTATTTCTGCCACCGTACTGGGGAAGGGGTTTGGGCAAGAGGAGGGTCAAGGTTAGGTGAGAGACGGAAGCAGGGTAGGAAAGGCCAACTTCACAGGTAGAAAAACCCCTAGCATATCCTGAAACAAATAAATAAAACGTTATGACAACAAGTGCTGTCCTCAACCATGAAAAGGCAGGAAGTAGCTTGGAGTGGAACAGGCCAGGCCCAAAACACCCTCTAATGGAGAGCAGATAGGTTGGGGTTTACCATGCAGCTGAGGCGAAGAGAGCGCATAGGATCAGCGAAGCATGTTTCAGAGACATCTCCATGAAGGACAGACTTCTGGGAAATAAACATGGTGCAGGAGAAAGTACAAAAGTCCGTTATCATCCAGAAGTGAAGGTCGGTGGGGATGGATATGAGTCATTTGAAAATGGAACTAGTGGTGGTGGTGAGTGCCTTCAATCCCAGCAATTGGGACTTAAAGTCATTCCTGGGTACTAAGAGAGGTTTAGGCTAGCCTGGGCTACAATGAGAGAGACCCTATCTCCAAGAATAACGTAAAATAAAATAAAGTAGGACAGATTATACCAGGTAGCTGATTAAATATGAGAAGGAGTCATTTGCCATCCAAGACAACGGTAGAGATGGGAGGGGAAATAGGCAGTGCAGAGATTTCTACTCAGCCAATCAATCTTGGCAAATTCCACATGCTTTGTGCTAACCTGTCAAATTTTATTAATCAATATTGCCTTTGGACAGCAAATGGGAGAAGCAATCCAGAAGAGGAACCTTCTAGCTCCCCCAGAAAAGGAAGGGAGCCCATTTGAGCCTCTATTTTTAAATCTCTTTTAAGAAAATCAAAGAAAGAAAGAAAGAAAGAAAGAAAGAAAGAAAGAAAGAAAGAAAGAAAGAAAGAAAGAAAGAAAGGCACATTAGTGTATGTGTGTGTGTGAGAGAGAGAGAAAACAACCCATGAGAGTGAGCTCTTCTACCCTGTGGGTCAGAATCAAACTTAGGTCATGAGGCTTTTCAGCGAGCACCTCTACCTGTTGAGCTCTCTCAGGCCCTCTATTTTAAATCTCTGCTCTGAAATAATAACTCAGCTTCCCCAACCCTCTCTCTGGGTTCTCATATGTAGTAGCCCTGACATGGAGCCCTGAATGGGCTTGGAACTTAGTATGTAGACCAGGCTGGCCTTAAGTTCACAGAGATCTGCTTGCTTCTGCCTTACAAGGTCTGGAATTAGAAGAGCGCACACTGTGCTGGGCTTTTTCCTCTTTTGAGCCTGGTTTCATGTAGCTCCAGCTGGCCTTTAAATTCCCTATGTCACTGAGGATGACCCTGAATTTCTGATTCTTCTGAGTGCTATATTACCAGAATGTGCTCCCACACCAAATTTATTCAGTTAGGGGTTGAACCTGGGGCTTTGTGCATGCTAGACAATCATTTTAGCACATCACCTTTTATAGTGGTGTTGGGAAAGTCACCTGCACTT
Organism: Pachyuromys duprasi; assembly: GCA_028658305.1. Lineage (NCBI taxonomy): Eukaryota > Metazoa > Chordata > Mammalia > Rodentia > Muridae > Pachyuromys > Pachyuromys duprasi. The sequence goes on along the minus strand of CM053763.1, from coordinate 63,120,216 downwards.
TATTTTTCTGTTCCGATTATGGTGTTTGAGCTTCTGAGTTGAGGCAAGGATTGGCCTCAAGGACTTCTAGATCTAACACACCATCAACTGCTTTTGTTCTAGGACGCCACTTTCATAAGACTGGTGAGGAAGAAGAGCTTTAAAGTTAGTTATTTCATGCTTAGGGTTACATTCTAGGTCCCTTTGTTACCACATTCCTATTTAGCAACTCCTGAGGTCCTGCAGCTTCATAATGCCTCAGCAAGAGTCAGAACTTGATTCATGTGACATATTCCCAGAGACAAAGATATGAGATCAGAACTTGACGCAAGTGATGTTCTTGCACAGACATAGAGATGAGGAACTAGCTTTATGCTCTAACAAAAAAGTATATATATATATATATACATATATACACATATATATACATATATGTACATATATATACATATATATATGTATATGAGTTAAAGTACCACAGAAATGTTGCTCTGGCATAGGAAGGCCACTTTAGCAGTTGATAAAGGGCTCTCTCAGCTGACAGTCACTGGGGCCATGGCATAGGGGTAGGGACCAAATAACATGTCCCTAGCAACTCAGGCTTTAAGTTGCAATGTTTTCTCCTACTGCCTATTCCCTTTCACCAGCATCAAGAGCATCATGAGCCCCTGTGGGTGGGTGGGGTAAAAGAATGTATCTTGTTGATTAACTGTACAAAGCTTGGGCTTTAGAGACAGACATGGGTTTAACTCCCAGCTAGGCCCCTTCCTAAGTTGTGAGACTCGAGACAATTTACTTAGTGTTGATATATTTCAGTTTACTCATCTGTGAAACAGGAAAGATGGCATCGTTATCATGAATGAAAGGTAAATGCATGAGGAGAAAAATGCAAGGAAGAGATGGTTTCACACCTAATTCATTAAATTACGACAAGTTAAAGGCCATTTATAATGTCACTTCCACGAATATAAATGAAATTTTAAAAAATTTATGACAGGGTTTCTCTGTATCTCAAGCTGGCCTTGAACTCCTAATCATTTTGCTTTGGCTTCCTAAGTGCTGGAGGCTGCTGGTGTGTGTGAACCACCACGTCTGCTTGATATATATTGTTTGTATCTGAAGTCAAAGCGTATCTTGGGTTTAGCTATTTGTGTAGGTGCCTTATATTCTTTCTGAAATAAGAGGGGCTATAAGTGTATCCACAGAGAACTTATTGAAAAATAGGCCAACCTGTGTTAAATAAGAATTCAAGCGTGAAATCAAGAAAGCTGTAGCTGTGCTTAGTGGTAAGCATAAGTGGTAAATGGGGCATTTTTGACTATTTTCCAGTTAGAGAAAACCACATACACATTCTTAACTGGTTTGTGGCTAATTCTCTTACCACACATACCGAGACCTCAAGTCTTATAAGAAGAAATGTATGGGGTATTAAGGATGTCACCCAAACGGCATGAGGAGAGCTCAGCAGTTAAAAATGCTTGTCTCCAAGCCTGACAGCTTGTTGGAAGCAAAACCTGGTGTTTGATTTATGTTCATGCTGAGCTGTCTTTTGAACATCTAAGATGAACTACTAGACTCCAAATGATTACGAGCTTGTTGGACTTGGTGTCTTTTCTTTTTTTAATTCTTAGGGTTTAACATGGGCCTGAAAGTCATAAAACAGGAAATAAATATTTGCCAAATTGGCTTGGCTGGTACAGAATGGAGGCCTGTCATTCATTCATTTCTCTTTTGAACCCTTGTTGAAGTTGTTAAGTATTTGTTCATCTGTTATTTATTTAGTGTATGTGTGTACTCACAGGTACACACACCATGACATAATGGTCAGAGGACATTGTGGTTTCAGTGCTCTCCTTCTACCATGTGGTTCTCGGGAATCAGTCCAGGTAAGGTGTGGAGACAAACACTTTTAATCGTGGATCCATTGTGAGGGCCCCGTTCATTCATTTCTATTCAACTACAAGCAGAAGGCACTCTCAGACACCATGCATCTCACAGGTAAGTAGCCTGTTTATAAGGGCCTGCTGAAGACAGGGACAACAGTAAGTAAATAATAACAGAGGCCAAGCCCTAGGAGGCCAGGGTCCTCACAGGAATTTTGCCTGCTGCATGCTTCCCACCTTGCCCACAGCCTTTGGTATAACTCAACTTTTTCTCTGAGGGAAAAAGATTTTTTTTTTCCCAACAGTACCCATGATACACAACAAAACAACAGGAAGCTCTGTCTAGTGAGGGCCTCGCTAAGGAGCCAAGGAGGAAGAGAGTTGTTGAATCAACAGACTCAGTTCTGTTTGACAAGATCCACAGTACAACGGAAAACCTCAGATTTTCCTGTCCTACCACTGAAGGGCTGCCACTTTTCTGTTAAACAAGAAGGTGGGCTAGGGTGACAGGCTTTACAGTCTGTGTGACTTTACTGGGACAGAGAAGCAAGTGAAACTTTGCCTATGCTGATCTCTTGCTGTTTAGCCAGGGCCTGCACTGGCTTTTTGCCTGCTGCATGCTTCCTACCTTGCCCACATTTGGTATATCTCTCAACCGTTTCTTGGCAGGAAAAGGCCTTTTGGTTAGAGGAGCAGGCTTTTCTTTAACTTTCTTTCAGCTCATGATTGCATTGCCTATGAGTTAGAAGATGATTGAATGCAAGATTTCTTTTGTTTGTGCTTACTAGAAAATATGCTTCCAATTTGCCAGAAGAAAACATCCATTTCCTATGATAATTTTTCAATGCCTTATATTTTCTTTAAAGAATTTATTGTTACTATTATTATTATTTTGGTTTTTGAGACAGAGTTTCTTTGTGTAGCCTTGGCTGTCCCTGACTTGCTTTGTAGACCAGGCTGGCCTCAAACTCACAGAGGTCTGCCTGGCTCTGCCTCTCTGAGTGCTGGGATTCCAGGTGTGTGCCACTGTGCCCAGCTAGTTTTAGCATTTTTAATGATATGTGTGTGTTCACGCATGTGGATATGGAAGTGCAGGTGTCCATAGAGGCCAGAGGTGTTAGATTACCTAGATCTGCAGTTTCACACAGTTATTAGCCATCTGACATAGCTGCTGGGAACCAAACTAGGGTCTTCTGGAATAACAGTAAATATTCTTAATTACTGAGACATCTTTCCAGTCCCATTGTGTCTTTTCTAAAATATGATACAATTACAGTGATCATCAACTCAAAATACGGGTTGCCAGAGTTTAACTATAGTTTAGCCTCCCTTATCCAATGTGCTCAGGACCACAAGTGTTAGCTTTTAGATTTTTTCAGATTTTGAAATTTTGTACATACTTAATGATATATCTATGTTCAATAGCTATAAAGTTAATCTTTCCTAGTAGAACACATTCAGCATAGTTTTATAGATTTGTCCAAAATTATCTGAAAGTAAGCTTGTATATAGTATTCTGTAAGTGATTGCTATTGCTTTATTAATCTTTCTTTCTTCTATATAAATCAATATGACAAATCACACCAACCTAGGCAATCAGTTTTGAGTGCACCCCAATATTCTAATCTCCTTTGCTATAGTTTCATTGGTGTCCCTCCAAATTCACATGCTGAGACCTAGCATCTCTCTGGAGCAGTGGGTCAGTTTCATATGTAAGGTTTAGCCTCTAATGCAAGAGTCTTAAGGGACTGAGCTCTTAGATGGTATTGAAGTGATGAGGGTGCTACTCTCAAGGATGATGTCAATGCCTTATGAAAAAATGGAGTTGTTTTTTTTTCTTCCTCTCATGTGAGTATGCACAGAAGTGTAGGCACTGCTTATGGGGAACAGGCCCTTGGCAGACAGCAGATCCCCTGACACTTTGGTCTGGAGCTTCCGAGACTCCAGTCTATATGCAATAAATTCCTGTTTCTTACCAATCAGCCAGTCACTGGTATTTTGTTATAGCAACATGAATGGGCTAGATATCTCCTGTTTCATTCTTGCTCTCATAATTGTCTTTGCTCCACAAGAGGTTGAGAGCCATGCAGCAAGGCTAACAACCCCTCTGAGGCCATAGAGCAGCAGCAGGCAGGCAGTGTTGGGTGGCAACACTATCTGGTTCCTAGAGCCATGGAGGAAGAGTCCATTGGAGGGCAACTTTTTCCTGTCACCACTTTTCCTATCTGGAACTTGAACCCTCTTCCAAGCTAGACTTGTAGCATCTAAATTAGAATTAAAACTTGGAGATCATGATTAACTACTAACACTTTCCCTGAACTTACTGCTAAGGACCTGGCACCATCATACGAGTTGAAAGCCAGAATCACTCACTCAATTAGAACAAGCATGAATTTGGGGTCCCTTTTAAAGATAAAGAATGGGAATTTTGAGGGACTAGATACATAATGCTGATCCCCAAAGAGGAATAGGGCTTAGATTCAGGTCATGGTTTGAGCTGGGCTGTGCCTACGTTCGGATCCTGCCGCCAGTCGCCACCAAGAGAGAACAGAGCAGCCAGAGTTTGCTGCTCTGCGCGGCAGAAAGCGGCAATGGCACAGGAGTGATTTCAAGTTTCCCTACCCAAGGTGTGCGTCTCAGGCATGAGGCTGGCCTTGGTCTAGCTGGATCCACTCTAGAATAAAATGTGTATTTGTTAGCACTGTGGAACCTACCTCTTCACGTGTACCATGTACTTGGTATCTATGTAGGTGGGCTTCCCAGTGTCCCAGGTGCAAGTCATGTTGCCTGAGTATTCATAAATGACACATGTCACCTTACTGGGCGCATCCGGTGGATCTGCAACAAAATGAATCACTAAGAGCTGCTCTTGACAAAGTAGGTAGCTGTGAAACTGTCTGTTTCATAGGGAAACTAGACCGCTTGGCACTGAGCACCCATGACCTCCTCATTCCACTCCACTACCTTACACCATAACCAAGTTTTCCATCAAGCATCGCTCCTCCTCAGAGCATACTTTATTGTAGCCTCTTCTGTAGGGATACTAACAAAGTCAGGTTCCTCCATCAAAATAAAGCAAGCCTCCCTCCTGCTCTTTAGTTATATCTCCCCTCAGCTACCATTCTACCTTGCTTTTTCAGTAAAACATTAAAAGATACTTTATGTGAATGCACGGGGTGTCTGTGTGTGCATGTGTGTGTGTTCTGTGTTTGTACACTTCTATGTGTGAGAATTCTGGTGCATGTGGAGGCCAGGGGCCACACTGGATGTCTTCCTTCACTACTTTTCACATTGTTTTTCAAGTATTTATTTTCTTTTTAACTATGTATGTTTGTGTGGGAGTATGTGATTTGTGCAGGTGCCTCTGGAGGCCAGAAGAGGAAAGGAAATTCCCTAGAGCTGGAGTTCCAGGCAATTGTAAATTGCCCTATGTGAGTTGTAGGAATTGAATTTGGGACTTATATAAGAAGAGCATGTGCTCATAACCAGAGCCATCTCTATAGCTTTTCATGCTTTTTAATTTTCTTGTTGCTCTTGTTTTTGTTTGTTTGTCTGAGGCAGGGTCTCTCACTGAATCTGAAGCTCACTAATTGACTGGACTGGTAAACCAGCAAGCCCTAGGGGTTCTCCTGTCCCCGCCTTTCCAGCGTTGGGATTATCAGCAGTCATCACTCCGCCTGGCTTTTATGTGCATCTAGAGATCCAAACCCAGTCCTCATGCTTCCATGGCAAAAATTCGCCAGCATCTCCGCAGCCCCTCTGATTTACTCAGGGTTTAGTCTGCACAGTTGCTAAAGTTGTGGAGTTTGTTGTTCCAGGAAGCAGAAAACAGCGATGGCACAGGAGTGATTTTAAGTTTCCTAACCAAGGTGTGTGTCTCAGGTGTGAGCTGGAAAGCTCTATGTTGCTCCATCAGAATTACATCATTATTATTGAGCTTGGCCTCTGCAGCAGTTGATTCTTTGTCTACTTTCCCCTTGAAGACTGGGCTCTATGAAAGAGTCCAGCTTTTTCCTATTCCCTGGAAGACTATTTCCTACTATGGAGCATATGCTCTACTTTTCCCTTTGAAAGTTTGCTATTTACATGCAGAAAGGAATACTATTTAGCAGTAAGAGGAAGGAAACTTCCAACCACGTTATAAAATGGATAAAACTTGAGGACACTGTGTACAGATTAAGCCAGGCACAAAAGACTGCACGATTCCCCTTATAAACATTATCTAGACTAGTCAAATTCATTAGACAAAAGGTAGAATGATGGTGGTGACCCCCTGTTCAGATAGGCAGTGTGTGGAAGTCCGGGGATGAGAGCTGTTATTCAGCACGTACAGTTTCCTTTGACAAGAAGAGTCCTAGAAGAGGAGTGCTGGAAGGATATAAGCAAATGCAGGGAACACCACTGAAGCAAGCTCTTAAACATGGTGAAAATAAGCAGGTTATACTATGCAGGTTTTATCGTCACTACATCAAAAAGTTTTTTAAGGTTTGATATTTATAGAACTATTTCAAGGCACGTTCTCTCTTTCCCACATCCCTGCCCACCCCCCACCAACCCATGTTCATTCAGCCTGTCCTCCCCATAGCCTCATTTTTTTCTTTTGGTCTGCTAACTTTTTTTTTTCTATGAGAAGCAATACTACCCACAGTTTCCTCAGCTTCCCTCGCTACCCGAGTCCAGAGGAAGGATGTCAGTAACTAGGCCCTGAACACAAGGGACCCTGGACCTTGGCTGACTAATCAGAGAATTTCCCATGGGAATGAACTCAAACCTCAGGATGAATCAGTAAGAAATCTCTAAGGGTCTCTCTTTCTGTCCTTCTCTGACTTTCTCCTCCCTCTCTCCATCTTGCTTTCTCTTTATCTCCCCATCTCTATTTATCTCTTTCCCCTTCTCTTTGTTTCTGTCATTCTATCTCTCCCTGTTTCCTACTCCTCTCAGTAGCATGTGAGCTGAACTGCTTGTGAGCCTCTTGTCACAGTGAAACTTCTTTCAGTGGTGCTGGATTTGAGAGTGAGGCCAATCCAGGACAAACAGTTTTGATTAGACCTTCAGGGCTTCTGAAGCCTAAGAATCCCCCATCAACCATAAAATGACATCCATATTTTCAGTTATATCATTCAACAATACGCTACCAGGATTGTCATTGTCAAACATGCATGGAAATATTGAGTACTTGCCAGAGCTCTACATTTCCAGGGCACTTCTCTCAGTTTGCCCTTCCAGGAGTTTATCCTGACTGAGATATTTGACAATGAAGAGTGTTACAAGACAAATAGAAGAAAGCATGGTGGGCCCCAGAAGGGGGAATTATGAAGAATAAAGCTTAGACCACTCTATACTCATGGATTCCTGGGGCCCTAACTCTGCTGATGAACTGTTGGCTACTGATGGCTAGAGTGATCATTATCTTCATTTGTGCACCCGCTAGTAAGCCCCGCAGGCTCCAGCGGACAGCTTCCATCCACGGTCACACAGGTGGCCCTGGTTGAAATCAGTACATCATACAACAAAACCAAAAGTTGTGAGCACAGGGACAGACCTGTGATGTGAGGAGGAGGAGGTTGGCAGGAATGGAGAGTAGATAAAAGATGAGGTTAGGAATGATAGGAATGCAGCACATATGTGTATAAAATTGCCAAAGAACAAATTTAATTAATAAAAATCATCTACCAAAAATATGACATGTTCTTTAGAGAGGCAGATGGATCTCTGTGAGCCCCATGCCAGAGCTACACAGCATGCCAAACCAACCCAAAAAACCCAAAACCCCCAAAAAGATTACTTAGAGCCATCAAATTGATAAAGATTTTAAAATGGTATTATAAAATATAAAATGTTAAAATGGATGTAGGGAAATCCTGTGACATATTTCTGGCACAATTTAAATTTTGGATAACCTCTGAAATCTTCCCTTGGTGTATTACAATAGTGAAATACAATACAATCAATACAACAGTGAAATAGAATAGAGAATAAGGCTGGCGAGATTTCTCAGTGGGGAAAGGTGCTTGCTGCCGAAACTGACAACCTGAGTTTGATCCCCAAAATCCATATGATTGAGAGAGTGGATTCCTTAGGGCTGTCCTCTGACCTCACATGCATGCTACAGCATATGTGTAGGTACATATATACATATGTATGTGTTCGCATTCACACTGAATAAATAAAAATATAGTTAAAAAATTTAAGTAAGAACAATGCCATGCAACCAAGCAGTTTTACAGCTGGGAGTGCATTCTTAATGAAATGTCCACACATATATGACAATAACTTACTAAAAGGATGGGGCTACCCTTCAAACTAGTGTTCATGATAGTGAAAAGCTTGGACCCTCCCTTAATGCTCCAAACAAGGTGGAGTAAACTATAATATACTCATAAAAAATCTTAAAATAATGTTGATGATGCTCTAAGGACTCAGAAGGCATTAGAAATATATTACTAAATAATGACCATATCATAAAGTGATTTTACAAGTATGTTACAAAGTGATATAGTGTAGCAGCCTCATTAGGGAAAGATAAATACTGAAACTTCAAAGACACATTCCCAGTTGGATTATAAAATAGGATTATAAAATGGGATTATGTCATGAATAGAGTGAAGGATTCCTGGGCTCGATAGCCATTTCTATTTTTGCCCATTGAAAACTTTTTAACTATCTTGTGTTGAATGTAATCAATTTTACTATTGAAAGTTGTGTTCGTGGCTGTAGAGATGCCTCAGTGGTTAAGAGTGTTTCCGGCACAATTGTGGACTTTAGATCCCAGCACCCATGTGATGAGATAGGCATGGTATGTCCATCTGCAAGCCCAGCTCCAAGAGAAGCAGGAGCAGGAGAATTACTGGTGACTTGCTGGTTCAGCCCAGCCAAGAAAATGTGTGCCCGAGTTCAGAGAGAGACTCTGCCACAAAGGAGAAGGGAGAGCAGCAGAAGAAAACACCCAGCGCCCTCCCCCAGCATTCACACACACGCATGCACTCTCACACAGAAACACACACAACTCGTTTTTTAAAAAGCTGTTTTCAAGCAGTGATGATTACATGAAAGTGCACTGTAAGAGTTTGGTGGGTGGTAGTATTACGTTCCAATGAGTAACTTGGGTTCCCACAAGGTGAAAGAAGTCAAGTTTCATTTAAACTTGATGGAGGTGAGCGTGGCAACTTTACATTGTCTGAACACTGGGTTGTGAAAGCTCGTGGATGACACTGGCGAGATTATGTCATGGGTAGAAAGATGGGCCTGTGGGTTTCACAGGTGTTTCAGTTTTGCTACTTTTTCCTGTGCTTTTAGATAGGGAACACTGTAATTTGACAACCACAGAAGACAAATGTCAGCTTCCTGGATTTTGTTTCACAGTGTTCTCCATGAAATAAATGGTTGGGACTCAAAATGCATGGTTGGCATTAACTTTGCCAAAGACAAAGGTGACACTCAGCACGTGGGTAAGTGAGCAATCAATGAGTATTAGTGGGAAGTAGAATAAAGAACTAGAGGGTAGAGCCGGGAGAGGAACTTTGCATTGTTAGCTCCAGTACTAGGTTACAAATATCCAAGAATTAAACTGGCTGTCCACTTCTTGAGAATACCCTGAATATACAGAGAAGATTATGATTTTGTTCTCTCATACCTACCCTATCCCTCTACCCTTATTAGAATGCTCCCTCATCATTTACTGAAAGACTTAGTAATTCAGTCTAACCAAAGATCTTTTGCCACAGAGATAGAGACCAGATCTGTGCTTCTCTTTATGTTGTTTTTCTAGCACTTAACACATTTGGGGGTTATATCTGTAAAACAATCACTAAAGTTTATCCCATGGACTGAATGGCTCACTTAAAAAGATGACAAACGCAAGAATTAAGACAGAGAGAGGCGGATGTCTCAGGGAGAGATCACTAAGCACCTGCAGAGGAGGGTTCAGGCCAGGCTAGCAGAGAGCAACACTGTGGGTAAATGTTCAGTGGTGTGAAAGGAGAGCAATTTTTTCATCCCATAAGTCAATGTCAAAGACTGAAAAAATTTAAGACAAAAACTGTTTAAATGTTTAAGTAAGTGGTTAAATGGAGATATCCCTTATACGGTGTATTTAATTTGCACTTTTCATTGACCCCCATATGAACAAATTTCCCATAATATGTTCTCATTTAGTCAGAGATAAGAATCTAAGAAGCATTTAAGATTACGGATTATAACAGAAACTGTGGTAGTGGTATTTCAGGAATCACTCGTTAGAGAGACTTTGAAATTCTTGGATCTTTTCAGGGAAGGCATTGACTCACTCACTCTCTACTTTCCATGGTGTATCAAAATGCTTGCAAAAACTCTCTTCAAAACAGTGATGACTGCTTGGCATCATAAGGCTTACAGAACAAATATCCTGTATGAAAGCAGCCCGGTGAAAGCAAAGTGCTTTCTAGAACACCACAAAACCCTCAAGGCCCCCTTTTCTGACCTAATTAATAGGAAGTAACTTTACTGAGAACTAGGCCCCAAAGCACAGTCACCTTGAACCCAGGGATTGAGTAAATTCTTGCCTGGCAGTTGGGTTTTCACACTCAAAAACCGAGGTTTCTGTGAGGAATTACACCTGCAAATTAACGAATGGAAAGAGTGATGGTAGGGGTGGAAGTTTCTCTTAGGCTGTCCTGGAAGGGGAATATTCTCTGACCTGAAACACAGCTCGGCGCTAAGCTTGGGGCAGAAACCCCTCAACCAGCACCAGGAAGGTGGCAGCAGTTATGAATCACCTGCGCTCCAGTATGGACAGGGAAGGGGCATTAAGTACAATTATAAGAGCATGTTTGTTGTTGCTTTGGATAAAGGTCCTTCACTATGAAAACAAACTAGCAATTCAACATGAAGGGACGTGTGCTCACTGCCAAACTGACATTCAAGACCACATTTGCCCGACAAGAGAAGGTTCAACAGCATCCTGTCTTAATGGTTCAGTCAGCTGTCTGGCATAAGGCAGAATTGTTGTGCTTTAACAAAAGTAACATAGTAGTAACTGCTTTGATTTCTTGTTCCATCTTATAGAATTACCTGCTATCATCTGTCTGTTTAAAGGATGAGGTGCTCTTTGGTTCAGGAACTATAAATAAGAGGTAGAACTGAAAACCAAAGGATTTTTTTTTCTTTTTAATAGCAGTGATACTTATTTTAGATAAATTTCACCTGTCATTTAAACCATTTGCCTGAAGCTATGGAGATTTCTCATTTTCCCTCTGAGAAAATTGCATATCATGTTTATTCTTACATCAACCCCCAATGGAGAAACAGCAAAACAATGACATGTTGAGGGTATAATTTTGTTCTTGAGGATATGGATAAGATGGCAAGATGTCATACATCAGATGAGGTGTCTGTTTGTGGTTTGATTTTCACAATGCAGACACCTTTTACTGTTTAATTCATTAATTTAAGATACACGTAGCAAGTTCATTATTAAAGCCTAAAACATTTCTTTCCTTCAACTCTCCTCCCCCTCATCCTATAGCTAGCTCACTTGAAAGACATGCATGCTTGGTCAGCTGCCTGGAGTTAAGTAGGTCAGTGGCCTTGTTATAGAACAAGGAAGTCTCCTAGTTTTGATGTAGTCAATCTTGAGGCCAAGTGGTAGTGGGGTCTGGTCTGGCTCTTATCTATGATATGGAGCCAAGGAAGAAGCAAGGACATATATATTATCAAAAGTGTGGGGGAAGCAACCTCTTCCGATCTTTCACCCGAAAGATCAGAAGGTGTACTGGAAAATGACTCCCTGCTTTAAAACAGTGATGGGTGACAAGAAGATGGCTTGTTTAGTAGGTAAAGGTTTGCTGCATAAGGATGAGGTCCTGAGTTTAGTCCCGACCATCCACATAATATTCCTGGAATGGTGCCATAAGCTTGTAATTCCAGCGCCGAGGAAATCAGCTCTGAGGAGGATTCCTAAGGCTCCCTGGCCAGGTAGACTTCTCAGTATGAGGCCATGTATCAAAAAACAAGGTGGAAGACCCCTTGAGAGTAAGCACCCACATGCACACGCACACACACACCTACAAATACAACCACAGACACACAAATGCATCAAAAACAAAAGGTCTATAGATATTTATACAAATTAGTACAGGAACTTATACACCTTCAGAATATTGTGAATTCAAACTGGTTTAGTATGTTTTGAGATTGATCTGACTAAATTTTTTTTAATAATGACAGTAATGGTAACTCATAACAGGATTATAGGATAAGAAACAGGCGATCGTATGAGAATTTTCCTACGTATGTTTCCTTGTTTGTTTATTGAAATAGAGTCCCACTATTTAGCCTTCCTTGGCTGGCCTGGAACCTTTGATATAGAACAGGCTAGTCTTGAACTGACAGAGATCTGCCTGCCTCCTATGTGCTGGGGATTAAAGGTGGAAGTTCCTGTGCCTATCTGGAGAATCTCCCCATATTTTATCAAAAACATGCATTTATAAAAATTAGACACTAACAAACCTTAAAGTTCTTAATAGTCATTCAAATAAACTTCTAAAATACTACGGTGCTTACAGGTACTTTCATTCAAAAAAATTTTTTTTAAGTTATGGAGTCTGAGGTCAGCTAAGCAAATTGGCCAAGATTACACAGCTCACTGGGAGGATACTGAGAACACAAAGGTAGTTTTGCAATGCACCCTGAATCTTGGCTTTAAAATATCTTAATGGGATCAGCCAGCCTCAAAGTTAATGATAGTAGTTCGGGAAACAAACATACCAACAAAAGCCAGATGAAAAGAGAACCATTTATACTTCTTGTAATTGAGACTAAGGAATTCACCACCCTCCTTACCTGTCCTCCAGAGTGCTGGATTACAGGTGAGTACTATCACCCTTAGCTAAAAGCAGCCTCTCAGACCTGAGGTGCTGGCCCCCACCCAGACTGTGTTCATTCAGGCTGCTGGAGAAAATTATTCTTTGGGGTATTTGAATATTTAAAATTTGTGATGTGCACATCAAACCTCCATACTTCTGTCTTCTTTTGAAAACTCAGCAGAGCAAGGCACACTGGGCCTTAAGAGGCTGTGGCTGTCTCAGTTTGCCATGTCTTTCTTTCTGTGCACGCCTCACCAGCCCTCTGTAGACAGCTGAGTTGAGTTGAGCCCTGTTTTAAACCAATCTGATACATAAACTATGTTGATTTTCATCTTGTTTTAGTTTAAAAGCCCAGCAATTATCAGTTAAAGATTAGGAGACTCCTTGGTACTTACATCCAGAGGAAATGTCTTTTCCACAAATGAGCGTCTCTTGAAAATGCCCAGGACATTCAGCAGTGCAATACACAGAGGCATGAGCTTCCGAAAAGCCTTTAAACCAAAGTCGGGCAGTTGTTCTATTAATCCTTGTGCTGTGAAATCTTTCTTTGAAGTCATTTTTATAAAAGTAAAGCCTCCTTGGTCGGCAGTTCTTCAGGGCTTCTTGACAATATATAGAAATATTCATACCCATCTGAAAAATGTCACCAGGCTCTACCCACATGTTACCAGAGCAGTTAATATTTGTAATTCCTGGAAACAAGCACATTAAATAATCAATTGCTTGCAAATGTTGTGAGAGGTTTAAAAGAAGAATATGCTACTGCATGTAAAACGTATTCTTTCAGTAACTAAATGATTATTAAAAAATAGCTGTGTTTTCAATGATGCCCACTGCACAATGCAGTCTTTGAGCTTTTCTTGTCAGAGAGCAAATATAATTTCCTCTTCTACTCTAAGCTGGAGAAGGGAGGCATTATGAAGCTACAGCATTTTTTCAAAGATGAAACTCAAACTGGTACTGGTCATTACAGAATCCAATTCCATTCTTTTGATAGTCAACCAATCTTTTGTTTGTTTGTTTGAGAAAAAAGCTACTTTTATCATCATAATGTGAATATAATGGTCATATTTTACCCTTGCAGTGACCAAAAGAGAGTACTTAGTAGCCACATAAAATTCATCACTAGCTTAATAATATAATGGAAACATAATACATTATTGAGTTAAAAAGCAAGTTGCAAAACAAGATAATTCATAAAAGCCCAGCATTGGAAAAAAGCAAATAACGGGTGAGCCAAGGAGAAATACTGAAAGATTTTTTTAATTTCCATGTTAATATTTTTAAAATTGTGTATGTCTGGAACTTGAACATTATACAATGGATGTGTTACTTTCATGACACCAAATCACTAACGTAAAGCTCAGTGGCAGTTCATGCCTTGAGTTATGTTCTTATCAGCCTTCCCTAATGGTAAAGTCATTTATATAAAGTCAAATGGAATGCAATGTTAATGAAATAAAATTCTTATCTAGAAAAAAACACCAGAAGTTTTATGAAATTTGTTCTATCTTTTCCTGGAAACACTTGTATTAAAACATACAATAAATCTACCCAGCAGGGTTTCAAAGCAGATGCTGAGACTTATAGCCAAACATTGGGCAGAGCACGGGGAATCTTATGAAAGAAGGAGGAGATAAAAAGACCTGGAGGGGTCAGGATCTCCACAAGGAGAACAACAGAACCAAAAAAATCTGGGCCCAGGGGTCTTTTCTGAGACCGATACTCTAACCAAGGACCATTCATGGAGATAACCTAGAGCCCCTGCACAGATGTAGCCCATGGCAGCTCAGTCTCCAAGTGGGTTCCTTAGGACAGGGAATAGGGGCTGTCTGACATGAGCTCAGTGGCTGGCTCTTTCCTCGCCTCCCACTGAAGGGGGTGGGGCAGCCTTACCAGGCCACAGAGGAGGACAATGCAGCCAGTCCTGATGAGACCCTATAGGCTAGGGTCAAAAGGAAGGGGAGGAGGACCTCCCCAGTCAGTGCACTTGGGAAGGGGCATGGGAGAAGAAAAAGGAGGGAGGGTGGGATTAGAAGGGGATGAGGGAGGGGCTGGGCTACAAAGTGAATAAATTGTAATAAATAAAATAAATAAATATTTTTTTGGTTTAAGTAACATTTACACATAAACTTTAAAAATATTTAAATGTTAAAGTAGTAATAAGATAATTACAGCATCATCAATAGGGAATAGAGCCAGAGGCATGAAAAGGGAGTTTATGACAATATCTGGGCATGGTATCTTACTATTGTAATCCCGGGACTCAAGAGACTGAACAAAGAGGACTACAAGTTCAGGGCCAGCTTTTGATACATAGATTATAAGATTTAAGCTAGCCTGGGATACAAATAAAAAACGAGAGCAAGTGAGGTGACTACCAAGCTGAAGACATGAGTTTGATCCTTGGGACCCACATGGTGAAAAGAGAGAAGCACGTTGTCTTCTGACCTCCCCCTTGAGCCATGGCACACACTCTGTTCCCCAAACAGATAAATCACTATGAAAGATGTCTAAAAAGAAAGAACTATGTGTCAGGGCATGGTAGTATATGCTTAAAATCCTACGGCTTGGGAAATTGAAGCAGGATAGAAAATTTGAGGTAAGCCTGTGTTACATAGCAAGTTTAAGGCCAATGTGAAAAATGTAAGTTGGTCTTAAACAAACAAACAAAAGAAGAAGATGGGAAAGGAAGAGGAGGAGGTGAAATGGGGCAGTATTGAGTAGATCAATATGGTCCAGAGGAAGACCGACAGGCAGATTTGTCAAGTATTCTCTCTCTATTTTTTTTTAAAGGAAATACCTGGCTATTTTAAATAAGTTTGATAATTCAAGTTTAGACAAAACCTGTTTCCATGACTAATTGTGATACCATTTTTAGAATACATAAAAAAGTGTTAAAAGATTTGGTCACGTGTTCTTGGTTTTAGAAATGACTTTCAGAACATAGTTGGTGATCAGGAAGAGGCAACACAGATTTATAAAAGAGTAGGTCATGTTAACTTGTTAGTTCCTTCTTTTGTTCCTTCTTTTTGAGACAGGTTCTCACTTTGCAGCCCATGCTGACTTTGAACTCACTTCCATTCTCCTGCCTCAGTCTCTTGCCTGGTGATAATGAGCTACCCTGCCCAGCCAACTGAATTTCTTAAATAAGGTTATTAGATTGGTTAGAAATGTTTAACTTATTGTAGAAATGTGTACTATACTTTTTAAATATCTTTGTAAAGCATTTTGTTTATTTAGGATTTTTTTTTTTTGGCCAAGTAATTCTGCTATGTGTACCAGGCTGTCCTTGAACTCACTCTATAGCCCACTCTAGCCTCAACCTTACAGAAGTTCTCCTGTTTCAGCCTCCAGACTGTCAGGATTAAAATGTGTGCCTCTACACAGTGAAGCTTTGAAATGTAGTAACACTATCCTAGTAAAACCTGAACAGATGTCACCTGGATTCTATTAAAATAGTCACATAGTGAATGATAGTCACAGCATAGTGAATGACAGTTCTAGGTACTAATACCATGTCTAACTTCACTTGTTGTGTACTCATCACTTGGATATATAAACAGATGTTCTACTTATTGTCTGCTCAGTAAAAGCAACTGACATCTTTTCTCCTAAACCTTGTGGGGAAGCTATTGATTTGATGTTGAAGTGTTCAGTTATCTTGCTGCAAGTTTTTACATCTAGATCTATAGTTCCAGCATAATTGTGTCCCAGTCTAGAGAAGAGTGTTATGGAAATCAGCATGGTCCCAAGCAAGAATGACATACAAACGTGATGAATGTCACATTTAACAAAAAAAGAAAAGGAAGAAGACAAACAAGTTTGTCACTATTCTGAGTCACCTAGTCTGAAAAATGTCACTCACTGTTCAGAACTTGGTGTTGGTATTATTTGTTTTCTGTTAAGTGTGCCTTTGCCCAGGAGACAGCTCTTCCCAACAGAAACACCCAGATGCCAAACATAGCCTCCCTTAAACTTCTGCAGTCTCAAAGAAAAGTGTTTTTAATGAATATTGTGTGAAGTTTAAGACATAAACAACAACAGCAAAATAATGATGTTTTGCAAGGACCAAAAGGTAGCAGAGAGCTTGCTGTTTAGTAATCACCAATAAGCACTTCACAGAACTGAAGTAAACACAAGCTTTGGCTGAGTTACATAGCAGATATGATAATCGTAAAATAGAACATTTCAACTCAAGATGGCCTCCTTTGTGGAAGCATTCATGTATAACAGAGGAGTGCCCATTAGGGTAACTGGGTAGGGGAAACACCCTTCATTTGGAGGGAAACTGGATTATTTTTAGTTTGTTTCATTCCATATTAATTTTTCTCAGTATTATAATTTTGTATTTTCCAGATACTATGATATAATGGCTTGAAAACAATAACCACTCGGTGCTCTATTTGTTAAATAAAAACATAAAAAGATACACAAAATACTATACCTCCATGGCACCATCTGAAGGATACATAAAGAGCTGTTACCACAAGCAACTGGAGAGTGAGGTGACTCATGCCCTGAGTGAAGAAGAAAGCTCTTCTTTCTCTCTGGAAAAAAAATATTAAAATTGTTTATATTGCAGCGTTTGAATGAGATAATGAGCATTTTCTTTCTCATGATGATTGTCTTTAACGGGATCCTTTCAAAAGAACAGAAACAGGGTGGCTAGATGCCACTGTTTCATGAGGAGGCTCGTCAGACAGATAAGCAGAGCATTAGGGTGCAACGTCTGCCTTCACGCATCATTGCAAATTATCCTAGGAGGTCACCAGACCCTTGTCAAAATGTAGTTTCTCCTACTCTGTTGCCCCTCACGAGACAGCTTCTCTCTGCTGTCACTTCTGATGGTGAATACATTAATGTCTGACTGGGTCACACCCATCATGATCTGGAAGACCAGTCTTTGACAAACAAGAGTTGGGAAAAGCTGAAGTTTCAGAATTCAGGAAAAAGGATACAAAGTGAGGAAAGCTGGAACAAGGATATGCTATGTACCATGACAAGCCAAACCTTCAGGGGTGCTCAGAAGAGACCTGTGATGGAAATACTGCAAGACACTGTCTGCATTTTACACTTGGAGCCTGACTTTCCACTAGTCAGTCTAGTTGGGAAATAAATCAGTTACTCAAATATATATGTATATTTGGTCAATTTAGTTACACCTGAGTTTTCATACTAAAGAATTTCAAAACAGAACTCATGGCTCATCAAACAGCATAAACCACAGGGTTATATTTTTTGTGGCTTATGAATATGGCGAGCCCTTTCTTAATTTGTGATAGCATATCTCTCTGTAGGAGGCAGCACAAGCTGTCGAATTGCCTCATCAGATGTTAACTGCTCCCCGGAGAGGTGAGCATCAGAAGAAGGGGAATGGCCGAAACTCACCTTTCACCAGTAGCATGATATGAAAGAATCACAGAGCCCATAAGAGAAAGCAATTGGCCTGTACATTTTCAAAGAAAAACGCAGCTGTCTATAAGTATTGCAGGAATTAGGATCTCCTCACCTCTTTTCTCATTTGCAGCACTTTCTCTCTTCAGAGCCAAGCAGCTGCCCTCATGGCTGTGGTGACTTCTTTTCCACTGCCTGCCTGTCAGTGATTGCTTCAGATTTTTACCTATGAGGCAAGTGGAAATGTCAGCCGAGTCCTGACCTACATATTCATTTCTTGAAGAGGAACTCGGTGCCATTGCATAATGACTAGGGTCATGTCACTATTTGGGAAAACCCAGATTACTGAAAGTGAACTGCTGTGTCGGTACTTTTTTTTTCCTCACCTTAATTGAAAATAGTGTCTTATACAAGAAGTCAAATGGATGGGTGATGGTCATGCACGCTTTTAATCCTCAACCTTGGGAGGCAGGGGCAGGCAGATCGTTGAGCTCAAGGTCAGTCTGGTTGGTCTATGTAGGGAGTTCTAGGCTAGGTAGGACTATGTAGTGAGGCCTGGTAAAACAAGTAAACATTAAAAGAAATGAAAATCTCAATCTACACAGCAGCTGCTTTTTCTACCTGCAATATACACTAAAGTGAGAAAGGGAATGATGAGGAGAATTGAAGAGAAACACTGTTCTTCCTCCAGCTCCTTTGGAGGTAATAATGGTAACTTGAGGTACAAGGAAGCAGCACCCCTCTCTTCTGTCAGCCTCGTTTCCCAACCAAACACATCAACTTGCTGAGGCTTACCTCCAACACTGTGCTTCCCCAGCTGGAAGCTCCAGGTTCGGAGTCAACATTCTTCCTTGTTCTTGGCTGCTGAGGCCTAATGGTGGGGGAAAGAACAACAACTTTTACTTTGCAAAATTGTGAGAAATGAGATTTCAGAGTAAAGAAGGGTATGTGGAAGAGAGGGATGTGCAACCCTAGCCAAAGACACAAAAAGCCACAGGTGCCCTAAGCCCTAAGTTAACTGAAGGGTAAGCTGACAAGATAATGCCCTCTGAAGCCATGAATGCTGACTGGCACATAACACCATCATCTCCAAACACTCAGTTTTTGCTCTGGTAGGCTGGGGATGGAGGAAGATGGCTTCTATTGAATTATTCGTGGTACAGAGAGACCTGAAGCCACCACACACCCAAGAGCAATGTTGGGTAGTACTGGTACTACAACTGTATGCTACCATGTTAACTTCTTTTCCTATAGAAGAATGACAGTGTTTCCATAGTAACTCTCCTTCCTACGAACAAAGCTGCCCATATCTGAGGTGGCCTGTGTTGAAGAAGAGAGAGCCTTGCCCCTGTGCTAACTAATCTGTGGGTCAAATGGTTTTAATTAAAAAAATCCCTAGTTAACCCATTTAGGAGATCACTGGAAGGCTTCCGGTCTTAGTTCTCATTCGCTGGAAAGGGACAGCAGCCCCATTCATTCCCATGCCATCTCTGAAGGCATTTGCCAGCTTTCTTCAGCTGATGGCTCCAGTGATTTCTAGGGCCACCAATGGACTTTGAGACCTCTGCATGGCTCGTTGGTGTTTGAAATGAACATGGCTGGGAAAGCACATGCTTCCAATGACGGGGACCACTCTGTGATGTAAAAGCCTCCAGCAGGGGGAAAAGCCATCTTTGTGTTCTTAGCAGGTCACCAACTGTTCACTGTTGTTGTTGGGGGTTGGTTTGGTTTTGGGAGTGGGGGAGAGGTACAGGGTCTTACTGTATAGCCCAAGTTGGTTTTGAAATTGCCTTTTGAATACTAGTATGACAACTGTATGCAATCACACTCGGCTAGCATGTTAACGTCTTTAAATATCGTTTCCTATAAAAGAAGGACAATGTTTTCACAATTCCTTCCTAGCATTATGATCCAGACCATTTTTCAAAGCTATTCACACAAAGAGACCATATCAAGCTAAAATAAAATTTCCATTTTGTACATTAAAAAACAAACAAACAATCAGGCGGCTCACAAGGACAGAAGGGACAGTCACACCCTGGCAAATTCTATGGTTTGCCAACAAATGCAGAGAGATGACAAGGAAGGAGAGGCCTGAAAGGAAAGGAAAAGCGGGGAAGCGGAAGCTAGTTTTGAAGTCTCCGGCAGGTTCCACAGTAACTGCTGCATGCACACCCGCCCCTTCACGTTTCTCCTAGCGGTCCCTGTGGTGCGTTGAGTGAGAACGCCCCTCAAAGGCTTGGATGTGGGCTGGAGGAGGTGGGTCACAGGGCTGAGCGGAGGGCTTTCTACAGCTCCCTGGAGGCACCATCTTGCTGCCTTTCCCTCCAGCTTGCTGATGAGATGCGAGCGCTCAGCCCCGGCCAGCACCGTGCCTGCTGCCATACTTCCAGCCAGAATGATCATGAACTAACTAACGCTCTGTTAGTCCCCAGTTAACAGCCTTCACTTACATCAAGGCTCTTACTAGGTATGATATGACAATGTTGCCAGGGTACTGGGCTCCAGAAATGACCACTGAAATGAGACATGCACTCCCATTCTCCAGAGGAAAACAGGAAACTCCTCCCCTACAAGGGAAAGGAGTCTTGAATAAGAATCATTAGTTTAGAGCTGGGGAAATGGCTTAGGTGGTAAAATGCTTGCCATGACTCGGGTGCATTCACAGCTCTTTTTTTTTTTTTGATATGTATAATTACATTTATTAAGAAACGTTACTTTAAATCCCCATGTTTAGAAAACTGAGAGTCTCTAGTACAAGGATAGTTGGGTTTCAAAGTGTTTAAAGATAGTTAGGATCTTTTCTAGTTCCCACCATTTGCTTGCAAATTTCATGATTTCCTTGTTTTTAATTGCCAAGTAGTAGTCCATTGTATAAATGTACCACACTTTCGGTATCCATTCCTCCATTGAGGTACATCTAAGTTATTTCCAGATTCTGGCTATTATGAATAGAACTGCTGTGAACATGGTTGAGAGAATTTCCTTGTTGAATGGTGGAACATCTTTTGGGTACATGCCTAGGAGTGGTATAGCTGGATCGTGAGGAAGCACTATTCCTAATTGTCTGAGAAAGTGCCAGATTGATTTCCAAAGTGGTTGTACAAGTTTATATTCCCACCAGCAATGGAGGAGGGTTCTCCTTTCTCCACAACCTCTCCAGCATGCATCATTCCTTGAGTTTTTGATTTAGCCATTCTGATGGGTATGAGGTGAACTCTCAGGGTTGTTTTGATTTGCATTTCCCAAATGACTAAGGATGTTGAGCATTTCTTTAAGTGTCTCTATGCCATTTGATGTTCCTCTATTGAGAATTTTGTTTAGCTCTGTACCATCTGTTCAAAGGAAGCTCACTATGAGTTCCCTAGTAAGGGGAGCAGGGGTTGTTATCTCTGACATGAACTCAGTGGCTAGCTCTTTGATCACCTCTCCCTGGGGGGTGCAGCCTTGCCAGGCCACAGAGGAAGATGATGCAGCCAGCCCTGATGTGATCTGATAAGCTAGGGTCAGATAGAAGGGAAGGAGGTCCTCCCATATCTGGGGACTAGGGGAAGGGCATAAGGGAAGAAGAGGGAGAGAGGATGGGACTGGACGGACATGCGGGAGAGGGCTGCAGTAGGGATACAAAGTGAATAAATTGTAATAAATAAATATATAAATAAAATTTAAATTTTTAAAAAAGATAGTATAGGAAATTGAATAAAAGCCTGTCTTAAAAGTAAAAGAAAGCTTGGGTCTAAAAATGTAGGTTAGTTGTTACAAATGCTTGTGGCTGTTCTAGAGGACCTATGCTGTTTCTAGTACCCACATAGTGGAAGAGCATTTGAAACATTGCTGTGCTTGGACTCATTCTAGACAAGGAAATTGCAATTTCTGTGGGTAAATTTTAGACACTGAGATTTTTACAAGAGCCTCTTAGATGATTGTAATAAAGGGCTAAGCTGATAACCACAGGAAAACACAAATGTATTATATCCTTTAAGACCAAGCAGAAGACATAACTATCAGCCACGATTTAACGATAAATTACAGTCTTACAAGCTGTGAGGGAGGTGTGAAAAACATCTCACTTGTGGAGAACAAAAAGTGCAAGTGATGGTGTCTAAAGATCTTCAGGTTGCTTCTCCACAGTGAGAGAATAGAGAGCTTCCGTATGTCAGTGGAGACATGCCTGTCATCCTAGTCCTTGAGTCTGAGGCAGGAGAATCATGAGTTTGAAACAGCCTAAGATAGATAGCAAGATCCTCCCTGTCTCCCAACCTCACTAAAAAACCAAAACCAAAACCCCAAAACCAAACCAAACCAAAACAACAACAATAAAACCAAAAAATGAAAATATAAACAAAAAAACCTTCAGGTCAGTAGCAGCCTGAAATTAGTGTTGTATTCCTGGCTAAATAGTTAAGTTTCGTTTTGAAAGCCAAAAAGAGCTGGCAAATATTGCTAAGTAAAGAAATAATCTTATTCAATGGCACTTTAGAAAATAATATGGCTAATTGTGGAGAACTGATTAAAGCTGAAGCCACCCCCATGGAAGAAAGGCTACAGAGGCTCAGCTAGGGCCAGAAGCAAAGCACAGCAATGCAGTGGGGATTTGGAGAAGTATGTGGAGATGTGGACATGTTCTGAAAATTTATTTGCTTGGAATGGTTGAAAATATCCCACTCCCCTGAGCAGAATCAACGCATTGACATTCCCAGGCTATTGAGAGTTGTCTTAGTTTGTTCGGGCTAACTGATACACTTCTGTTGTACATGCTGACTCCGACCTGGGTTTCATGGTAGAGGCATCCCTTTTTGAACTGGTTTTTCTGCTACCCCACCATCCTCAAGTGGGTGAGCCTTTGCCACCACCTGTTTGATACCAATGCTGTATACTATCTGCATCTGACCTACCTTTCAACACTGGAAATTCTGAGTAATTAGGAAACATACAGACTAAGTGACATAGTTATTATTTTAAAAGGAAACAAACTATTTTTGATGAAATTTTTAATATAATTTTTAAAATTTTATTACAATTTATTCACTTTGTATCCCAGCTGTATCCCCACCTTCGTCCCCTCCCAATCCTGTCCTCCCTCTTCTCCTCCCATGCCCCTCCCCTAGTCCACTGAGAGGGGAGGTCCTCCTCCTCTTCCATCTGACCCTAGCCTATCAGGTCTCATCAGGATTATCTTTCATAGTCTTCCTCTGTGGCCTGGTCAGGCTGCTCCCCGCTCAAGGGAAGGTGATCAAAGAGCCAGCCACTGAGTTCATGTCAGAGACAGCCCCTGCTCCCCTTATTAGGGAGCCCATTTGGACACTGAGTTGCCATGGGCTACATCTGTGCAGGGGTTCTAGGTTATCTCCAGGAGTGGTCCTTGGCTGGAGTATCAGTCTCAGAAAAGACCCCTGGACCCAGATTTTTTGGTTCCATTGTTTTGCTTTTGGAGCTCCAGACCCTTCCAGGTCTTTCTATCTCCCTCTTCTGTCATAAGATTCCCTGCACTCTGCCCAAAGTTTGGCTATGAATCTCAGCATCTGCTTTAATACCATGCTGGGTAGAGTCTTTCAGAGGCCCACTGTGGTAGGCTCCTGTCTGAATTTACTTTCAAAAAATTGAAGTAGGGCTAAGAGTGCTTACCCAGAATATGTAGGCTCTGGGTTCATTCCTAGAAGCTCAAATTTTTTGAGTTATTTTTTCTAAGTTTATGGATTATTTATAAGTTTTAAATAAACTGAGGATAGTTTTGCTCATTTTTCAAATATACAAGTGGGGAGTTATCTTGACTTATTAGTTATCACAACACTGAACCAGTAACAAGATTTTCTAGGAGAAAGAGCCATAAATTTAGTTATTGAAAAGATAATACCACCCCCAGCCAGGAGCTCAGTGGGTCAGCTTCAGACCCTCAGCTGTGCTCAGCTCTGTTAGAGGGAAAGGAGCGGAAGATTAACTCACCCCATTTCCTGTGAGGTGCACACTAGAAGTCACCTTTAGTGTGAATGCCCCACTTTGCCTGAATGCCCAAGATATTTAAGAACCCTAAGAAACAGAAGAGTTAAAGCTACTAGTAGGAAAAGTAAAATAGCACAACTGCCTTGAAATTTAAGCAGACTCTTCTAAATCCTTACATAAAAATCTGAAACTGTGATCCTTGGTATTTACTCAAAGAGGATAACAATCCAGAAGCTCACAGAATGCAGTATATGGGAAATTGCAATATTATCCGTACTTACTCAAACTTTGACACAACCAGTATGTCTTTTAATAGGTGAATGAATAAACTGTAGTGCATACAGGTGATAGGCTAGTATTCACTTTTGAAAAAAAAAGAGCTATCATGTCATAGAAAAACATGGGGAAAGGCTACATACTGTATGATTCCTACTGTGTGGTATTATAGAAAATAAAAAATCATAAAGAACTGAAAACAAACAACAACAAAAATATTCACAAAGGGAGGAAAGGATGAATGGGCTAAGCAGAGGATTTTTAAAGCAGGGAAACCACAATGGGATGATGCTACAGTGATGATCTCATGTCATTCTATATTTATTTAAACACATAGAACGCACATCATTCTAATACATATCACTTTATCATGAACCAGGACCCTGTATGATAATGACATGCCACTGTAGGCTTATTAGTTCTAATAAATGTATCTCACTGATAAAGGCCGGGAAACACAGAATGTTGGCACAGTAAAACAACATGCTCTAAAATAATAGTAAAATAAAAAAGACAAACCAGGAATTGCAGGTGAGAGGAGAGGTGAAACACATAGGTGTTGGGGAGCCGAAGGCATTTGTTGGGGGTAATTCTGGGCTTTGATATTCCCGAGCCTGAGGTAAACATGTGGACCAACCTCTGGAGCAGCTCTCTGCTTTGAGGTTCATGTAGAGTCCATAAACGCCGAGGCTCCAGCATACATCATGCTATCCACGGACCCGTCCCTCCCCCTGAATGATTAATGCATAGTGGATTTTGAAAGCACAGCAGGTCAGCCTATAGAGATTTTGGTGCTGTGGCTTCTTCCCTTTGCACCCATTGCACTTGGAAGACACCTCATCTAGGACATCAGCCACCATCTCCAGGATGATCTCGGCCACGACCAGAGAGAGGTAGACTATTTCCCCCACGAACTGCAAAACTAAGTGTGGCCAGCAGAGGTCACTGGTATGCAAAAATAAGCTACTGAAATGAAGACAATCCTTGCTGGCACCAAACACATCAGGCAGCACAAGAAACACTCATGCCTGTATCTCCAGTGCTATGGAAGCAGAGAGAGGAGGATTTCTGTAGGTTCAAGGCCAGTTTGATCTACAATGTAGACCCTGAATCAAAATAACAACACCCACAAAAGAGTTCATTTAGCCTTTATTTAGCCTTAGAGTTTATTTAGCCTTTCTTGTTTTTTTTTTTTTTGAGATTCAAGATATGATTAGTTATTTGTTGCTCTTAAAGACATATTTTTGACTGAGCTCAAGCTTAGAAGTAGAAACATCACCAATAGACTTGATTATACCAAGAAGAGACAATTACGGGTGCAGAACAAAAGTAAGAAAATACTTTCTTTTTGTTGCTGTTCTTTTCTTTTAATTTATTTTTTATTTATTACAATTTATTCACTTTGTATCCCAGCTGTAGCCCCTTACCTTGTCCCCTCTCAATTGCACCCTCCCTCTCTCTTCTCCTCCCATGCCCCTCCCCTAGTCCACTGATAGGGGAGGTCCTCCTCTCCTTCCATCTGACCCTAGCCTATCAGGTCTCATCAGGACTGGCTACATTGTCTTCCTCTGTGGCCTGATAAGGCTGCTCTCCCGCCCCAATCTCAAGGGAAGGTGATCAAAGAGCAAGCCACTGAGTTCATGTCAGAGACAGCCTCTGTTCCTCTTACTAGGGTATCCACTTGTACACTGAGCTGCCATGGGCTACATCTGTGCAGGGGTTCCGGGTTATCTCCATGTTTGGTCTTTGGTTGGAGTATCAGTCTCAGAAAAGATCCCTGGGCCCAGATTTTTTAGTTCTGTTGTTCTCCTTGTGGAGCTCCTGTTCCCTCCAAGTCTTTCTATCTCCTCTTCTTTCATAAGATTCCCCTCACTCTGTCCAAAGTTTGGCTATAAGTCTCAGTATCTGCTTTGATACCCTGCTAGGTAGAGTCTTTCAGAGGCCCTCTGTGGGAGGCTCCTGTAGTATTCCCTGTTTTTTCCCTCTTCTGATGTCTATCCTGTTTGCCTTTCTGAATGAAGATTGACTATTTTACCCAGGGACCTCTTTCTTGCTTAACTTCTTTAGGTGTACATATTTTAGTATGCTTATCCTATATCGTATGTTTAATAACCATTTATGAGTAAGTATACAGCCTGTGTGTCTTTCTGCTTCTGAGTTACCTCACTCAAGATGATCCCACCATTTGCCTGCAAAATTCATGATTTCCTTGTTTTCAATTGCTAAGTAGTACTGTCAGCAGAAAAATAAATGACAGCCTACAGCCTTGGAAAAGATCTTCACCAACCTATATCTGACAGAGGGCTGATATCCAGAATATATAAAGAACTAAAGAAGTTAAAAAGCAATAAATCATGTAATCCAATTAAAAATGGGGTATGGAGGTAAACAGAGATTTCTCTGTAGTGGAATATAGAATGGCAGAGAAACACTTAAAGAGATGCTCAATGTTCTTAGCCACCAGAGAGATGCAAATCAAAACAACCCTGAGATTTCACCTTACACCCATCAGAATGGCTAAGATAAAACTCAAGTGACAACACATGCTGAAGAGGATGTGGAGAAAGGGGAATCCTCCTCCATTGATGGTGAGAATGTAAACTTGTATAACTACTTTTGAAATCAATCTGGTGCTTTCTCAGACAACTAGGAATAGTGCTTCCTCAAGATCCAACTATACCACTCCTAGGCATATATCCAAAATATGCTCAAGTATGCAAGAAAGACATTTGCTCAACAATGTTTTTAGAAGCTTTATTCAACATAGCCAGAACCTGGAAACAACCCAGATGTCCATCAACAGAGAATGGATACAGAAATTGTGGTACTTTTACACAATGGAATACTACTGAGCAATTAAAAACAAGGAAATCATGAAATTTGCAGGCAAATGGTGGGATCTAGAAAAGATCATCCTGAGTGAGGTATCCCAGGAGCAGAAAGACACACATGGCATATATTCACTTATAAGTGGGTACTAGACCTATAAGATAGGGTAAACATACTAAAATCTGTACACCTAAAGAAGATAAACAAGAAAGAGGACCTGGGGTAAGATGATCAATCCTCACTTAGAAAGAAAAATGGGATGGACATTGGCAGTAGGAGAAAACAAGTAACAGGACAAGAACCTACCGCAGGGGGCCTCTGAAAGACTCTACCTAGCAGTGTATCAAAGCAGATGCTAAGACTCATAGCCAAACCTTCGGCAGAGTGCAGGGAATCATATGAAAGAAGGGGGAGTTAGTATTACCTGGAGAGGACAGGAGCTCCACAAGGACCAAATAGATCAGGGCACAGGGGTCTTTTATGAGACTGTTTCTCCAACCAAGGACCATGTATGGATATAACCTAGAACCCCTGCTCAGATGTAGCCCATGGTAGCTCAGTATCCAAGTGGATACCCTAGTAAGGGGAACAGGGACTATTTCTGACATGAACTCAATGGCTGGCTCTTTGACCTTCCCTCTCCCCCACCCCCCCATGAGGGAGAAGCAGCCTTGCTAGGCCACAGCCTTGCAGCCAGCCCTGATAAGACCTGATAAGCTAGGGTCAAATGGAAGGGGAAGAGGACCTCCCTTATCAGTGGACTTGGAAAGGGGCAGGAAGGGTGGGATTGGGAAGGACTAAGAGAGGGGGCTATGGCTGGGATACAAAGTAAATAACCTGTGATTAATATAAAAAATAACAAAATAAAATAATTGCTGAGTAGTATTCCATTGTGTAAATGAACCATAATTTCTGTATCCATTGAGGGACATCTGGGTTGTTACCAGCTTTTGGTTATTACAAAGGTGAAATCTCAGGATCATTTTTATTTGCATTTCCCTGATGACTAAGAACATTGAGCATTTCTTTAAGTGTTTCTCTGCCATTCTATATTCCACTACAGAGAATTCTCTGTTTAGCTCTGTACCCCATTTTTTAATTGGATTACATGATTTATTGCTGTTTAACTTCTTTAGTTCTTTGTATATTCTGAATATTAGCCCTCTGTCAGATATAGGGTTGGTGAAGATCCTTTCCCAGTCTGTAGGCTGTCATTTTGTTCTGATGATAGTGTCCTTTGCTTTACAGAAGCTTTTCAGTTTCATGAGGTTTCATTTATTGATTGTTGATCTTAGAGCCTGAGCTGTTGGTGTTCTGTTCATGACGTTGTCTCCTATGCCATTGAATTCAAAGCTTTTCCCCACTTTTTCTTCTAACAGTTTAGTGTGTCTGGTTTTATGTTGAGGTCTTTGATCACTTGAACTTTAGTTTTGTACAAGGTGATAAATATGGATCTATTTGCATTTTTCTACATGTAGACATCCAGTTAGACCAAAAATACTACTTTCAAACAGCAATGAAAAAAGAACATACTCATGACACCCAAGAGCTCCTAGGTATGATCAAGAAACCAAACCTGTGGGCTAGATCAGAGGTGAAGAGCTCACGCTGCTCTTACAGTGTGATCAGCCCCAGCATCCACACTAGGAAGCTCACAATCTCTTGATACATCAACTCCAGAGGATCCAACTCTGTCTTCTGGTCTCCAGGGACATTCACATTCATGTGTACACACAGAGACCTACATTATAATGGCTAACCTTGGTTGTCAACTTGACTACATTTGGAATTAGCCCAAACCCAGGCAACTAGGTGAACCTGTGAGGGATTTTTCTTGGTTCTATTATTTGAGGTGGGAAGAGCCACCCTAAATCTGGACCATTTGAAGTCAGAAGATGTACCCTAAATATGGATCACACCTTTTCATGGTGGCCTACATAAAAGAATATGAAAGAAGTAAGCTTGTGCTTTCTGTTTGCCCTCATTCTCACTGGCAAACTCATCTATCCTGACCCATTCCTTTGCTGGTGTTAGAACTTACTTCTTCAGGATTCCCTGTGGACTAAAAACTGGCTGCTCTCTGGGACCTCTCTGGACTCCAGCACCACACTGAGACTACTCTCACATCGAGTCTTGTGGACTGAACAACTATTGAATTCTTGGCTTTCTATCAGGAGACAGCCATTGTAGAACTACTTGGACCACAGACTAGAAAGCACTCTAATAAATCCCTTACTAATACATACACATTAGATCATCCTATCAATTCTGTTCCTTAGAGAACCCTGAGCAACACAGACATATTTTTAGATTTAAAAGTAAATCTAAAATAAATTTGCAAAGTAGATGCTTAATTTTAATGACTCAAAGAACAAGTTGGCAATATAATAAAAATAGGTATTAATGATACTTAGTATAATTTACTTTTGTTGCAATTGATAGCTTAAATGAAAATTTTTTATCAATTTGTTATAAACAATATATGCAAACCAAACCAAGTTTTAAAATTAACTATTATAAAATGATTACTAGGAAATTAATAGACTCATAATTGAAAAAAATGGGAGGCTGTAGAGAAATTTTAATTCAGAACATGGCTGCTCAGGAAAGAGATCACATCCAAAGGCCTAGGTCTGTATGATCCCGATGGAATACAGACACGCCTTTAATCCCAGGAGACAGAGGCAAGCAAATCTCTTGAGTTCAAGGCCAGCCTGGTATAGAGCATATTTCAGGTAAAGAAAAGCTTAGGTCCAGGAGTGGTGGTACACACCTATATTCCCAGCACTCAGGAGACAGAGGCGTACAAATTCTGTTCAGGCAGTTCAGTTGAATCAGTGAGTTGAGAGGCAGTGTAGTAGAGTTGAGTTCATGGCAGTTCAGTTCATGGAATTCAGAGGCAGTTTTTATCTGGAGAGTTTTGCAGAAACAGGTTGAAGAGAGAACAAGCTAGACACAGCTGAAGACAGAACAATCCAGAGAATGAGAAGGATCTAGAAGATTAGAAGATTACTACGGTGAGTTTGAGGACAAGTAGAGCAAGTACCTGCCAGTCTGCCCCTGAACACTCAAGTGGCTATACATACGAGCATTAATTATTAACATGACAGCCTAGAATCATCTGAGAGGAAAGTCTTAGTTAAGGAATTGTCAAGATAATTGGTTTGTGGATATGTCTGTGGATGACAGCCTTGATTACTAATTGATGATAAGAGACCAGCCAGCTGTGGACAATACCATTCCTTGGCAGATGGTCTTAAATTGTACAAGAAAGCATGAGCTGCTGAGTGAGCCAGAGACTAAACCAGGAAGTTCAGGCCCTCTATTATGCAGATGCCAAAACACAGCCTGTAATATTGGATACTTACTCAATGGATTTTGAGAAGAGTGTTGGGAATAAAACAAGAATACCAATGAAGAAGGTCTGACATTGCTTAAAGAAGAGAAAAGTGAGTAGGAAGAGATTCAAGGTTTAACATAGATCTGAGGAGATGTCGGAGACAGGGAACTCCAAATTGCTCATTGGCAGAACTCTGTATCTTGCAGAGATGGGCATCCGCTGTCCTTCATGCCATGCTCAGTCATTGGGCAGGAGTAGTCTGGGGATAGCATGAGTTTGTTGCCCTCTTTTGGGGAAAGCCCAGGTCAGAGGTAAAAGCTATGAGTCAGTCATGCTCCTGTTACGTAGCAATTTCCTCTGAAGCTCCAAGACATTTTAAAGGAGGCTCCTTAAGATTCAGGAAGTTCTTGAGCCTGGATCCACGGCTTAACGATTAAGAACATTTGTTGCTTTATAGAGTTCCCAGTACCTATGTGGTGGCTCACAATCATCTATAACTCTAGTTATAGGGCACCTGCCACCATTTCTGGTCTCTATGAATATCAGGCATGCACTCACACACAAAAGTAAGTAACTAAATAAATCTTTTAAAAAAAACTTTAAAAATAAAATTTAAAAGGAATCAGGAAGTCCCAAAAACTGACCAGCTGCACAGGCAGCTTCTTCCTCAAGGTTTTATTAGCAGCAGGGTTTGCTAAGGGAATGCTCAGAGCAGCTGAGCTGCCTGGAAGAGATGTTTAAACGTGCTGAGATGCTTTCAAGTCATGCAGCTTTGAGTTGTCAAACCTCGCTGGGCTTTTGGTGACACAGCTGCCTCTGAATCATCCCGCTTCTGTAAGTAACCTCTCGTCTATTTTCCTATATGTAACCCCCCAAAAAACTCACTGGTGTGCCAAGTTGGACGTTAGTGGTATCATTGATTTGGTCTGTTATCAGTTTCTCGCACAGGACGATTCACGAGTGCGTCTCTCGGGGAACACAACTGTTTCTCTCCATGGACGATCTTAGAAGCATGTCTCCAAAGCTGCAAAACTCTAGATAATTTTAGTTTGAGTAAATTTTTTGTTCAAGGTATGTATCATTATGCTGCCAAATGAACAATTCTTCAACATGTTTATGTGCTCCCCCACCAAGTTCACAACTGAATATACAATGTGGTGGTGTCCAGATGCTATTGATTGGATTAAATGCTCCCCAAAGCTCAACCTCCAGTATTTGGAGGTGCTCTGGACTTTTAGGAGATAGGATATTATTTAAGGTGTTTGGTAATGAGGCTGATTTCATATATGAGATATGGGGTCCCAGTCAGTACCCCTCCCCCTTTCTCATTTGCTCTCTTAGTTCATGATATGAACAGTTTGCCTTGCTGTTTGCTTTTGGCTGTGACTATCTGGCACCTTGACAGAGACAGAGAGAAATGAGTCTATCTCATGTTGGACTATAATCTTCAAACCATGGACCAAAACAAAGCTTTCTTTTTAGAAGTTAATTATGTCAGATATTTTTATCATAGTGATGCAAAGATAATTAATATAGGAGATAATTAACTTCTTCTCCTACTATGTAAATATGAAATATCTTGTCCATAAAACAAGAAAGGGACCCTCGATCAGGGTCCCATGATAATGACATCCTGATCTTGAGCTTACAGAGCTGTGAGAAGTCAATGCTCACTGTTTACGCTCCTCTTTCTATGTAGTCTATTTTATCAGCCCAGACTTAGACACATGATCAGACCCCATTCAGAAGTCAATACCCTTGTGTTGCTTTATGCAGTTTGAATATGCAGTGTGTTCCCCCAAATCTGGTATGTTGAAGGCAAGTCCCCATTGAAATGTTCAGAAGTAGAGTGTGGGGAAGCATGTAGACCATGAAGACTCTGGCTTAATCAATGGACCACTCCATTGATGAATTCACATTTTTTACAAGTCACTCAGCGGAGATGGGGTCAGGACTGATCAGAAGAAATACATTGCTGGGAGCATGTCTCTGAAAACTGTGTCATAGCTTTAGTGTTTTCCTTCCTGTGTCTCTTTCTGTTTCCCAGACACCAAAAAGCGATCCGCCTTGATCCCCAACATATAAAGGAGTTGATGAACCAGGTACTGAAATCATGGCCAACACAAGCCTTTCTTCCTTAGTATTTTCTCAGGTATGTTCCACGGCAATGAAAACTAATACAGCATGCATTATAATACATGTAAAGGTTTGTGAATGTCAAGTCTCCAAAACTACTCTATCTGGATTCAGAGGGCCAACAAAAATAACTTCCTTTGGCTAAGGGAAGCCCTTGAAAAAAAGTGTTTCAATGTGGAATATGGCTGAGACGAGGTATGTGCACTGTTTGTATTATTTTATGAA
Organism: Pachyuromys duprasi; assembly: GCA_028658305.1. Classification (NCBI taxonomy): domain Eukaryota; kingdom Metazoa; phylum Chordata; class Mammalia; order Rodentia; family Muridae; genus Pachyuromys; species Pachyuromys duprasi. The sequence continues at coordinate 63,087,370 of CM053763.1, read as the reverse complement.
TAGTCATGACAGGACAGAGCCTGGAGAGTTTCACTGAAGCATTTGTTTTGTGAGGCCGTCACTGTCATTAGGGCGTTGTTCATTAACACTCAGAAGAGTCACTGTGCTGCAGACCCCATTCCCAGCGGTCCTCATCCCAGCAGCTGCCTGCCTCCTACTTCCCATGGGGAAAGACATATGTCTCTTCTCTGGGACAGCACATACCCAAGAACATATCGATTGGCATATGAAGCCCTGGTCCTTGCGCTGCAGGAGAGGACAACCTTGCAGGCACCAGGGCTCTTCCTGGCATTGGCTGAGCAATGCCACACTCTTTTGCTTGCTCTCTCAGTGCTGCTTGTTCCTGGAGACTTTGTAGAATAATCCTGCGCACAGATATGTCTTTCTGTTTCCAGAGATCTCAGCGTGAAACAACTCAGTTTCCTCCCACAGAACGCCACATTTGTACACAGAAACTTTTCATTCATATCTTTTGTAGGAGATACTGGAAGCTGAATACTAAGTTAAAGGTGACAGGAACTCTGCATAACCATAAAGTGTGACTTGTTCTATAACAGGTTCACATAGGTGCTCAATGCAACAATCAGATCTTGCTGCTGTTGGTACAGCCTGTGAAGCAGGTGAAATGGCCATGGGTTTTAAGAGAGTCACAGCCGTGGTGGACAGGTGTGGGTGGCCCTTGATTGAAATGTTCGCTCTTCTTTCTGGAATATACACTGGGTATGACTATTCCCATTTTTGATAAACTGGCTGGGAGTTTGATACCATCCGATCTGAAGAATTTCAACACCTTTATAAGTTATATTCCAATAAAAATTAGCTTGGCTTTTCCTTCATCCATATTTTACTTTTACTTTTTCATCATCCTAATCCTTCTTCACATTGAACAGATCTTCCGCACTCTCTTTGCTTGGAAAGGATGGTCACACCAGCACACAGAGAGCTGTTTTTATAATTGCTTCTTGGATTGCTAGTGTACTAACACTAGCAACTAGTCTTCCCGATTACAGTCCCATTCTTGTCTAACTAGCAGCTACCAAGATCTGGTTTCTGAAGTTGGAGCTAGGAAAACTCAAAATGGCCGAGTGCACTCCGTGGGGAGCTGGGAGAGGCCGCCATAGCTTGAATACATCTCTAATCATTCAGAAGTTCCACCTGAGCACACCGTTCAGGGCTGGTGCAAATAATTATTTCCTAAGTGCATAACTGACAATAAATACAAAAAAGAAAATTGTACTCGACCCCGTTCCTGCAATACCATTGTTCACATCTCAATATGTAATCTTCTTGAAATGCAAAATTCAAATATCTTAAATATTTGAAGTACCTGAAACAGTGTAAGGTGAGCTGTTCCCTCTTGTCACATTCCTTTGTTGCTTACAAGGCAAGCACCTTTTCATGTTTACATGCTGTTGGAATTTCTTCTTCAAGCAAATGCTTACTAATTTTCTTCATCCGTGTTTAAGGGAAAATATTCCTTTTATTGACTTGTGAAATTTTCGGTTGCATCAGGAACTCGGTCAGGCATTGCTCAGAGCATGCCCATGTGCCGCTGTGCTCCCCTCGACCCTCATGGCTGATTCTGTGTGCAGTCCCCAGAGTGGAGAACTCGCAACACACATAATGGGTAAACATTAACTAAGTGGGCTCCTCTGATCCTCTTCCCCTACAACCTCAGGGTCACATGTTCTTTCCTCAAAATGCTAGACCTGTTCTCCTTTCCTCTGCTGCTCTGAATGTGGGCCCATATCACCATCTATTTATCAAGCCACCAAGCACGTGGCCCCAAGCCCAGCCATTTCTTTAAACCTGTAAGAAGACTCTTTCTCTGCTGCATGGGCCTGGGCTGCAGTCTTTCTATGACATTAATATCTCTTCTGATAAATCTATTCAAAAGGACAGTCTGCATTAGTATCCCCCTTGAACCCCCAAACCCCAGACCTTTCAGTAAGCACTTAAAAAGAATCGTTTGTATAGCATTTCCTCCTCTTCCTGTTAGTTTTTCCAGTTTTATTAGTTTGTGTACACAAACATACCTAATTTCAAAATTTGTTATTTAAACAATTGTGGTTTCTACCTTTGAGACATGTTTACAGTATCTCTCAGAGCCATGATTCTATCCGTACCAATAGTTTTTTAGTGATTTATTGACAGTCATTCAGGGGAATGATTGTGTACTTACATATGTGCATGTTTATGTGAAGGTAGATGTGTGTATACATGTGTGTCAGTTTGGGTTGTTATGCCTCAGGGACCACTCACTGTTTTATGAGGACAGGGTCTCTTTCTGGGGCCCAAGGCTCACTCATTAAGCCGAACTAGTCAGCCAGAAAGCTCCATAGATCCAGTGTTTCTACCTCTCCAGTTCTGGGATTCCAACCAGCTTTTCATATGGGTGCTGGAGCTCAAACTCTGATCTCTATGTTTGTGTGGTGAGTGCTTTGTTAACTAATTTATTTCCCTAGCCACTTGCCCTTTTTCAAATTATTTAAAACAGCTTATTTACTGGGAACATATTTCAGAATGTGGATGAGAAAATATGTAACCTAATATATTTTCTAAATGATTAAGCCAGGAGAGCTTTTACAGAAGACATATGAATATGGTCCTCCACCCAAGTAAGTCCCATAGGGTAAGTGCTGTACCAAAACACTTAGCTCAATAACCTTCCTGTTCTTGATTGAGGTAAGCACTACTTGCCAAAAGTTGGAAGCAGTCTTGATGTCTGTCTTAGTGAAGAGGTAGCATGACCAATGAAGCTTATAAATGAAAACATTTAATTGGGGCTTACTTACATTTTTAAAGGGTTAGTCCATGATCATCAGAGCAGGGAGCATGGTGGCAGGTAGGTATGGTACTGAGGCAGTAGCTAAGAGCTTACAGCCTGATTCTCAGGCAGTAGGCAGGGAGAGAGAGAATCAAACATCCAAGTATATGAGCCCAAGGGGGCCATTCTCATTCAAAACACCATTAATTCACTCACTGGTCCCCATAGGCTTGTAGCCATATCATAATGAAAAATGCATTTATTCTAACGTAATGAGTCCCCATAGTCTCAACACATAGCTTAATAGGCCAAAGTCTCTTCCGAGACTCAAGGCAATCTCTTAACTATAAACCCTTGTAAAATCAAAAGCAAATGACAGGGTGGAAAGATGGCTCAGAGGTTAAGAACACTGGCTACTCTTCCAAAGGTTCTGGGTTCAATTCCCAGCAACCACATGGTGGCTCATAATCATCTATAATGAGATCTGGTGCTGTCTTCTGGTGTGGAGATGTACATGTGTGTAGAACACTATGTACATAATAAACAAATTTTTAAAGAGCAAATGACATACATTTAACATAAAATAGCACAGAATATATATATTACTACTCCATGGTAATAGTAAGGGGCGCAAAGGGGGGCATAGTGAGGAAATACTAAAAGAAGAGCAAGACTGAAATCCAAACAAGGCAAACTAAGAATCCTGACTTAGATGGTGTTTCCAATCTTCACTCCTTTCAGCTTTGTTGACTGCAACATACTTCTCTTTTGGGGGGGGGCTAGTTCCACACCTGTCTGCAGCAATTCTTCAAAGGTATCCCAATGCTCTGGCATGTCCAGCATCTTGGAATCTCCAATTTAATTCAGGCTTCATTTTGCAATTTTACTCAAGGGCCTTTCTGGGTTTCCACACAGGGACTCTTTTGCTACACTCTTGGCTGTAGTAGAAATTTTGGTTTCTTTAAAACCTCATTACATTGTGTAAACATGTTTTTGTTTTAATACCAAAGTGTGGGATATGGGGCTGCCTTAGCTTATTCACAGCTGATAACAACCTCATGGAGCTCAGAGAAGGGAGTGGTCTTTCCCAGCTGAAGATAGTTTATTTCTGAGGACTCTGAGAGGGTATAAATACCAGAGTCCAGAGAAAGAAGGGAACACTTCGAGGGACTCTCCAAGAAGAAAGAAAGCTGCTGCTGGTTCTTTCTGCTGCTGTGTTTGCTGTTTTCTGGCTTGCTGGTTAGCTGCACTGCTGGATACTGACTACAAAGATTGGAATTGACCCCAAAGAACTAAGTCTAACGAGATCTGTGTCCCCTGTTTCCTTTAGCCTTCTTTCTCTTCTATCTAGGATCAGGGGTTGGAAGGGAGGTAGAGGTATAAGAAACCAAAATAAAGTAGAGTTAAAAAAGTAGCACCTACACTTAGCTTAAGAGGCTTTCCTTCACTGTGGAGGAAAGTTGCACAACCCCTTTACACCTGTATTTTTCTTCATAAAGCTAGAACCACATAGCAAAGGCTGTCAACTTCCTTAGCTTCCTTGGGATGGAATCTGCTTCAGCTCCTTTAATTAAAATTACATCAGCTTTGACTTGTTGATGGTTTCTCTTGTTTCTTAAGCTTTCCTTTCTATAAGTTTTAGGGTTAGCCCTGTGAACACCATTTCCTTTACTGTATTTCTTTAAACTTCTTGAACATAGAATTTCTTAGCTCTAATTGGTGCTCTTTTTTTTTGCCTCAAACTGCATATTTTGTATTTTTAATCATACTTTCTTTCATCCATTGCATGAGAGTATCAGAGTGATCACCAGTCACCACATGACACAATCAATATTAAACTGTCTTGAAATCTCCTGTCTCAATGACATTATGCAAACTTTTCAACACATCCTCTTGCACGGTGGTTCTCAACCTTCTGAATGTCCTTTATTACAGTTCTTCTTGTTATGGTAACCCCCTAACCATTAAATTATTTTCATTACAGTTCATAACTGTAATTTCACTACTGTTTTAAATCATAAAGTAAATATTTTCAAAGATAGAAGTTTGCCAAAGGAGTCACAAACCACCGATTAAGAACTGCTGCTCTAGAAGTTTTTAGATAAGGCAAAATGCAGCTTCTTTGCCAAAATATCACAAGGATAGTCTCTAAGCCAACTGCTAATACTCTTCCCCTTTGAAACCTCTTGACCCTAGCTTCCATAGCCCATTTTGCAACCAGCGTTACTGTCTTCCATGGTCCTACCATGATGGTCCATTAAGACAAATTTAAGGCATTCAACTTCTTGTCTACTCCAAAGTCTAAAAGTCTTCCATATTTTTCTAACAAACAATGTGGTCAGGGTTATGACAGCAATACCACAGTCCCTGGTACCAATTTATTTCATAGTTACTATACTGTTATGAAGAGATAGTCTAAGTAAGGCAGCTTATAGAAGAAAGCATTTTTTGAAAGGTTCTACATTTTATTACTGGACAAACTTCACCCCCAATTTAGACAAGACCAAGTCTTGAGGTTAAAAATGTAAAATTCCATCTGGAAGGATTGACTGATAATCACAGGACACAATTGATGATGATGATTTATAAACTCCGTATAAACCTTTGGTCTTGCCATTGTTCAAATCCTTACAGACCCAGCCTCGTTCTCCTCCAGTGTCTTCTCTTGGAGTTGTACCTGATTTTGTTACCATTTTTCATCCGAATCCAGTTCGTCAGTTTTAACAAATACACTATTCTGGTGTGAAGTACTGATAACAAGGGAGGGTGTGTATTTGTTGGGGACAGGGATATGTAAGAAATATTTGCAAACTCTATTTTTTTTCTAAACTTGGAGACTAAACTTCCATAAAAATATAAAATCTATTGTGGTAGCTAATTTTTTTTTTAATCAGGTTGACTGGATGTTTAGAGACCTGGCAAAATGTATTTGGGAATAGCTGTGAAAGTTTCTGAGTGAGATCATTATTTTGTTGCATGTCTTTTCCTGGAGAGATGTGAAGAAATATTTATTTATTCCTTCCAATTTAGTGGAAAATAACTTTGTAAGGCATGTCCTTGTGATTTTCAGAATTTTACTACTCTCTGTTTTGAATGTCTTACTTTTCATGTCTAATTTTAAATTTTGGTTCTAATTTTGTCTTTTGTTTGTTTAAGTTTGCTAATCTTACTTATATTTTAAAAGAACCAACTCTATTTCATTGATTTTTTTTTCTTTTCTGGTTCATTAATTTCTGTCTTTTTTTTTTCCCTCCAAGACAGGTTTTCTCTGTGTAATCCTGGGTGTCCTAGAACTCTCTGTGTAGACCAGGCTGGCCTCCAACTCACAGTGATCTTCCTGCCTCTGCCTCCAAAGAACTAGGATAAAAGTCGAGCACCACCACCACTTGGCATGTCTTAATATTTATCTCCATCCACCCATGTTAGGTTTGGCTTGTTATTGTTTTTCTAAGGCTGTGAGGTGCATGGTTAAGGTATTTATTGGAATGTCTTCTGTCTTTGGTATATATATACCATATATATGTGTGTGTGTGTGTATGTGTGTGTGTGTGTGTGTGTGTGTGTGTATTTATATCTATGGCCTCTATAACCTTCCCTCTTAGGACTGCTTTCATTACTTCCCATTTTCATTCAGTTCTAAGAATTTAGAAAATTCCTTCTGGATTTCTCCTGTGACACTTCCGTCATTCCATACTGTGTTGTTTAAGCTCCGCAAGTCTGTGTGTTTTCTACAGTTTTTCTTGCTGTTGATGTCTAGCTTTATTCCACTGTGGTCATATATAATGCAAGAAGGTATCTCAGTCTTCCCATATCTTTTTGAAACTCACTTTGAGTCTTAATATGTGCTCTGTTTTGAAAAAATTCCATGGGCTTCTGAGAAGATATGTGTTTTGTAGTATTTTGATGGAATTTTCCGTAGGTATCTATTAAGTCCCTTTGATCTCCAATGTCATTTAACTCAGATGTTTCTGTTTATTTTGTCCAGATGACTGGTCAAAGAGTAAGGATGGGGTGGATATTGAAGTCACTCACTATCAGTGTAAGCACACAGTTTTGGTTTCTTTTTCTGTTACTGGGACAAAATACTCTAAACAAAAAGAACTTAAGAGATCTAATGTTTCGTTTTTCTCAGCGTTCAAGATCCAACCCATTATGTAGGGAAGTGAGAGCAGCAGGAGCTTGAAGCAGCTGGTCACATCACATCCAAGATCAGAAGAAGAGAGCACTGAATGAGCGCTGCTCTTCATTCCGCCTTCTGTGTTTGTATAATCCAGGATTCCAACCAGGACATGATACTACCCATAGGAGACATCTTCCCAGCTCAATTAAAATGATCAAAATAATGCCTCAGAGGCATGCGCACATCTCCCAAATGATCCTAATTTCTGTCAAGTTGACAATTATTATTAATTATCACAATCTGTAACCTTTTCACTAGTAGTATTTGTTTTAATGAGATTGAGTGTGCCTGTACTTGATACGTGTATGTTTATAATTGTATTGTCCTCTCGATGGAGTTTTGCTTTGAATCAGCATAAAGTGACCTTCTTGATTTCTTCGGAATAGTTTTTCTTTGAAGGCTATTTGAAGAGAGTTCCCGATTGCCTTCTCATTTCGCTAGCTTGTCATACTTTTCTCCACCCTTTCACTTTTAGGTAGTATCTAACTTTGATGAGGAGGTGCATTTTTTGTAGTCAGCAAACAGATGCCTCATATTTTTCTTTTTGTTTTCTTTTATTTTTAAAATAACATTTCATTAAGTCTTTGGAAATGTAATACAGTGTATTTTTATCATATTTACCCCAGTCTCACCCAGATTCACCTTAAACTTCTTACCCACCCAACTTCTTGTTCTCTTTTTCTCACTCACATTCACTCTTGCACTTTATCTGTTTTAACTCATCGAATCCAGTTTACATTGGTTAACTTCTACTGGATGTGATGCCTACCCTAGAATATGGTCAGCATGGCAGAGTTTACACCATTAAAGAAATGGATGCTGAGCCTGGTACAATGATATAAGCCTGGAATCCCAGCACTCAGGGAGGCAGAGGCAGGGAAATCTCTGTGAGTTTGAGGCCAGCCCGGTCTCTAACGTGAGCCCAAGACTACACAGAGAAATCTCCCCTCCTCTCTCTCTCTATCAGAAAAAGAAAAAAAGGAAAGATAATGGATTTCTTTGCAAGCAGTTATCAAATGTCAATTAATTTCTCAGCTAAGAGGACTACATGGCTACCCATCATAATTGTTGGGGGACTTTGTTTGACTTGAGCTTTCTCAGATCTTGTGCATGCTGCCACAATCACTGAGTTCCTGTGTGCATGCTTTTTTGTGTGTCTAGAAAACTCCATTTCCTTGAAGTCATTCATTATCTTTGGCTTTTACAATCTTTTCACACCCTCCTCCATGAATATCCCTCAGCCTTGAGTTGTGGTATAGACTTCCCATTTAGGGATGAATATTCTGTAGTCTCTTATTCTCTTATTTCAGTTGTGAATTTTTTGTGGTAATCACCTCTACTGAAAGAAGAAGATTTTCTAATGAGGGTTGAGTGATTCACTGATCTATGAGTATAGCAGTAAGTCAATAGGAGTTATTTAAATGCTATGTCCATTTAACAGAAAAATAGTAGCAGGTTCTCTCTTAGGACCTAATGGCCTGTCTAGCAGCAGGTTCTTGGCCTTATTAACAGTGCCAGGTATTTGTTCCATCCCATTGAGTGGGATCTATTAAAAGGTGGATGGTTCCTCCAACAACATTTATGCTACTGCTGCACTAATGAGTGTACCTGGCATCTGTTGCCAGATAGGTCATTATTATAGCATGCAAGGTTAATAGCAGGGTGAGACTGGTGATTGCTTTTCTCCTCCCATGGGTGTATAGCAGTGGTTCTCAACCCACGGGTCACAACCCTTTGGAGGTCAAAAGACTTTTTCATAGGGCTCGCCTAAGACCATGGGAAAACAGAGATGATTTACATTATGATTCATAACAGTAGCAAAATTACAGTTATGAAGTAGCAATGAAGACAATTTTAAGTTGGAGAGATGTCACCACAACATTAAGAGCTGTGTTGAAGGGTCCCAGCACAGGGAAGGCTGAGAACAGCATCCTCCCGCACTGTTAATGCCAGCAGGGTAGACTTCAGATTAGTTTCTACTTGATTTCTCCATGTCGGAGTATTATGGGGTAGCTTTATTTAAACCCTTTTTATATGTGTATATATTTTAAGATGTTTATTTCTGATAGGTTTCCTCATGGCCTCCTCAAAAGGCTTTTAGTGCTAGCTGTCTTTCTCTACATTCCCTCCTCTACTCTGCCTTCCCATCTCTACCCCATTTAATCCTTCCCATTCTCACTTCCTCCCTTTATAACATTATATACTACTTCCTCTTATTTGAAATATCCCCTTCTTCCTTTCTTTTTTTCCTTAACTTCTATGGGCATTTCAAACAAAACACCCATATCTAAAGCTTAAAAATTAAAACCCACATATGAGAGAAAATATGTAGTGTCTGTCTCTTTGAGTCTGTGTTATCTCACTCAGGATGATTGTTTCCAGTTTCATTTATTTACCTGTACATTTTTATAATTTTATTTTAACACCTGAATAATATTACAATGCATAAATATGGCACATTTTTATTTTCCATCCACTAGCTGGTGAACATCTAGGCTCTTTCCATTTCCTGAGGGAAAGGCAAAGATCTCTGTGTTGGGGTCCGGAATGATCCAAAGCTTTCTCAAAGGCCCTGATGAAAGGACATTAGTTGTTCTGCTTTGATTCTAATATGACATGTGGTGCTTCTTTTCTGATCTTATCCATTTGATAGTCTACACGCCTCTTGTACCTGGGTGAATATCTCCTTCCTTAGACATGCATATTCTTCTGTTAGATTGAAAATATTTTCTATGCTTTTACCACATAATTATTTTCTTAGCACCCCATAAATCTTCCATATTCCATTTGTATGTTTTAAATAATGTATCTCTGTTCTTAACAGAATGTTCCAGTACTCTACCTTGCCTCCAATCTCTGATATTCTGTCTTCGCTATGACAATTCTATGGGTGAGGTACTTTACTGAACTTTTTATTTAACTTATTGATGCTTTCATTTCTAGCATTCCAGTTTTTTCTTCAGTATTTCTATCTTTAAAAAATATTTTATTCTGCTGAACTGAAGTTACAGATGGTTGTGAACTACTATATGGGTGCTGGGAACGGAACCCGGCTTCTCTGGAAGAGCAGACAGTGCTGAGTCATCTTTCTAGCCTTTCTTTCTGTCATTAGTTATTCAAGTTTTCTTGAGACAGTGTTTCTCGGAGGGAAGAAGGGGCAGGAGAGAGGAAGGAAGCAGAGCCAGCATGGGTTATCATGCAGAGAACCACATGGCTGGCTTGGTGTTGTTGTAGAAAAGCATGTCTGTACTTATGGAGACACTGGACAGGAAGTAGCGCAGATAGGAATGACTAAAGCAAACGACATGGATGGAAGTCATTTAGGGGGGTTATAGCTGCCCAGCCCCACCTGAAATAGGGCTTATCTAAAGCCTGTCGGGTGTCTGTGTCTTTATTGATTATGATAGCGGGGCAGATAATTCCTCCCCAATAACTATCGGCGGCTCTTACTGATAAACATCCTTAGCTTCCTATATTTTAAACAAAGTACAGGGTGCGGCTGGCCGGCAAGGCCAGGGATTCTCCTGTCTCTACCTCCCCGGTGCTGGGATTCTGAGTGTTTCTTGCTACTTTAGCAGGTAAGTAATTGCCCCAGCCTGTCCTTGAATTTGGGGTCCTCCTCCCTCCACCTTGAATGCTGGGATTGCAGGCGTGCTCCACTTTACCTGGTTTCTACAGTGCTGGGGATTGGATCCAGGGCTTGCAACGGGGAAGACAAGCACTCTTGGATTCCCGCTGCATCCCAGACCATGCTCTCCTTTCCTCTTTTCTGCATATTTTTCTCTTCCTTTCTTTCTTCCTTCCTTTCTTCCTTCCTTCCTTTCTTTCTGTCTGTCTTTTCATTTCTGTTTTTTTTTGGTTTTTTTGTTTGTTTGTTTTTTTGAGACAAGGTTTTTCTGTAAAAATAAACAAACAAACAAAGAGACAGTGTTTCTCTTTGTGCCCTTAGCTGTTCTGGGCTTGCTTGTGCAGACCAGGCTGGCTCCGAACTTAAAGCAATCCACTTGCCTCTGCATCCCTGAGTGCTGGGATTACAGGTGTGCATCACCGTGCCTGGCTGCTAGCAAGGGGTGTGGGGACTGTCTCTGATCAGGATTCATTTGCCTGTGTTTTGATCACTTTCCTCTGGCGGGGCTGCCTTGTCCAACCTGTGTGGAAGAGAATGCATTCAGTCCTGATGGGACTTGATGTCAAGAGTAGGTTGGGCAACCGCCCCTTTTCTGAGGAGTAGGGGAGGAGGAGAAGGGAAGGGAGAAGGAGGGTGGGACTGGGAGGAGAGAGGCAGCTACAATCGAGATGTAAAGTGAATAAATAAGAACTAACTAAATAAAAGCTGTTTCAAAGAGGGAGATGTTTTATTTTAAATTGTGTACCTATTGATGTGCCTGTGTGGAGGTGTGTGCGCATGAGTGCAGGTGCCCGTGGACGTGCCTGAGTGGGTGCCGGGAACGGAGCTCAGGTCCCTGTAAGAGCAGTGCAGCTCTCGATTTCTGCACCATTTCTCTAGTTCCAGAAGTTCCTCTTTCTTGACTACATTCCATTTTTATATCCTTGTATTGGCTTTCTTCTTTCATTAGGTTCTTTGTGTTTTCTTAGAATCCACTCAGGAGTTTATTCATATTTTCCCTGATTTATCTGAATATGTGTATAATCATTCTTTTCAATTGTTTGCCTGGAATGTCATTGAAGTATTCTCATTGGGGTCAAAACTGTGGGATTAGTATATTTTTGGAGAAGACAAGTTGTCTTTGTATTTACGTTACTTTTTTATTTGTATTGAGACTTTAAAAATTATTTATTCACGTTACATTCCCGATTGCAGCTCCCTCTCCACCCTCCCACCTTCTTTCCACTTCCCCCTTCTTTTTCCTCAGAACCCTCCTCATCCCCTCCCCCCAAACATAGTACAAACCCACCCCAGCACATCTAGTCACATCAGGACTAAAAGTAGCCTCTTCCTCTGAGGCCAGACAAGGCATCCCAGCTACGGGAAAGTGATCCACCAGCAAGTAACAGAGTCCATGTCAGAAAGTCCCTGTTCCACGTGCTAGGAATCTTACATGAAGACCAAGCTGCCCATCAGCTAATGTAGGTGACCTAGGTCCAGTCCATGCAAGCTCTTTGGTTGGTACTTCAGTTGTTGTAAGCCCCCATGGACCTAGGTTAGTTGACTCTGTTGGTCTTCTTGTGGAGTTCTAGTCCCCTCCGGGTCCCTCTATCCTCCCTCCAGGTCTTCCACAAGACATCCCGAGCTCTATCTAATGTTTGGCTGTGGGTTTCAGTATCTGTTTTGATCTGCTGCTGGGTGGAGCCTCTCAAAGGACAGTTGTGCTAGGCTCCTGTCTGCAAGCATAGCAGAGTATCATTAATAATGTCAGAAGTTGGTTTTCTCCCATAGGGTAGGTCTCAAACTGGGCCTGTCATTGGTTAGTCCTTCCCTCAATCTCTGCTCCATCTTTATCCCTACATATCTTGTAGGCAGAGTAAATTTTGGGTCAAGGGTTTTGTGAGCGAGTTGCAATCCCCCTTCTGCCACTGGAAGTTCTGCTAGGCTAGGAGGTGGCCACTTTTGTCTCCAAGTCCTCCGCTGCTAGGGATCTCAGCTAGAGTCAGTCCCATATCCTCCTAGGAGCCTACTCTGTTGCAAGTCTTGAGCCTGTCCCAGAGATGACCACCCCAGAAGTTTCTCTTCTCTTTCCCAGCCCTCTCACCCCCCACCCTGCTCTCTCCACACCTGATCCCCACCCTCGTTCCCCTTCCCACCTCTTACCCCACCCAGTTCTCACCTTTCATCCACTTCTGAGGTCTATTCTATTTTCTTTCTGAGTGAGATTTGAGCATTGTCCCTTGAGCCCTCCTTGTTACTTAGCTTCTTTGGGTCTGTGAATTGTACTATGGTTATCCTGTACCATATGGTTAGTATCCACTTACAAGTGAGTGCACACCATGTGTAAGAGTTTGGTTTTCTTTCTTCCTTCCTTTTCTTTACTTTCTATCTTTTTTCTTTTATTTGAGACAGGGTTTCTCTGTGCAGCTCCAGCTGTCTTTGAACTAGCTTTGGAGATAGGCTGGCCTTGAACTCAGAGAGCTCCTCCTGCCTCTGCCTCTAAAGTGCCGAGATTAAAGGCATGTACCACCGCACCTGACTCAAACGTTATTGAGACTTGTATATCTGGAAAGTTTTTAAGTTACTTTTCTTCTTTCAGTGGGTATGTCTTCAGTGTTCAGGAAAAATTAGTAGCAGTGTTGAAGAGTTATTTGCTCTTTAAGACTGGTGTTCCAGGCACTAGGCTCTGATTCCAGTCCATCCATGACAGTAGAATTCTATCTGCATCATCAGTCACTATATAGGGGTAGACCCATCATGATAATAGAGTCATAGTCAACTATAAAGCAATCATCCCAAAGATTTTGGAGTTTAAAGAGACACAGACAATACTGTGTATATTAATATATCATATATTATGAGTATTCACAGAAAGCAAAACAAAAAGAAAAAAATCCCACAGTAAGAAAGATTAGTGACTAGTATTGGGTTGATAGAAAGTATGAAGGGGGAGGCAAATCCTAAAAGGTAGGGGTTCTATAAGAGTCAGAAAAGGTAAAATGAGGAAATTTGGGCAGAAGGTAATCTGAAAGACAGATATAAAGATGGATATGTTGCAGATAATGTAGAACTGTTTTATCTCCCAGGAGTCCATAGAGATACCCAAACCAAGGCAGACTTTGTTCTCTGAGAAAAGAAGAAGAAAAAGATAGGAAGGTGGGGGAAAAGTGTAAGACAGGACCAAGATGCTCTTTTAAGTTGACATGGGAGTTGAGTAGGGACATAGGACGTAAAAACTGTCTGGCTTGGTAGCTTCTAGGGTCATGTCTTGCCGTGGGAGCAACTCTGTGAGCTCGCTCAACTCCTCAGTGCCAAACACTTCCAGCCTGACTCCTCAGCGTTAAGCCGCTGGAGTCCTCTCCCTGTGTGTGGAATGCCTCCAGTTTTATTGCCAACTCTGGTTCTCTCAAATGAATTTTCAGTTTTTACAAAATGGAACTTCTCAATGTGGACAAACCTGACATTTAGAAAGAAACACATTCATTTCTCATATCATCGTTGAAGGTCTGTCTCTGTTCACCTAGCTGAAATGGAGGCTTTGGTCATGGCTTTGTCTCTGTGAGCAGGTGGCCCTAGTTTCCTTATCACAGAAGCCTAGAAAAGAAGATGTTCTCATGAGCAAGTGGGTGGACCTACCATGAACCCATGCAACCAGCAATTTTTCCTCCACATTCTTACGCTACTTTGCTGTAGATCAAACCAGAGTGATGTAATCTTTTCAGCCCTCAGGCCTGATCTTAACCATTAAGAATAAGCACATTGCTAAAGAAAAACTATACCCGTTTTACAAACTGGGAAAGAGCAGGGAGGTGATTTCAAAGCTTACCATTTTACAGCTGTGTAAACAAGGCATCTCTCTCATTCTGGTGATGTCCGAAAGCTACAGAGTAATCACAACTTAAGAATGGAAGTAATGACCAGGCATGATGCCACACACTTTCAGACACAGCCACTTAGGAGGCAGAGTTGGAGGGCCTCCAACTCTGATAGACATTAGTGGGTTCCAAGCCAAGGATACAGAGTGAGAGCCTGTCTCCAAAGGGGGGGGGGGATATAATAATCAAGAAAACACAGAATGAACACTAGATAGGATAGTGAGGAGTTTAGGAACTCAAGTACACTACCACCTGCTGCTTGGCTCCTGTAAGTCTTTTTTCTGTTTTCTGTCCCCTCATCTGTACAATAAAATATAGGACTAAAATGATTCTCCTCCTGTCTCTAACGTTCTGCTTGGAAACAGTAAACAAAAAAAAAATGCAAGAAAGGTAAACAATGTTCAATGTTGTTCTACTTAAGGGGATGGAAATAGTGGAGAAAGCCCGGTGACTCATCCAAAGAAATCAGCCTGGACTGCTGGAGGCTCAGAGAACAAGCTCAGACCTGAGGCTTGTCACATTACCTGTAATCCCGGCACCAGCCTGAGCTCAAACTAGTGAGTGAAAGGGAAATTTTGGAGTGAGGGGCGTCATAGAGGAAGACACTAAGGCCCTGAAGGTTAATTGCTCTTGCACTGTCCTCAGCAGATAGGGTTGGTTGAGTTGAAAACAGAAATATGATCAGCTTGGGGGGAAATGAAGAGGAAAGCTACGCTACACGCCATATGACAGCCACCTTCAAGCCAAAGTTGACTTTGGCTGTTGGAGGATATGCATGCATGGATTTAGTCAACCTCTTCAGACCTTAGTTTTCTTGTGCGTGTCTCATGTGTCTCCCTAGAAAAGAGAGAAATGTGAGAGGGCTTTGTGGTTTTACTTCACACAGAGGGGCCGAGTTAGGGCCTTGCTCACCCAACGGGAAGCTGGCTTTTAATTCAGATTCGCCAGTAAGTCAGCATCTCAAAGAGCAGACACAGCTTTGAGTGCTGTGAAGCACTCAGCATGCGCGCAGAGGTTACGGAAGAAAGTGATGTTTCAGACAGCAGCCCCATTCTGATGGAGGAAGGCTTTCCCAGAGAGCTCCGGTTTTGTTTGTTTTCAGTTGCCCACTTCATCCACTTATTTGATTTTTGAAGGTGAAAAGCCTGTAAGCAGCAGTTGAGCCACAGAAACTTTAATTTTTGATCACCCCTTGTTCAGTTCACCCTTGGAAGGTTAGGTCAAAGGATGCCTCGCTCCTCCCCACCCCCCCCCAGGCCCTTCAGCTCGGGGGCCCTGTGTGAAAAGGGAAAGGCAGCCCGAGAAGGAAGACTGCAGTCTCTCTCCCTAGGAGTAGTTTAACTAGGCACTTCCGTCTTCGTGCGGCTGCTGAGAGCCTGTCTGCACCCGCACCCGCTCCTTTGAACCCGAGAGAAAGTTTTGAGCACTCGAGGCTGAGGCTCAGTTTGGGTTGTAAAGAGGCGGGGGGGTGGGGGGGGGGTGGAGGAAGACAGAGGTTTCCGTGGAGGAGAGCCGAAGCCTTGCAGCTAGGTTACTGCGGAGAATCAGCTTCCCAGTCATCGCAGTGACTCGTTGCTGTCCCACAGCAACACACTTGGCTTCGCGGAAGTGAGTACAAGTGAGCGAAATCCGTGACCAGCTTGTGCAGTCAATGGAAAAAAGACGCAAGTGCTCATTAATATGGGTTTGGGGAAGTTGCTTAACAGTTTCACCACCAAGATTAACATACTTGCTCAGCTGCTAAAGGAGACTCTTACTTCAGAGGAGGACTCTTAAAAGAAAACAGGCTGGTGAACTAAGGAGCCTCCTCGGCTCGCTCATTGCAGCGCCGGGTACTTGGAGGTCAGCGTGGAGTCGTCAGTCACCAAACCCACGCGGAACTCCACAGTGGCAGCGCCCCAGGGTCTGCCATCTAGTTGGCAAAGTACGTGTTGCTGCCCTGCGCCGCCGCGAAGCAGAGCATCACCTCCAGCACCGAGAGCGCGAAAACCCGGGCCTCAGCCGCGGAGGGGTGGACCAGACAGGCTCGGACTAAGTGCTGGGACACTGGGAGCGGCTGCAAACGGCCAGGCCGCTCCCTTTCGCCCTTACTCTCCACGAAACCAGACCGGCTGGTTCCAGCGGCTCGCCCAAAGGAATTTGGGTGACTCTCCTCCTCCACGGAGTACCCAGCCAGGCAGGCGCGATTGCGTCTGGCTGCACCTGCCTGCGGTCGAACCAAAGCCAGGAAAGGAAACCGATACTGGCCTCTCAGCCCAGGCTCCGCCCCGCGCTTTCCCGTTGCTAGGCAGCCACCTCTCCCTCCCCTCCGGGAAACAAGCAAGGACCAGTAGTTGTTAGAATTTTAGGAAAGCATTCAGAGGCTCTCCCCAGCCCATCCTCCCAATTTCTACCTTCAAGTCTTTCCTCCTCACTCCCTTGTGTCCCCCAAACTCCCCATAGCATTTATTTATACAGTCTGCCCGTCGCCAATAGGTGCACAGGAAAGAAATGGACACTCAGCCCTGTTTTAGAGAAGATGAGTCGCAGGGCCCTAAAGTCCCCTAGTCATTTATTTTCTAGGACTCTGGGAGTGGGCTTTGCTCCTTCACGTGGCTTAAGAACTATAAAGGAAGGTTTGTCTGCTAATAAGCAGCCACCTCCCACTCTTCTGCGGGTTTGAAGAAGGTTAGTTTTATCAACCCGAAAGTTTTCATCTCCCCTCCACGCTCTGGTAAGGATGGAACCCAGGGCCTGTCTAGACAAGCACACCACCCCAGCTCCCAGGAAACACAAGAGTATCAACAGTAAATGTTAGAAGTTCACACAGAAGCGTTAGAATTCAAAACATAAAATCCAAGTATTAAACAAAGGCGAACAACAAAATGATTCAAATCTGGGGGGAGTTTTCATACATTTTTAAGTTTGTGCCTTTCCCATATTTTATTAAACTCCAGTTGTTGCTTTAAAAAAAAAAGACAGTAGCATTATCAAAGATCCATCTGTACAAACGTTTCACAAAAGAAAACTTTCTAGTCTCAGCTACATCAAGGGCAAGCAGAAAAACAGATACAGTGCAATAAAGATCTCCAAAATGTATTCAGACATGGGAAACGCCTTCCCTCCCGTACAAACAACGGCAGAGGGAGAGCACTGCACGGGCTCAATCAGCGAGCTCCTCTTCTTTTCTGGAAGGCTGAGAAGCAGGGAGTTAAGGGCTAACCAAGCGGGACAGTAAAAGCGCTGCTCTCCCACGTCAACCCATTTAAGTCATTCAAGTCACTGGGAAACGAAGCCCAGCCCGGCTGTCCCGCACCTGCACCTTAACGAAGCCGCCTCGCCCGCCTCGGCTTAACTCCCCAGGTCAGGTTTCTGGTGACCGGACAAGGAATTTCAGAAATGCTTCCTTCAATACCAAGGGCCAGGAGATGACCTGAGCTCAGCACCTGGCAAACTTGCTTGTGGAAGGAGAAGGAAGAGGTCAGAGCTGGGAGGAAAATTACCTCCTGGCCAGGAACCAACATTCTGGTCTAGGTGCCGAGAAGGCCAGGTCCCCGGCAGGAACCTACAAACTAGGTTCGCTTCTCAGCTCCCCCAGCTCCTTCAGCTCCACCTTTCTGTACTTGCCCGCCTTCCTCCGGTTGGTGATCACCAAGACGACCGCGCCGGCCACAAGCGCCACCGCGACCACAGCGATGACAGCGATGAGGCCGGCAGTGAGGCGCTTCATGGAGAACTGGGGGGGCTTCTCGTCCAGGTAGTAGATGAGGGTCCGCTCCACATGCAGGGGCTCCCCACGCACCTGCACGTCCAGGCCGCGGCGGCCCGCGAACAGCGACTCGCCTTTCACGTCCCTCTCAAAGTAGTAGGCAGCGTCGGCGATGTCCACGTCCCCCAGGCGCTTCTGGGACGAGTTCTGCCGCAGCTCGATCTGGATGGTGGGCTCGTCGTAGTGCACCGCCGACAGGAAGCTGGGGTGCAGCCCGTAGCGCTCCCTGAAGAGCTGCCGCAGCTCCCGGTCCAGGTCGGAGTGGTTGAAGCCCCGCTCGGTGGGGCGGTGGCGCAGCTCGATGAGGATGTGGTGGGTCCGCACCAGCTCGTCGCAGCGCAGGCTCAGGTCGCCCTTGTCCGTGCGGCGCACGCCCACCGAGTTCACGCACCAGCACACGGACGTCCGGTTGCACTGGCGCGCCTTGAAGCGGCCCCTGTCGTCGCACTCCGGCTCGTAGAGGCCGTCGTTGTCCAGGATCGCGTGCTCGCTGGGCTTCACCAGGCTGCGGCCGCTCTTGCCCGCGCTCGCGCGCGCCTTGAGCAGCAAACACTTGGAAGTCAGCGTGGTGCAGTCCACCAACGCCTGCGAGCCGATGGCCCGGCACTGACACACGCCGCCTGGGCCGTCCGGGCTGCAGATGGTCATCTTGTTCGTGGGGCACGTGCAGTTGCTCTGCGCCTCGCAGAAGCGGGTCGCCACTGCCAGCAGCAGCAGCAGCAGCAGCGGCGGCGGCGGCGGCGGCGCCAGCCCCAAGCCCCTCGCCATGGTGGGGTGGAGGAGAGCGGACCTAAGGCTACCCACCAAAGGGTTCTGAAGGATCCAGCAGGGTAGCACACCGAAGGCGACTGCTGCCGGGCCGTTCCCTCCCGCTCTTATACTCTCCTGGACTTGCAGGACTGGTTAGTCAGTGAGTCACCCAGTGGAATCTGGGTGGCGGCGCTCCCCATTCCCAGGTCCCGAGGAGGAAGCCACCAGCCCTGAGCTGCCTGAGATAGGATCAAGCAGGGGAGGTTGCTCCTGCCCTTGGCTGACCAAAAGCCCACAGAGGAAACCAGTACTTACCTGGCCCCACCCACCAGAGGCTGCCCTCCTCGGCTGAGAACCAGAGCGTCCGCACCTCTCCTAGGGCAGCTTCCAGAGGCCCAGCTAACACCCCACAGCCCTCTCATTCCAGTCCCCAGAATCCCACACCGCCTTTTCTCTCCCAACTCCTATCTTCAGCTTCTTTCCTTCCCTCTTTTCTTGCTCCAGAACACACCATACCGCCTTTACATTTACCAGAAAGTTCGCTTTCTGGTCACCAACACAAGCGTGACCTCATGCCTTTCAGGACATGTGTAAGCCCTGTTGTAGGTGAAATGAGGCAGGGAGACCTGAAGTCACTGAGCCACTGATTTCCGGCCTGGGTCTTCTGCTTGGCTGTAAGAATTGTAAACGTGGGGCAGCATCTAGAGACGGGCTAGCGGAACAACTCTGTCGCCAAGCGCCTGCACAGTCCAGTCGTCCTGGTGTGCCACTTACTGAAAATTCTATTGAACACATACTATGCCTGTGCTTATTAAAGATAAGTGAGAAGAAAGTTGTTTTTTTTTTTTTTTTTGTAGAGTCAGTATATCCACTAGGAGAGATGTTGCAAAATTTGATTCTAAGACAGCAAATTCTTGATTTTCTTTCTCTGTATCAGACGGAGGTGGCTGAACTTGCAAGTATAGAGAACGGAGCCTGTGAAATACCGTACCTCTTTGATAGGATGGAGGGTGGCAATCTCTTAGAATCTAGAGAAAGTCCACCGTTCCAAGTTGTGGTAAAATTAACAACAATTAGCAAACTGTAATTATTCCCAGGTCCACCTTCAAAATGCATTTTATATATCAGCATTTAATGTGTGCCACTAGTGTGCTGTACAGGGTGTTGCTTGAGTCATGGAAACCAGCCAGGCCTCTGCACCATTAATTTTCAAGTCATTCCTGAGGCAGATGGATGCAAACATGTCATTTTGTCTTTGTAGACAGAGGAACTAGAGACATGAAGGACAAATTCTTACCCAATAGCACTAGGAGGTTTGGGAACACACCTCTGATTTCTACCCCCACTGTCTCCTTAGGTCTGTTGAACAACTAGC
Organism: Pachyuromys duprasi; assembly: GCA_028658305.1. NCBI lineage: Eukaryota > Metazoa > Chordata > Mammalia > Rodentia > Muridae > Pachyuromys > Pachyuromys duprasi. The sequence goes on along the minus strand of CM053763.1, from coordinate 63,067,068 downwards.
CTAGCCTGTCCAACCTCCACCCACCTTGCCTCAGAGAAAGATCTAAAGCACCTATCTGTGCTCATCTTCTTTCTGATGGGAATACTGAGAGAGAGTCTGTGCAGGAAAAGAGAGACATCTTGACTCTAAAGATGAAGTTCATACTTTTTAAGTTGGTGCACAGTCTCAGCTGCTGTCATACTTACTGCCATCATCATCATCACACCCCAGCAAATTTCCTACACTTCCACAAGTTCTCCAGCCTTTGCAGAGTCATGTACTAGAGTCTCTTCTTCTTTGGCTGTTCCAGTGTACAACTGTGGTTTTTTGTTTGTTTGTTTGTTTGTTTAACAAAACTCCTTGATTTTTTTTTTAACAAGACTTTCAGGAAGCCTTCCCTGATAAACGATTCCCTGGTCCTCTTTGGAATATGCCTCTTCTCTGTCCTACTCTTCTTTTGTATTCTAGGATTAGAAAAAACTTCCCTTCCTGGGTCTCTGTTACCCACCTGTGAAGTAGGTACATCAGCAGCTCTGTTTCTTGGGTTATTTTTTCTGAGAATCAAACCAAACAGACAAGCCAGTAAATGGTAAAGCTTTGTAAACTCCAAGACAATGTTGTAGCCCATTAAAAAATTGTCCTCTCACTTTCCGGTGATTGGCTGGGTGGCCACAATCTACTCTAACAGGTAAAGCCACCTGCTTTTCATTCCTCTGAGTCCCAAGCCAGATGGAGGAAAGCTAATGGGAAGGGTCTCTCAGGCCGAGGAGCAGAGGTGATTATGTGTTGACTATTTAGTTAACTCAGCCCAGAATAGGATTTTGTTAGGTACCGGCAGGAGTGGAGTAGTAGGTACCCAAGCCTGGTGTGTTCTATGGGCAGATAGGGTGAACACAAATCCAGACCCCTGGCTTCCTTCTCTGATATCTGACCCTGCTAGGCTTTCCTCAACAGGCACTAACAGACCCACCTCTAATTCTCCCTTCTTCTAATAAAAGCAAAATCAATTACTAGCTTAATGACTTTGTATTTTTACTGTAATTTAGAAATACTTAACAAAAGCTTTCCCTGGACAGGCATCTCGGGATTGTCCAGTGCTTACCAGGGACAAGAGCCACATCAGAGCACGGCGTCCCGAGCCCATGAGTATATAGGAGGCACTAACTAATGTGTGTTGGGTTAATTCACAGTGAATTGTACCCAGAATGTCACAACATGGATGTGCTCTCTCTGGAGTGTATATGTGAACCGTTTATTTATTACCTGGAACAGATAAATATTGTCACCTGTGACATTCTTGATTACCATCCCTACTTTCACCTACCTTCCAAATGTCTAGTTTTAAGGAAGACTAGACAATGGCCTGAGAACTGTATGTACATTGAGACTTAGTTTTGTTGTTCAGGTAGATGTACGGTTAGGTTTAGGGTTTGGGCTGTGGTCTGATTAGGGTTCTTGTGTGGTCATGCCTGGGCAGATCATTAGGATTGGGGTTATGCAGAGTTATCCAGGGCTAGGGCTAGATTTAGGGTTACTCTATGAGCTAGAGTTTAGTGTAGGGCAGGAGCGGGGGTTGGGATGTTGATTCAAGTTAAGTCTGCTGTTAGAGCTACTGTTAGGTTTAGGGTTAGAGCTGTGGCTAGTGGTAGTGTTAGGATTATAGCTAGGGGTGGAACTAGGCTTAGAATTAGGAGGATGTTTCAATAGTTTTAGGGTTAAGACTACCCTAGAGCTAGTTTTTTTTAAGGTATAAAATTGTGTTTAGTGTTAGGTTTAAGTTTTTATGGAGAGGGTTAGGACTAGGTTTAGGTAATGGTTGTGGTTAGTGTTAGCATTAGAGTTAAGATTAGTGACAGGGATTTGTGGCTTACATTTACTGTTGGAGTTAATGTCAGGGTCATATATGAGGTTTGATAGCACTTGGTGTAGATTGTGGTAAAGGTATAGTTAGTGTTAACAATTGGATTTTAGTTAGGTTTAGATCAAATTTTAGTGTTTAGACAGGATGGATGTTTAAAGTTAGGGTTTTGGTTAGGATCTGGTTAGAATTATTGTACATTAAGACTAGGGTTAGGGTTAACATTAGGATTAGAAAGTGTTGGGTTAAGGTTAGGCTATGGTAAGAAAGGTTAAATTTAGTTTAACATAATGGCCAAGGATACCTAGTTGGTGTTAGTTCTAGAGATAGTTTTAGGTTTATTCTAACGTTAGCGTTAGAAATAGAGCTATGGTTAGGCCAGAGTTTGTGTTAGAAAATGAAAGTTTTACTCTGTTTCTGAGGTTAATGTGAGATTTAGAAGCATGGTTAAGTCTAGGGTAGGGTTAAGCACAGTACTGTGTTGTTTCCAAAGTTACTGTTAGAGGTAGACCTCGTATTGGCTTTAGGGCTAGGTTTACAATTATGGTTATTGTCAGCTCTTGGGTTAGAGTTATTGGTTAGGTTTAGGTTCAGTGTTAGTGGAAGTGCCAGGGCTAGCATTTTGGATAGGGTTAGGTTCTGTATGAAGTTGGTGTAAGGTTGACAGTTATTAGAAATAGGGTTTAGACTTAGTCCTTAAATTTGGGATAGAGATAGGCTTACAATTTCATTAAGGCCAGTCACATATTTAAGGCTAGTGTTTAAGCAAGGGTTGAATTTAGGGTGAGAGAGCTAGGGTTTGGGTTAGTTAGGTTTAGGGATAGTAGTAGTGTTAGGGTTAGGTTAGGGCTAGCATTAGTGATAGGGTTAGAGACAGGATGAGGGTTAAACCTAGACCCACTTTCAGCTAGGTTTAGATTAGCTCTAGGTTTACAGTTAGTGTTTAGATCTGATATTACCAGAGCATGGCCATGGGCTGAAAGGCACTTGGCACACAAGATTTGTCTTTAAATACGTTCCATTTATTCACACAAGCATTCCTTATAATATGCAAATATAAAAACTAAACGGACAACTCACTAAATGGGTAATAGTTGGTTGGGCAGAAAATGCTGCTGCAGGCTTCTAGTGGGGATGCCTCATAAACTTGCTGGTTCCATCCACCTTCACTGTGAAGTCCTTCCATTAAGACAGGCTGAGAGAATGGCCTGATGGAGGTACAGGAAGTATTTGAGAGCACTGGCCAGTTGGTCTGCGTGAGTCCAGCAACAGTGCTGGAATTTCAACAATCACTGAGGCTGAAGTCACTCACAAAGTCTCAAGTGCTCTCAAGTTGACACAAACGCTAGGAAGCTATGTCTTGGAGAAGAACAGTGTGATCCTAGAGGCCACTTCCAAAATTCCAATTTTTTTATCATTTCATTAGTGGCAGCTTTGTGCTATTTTTACCCCTGGCGTGAGGTTGGAACACTAGCATACCAACACCACCTTGGGGTTGGTTCATTAGCATATAAATGCCTAGGTTCAGGGCTAGGTTCCCATCTGAGAATCTAGGTGGAATGCCTGGGGCTTGCTTCTGAGGCCTACCTCTTATCAGAGCAGCCTGGTGAGCCACCACATTATTCTGAGCAACACAAGATGGTTTCAGTTATGTTTCTAACAGATAAAGAGCTTTCTTTAGTGTTAGGGTTAAGGGAGGTTTATGCAATGGTTTTGGTTAGTGCTAGGGTTAGGGTTATGATTACTGCTAGGGTTACAATTCCTATTGAAATTAGTATTGTAGTTATGGTTAATCATTTGCTTAGTGTAAGGTTAGAGCTATTGCTTGGATTAGGGCTAATGCTAAGTTTAGACAAAGTGTTAGGGTTAGAATTCCCTAGGACTTTGGTTTGGAGTTCAAGAGGAGTTTATTAGGTTTAGGTTAGAGTTAGAGTTAATAGTAGGATTTCTGGTTACAGGTTAGGTTAGGGATAAGTACAAGATTAGGGAAAGCACCAAAATCTTCTGTGGGCAGGCCACAGCTAAATCAGGATGGTAAAGACAGTTTTAGTTGGGTGACAGCTAATCAGTCAAACCAGGGACACCTGACCCAGGGTTGCCGCTAAGATTATAAACAAAGCAAAACAAACAACCCCTCCCCCTAAGCTGTAGAGACTGAGCCTGGGGCTGCAACCTATTAGAAAAGCATAGAAATCTGTGTCCAAGTGTGCATCTGATCATAAAACCTGGAGAGAGCAGTTAGGGCTAGGGTTATGATGGCACCTCATATGCAGAACGGTCACTGGTCAGGGTTTTAATGTTAGGGTTAGGGTGACTTGGTTAGGGTTAGTGTTAGGGTCAGGTTAATTCAGGGTTTGAGTTTGAGGTAGGGTTAGTGTTAGGGTCATTTACAAATGAGCCAAGCAAACTGAAAAGAAAGGAAATCCTGAACTTGATAGTAACATTGTATGTAATCTGTTCCTGAGATCCATACAGCTCTTAGGATGATCATAGTTTGCATTGCCATTCCACCTTAGTATTCACCCACGGATAGGCTAACATTGTCATGATGTCCAGTCTGAAGTCTATTAAGAGGGATTTCCCTACTTTGATGTAACACACTTATGTCATGCTTCCACTAATATATTTTAAATGCTTTTATTATATTCATAACTTTCTTTGTTCTCTTATTGTAGGTGAAAAGCACCCATGAGACCGTTTTTATAGAACACAGACTTTGTATGATCCTAATCTGCCTTACTAGGTCATGGTCACTGATAATTGGCTTCGCAGTTAACTTTTGTGGTTAGAATGTGAAGCAGTCTCCAGAGTTCATGAGTTTGAACACTGGATCCCAAGCTGGCAATGCTGCCTTGCAGCTGTGCAGCCTTTAGGGAATGGAGCCTCCTTTGAGTAGTGGATTGCTATCAAGTGCTCAGGGCTTAAAGCTGTTGTAAGTTTCTATTTGATCTCTCATTCCTGACCTCAGACCCAATTACTGGGCTAGGTTCCCAAGACTGTCTCCAAACCTTTCCTACCACAGGAGTATTTCCCCTGGAACTATCAGCTAGAATATACTTTTCATTCTTATATCACATGTTGTCAGTTACTGTCAGAGGACAGAAACTCAAACAGCTTTCTCATGTTCCCTTGTAGGACAGATTTTTAGATCACTAATTTTGGAATCTATATCAGGACTTACAGAAAACTTCTCATTTATGTATGAGAGTCAATGCCAAGTACCAGCTTCTACCTAACTATTTAGGTTTATGGTTCCTGAGGAACTGCAGTTACTGTGGCATTTTATGCTGGAAACATAACAGTCTCATTTGAGGCTTTGGTAGAGTATGGTAGGGTAAAAAGCAGTTTTCACTAAGAGGTGAAGATGTGACTAAATGAGAATGGCTCCTCCCACAAACTCATATGTTAACGTACTGATTTTCCAGTTGGTGGAACTGTTTGGGAAGGAGCACAGGCATGGCCTTTTTGAAACAGATGTGTCACATGGGTGCAACTTGAGGCGTGAAAAAGTTTTGAACGTGCCCATTCTGCTTGCTGCCTCCTCTGAGGTCCAAACTGTGAGCTCTCAGATCCTCCTGCTGCCGTGTGAGCTTTCAGCTTCTTCTGCTGCCATGTGAGCTCTCAGATCTCCCTGCTGCCGTGTGTTTAGGCTGCATCATTGCCTCTAACCCTTCGGAACTATAAACCCAACTGGCATCTTCAATTATAATTTGCTTTGGCCCTGATGTGTTTCATGACAGCAATAGAGAGGTGACCATACAAAAGTGTTCTGTTGAAAATCAGAACACAAAAAACCTCCCTTCCAACTGTAGAAACCAGAAGGATTTTTTTTCCTTCTAATTTTAGCTCTAGGGTAGTCAGCATCAGCCCCATGCCTTTGAGATGAGGAGTGACCCCGAGGTTGATGGGTCTAAACTTCCATGAAGAAGCAACCCTGTTAAGAACATTCTCCTTTACTTCCAACTAGACCAATATCAAGTAACTTCTCAGAATCCTCTTCTACAGAAGAGGAATGATAATCATGATAGTCATGTGAGGAATGATAATCTAAAGGTATAGGATTTAGTAAATACTGCTATCTATTACAGATTCAGTATGTATTGTACATTATAATATACTTAGTGAATCAAGGTCAGCTGGGGTTCTAAAGAAGACCCTGTTTCAAAGAAAACAAATCAAAATTATATTTGTTAAAGGCCAGCTGACTACATTTTCATCTTCCTTTTCATAATTAAACCTAATGTTAAAATTTGATTTATTTCTATATTGTTCCTTAAGGTGTTTTCTCTAACCATGTCCCAAGTTAAAGTCCAATTTATTTCTTTGGCTTGTTCTTCCTCTATAATCTTGGAATTTACACACTGTATGTTGTTTCCATTGCTCTTGGCATGTTCTGAGAACTGGCTGGTAGTTTACTTAATAAAAAACTGCAAAAAATTCCACTTTTAAAAAATATTTAATAAATCATTTATTTGCAAATAAATAATATATGCAAACCACACCTGAACATTTGGAAACTAATATTCCACAAGGATATGACCTCTGAATTGTAAATTGGAAACAAATGCAACTTCACAGAGTTGGGACACCACAGCGGAGGCATGGACAGCTCCTGGCTGTCCTACTCTAATGCTTACTCATGTGGGATCGATGTTTTTCATTCTTGATGCTTAGATCAACAATGTCAATACAAAACTGTCTTTTAGTCGCTCTAAACTTACAGTCCAGATGATTTTATTTTCTATACTTGAACATGTAAAACATACAAGGTCCTTCAATTAAAGGGAAGGTTATTATGAATCATGAGGTTAGTCTACATGGGTGAAGTCATTTTAAAATATTATGCATGTTTTAAAATAAGTTCTTTGTATCTATGTTTTGAATTAGTCTTTCTGAATGGTCTGGTTTCCAAACCTAGCCTAAGCACCGGCCTGAAACTTAGGCAAGCATCAGGAACCATGGATCTGAACCCAAAAAGGTGCTTGTAAGGCCTCAGACCTTTCCACCTGGGAGACAACAGGGTAACATTTGAAAGCTGGAAATAAGGTATGTGTTTTTACTTACATGTTACCAGATATAACTCATAGTTAAAAAAAAAAGTGTGTGCATGTACCCATATAGGGATTAGAGAACACCTCTGTAGAACTGGAACTGGTTCCCTCCTTCGGGAGTTTCAGGGATCAAGCCCATGTCGTCAGGCTAACACAGCAGGTGCCAGAACCCGCTGAGTCATCCGTTGCTCCATCCCACAACTGAAAACTGCCAGAGAACTAAGCCGTTTCAATAACTTAAATATATTCAGTCCGTCACATGGCCTTTCACTCCTTACATGCCAGCTACTAAATAAATAAAATGTTCTTACATTAACAGAGAAAAATAAACAATCAAATTCTTCTTATGCAGTCAGTTCTCAGGAGGGTCCACCACCATCTGCAGGAGATGGACAGGACTCACCTCACTGCATGAAGTTCACTTCCAACTGTTCCCAAGTAAAATGTAAAGGGTGAAAAAGGAGCTACACAGCCCATGCAAATTACATTAAAATCCAAATGTAGAATATATAACCGAGAGAAATTTTCCTTAAAAAAAAAAAGAAACATTCACTCTTCTTACTCTCAAGGATAAACTATACAGTAAATTTTACACAGACTAAGACACTTTTATGGCTTTATTGTATACAAATAAAAATAAAACCCATACTTTCTAACTTTGGAAGTTATATAGTTACAAAATTCTATTTTTATGGTCAGGTAGGTAGCTGAAATAAGTTAGCACAATCAGGTAAGCTGGCTGACTGCATACTGGACAGGGCTTATTCCTTTTTTCTGTTTTTTTTTTTAAGCTTCTTTGCACATGTGAAACATGGCATGAGATGTGCAGTTTTGCCATGAACAATGCAGTCATTTTTAGGAGAATCACACATGGTTCAATGGCACTGAGAGAGAAGCTGGATTCCATACTTTCTTGTTTGACTTGGGTTCTTTCCTTCAACTCTCACTAATGGTCCAACATCTGTCGCAGTGTGGTGGAAGGGGAGGATCCCTTTCATTGCAAGAGGTACATTTCCAACAGTCAGCTAAGGACATTTCAGGCTGTCCCTCAAAGGAGTCTGCAGCACTGATACACTGTGACTCGGTGGACCTCATCATCCTCATCTGAGCGCTGTGCCCTTCTTCACTCAGGCTACAGTCTTCTGAGTCAAGAGACTTTAACAACTTCAAAAGCAATGGTTTTGGAACAGCCAGAGCCTCTTGTTCCGCAGCTGGAATCTGTGAGGTGCTTACAGCCCCACCCCCGGTAGACACAGACACACTGGCCTGAATCCACGCAGGAAAAGCACGGTCGCCACGGAGGGCGCCGTCAGCAGACAGCTGCGGGGAAAGGCAGAGTTTCTTTAAATAGCCCCAGCTGGAGGCAAGTCAGGACGTAGCTCCCCCAACAGCCAACGCGGACCGTGTCCGAACCTGACCTGCTGGTCCCCGCGACCCTTCAAGGGGAAGGCGGAGGCCCGGCCTGGGCCTGAGCGACCCTTTCGCTCGGGTGCTCGGGTGCTCGAGCGACGACGGTGGCTCCCGACGCAGAGCACCGCCGCTCCTCGGCGACCCGGGCCTCGGGAGCCCCGCAACAAAGCGGGGTTCCACGGCGCGCGCCCCCTACCGCCCGCGGGCAGAGCGCCGGAAAACACGAATTCCACTTTTCTAATTGCTTGCTATGTACCTCAGCCTTCAGGACTTCAAGTACGTCCTACTTCAGAGGAGACTGCAAGTTTTGCTTCACGACATTTTGGTGGTTGCTCCCTGGTTCTTAACACCACAATATTCACCTTTAAAAAATTTTTTATTGATCCATTTAAAATGTGTTATACTATGGAAGTGACTATGTAAATCAACATGACCTCAAAATCATTGATACGAATTTGCCTCCAAAGTGCTGGGATTAATAACATGTGCTACTATGCTAGGCAATGTTCATTTTTGAAAATTAGTGTAAGGGCACTGATAGCAAACACCTGAAATGAGCTGAAGAGGTGTTATATTGTTCCAATACCCCAATGCTCCTTTTTAATCTATATAATTTAATTCTCTCTCTCTCTCATTTTAGTTGTTACTTTATTTGTCTGAGTGTTTTGCCTGTACGTGTATCTTTGTATACCGTTCATGCCGGTGGGCCAGAGAGACCAGAAGATGGTGTCAGGACCTCTGGAACTTGAATTACAGATAGTAGTGAGCTAGCTGCCTTATGGACTGGGAACGAAACCTGCACTCTCTGGAAGAAACTCCAGTGCTCTTAGATTCTGAGGTATTTCCCACCCCCAAGTTTTCTATTCCTGATAAATGTTTCTTGTCCATTCTTGTGCATTGTAGGGCACTCGACCGTCAGACCGAGGGCTTCCCTGCAGGTATCAGACAGGGAGGCAAACCACACTAAGAGAGGAGAATGAAAACCTGATGCAGATTGACTTTATCAGCCTGTATCATGTAGGGATAATCTCTTGTGTTCTGTGTGGAAACATCACCTGTCAATAAAAATATGCTGGACAATAAGCTGAGGCAGGATTTGAAGACAGGACTTCTGGGAGGGAGAGAGAAACTCTGGGATAGAATCAGACAGGAAAAAGATTCACCACAAGGACAGCTGGACACATGGAGCAGGGGACAGGGGACGAGCCACAGAGCTGAACTTAGGTTAGTGCAAATGGGATAAGAAGTTATAAGTTAGGCAGAGAATAAGCCAAAGTTTAAGGCCTAGGCTTATTAATAAATAATAACCTTTATTATTATTTAATAATAATAATAAAAGTGAGGCACGGGTGGAAAAGCCCACAGCTTCAGGATCAGACTTGAGGGAGTCTAATATTAGGCAGTTCATTACCAGCATATTTAAAACAGTACAATTTGGAAAAAGATTTCCAGGCGACAATCTGTCCAATTCCAGGTACACAATAAAGCTAACATGTGACTACATAGAAAGTCCATTACAAAGAAGATGTGACCATGAGGGTGGGCTCTACGGCTAAAAGACCTAGAATTTAACATGGACTCTGGCCTATAGCATAGAAGTCAGCAGGCCGTAAGGTACATATGACATCTCCACTATGGATGGGAATAGTCTAGGGAAGAAAGAGTCCAGGATAATCTTTCTGGAAAAATTGGGTTAGGTCTGCCTCTCTGGCAAAAGGTAGGTGAGGTCTGCCTCCACAGATGGCAGGGATCACATGATCATTAACAAAATCTACTCCCAGCCTTTCGGATTAAATGCAGGTATTTTATCTATATCATTGAGAAGCTCCTGTGTGTTTAACATTCCTGGTTTCCCTCGTGATCTGTGGGTGCAAGGACCATTGAGCCCCCAGAATCCTGTTGCTCATTAAAGAGTGGAAGTCTCCTGCAAGTGAGAGAATGAGCCTCAAGCAAGGATGAGCTCCCTAACTGACTATCCAGTGCAGTGTAGTCAGCCCTGAGACCATGTACACACAACAGAAATGGACTCAGCAAGTTGTACTCATATGTTTGAGCATACTTATTCATGCATACTTAACAAGGAAGAAATTGGTTAGGAAGAATTTTGAAAGGGATAAAAAGAGGACAGGAAGGGGGAAAGTGATATAATATATTTTAATTAAAATATATAAAAACAAATAAGTAAAGCGGCTAGAGGGATAGCTTAGCAGTTAAGAGCAATGGGTGTTGTTACAGAAGCTGTAGCTTTCAACCCAAACCACATGGAAGCTAACCATTTGCTGTAATCCAGTCTCAGGCATCTCCTGCCTTCTTCTGGGCTCTGTTGGTATTGCAGTATTTTATATATGTACGTACGTATGTATGATGTATTTAATATATATTAAAAATAAAGCTTAAAAATAGAATTCTATTCAGTGATGTCACAGCCCTGAGATGGACAACAGTCAGAGCTTGTTGAAATGAACTCGTCCTGGTCCTGCATGGAAGAAGCTGTGGCCTTCCTCTGAGCCAGCCTGCTCAGAGGCAAAAGCAGACTTACTGTGAGCTTAAAAAGGCTCAGCAGAGCTGTTCCTCTAGAAAAGTGTCCACAGTGCTGATAAATGACTTTTCCTTGTTGCTTTCCAAGTTTGTGTTCTCTGTCATTTGTATATGAGAGAATTATGGCATTGGTACATCTATCTGTTAGACCACCCATCATGATCACCAGGTAGCATTGGCTCCTGAGAAATATACCTTCACACTGTCATTTGCTTGATTTTTACCTAAGACATTGTGGTACAAGATGAACATTCCTGAGACCTTTCTGTCCATCACTTTTTATAATTTACATATGTTTCTGCATGACTTTGAGCTAAGAACGCCCTTAAATATATATGATTTTACACTGTGACCAATGGTTTTCAGAAGAGGATTTTACTTAGCATGCTTAGGAGTAGGCAAACTTATATGAGAATATATCCAGACCCCCGAAGTAAAATCTCAATGGGGCTTCTATTGAAGAAAATCATTGCTTTGGAAATGACTCCCATGCTCTTCTTGCCTGCCAAGGTGTGTGGGGGGGGAATAATTCTCAGCTCTTGTCTTGGGTGTTGTGATGGCTATTCTTGATAGTCAAACTGACTACATCTGTAATTAACTAAAATCCAAGGAGTTGGGTACTGTGGGGGATTTTTCTTAATTATAGCTTTTGAAATAAGAAAACACTTCTTTTGAGATGACAAGAACCATCTTTAATGTAGGCCACAGTTTCTGCTGGCAGCCTACATATATAAAGAACATTGAAGATGGTAGCTCTTTCTCATCTGCTTTCCCTGCCTCTGGCTAGCAAGGGTTTGTTTTTTGTTTGTTTGTTTTTTGTTTTTATTTTTCTTGTCATTAGAGTCTACTTCTTTGGAATTCTGCTATATACTTAAGAAACAGCTGAGACATTCAGCTACATGGACTGAACCACTCACTACTAGAGTCTTCAACTTTCCATTGGTAGGCAGACATTGTTTGACTAGTTGGACCACAGCCTGTAAGCCATTCTAGTAAATCCACTTTCTACAGTCCTTTCCAAGGGTCACTGTAAAGACCTCCGCAGTGATATAACCGTGAAGTCCCCTCCAATGGAATCACCTTAATGGGCTCCCAAATGGGGTCACTGTAGCATCCTCCAATGTGGGGTGACTGTAACTTCCTTACCAGTGGGGTCATTATGATGTCCTCTCCAATCGAATCACTGCAGCATGCACACAGTGAGTTCACAGTGATATCCTCTTCAGTGGGGTCACCTGTAATGTGTGGTCACTGTAACATGCACGCAGTTAGTTCACTGTGCCAGCCTCCCTAGGGGGTGACCACGATATCCTCCCCAGTGGGGTCTTAGTAAGAGTCTCTCCAGTGGGGTCTCTGTAGCTTCCTCCATAGTGGGATCAGTGGGGTCACTCTGATGTTCTCCCCAGCGTATTCACCGCATTGTCCAGCCCAGTGGGGTCACTGTAATACCCTCACCGGTGAGATCACTGTAATCTTGTCCCTAGCATGGTCACTTCATATCTCCTCTAATGGGGTCACTGTGATGTTCTTTTCAACGAGGCCACCATGATGTCCTTCCCTGTAGGGTCCCTGTAGCATCCTCCACAGTCAGGTCACTGTAACTCGCTCCCCAATGATGTAACTCCAGCGTTCTCCCCAGTGGGAGCACCATAATGTCCTCCCCAATGGGTGACTGTAGAGTCCTCCCCTGTGAGATCACTAGAATGTAACATCCATCTCACTGAGGTCACACTTACACCCTTTCCAGCGGTGTCACTGTAATGTCCTTCCCAGGAGTCTCACTATAATGTTCTCCCCAGCAGAGTCACTGTAAAGTCCTCCCTAGTAGAGTAACAATTTCTCCACCAGTGAAGTCCTCCCCAGTGGGGTCTCCATGATGTGCTCCACAATGGGCTCAATGTGAATTCCTCTCCGGTGGGGTCACTGGAATGTCCTCCCCAGGGGGCTCACTGTAACTTCCTCCCTACTAGGGTCTCCTTGATGTCCTCAGCCGTGGGGTCACTCTGATGCTTTCCCCAAATGGATTATCATAACGTTTGTCCCAGTAGGGGCACTGTAACTTTCGTCCTCTCCAGCAAAGTGTCTTCCCCACTGTGGTCACTGCAATGTCCTCTTCAATGGGGACAACATGATGATCTTCCCAGTGGTTTCACCGTGATGGCCTCCTCAGTTTGTTCTAAGTAATGTCTTCCACAGTGGGGTCACTATAACTTGCACTCCTTGAGTTCATTGTGAAGTGCTCCCATGTGAGGTCACTGTAACATCCTCCCGAGTGGGGTCAATGTAGCATCTTGCCCGAGGAAGTCAATGTAACATACTCCCTGGTCTCATACAGTGACCCCACAGTGGACTATGTTACAGTTACTGTGCAAAATGTTAGTCACCTAACTGGGGAGACCATCACAGTGGCTTCACTGGGGAGGACGTTTTAGTGGTCCCACCTCGGAGGACATTAAAATGACCCACTGGTGAGGACATCATAGTGAACTCACTGCGTTCATGTTACAGTGACCCCATGGGGAGATCATTTAGTGAGCCCACTGTAGAGGACATCACAATGACCCCATTGGGAGGACATTCCAGTGACACCACTGGGGAAGAAGTTATAGTGACCACACTGGGGAGAACATTACAGTGACCCTACTGGGAAGGAATCCACAGTGACCCCACGGGGGGATACGACATGGTGGCCCCACTGAGAAGAACACCACAGTGACCCCTGTGGGGAGGACATCAAGGTGACCTCCGCTAGGGAGGGAGTTGCAGTGACAATGGGGGAGTGCTTAAAATGGACCAACTGGGGAGTAAGATACAATGACCCCATTGGGAAGTACATTCCAGTGAATCCACGGAGAAGGACGTTACAATGACCCCAACGAGAACACATACAGTGACCTCACCTGGTAGCATTTTACAGTGACCCAACTTGGAAGGATTTTACAGTGACCCCTGCCTCAGGAGGACACACAACAACCCCACGAGGGAGGGTGTTAGATCGACACCACCGGACTTCCCAGTGGCCTTACTGATGTGGATGGCACAGTTACCCCACTAGGAAAGACGTGAGAGTCACCCCACTCGGGAGGACATTGCAGTGACCCCGCTAGGGAGAATGTTACACTTACCACTGGACAGGACGTTACAGTGATCCCACTGGAAAGGGCATCACAGGGAGCTCACTGCGTGCAAGTTACAGTGACCTCACTGCTGAGGATGTTACAGTGACCCAACTGAGGAGAAAGTTACAGTGACCATAATGTGGAGTACCATACAGTGACACCATTTGGGAGCACATTCTGGTGACCCCACTGAAGAGAAGTTCACTGTGACCCCCACTGGAGAAATCATTAAAGTGACACTGCTAGGGAGGACGCTACAGTGACTCCCAATGGGGAAAACGTTACAGCGACCACACCCTAAAGGATCTTACAGTGACCCCACCGAGGAGGATGTCATAGTGACCCCTCAGGGGAAGACATTACATTGTCCGCACAGAACAGAATACTCCGTGTGTACACACCCCTGGGGAGGACGTTACAGTGACCCCAATCAGGAGGCCAGCACTGTGATCTCAATGGAGAAGATAAGAACATCACAGTGACCTCACTGTGGAAGATGTTAGGGTGACCCTCTAGGTAGGACGTTAAAGCACCTCTACCGGGGAGCACATCACAGTGGCTTCAATGGGGGGAGGGGAAGAATGGTACAGTAACAGCACTGGGGCGAGTGTCATAGTGACCCTACCAGGGAGGACATTACAGTGACCCCCTGGTAGAATGCTACAGTTACACCACCAGGAAGGCCTTTATCATGACCACAGTGGGATGGACATTATGGTGACCAAGGGGAGGAAAACACAGTGACTTCTCAGGAGGGCATCAGGGTTACCTCACTAGGAAGGACCTTACGATGAGCCCACTGAGGAGGGCATCACAGTGACCACACTAGTGAGGAGGTTCCTGTGACCGCACTGGGGAAGAATTTACAGTGATCCCACAGGAAAGGGCGTACAGTGACTCACGGGGAAGATGTTACAGTGACTCCAGTGGAGAGGAGGTTACAGTGACCCCACTGGGGAGATGGCTAAGCTATACCTCTGGGCTGAGGGGGCATTACAGAAAGGAAAGGAAGGAAATCATGGTCATTCAACCAAGGAGGACGTCAGAGTGACTGCTCTTGGGAGGCCGTTAAGACCATGTTATGGTGACCCCACAGACTAGGATTTTAAGGTAACCCCACTAGGGAAAAGGTTACAATGGTCTCACTGGGAAGGATGTTACAGTGACCCCACTATGATGTCACCAGAGAGGACACTACAGTGACCACACTGGTGAGGATGTTAGAGTGACCAGACTTCGAAGTATACAGTGACGCCACTTGGGAGGACACACAGTGACCCCCCTCCCTTCAAGGAAGTTGTTTTTTTGTTTGGCTCCTTACCATTCTTGGCCTATGTGGACTTTCCCCTCCCCAGCAGAACACCTGCCCCAGAGGAAGAATCATTCACAGGGGGTTAAGGTAGGGAGGACCATTTTTAGAAGATAGGACTTTTGTTCTGCTGGGATTAGAAAGGGGAATTCTGTACCTAATTTCCAGTTTTGTACAGAAATAGAAAAGAGAAGCCACATGGTCTCATCATCATAATCACTATACACACATTATTATTAGAAGTAGTAGCAGTAGTAACAAGCTTTGTATATTCTATTTCATCTATCTGGAATGCTCTTTCTAGCCTAGCCTGGCTAACTCCCACAAATTATTCCTATCTCAACCAAAGTCTCTCTTGCTCCAGGAAGCCTAAATGATTGTGTGTATGTGTGTGTGTGTGTGTGTGTCAGAGAGAGAGAGAGTTGGGATAAGGTTGAGACCAGGTCTACCTCTACATGCTGGTCTGCTCTAAAACCCACAATACTCTTGCATCTGAGATTATTAGTATATGCCACCACACCTGGCCTACCACCAATCCTGATGATAACTAAAAGAAGAGAAGTGAAGATTAATGTCTGTGAGAAAGGAAATGAAAGTGTATTTCATCCTTTGACTACTCATTGCTGTATTTAGAAGTCCTTAGAATGCTTCATTTACATTCTTTTCTATTTTTCTTTAAGACATTGGCACACCAGCACAACATCACCCAAATACTCTCTATTCACCAAGAACTAACTTGCATTATAGTGTGATTAACTAAGTATTGTCTCTTCATTCAGCAAATACCTCTAGGGGTCTCCTTTGCTCAGGCTCTTGGCCAGGGGTCCACCATGAAAAGGGAAACACAGTAGAGTCTGCTTTCTTGAGGCACCCACATGCTGACTAGAAAGAAATGCCTTCAGTTTTAGGGTGTGATATAATATAGCAGACACTGGTATGTGCAGAACATGTATGTATGTGCAGTGCATGTATGTATGTGCAGTGCATGTATGTATGTACAGTGCATGGAGATTCCAGATGAGGAAGGCAAAACTTCTAGTTCTTTTTTGAAAGCTTGTAAATTGTTATATCTTATCTAAGTTGACAGATGGTCTCAGAGTCTGTGATTTCAACTTTAAATGTATATTCTCTATTAAAATGTTTTGAGATGAGGAGTTAGTAAGACTTGGCAAGGACAAGAGCTCCACAAAGACCAAATAGATCAGGGCACAGGGGTCTTTTATGAGACTGTTTCTCCAACCAAGGACCATGTATAGATATAACCTAGAACCCCTGCTCGGATGTGGCCCAGGGTAGCTCAGTATCCAACTGGGTACCCTAGTAAGGGGAACAGAGACTGTTTCTGTCATGAACTCAATGGCTGGCTCTTTGATGCCCCCCACCGTCCACCCAGGAAGGAGCAGCCTAGCTTGGTCCCACAAGAGGACATTGCAGCCAGCCCTGAAGAGACATGATAAGCTAGGGTCAAATGGAAGGGGAGGAGGTCCTCCCCTATCAGTAGACTTGGAGGGGGGCAGGGAAAAGATGAGGGAGGGATGGGGAGAGTGGGAGGGAATGAGGGAGGGGGCTCTGGCTGGGATACAAGGTACATATCCTATAATTAATATAAAAATAAATAAATTACTTAAAAATGTTTTGAGACTAAAAGTATAGACCTAGGAACAGGTAGACTTGGATTTCAAATCAGGGATCATGTTTTATGTTTCAGAAGAGTGGTTTAATTAAGCCAATTACTCACTCACGTTCAGAAAATAATGAACACGTGCTGAGCTAATGAGGCGGATACCATGTATTATCATGGCACCTGACATGAGGCAAAATTTTAAGGGTTTTTTGTTTGGTTGGTTTTTGTTTTATTTGTATTGATGGTAACAAAAAATTTGTTTATATTGAGATTTATAAATCAAGAAATCATAAATGAGGTTCACATCTAAATAAAGAACACCTATTTGGGTGCAGGAAGGGTGTGCCAATCAGCAGGCAAAGGCTGAGCTAGACTAAGCGTTCTGATAGAGGAAAGGGGGGCCTATGCATTAATTACATTGGGATCCAAAAAGAGTGACTGTAAATTTTATAACTCCATGGCAGTTATATCTGGACAGGTCAAGAGGCAATATTTGTCATCTGCTATTACTCAAGCAAGGTGCTGTTAGATACCCTAAAAAGTGTTCTTTTTGGCAGATTCTGTATGCCAATCTTATTTCTATTATTAAAGCTCTAGGGCCTAGCAAAGAATTTTTACTCTCACTCATCATCTGCAGCTATTTTCACCTTTTATTTAGTTTTATATGTCATACAGTTGCTTTTTTTTCCTTCCTTTTTTTTTTTTTTTTTTTTTTTTTTGTGTGTGTGTGCTCAGATCCAACATAGAGCCTGGCTTATCCTGGGCAAGTACTTTACCAGCTGAGTTGTATCTTTCAGTCCCTGATTTTTTAATATAATGTGATTTCTTTGTTTGATGACAGTCTAAACATTATAAAAAGACAACACAAAGGTTTCTTTAAAAACATGTATAAATTAGCAATTTATTGAGGTAAACTTTCAAATTCCAAGAAATAATCTGGCTATGTAACAAAATATTCAGATCAAATAGATTTTATATTATCATTTCAAAACTACTACATATAATATTTCAAGTGACACTTCATAAAAATTATAAATATCAATCATAAATTAAGTTACAGTTTACATATTTAAATTATCAATAAATTAAAAATAATTAAAATAGTGTCCCAACATTCATACTGTCAGTTCTTCGTAGAGAACAACATAAGGCAGATACCCAGTGACAGGATATGTTTTCTGACTCTGATGAGGAAGGTCCACAGCTCGGTACACTTAGGCATAGTACACTAGTTTTGCCGAGTAGACCTCCTGGTGACCTTTAGGAATTCTTCAAGTGCTTTCAGGATGAGCTGGGTGGTCTTGGTCTTCAGCCATTCCGTCTGTGACTCCAGTTCCTCCATTAGGAGAGCCTTGGAAGTTGGGTCAGGAAAGACTATTTTACCTGAATCTTTTACCTAAAGGAGGAAAAAAGAAAGACTAGTTAAATATTGCAAATTTTTTTGTTGTGGAGTGCTCTGGTCTGTGGGAAGATGTTCAAATTTAGGATGAATGAGACTGATTGGTCCATATGCCCTGACTCACTCAAGCTAGGGGAGGTTCTTTTGGTCCAAGTACACCCTGAAAGGGACCCATGCATAGCAATTCTATTCTTCCCCGGCCACCCCAAGGTGATTATTATTAGTTTTTCAATAGGAACAGAATCCTGACTTTCCCACTTACTATTCGGTCCGCCATTAGAGAGTAAGCATCCAGAGGTCAACACCGTCTTTCATCTGTTAGTCAAAACAGTGCTAACATACAGTATTGCTACCTCATGACAAAAGATCCCAACAGTAAAGGTGGTTTAGAGGATTCTCAGTAAGGTGATTTCTCTCTCACTTTCCTTTTAGATTCTGATGAGAATCTCTTGGATTGGTAGCATCAAGAGTGTTGGGAACACTTTCCACAGACCCACTGGCATGGGAATGCCCAACTAGAAGTCTCGCCCCATAGCCCACGAACCTAAGGGACTCCAAAATGCCATAACCAATCAGCTGTTTACAAAAGTGAATCTCAGTTCTCTCCCTAGACTCTGCTGGAACACGACCCCAGGTGAATCCTGTGCACAATAAACATTAATCCTGTGCAAGAAACTGCAAGTGTCAGGAGCAAATTTGGCATCAGGGTTTCACTCCTAAGGCCCTTCTTATTGTATCTGGCTTGGCTCAGCCACACTCCAAGCTATCAACCTTCCATACCTACCACTTAGTAGCTAGTGGTGACCAGAGCCCATAATCCCTTCTTTCCCTGACTTTTTAGCCTTTGACCACTTCTCTGCATTAGGTCTCTGGTAACAAGAGTGTCGCTTTTGTGCTTTGTGCTCTTTTATAGTGACGGACAGGGTAAGGTTAGCTATGCTTCCTTTGGTCTGTTACAGTTTTCCTATCTCTTAAGCAATCAGTTAAAATCTATTTAGTACAGTTTAAAGTAGGTATTAACATTCTTTGCAAAAGAGAGCCAAGCCAAAGCATCAAAGTGAAAGGAAACAAGGTCTCACAATCAGGAACTTTTGCAAAGCTTCTCCCTCTGAGCAGCTCTCTGGGAGCAGTGCTGCAGGCCTGAGATGCCGGGTGCTTTCCCTGAGAATCCCTTCCTCACACTGCATGGGAGATGGGGAAATACTCACCTCTTGTTTGAAGATATGAATTAGGGTTTTGGTATTGCTCTGAATGGCTCTGGCTTTGTCTTTGTTATCTTGTATGTTGTTCTTCACAAACTCCAGATATGTCTGGTACTCCAGAAGACCAGAGGTGATTTTCACTAGGCAAATGTCCTGTGAGTCGAATGGAAGGGAAAATCAGTTCCTTCTAGGAGATAGACTCAATTTAAGAATAAGAGTCCCGCTGTCCAGCACCTTCTCCCTCTGCTTCTCTGTCAGCTGACCTCATCTAAATATCTGGACAACTAGGGCCTCCACTTGTTCCTCTCCCCCTCCCCCAGGCCCAAGAGTGTGGCAATGGGGTGCTCTTCTGACCTCCCCACTTCTGTCCCAGGACCCTTCTCATATTCTGTTCTTGTAGGCTGGCCCTATACCTGCTTTTAAAAACTAATCCATGCAGGTCATCTTACTAATTAGAAGAAGAGGGGTGTGGAGTCTGTTCTCACTAGGGAGAGTGGGCTTGGATCCTTCCAGGGGCAGCCAGAGAAGAAAATGTTTTCTGAACCACTGTACTAGAGATGAACTAGCTAAAATTGCTATGATTTCTAACATTTAACAGAGCTGAAGAATCCCAACAGATTGGGATTTAATCAAAACTTTAAGTTATTTTCCTCATGATATTTACATAATGTTTTTATATCTACTCCCCCATCTTTGTTGCCTGATTGGGACTGTATGTACCCACAAACCACAAGCAAGAGAGAACTTTGGCTGAAGAATTGCTGAAAGTAAATGTGACAAGTTCTTACCCGGTTGTATCCAGTTTGGAAGCATCCATCATCTCTTTGTATCTCCGGAAGTTTCAGATGGTTTTCTGACAATGCATTATCGTTGTTCATACAATCAGGATTGTCATCACACAACTGCAAAAGAGAACCAGAATGTAATGTGCCCCTAAGACAAACACCACTAGAGGGCCAATTCACACTCTTCCACATCCAGGAAAAAGAAAGCTACACCTTCTTGGCACCCTAGTAAGCAGGCTAATAGAAAGGCACCCTTGGGCTCAGTCCCAGGCTGTCCTCTGGCTTCAGGCTTGCTACTCTTCTGAGTCTGATTCCTCTCTTCAAATAAGGAATTATTTAAGCCCCCTTTATACATTTGTTTTAAGGATTAGATTATATAAACTGATGTAAGCACATAGTAGAACTCAATAAATGACAGAAATTTTGATGATAATTTGGGGCAAATAAATTTAAATCACAAAATATTCCATCTGGAATGGTCTGTGCTATCATCTGTTATTCCACAATTTTGCAGATAATAGTCCCAAATAGCAGGAAATTTTTCCAAGATTACAAAGTTGGTTCTACGTACCCAGACTTAGAGTATGGGCTCTTAATCTTCTCGCTTGTGATTTTTTTTCTGTCAAGCACAGTCAAAGTAATTTGCATTTAAAGATAAGAGATACTTTAATCTAGGTAGGTAGGTAGGTTGGTTGGTTTGTTTTTATTTGGTTTGTTTTTTTTTTTTTTTTTAATAAAGGGTCTTTCAATGTAGTCCTGGCTTTTCTGGAACTTGATATTTAGACCAGGCTGGCCTCTAACTCACGGAGATTTTTCTGTCTTTGCCTCCCAAGTGCAAAGATTAGAGACATGCACCATCATGCCCAACCTGATCTGGTTTTTCCCTTAGCACTTTTTTAGGGGGGAAGTGGGGCTCTGTAAAGTATGCATCTTAGCTGGGTTGGCTCTGGAGAGACCCGATCACCCAGCATACATTCAACCACAAGCACTGCAACTGCTCCAAGCAACTGAAGACTCATTTCCAATGGCATGTTCTGATCCTTCTATAGAGGTCAAGAGACAAATGAAGGGGAAAAGACCTCTTTGGTAAGGGGAATGGAAGCAATGGCTAAATGTGGAGCTGAAAATGGCCCACTGTGAATTTTTTAGAAATGTAGCGATATTATGTATTTTCCAGACAAGGAAGGAACCCCCTGAGAACCACAAAGTGAAAAAATAGAAAACGATCTAGTCTGATCTTTAGCCTCAAATCCTAAGGGCCCTAGAACCCAGCAGAGAATTCCCAATTCAGGAGCAAAGAGAATGAATGAATGCCCACAGTGGGCCTTCATTGCTTTACAGCCTACCTACCTCTTTTCTCATTTCCAAGATTTCCTGGAGAACATATGTAATCAGGCCTCCGACTTGTTGTGAAGTGGTATATACTGGTCTGTTGGGGGTGGTGTCCTCTGTGAAATCTCTCCTCCGGACTTGTAAAGTAGGGAAGGCAGTGGCCATCACCACCATCAGCCCCAGGAAGGCAAGTGGATGGAAGTCTCCTGTGGAAAGGGAAGGCAAAGCAGGGAGTGAGCACAGCTGGGAGCCTGCTGCTGGCTGCTGGCCAGCCCGCAGGCGCAGGCTCGCTCTCAGCCACACGTTCCTTTCTCACGCAGTCTCAATTGCTCCAGCAGAGGGCGAGGAACTGCCTTCACTTACTTGCGGAGAGGAACTTCATAGCTGTTCCTGGAGGGCTGATGGAGTTGTCTTTCGTTCCTGGTGGGCTCGAGAGCGGAATGAGCTACAGACATCCTCAGCCTCATATTTATTGGGAGTCGACTCTCTAATTTTGAGACTCATGGGAAAATCCCACATTTGATAAAAATCTTTGTTGGAGGGTGGGGGTGGGGCCAGAGTGGGTGGGGCTGATTGGAAACCTTATTAAGATTGCACAATGTGACGTCGTTTAGCATCGAAAGAATCACAACTAGGGGGGAAAATATACTTAAGTCATCCTTGAGGCTAGCCCTAAGAAGCATGAGCACTCTCTCTTTTCTTTTTTTTTTTAAGTGACTCAGCACTTTAGCATGTCTTAAAGGGGGGAAAAAAAAGCTAAAATGTATAATGTTTTATAAGGAGAAAAAGAAGCTTAAACTGATATGATTTAAACATATATACATACAGAGAGACAGACAGATGGAGAGAGAGCAACTTGAACTACCAAGAGGCTAGGATTTAGTATCCTAGTTTTTTGCTTGCTTGCTTGCTTGCTTGTTTTTTCTCCTTATATTTGTAAAAACCTAAGATGTTCTGACCTGAGTTTCTTCAGATCATACAAAGTCACCCCACCACACACACACAGACACGCTTGGGGTTACACAAACAGTAATGCTGGCTGTCACATAGTGCCTCTGCTTCCTGGATCTTGTCAAGAACAGCTGTATCCAATGGTTTGTTCACCTCCACATTTTGTGCAGTTGTCTCTAGTGCCAGGTGCAGTGTGAGTAAAGTACAAAAACATCTTCTGTCTGCCATCAAGCACTGCTGGCTTCTCACCTCCCAGCCCATTCTCTGCTTTCTTCCTAGTGGTCTCTTGGTTACCTTCCTGGGAAGACTGCCAGTTTCTGTGTATCTGAGTTGCCCATATCTGTCAGTGCTGACACTATTGCTGCCAGAACACATGTTCCAGGTCACCCTGAAGAAGCCTGAAGGTCTGTTACAATCCTCACATTGTGGAAGTTTCTTTGGTTCAGGGTATATGAAGGATAAAGACATCAAAGAAGGACCTCACGGCATCTTAGCTAGCTTGTGTCTGAAGCTCCTTTTTACCGGATGACTGGATTTGCATCTGAAAGGTGGCGTGGCTCACTCTGAATGACCTTTCCAATATCCAAGTCTTCCAGGCTGGGTCAGGCTTAAACAGACTCTTCCCTTTGGTTGGTTTCTTCTCCAGAGCTGTCCCTGATCTTCTGCTCCACTATCTCCAGATACACAGATAGCACTCAGAATGACTGCAGGCAGAAAGCAGGCTCCGTGTAGAGATTGCTGCACTATTTACAAAGCATGCTTTTAGCATCGCAGTCAGCTTCTTTACTTTGCAAAGATTGCCGTAACAGTCATATAGCAATGACCATTGCTAGGACAGTTAAAACATGTGTGGGCTTACTCTCCTGTTTGTGTACATAAAATGTTAGGTCTGTCTATTGAAAGAAGTGAGGTCATCCATTCTTTCACTGTTTGAGGCACCAGATCTAGAGGGACTAGGGGGTTTTACTTTGAAAA
Organism: Pachyuromys duprasi; assembly: GCA_028658305.1. Taxonomy (NCBI): domain Eukaryota; kingdom Metazoa; phylum Chordata; class Mammalia; order Rodentia; family Muridae; genus Pachyuromys; species Pachyuromys duprasi. The sequence goes on along the minus strand of CM053763.1, from coordinate 63,043,536 downwards.
TGAAAATGGGGGAAGAAGGCAGGATGGTTTCACTTTTAGTGCTCATGGGACTTTAAAAAGCAGCTGAAACAGCCCTGAGCCGAGTCTGTCTCCTCCACTGAAGGAAGCCACTTCCCCATCCCCTGCCATGTGCTATCTCAGGCCTCTGTAGGATGGTGTTTCTTTTCTCCACTTAACAATGTTTAAATGATTCGATCAATTTTAGATTGTTAGACTTACTACAGCATTCAGATTTCTCTTTTCAATAAAAAGGTACTTTTAAAATAGAGGGCATGCATCCATCGTAATGAATTCAAACAAGACAATAGGGAGAAATAAGGGTCCTGCAGGCAGTGCCGAATCTCCAGGAGTTTCAGTGAGACTCTTGTCAGCCTCATCTGGAAGAGGTTTTTTTCAGCTCATGTAATTATACATGTTTTATACATACATATATATGTACATGTTTATACATGCAGATATGTACGTTGGATGTTAATGGTCTGGATGCTATCTACGTAGCTTTTCATGGGGGTGCACAACGCTTTTGGGTAACAGTTTTGGTTACAAGCCCAACTCTACCATTTGCTAGCTAAGTTACCCCAGGATTTGTGTTCTTGTTTATTTATTTACTCTTTAACATGAGACTAATACTAGAGCATCACTCACAGGGCTGTTACGAAGATGAATGAGAGATAGAGTAAGCACTAACTCTATAATTTTCAAGAGCTGGAACTTTTCCCTCAGGGAGCTCTTCCAGCATGACTATAAGTTCACCAGGGGTCATGCCTGTGACGTTACTTTGGAGAGCCAGCTTACTGTGCTAGGGATGAGAGTCTCCTAACCATTTTCTGCCTGAAGAAATGAGATGGTGGGTGCTGTGGGAAATCCATTATGGGGAGCTGGAGAGATGGCTCAGAAATTAAGAGCATTTACTGCTCTTTCCAGAAGACTTGGGTTCAGTCTCCAGCATCTACATGGCGGCTCTAAACCATCTGTAATTCTAGTTCCTAATGCCTGATGCCAATTCCTAATGCCAATGCCCTCGTCTGGGCATTGATCATACGTGAAGCGCATGCACACATGCAGACAAAGCAATGCTCAAACAAGTTCCCTTAGTTTAAATAATTATCTAGCTGTGTCTTACACCTAAACATTTCTCAGTGCCTTCTGCTAAGTGTTTTTGTATAAGAAGTAGCAGCCCGTGCACATCTTCATCCTTCAAGTTCCTAAGCATGTTTCTTGAGCATGAATGGCCCTGACAACCCCAGCCAGAGCTTGAGCTTCCAGCAGTAAGTAAGAGACAAGTATGCGAGGGTTGGAAGTCCAGGTGGTTCTGCCTTGTCCCTTTGTATGCCATCAGCATGGATCTTTATTAGTGTCAGTGCCTTTGACTGGCGTTTGCTTGTGGGAGAAATAGACTCTCCCTAAACCAAAATATTAGTACAGTAACTCTGAACTCTATTCTTTTTTCTGTGTCTTCATGGGTTTCCCATTTGAAGAACTCATTGTGTGTGTGTGTGTGTGTGTGTGTAAATTTTTTTCTACAGTTTCAAGTTGACAGCAAAATTTTTGGAAAGCACAGATTTCCTAAGCTGCCTTTATTTGCCCCCAAATCTCATTCATATTTTAGTATGTGCTAGTAACCAAGAAATGCTAGTATACATTGCCATCACCAACTAAAAATTCAGGGACTTCAGCATCAGTGAAATCAAGAGAGGAAGGACAGGTAGGGATAAGCATATGGAGAAGTAAAGGTAGTTTTTTTCTTTTGTACAGAGTTGTCCGTGCCCCCGAATTGTGCTACTCATATTTACTTTTCTGTGTGGCGATGGAATCCAGAGTTCATTAGTATTTTTGAAATAAATGGAAGAAAGACATTTCTGTTTGGTACTTAAGGCCTCTAAGAGAGAAATGCTCTACACAATCTCAAGCGGCGGCAAGGTGCTCTTTGGCTGGGGCTGGAGATGGGTGTGTCTGCAATTTAACTAAAGAGACTATCTCAAGGAGAAAAGAGAAGTCGTGGGTACTAGGGAACTTGCAGTTGTTTTTAGAATGCAGTTTCACTTGTCACCAAAGCAGAAGATGTTTGCAAAGTGAAACAATGGGTAATTTAGCAGCTTCCTCTGTGAGAGAGGCTCTGGAAAATGTCTTGAATTGGGAAAAATTAATGCTGTTACATGTAGAGAGACTGTGAGGGAGGCATATGTATGTCTGCTTGGAAGGCACTGGCTGATTGTGAAGGGCCGCCAGGCTAACTACCTGAAAGCTGCCAGTCAGTTCAGTCTCGCCTCTGGCAGCATAGCCTCAGTTCTGAGGCTCCAATCCCACTGTCGCTCCTAACAACTTCTTCATCTGGCCTTAAATTTCGCAGTGTGCAATGGGGTTAGACCTAGATAGATCCCCTAATTCCAAGCTAAATGAACCTCTACCCTGCTGTTTCTTCTCTTCTTTGTCCGTGCATATTTTGCTATGCATGGAGAACTGGAATATCCCAGGCATCTGAGGAGTGGCCCTGTGGATAACAAGGAAGACTGTCCCTGCCTAGGTGCCTGCTGCATCTGCTCCTGTCTCATCTCTAGATCTAGAGCGTTCTGATCCCAACACATAGATAAGCCAGTCTCTCTAAAGCTGGTTAGATGATAAGAAATCACTTTGTGATCCTGAACTCTCCTCAGGGCAGGGAGATCCCTCATGCTGAGTGTGAGCTTGCTTCTCTCTCTGTAGGTTGGGTTTTCAGTGGCTGCTGCTTGGGCTTCGAAATGATGAAACCTCTGCTGAGAAAAATCCACTTCATTTATTTAGGCAAGTCACTTAAAACCACCTTCGGCTTCTCCAAACATTTCATTTCTCTGTGCTCAGAGTCATGGGCAGAAACTAAGCACAGAAAGCATCAGCTTTTCCTCCACTCCTGTCCCTCAAAATTAAGTTACTAAGAACCCATTTGAAAGTATTCTATTTGTGTCAACAGCAGGGGATTCTCTGGCCTGCCTGTGATGTATGTCACCTCCCTTCTCTGCCCTTTTTAGTAGTTATTTGCTAACCAGAGAATATCTTAGTTCCTCTGAATAAAGCCTCTTCTGTACTCTTGCAAGCTGGATTTGTGAAGGTAGGAAGAGGCCTTTCTAATCTTCAGAGTGGAAACATTTCCATAAAATACTTTGGACATGCAAAATACTCTCCACTTCTGCAGCACTGGGTCCTGATGCTTTGAAGTACATCCACCCGGGGTTGATTTAAAATGACACAGAAGAATTCAGATCCAGGTAAGCAACTCAAGGCCAAAGGCTTACAGGTGATAGAGTGACACTGTTGATGTGTGTCTCTGTGTGTGTGTGTGTGTGATTTGCTCTGTGTATGTTTTGTATGTGTGTGTGTGTGTGTGCATGTGTAAGAGAGAAAGAGAAAGTCCTTGACCCACAGACCTACTATTGTTACAGATCTGCAGTGCTGCCCCTTCTGTGCCTTACAATCTGAAGTACCCAGGGAGCTTGGGCTACCTGTCTGCTGTCACTCTTCTACCAGGCCTGTGGCTTCTCCACACTGGTTCATATCTGGGATCTTGTGGGATGACTTATCCAGACTCCTTACCCAGGAAACCAGGTTACTTCCTTGTAGGTAAAATTCAGGTGAATGAGAGGCAGTGAGTAATAGGAGAGAAGGCTTGGTTCTCTTACTAGTCAGCTTCACAAGGAATCACATTGCCTGGAATTGGCAAAAGATCTTTTTGGGGCTTTGGTACCTAAACAGCAGCTGCTGGTTGCATCAGATCCTCTCATGTCTCCATAACAACTGTATGTATCCTGTCATATATATTCCTTCTCTATGTCTAGTTTGTTCATTGCAGATCTAGGGAAGCCACTAAGAGACACAGGTATGTAGTCTGGGGCAGGATGTGCTTAGAAGGAGATTCAGGCCCAAAGCTGTCTGATGTTATATAGATGATCTTTCAGCTAGGTTTGTGGAGATCCAAATAATAGCCTTACTGAATGCGTTGGAATGCAGGATTCAAAATGACAAAGTTTTGGCTGAATGTAGGGTTCCCCTAAATTGGCTCTGTCTTTTTACTGCATTACCAAATCCTTGGGTTCTTGTATTTTTAGGAATACAGCTGTTTGCAGATGTGAAAACTGCTATGATGTCTAACAGAAGGTGTCAGGGAAGGGCCCTTTCCCTCCACAGATTACAATCTCTAAATTCTTTCTTGTTCCGCCAGTCTGCCCATGCTCCGTGATTCTGCAGCTCTCTGCTAGCTGTGCACAACAGCCCAGAGTCTAGTCGTCACGGGCTGTTGTAGATGTCCTCAGAGTGGAGAAATAATTCTTGAATGTTGCGAAGTCTGAGGCTTTCGTCTAGTTCCCACCCAAAGAAGATTCAGTAAGATAATTTGAGCTGTTTGGGATGTTTTCAATTTTTACATGTCCAAGATTTTGGTGGCCTCTGGCAAAACACTAGTTCAAGAGAAGCTGAAGTGCCTTTGTGAAGACGGGACAGTGCAGTGACGCAGCACACTCCCTCGTGATTGCATAGCAAGTCCATCTTGATTCCTTGCCCCAGCCTTCTGAAAAACTAGAATTAGAACTCATGCCACCAGGCCTGGCTTAGCTTTTCTTTCTTTCTTGTATTTCTCTGCATATACAACAGAGAATAACACTCTGAATTTAGAGAAACCTGTTGGAGTTCAGAAGGGAAGCAACAAGCTAAGTTTATAAATACTGTTGATAAGGCCCAGGGAACACATTCATACCTTAGTAGTGATAAGATGTATTGAAAATAATCAATGTTTTCTCGAGGGTTAACTTATTGTTTGTTCCTGGAGTAATGGCGTCTCTGAATTATTAAGTTGTGCTCGTTGTTTGTCATCATGCACACTTTTCAGCTTGACTTGATGTTTGCTTTTCAGCTAGTGTGGAACACAGCCAAGCCCTGGTTGAACTCAAGGGTGGACATTAGTATCTCATTGCTCTGTATTGGTGGCAGGCGGCATAGATAGCTTTCATGGGCAAAGAAAGGCTAATCTTAACTTTTCTTTTTTTATGGCACATTTCTTCATTTTGAAATTCATTACTGGGATAATAATCAATTACCAAATTGGTAAGGAGCATGATAAAAGGAGCTTACCATTGAGATCTTTCTCTCTTTTCTACTTAAGATCTGGTTGTGTCTCCCTAGGAGACTGTTACCTATTATGACAGTTTTGCTTGTGCAAAAAAATAAAAAATAAAAAATAAACTGTACTTCCTGAAGGTAAGACCTAGCACATAGCAGGCAGCACACAGGATGGTGAGAGAGCTGATGTGGATAAGGGGAGGCATCCACAACTCCTCAGGACTCAGATGCTGAGATAAGTAAACACTGACTATTTCAGCAAATACTGAAATGGCGCGTACCTGAATTCCCAGCACTCAGGAAGGCAGAGGCAAGTGGATCTCTGTGAGTTCAAGGCCAGCCTGGTCTACAAAGCAAGTCTAGTACAGCCAAGGCTACACAGAGAAACCCTGGCTCGAAAAGAAAAAAAAAACTTTTAAAAATACAGCCATAAGTACCAAGTTGTGATAGTTTGATATGCTGGCTGAAGTCCTGGGTGGACCTATCTTTTGACTCTACTACCATAGAATTGTGTTTTTTCTAAACGAGTAAATGAGGATTGTCAGATAGGTCAAACAAGTATTGGTTGAATGCCAATTACTAGGAATGCCCTTTTGCTTGTCTAAGTTATTTTATAACTTAGTTATTTTATATTTTAAGAATTTTATAAAACAATATTAAAACTCAAATAAAACACAAAGGCATCTCCACCATAAAAACCCAAACGTAGAATTCGTTAGGCTTCTAGCAGCTTGTTGCTGCTTGCAAGAGTAAACCTTACTAAATGGTGCCAACACAATTTATTGATTGAGACCAGTTTTGAAAATTACTTATCAATATTGTGGGAACACTCAATTCCAGACAGATAATACTGTGTTCTGGGACTGACTGTAATAGTATAGCATCAGGAGCGCAGCACATGTGGGTTCTCCTGAAGAGAATAGAACCACAAAGGGGCCAAGAAAAGAAAAACAGCAATCCATTTTTGCCTGGATTTCATCAGGTATTAAATCAAGATCAGTAGACTAATATCTAATTCCATTTCCACATATAAAAATTTCTTTGCTCAAGGAGCTAGATCCTGCAAAGGTACAGCGTATCTCTTCCCTTCTCTCATGGTTGATAGTAGATGTAAATGGTTATTGAAAAATGCTATCAGGAGTTTCAAGGTTTTTTTCGTGAGATGTGAGACTATAATGTGCTACGTAGAAAATAAAGAATTCTCCTCTACCTCACCGACGAGAGCCAGAAAGGAGGCCCACGCTTCCTTCACCTCTTCAGCACTGGACCTATTGTCACAGCAAGCTCAGTATCTGCTTAGTAGAAACGTCTGCACAGCTGCAATGATGGTCTCTTAAAACAGACAGATGCAGGCCACCAACTAAGTTAGAACAATCAGGATGTGCCCAAAATGGAGCTCATTCTACAGCTTGAAATGCCCTTGGATTATCCCTGTGAATAACTGAATCATTTAATGTCACTTTATGAATGAAGATATCAACTTCTAAGAGGGTTTAGTGACTTACCTAAGAGCTGGTAGTCCATATAAATTTCAGATAAAAAAAATAAATTTCTAATATTTATATATTTTAAATATTGCGTGATCATACTAAAAAGCTTTCCTTGTTCACTGAAATTCAAATGTAACTTGGTATTCTATATTATTGCTAAAAGTAGTAATTTTGTTTGGCAGGTCCAAGGGCATTGATAATTAGGTGGCAGTAAAGGGAATAGAAAGCCAAGGAAGGTGGATGGAATAGGGAGTGATGTAATGAAAGAATTTAATCTGGGAGAGCAGGAGGAAGATCCCAGGACTGTAGTCAGGAAGTGGGGCTGTGGCAGTCGCCTGCCCCTAAGAAGATGGGCATCCAGCAGAGTTGGCTGGTTCCATTAGCTACAAGAGAAAACTGTGCTCATCACTTCGCAACTCTGTATCCAGTGACTCCTGATGGCAGCTTGGAATTAGGCGATAGGCGAGGTGAAAATATTTACAACGTAACGGCTGACAAGAGCTACAAGTCACCTCCTCTCACTTTTCCTTCCTTCCTCCCATAGTCAGCAGGCCAAGGAAGTGCAGGGTGTTTTGACAGCACAATCAATTCAACATTGAAATGAGTTACTATATGGAGTACTGTTTTGGGGCATAAGAAAAAGACACGAAAACATATTAAAGAATGTTCAATTAAAGATTCTTGTGGGAGCTGCTTGGAATGACTCATCAAATAAAGGCACCTTGTGTCATTCTGATGAACCTAGTTCAATCCCCAGGACCCACATGGTAGGAGAGAGTCAGTTCCTCTGATCTCCACACATTTGCCATGGCACATGGCCACACAATAAATAAGTGTAATTTTTAAAAAGATTGTTCTAGTCAAAACACAGCAATAAAGGCATCTAGCTGAATTAGGGGAGAATTAGAGAGTATGCAGAGTAGACTTTGTTATACATATGTTCTTGGATTTTCTCTAGGCTGGAACTGGATCTTACCTTCATGGGCAGAGGACAAATCCAGATCTTACAAGCCATATTAAAATTGAAGACTAGTCACATCATGAAGGGATTTGACTCAGTAAGAAGGCAGCTCAGGGGATTAGAGTTTTCTGATGCGTTACTGTTTCATCCTGGTCAGGAAGGATGAGGAACAAAGAAAGAGGCCCTGAGTGAGACAGGATGAGCAGAGCTGAAGGATTCTGAGCTCCCCAAAGGATTGTTTGTAAGTGAATTGTGTCTAGCTTTCAACTGCAGTAGAATGGCGGGGTATCACTTCTAATATTATTCTTGGCATCACATCAGATTCATCTTTGCCACAACTCGGTTTCTGATTTCTAAATTGTTGAATTACAGAAACAAACAATGCCATTAAATCCAACCCTCAACTGCTTTTGAAAGTACCTGTTGATGAAAAAAAAACCTGGCCAACATTTGACTGTGTTTTAGCCAAACTTCAGAATATTGAGTAAAATTTGAAATCCCTGACAAAAACTTGGTTCTGTTACATGGCACAATTCCCAGACATGTCATATGAGGCTCTGTGCTACAATTTCCGCCTCTTTCCTCCCCCAAAGCATGTTGATCTTTCCAGAACTGTTTCAGTGCAGGGTAGAATGACGTCTTGCGGATGTTGTGACGTCTCTATGCCTTAAACTTTGAGACTCAGATCCTGCCTCAATCCTCCAGGAAACCTCTGCAGATCCATTTCCAGGAATAGTGAAGGCTCTACTCTGGTCTCTCCCATAGGGTCATGCACTGTACAAACGTGTTTCCAGGCAGTGTGTGATGGCGCAGGTCATGGAGCCAAACTGCCTAGATTCAAATCTTTGTTCTCTAATTTACACACTGAGATCCACTGGGAGGTTTTAACATCAGGCTTCATTGTTTTCACTTGCAAAATGGGAACAGCAATTGCACCTTACCTTTCATTTGCTGGGGCCTGTGTGAAATACAGAGCATCTAGCTGGCTCATTCATACAATGTTGTGTGGTTTTAAAGGCCATATAGAACATTATGTTTCTTTAATTTGAAAATTACAAAAGAAGACAAATTCATTTTTCAAAATATGTATGCTGATTTCATGTCACTAGTAGCACAGTTTTCTAGCAAAAGCCTGGATTATAGAGGTACACTTGACCTAAAACCCAGTTCCATCCTTTATTGGTTTTGGGGATTTGCCAAGATGCTTCATTCAGTTTCCCATACCCAGGATTTCTGGGATTTTGCAGACAAAATTAACCATCTGAGAAAATTTGTGAAAATTAAATGAAGTCATATCCATTAAACAGTTATTGGAATGTACTAAGATCTCAGTTGGTGGTTACTATTGTTGTTTAGTTGTCATGGAGGCAGGGTAAGGGGAAAATACTTAGAAGGGAACAAAAAGCAGACAACACAAGAATGTGGCCACCAAAAAGTAAAAGCTGAAGCAGGAGGATTACAAGTTCAACGTCTATTTGGAATGCAAAGTGAGTTCAAGGGCCAGCCTGGTAAATTTAGTAAGACCCTGTCTCAAAAGACAAACAAAGAGCAAGGTGGGTAGGTGGGTGGGAGATTATCTTGTTGATAGACTATTTTCATCTAGTATCTGAGGCTCTAGAATCAACCCCAGCACCAAAGCAAATAAAATGCTAATGCATGGCTGAGAGTTCTATCTTGTTTTGGAATGTTATGTTTTACCTTTGTAGTTTTTGCATAAATTACACATACTTGTGGCAAAAAAAATTCAAAAAGTAGAAAAGGAATTCAGTGAAAAATAAGTTGCATGTATCATGCCCAACCATTAGAGAGACTACCGACTTCTCATGGTTCCTCCTAGAAATTCTCTATGAATTTATATGCAAAAGATTCCCTTTCCGATTATCTTTTTATTTGTCACATATATAGTGAGGAATTAATTCCTATGACATCTTTATGGAGTGTGTTTTAGAAACCATTCAGTAGGTGATACAGGACTGCCCATTCCTTTTCAACTCTTAAACCCACTTATCTGACCCACAGCCCATCACTGGAACTTTAGGTTGTTTCCAACCTTTTGCTATTACAGCTAAACCTCTAATGAATAATCTTGTCCAAGTGTGATTTTACTTATGCATATCAGTGGGATTGAGACCTAGAAATGGAATTGCTGACTCAAAGGATATGGGCAAGTTTGACAGATAGTGACAGATAGTGACAGATGTTCCAACATAACGCTTCTTCCAGTGAGGTCTCCTATGTTTACGTCATCACCTTGTGCAATCATATCCTTGATCTTTACCAGCCCGATGAAAGGAAAAGAAAATCAGCTCTCCCTGGGGTTTTAATTTCCATCTTATGATAAGAAAGGCGGAGCCTCCAGTCAGATTTTTGGGGACCACTTTAAATTTCACTAGAAAGGCGGAGCCTCCAGTCAGATTTTTGGGGACCACTTTAAATTTTACTATCTGTTGGTTGACAGCTCTGGAGCAGCTACAAAAAGAATCTAAGTTCAGTCTTTGAGCCTAATGGGTTATTTAACCTGCCCTAATGTCACGAGAGCATTCTCAGGTACTTTCTTCATTCAAGGCACTGGGCTTTACGATGCTGGCAAATGCAGGCCGTTCATCACAGGACAGGGAGGACGATGTTTATCCCCTCCAATATCAATTAAAAAAACAAACATCTAGCTAGAAGGTCAAAAGAACAACGCTTTTATTTTTCTTTTTACATTTTTCTTTGTTTTCCAGGTTTTCTGCATTAATCTGGTATCTTGGAAAATGTTAATAAAAGTTTATTTTGACCTTTTTTGACTTTTGATCTTTTTGAGACAGGGTCTGATGTAGGTCTTGCTATCTACATCAGGCTTGCTTTAAATTCATGGCAATTTTACTTCAGGATCCCAGTTGCTGGGATTATAGGCTTGAGTCATCACCCAGCTTCCTTTGAACTTGCATAAAGTTGTCTCCTGGTTCCTAAATATTGAAGAATGCTAGAAATCTTGTCTGCTGGCTTTGGAAACCATTTATTTGTTCTCTGTGGTGATTTAAGTGAGAGTGACCCCCATAGGCTCTTAAATTTAAATGCCTCGTCACCAGGGAGTGGCATCACTTGAGAAGAATTAGGAGGTGTGGCCTTGTTGAAATGAGTGTGGCTTTGTTGGAGGAGGTGTGTCACCGGGAGTGGGCTTTAAGGTTTCAAAAGCCCACAGCAGGCCAAGTGTTATGCCCGCAGATTGTGAATCTCAACCATTTACCCAGCACTATGTCTGCCTGCCACCATGCTCCCTGCCGCCATGTTCTTTGCCATGATGATAATGGACCAAGCTTCTGAAGCTGTAAGGAAACCCCCAGTTGAATTTTTTTCCATAACAGGGGCCTTGGGTTATGATATTTCTTCACAGCAACTAACAGTGACTAAAACTATCTCCCTCTTAAATAGCATCAGTATGTTCCTAATGACTCCCTCATTGTTAACCCCTATGAAAGCCTTTTCATTCTACTTTTGCCTCATTTGGCATCTGTGAAGTTCCTGACTACTCCTTACTGCTAGCTCTCTGTTCCCTCTTCTCTCCCTCTGATGCCTCTCTTTCCTCTTTGTGGGTATAGCTCAGGCCGCTGTCCCAGCTGAGTCTCCTAGGAGGTGGGAAACTGAAGCTTACAGGTGGGAAATCAGAGCGTTAGAATTGTTGAAACGCACACCCTGATCCACCCATTTAGAAAGGACAGAGCCCAGGTTGGAAGCTAGTGTGCTGTGACCTTAACTGCTATGCAGAAACAAGCTCTCTTCTGTGCGGAGACCATGGGCCAGGAATGTATGTAAAGCCATGTACAGATGAGCTACCATACCATTGTCTTTAAATAGCACGGTTCTTGTCTCTGCACTTTAGGTTCAGCCTGTGTGCCCTAAGATTGTGTCTGGAAAGAAGAGTTATAGTATCTGGTAGTATGTGGGTGGACGCATGGAGACATGAACTCAGATACTGTATCTCTTTGATTTAAATTTCAGATTGCAGCACTTACTACAGGCCTTGACTCCTGGCTTCTGGGGACTTTCAGTGATTCAGCTTGATTTGCATGTTTTTGCTGCTTTAAAGCCAAGAAAGTCAGTTAGGAAGACTGGTTGCCTTTTCCCATAGCTTAATGTCCTGTAACTTGCTTATCCTGATGGGAAGGCCCATTCATTTCCTAAAAGTGAACGAGGCTTCCTTTCAACAAGCTATTAACATTAAAGGCTAGAATCCATTTAAATCCCCTGAGAATCTATGGCTCAAACTATAGGAATGAATAATGACAGGGAATGTAAGGTAGGCCGTAGATTAAAAAACAATTGCATTCCTCGGAGAGAGGAAATTTCAGCCAGAAAGGAATCCAATGGCTGAAAGATTGGTGGTAATGCCTTTGTAACTGGTAGGGTTCTTCGTAGGAAGAATATTGTTCATTTCAGTTCTTCAGGCTTATTTCTCTATGTACTCCATCCATGTCGGTTAGCACAGCTTTCACTTTTGTAAATAATGTATTCAACCAGTTTTTCTCTTCCTGGTCATCCCAGTTGTTTGCTTCTGCCAGCAAGGTTGAAGGAGATATTTGTGTGCATACTTGTGTGTATATTTGTGCTATGAGTCCAGAGACCATTTTGCTAACAATTAAAGATAGCCATCCAGCAGTGGCTAGTTCCTCCCCTTTTCAGCCTGCTGAAAGTAGCAGGAGGGACAGTGTTGACAACGGTAGACGGAAAAGAGAGATAGACCTAAATGAGTTCGAGAAGCCAAACCACAGGTGAGACGTCACTGCTCTCTACATGTCTGCATATGTAGATATTACTTTGCAGCATTAGGAGGATTCTTTGTTCATTTCTCCTTTGCTAGACTAAATGCTTTGCAAGAATAAGAAACTTTTCTCTTGGTCATCATCACTGTCCCACATCTGGCCCATTGCCAGCCCAGTACACATTCATAGCCAAGAAACATTTGTTGAGCTCATCTAGTTATGTATAAATAGTTTTATACACAGGTAATTCAAGTTCAGAAAATCACTTTGCTTATGTAAGTAGAAGGTAGCAAAGGACGTTTCAAACTCACATCTGTCAGATTCTTAAAGCTAGACTTGTAAGAAAGGCTCTAGAAGTTAAGACAGAAGCCCAATAATAAGCAATTTTCCCACTGACAGTAAATTCATTCAGACATAATAATATTGTCTCTATAGCACCACAAAGCTGTTATGCTTAGGAGTGCATCTTCAAGGGAGCCTTCTCTTGTGGTCTTTGGCTATGGTAAAAGAGTAAGCATTCTTTCAAATCTAAATTCTTTCAGACTTCAAAACAAACAAAGCAAAACAAGAAAAGCCAGTCTTAACCTTCCAAAGGTCATTCACTCACAAATAGTATTCTTCTGTCTTCACTTAACATATGTGAATTTAAATAAAAACCTTACTTTTGTAATTATATGTCTAGAAGTGCTATAAAATATGGGTGTCTGCATGTAGATAAATGCAAATAGACCCGTATTTATCACCTGGCACAAAGCTGAAGTCCAAGTGGATTAAAGATCTTGACATAAAACCAGAGACCCTAAACCTATTAGAAGACAAAGTGAGGAAAGGTCTGGAACTCACTAGCATAGGAGACAACTTCCTGAACAGAATACCAACAGCTCAGGTTCTGAGATCAATAATTAAGAAATGTAACCTCATGAAACTGAGAAGCTTCTGTAAGTCAAAGGACACTGTCAATGGAACAAAATGGCAACCTACAGACTGGAAAAAGATCTTCACCAACCCTACATCAGACAGAGGGTTAATACCTAAAATATACAAAGAACTTTAAAAAAATTAAACATCAAGAAATCAAATAATCCAATTTAAAAATGGGATACAGAGCTAAATCAAGAATCCACAACAGAGGAATCTCAAATGGCTGAGAAGCACTTAAAGAAATGCTCAATGTCCTTAGCCACCAGAGAAACACAAATCAGAACAACTCTAAGATTCCACACCAGCCAGAATGGCTAAGAACAAAAACTCAAGTGACAACAAATGCTGGAGAGGATGTGGAGAAAGGGGAACCCTCCTCCATTGCTGGTGGGAATGTAAACTTGTACAACGTCTGTGGAAATTAATCTGGCATGTTCTCAGAAAACTGGGAATAGTGCTACCTCAAGATCCATCTGTACCACTCCTGGACATATATCCAAAAGATGTTCCACCATACCACAAGGACATTTACTCAACTATGTTCACAGCAGTTCTAATAGTAATAGCCAGAAACTGGAAATAACCTAAATGTCCCTCAACTAAAGAATGGATACAGAAATTGTGGTACATTTACACAATGGAATACTACTCAGCTATTAAAAACAAAGAAAGCATGAAATCTTCAATCAAACGGATGGAACCGGAAACGATCATCCTAAGTGAGGTAACCCAGACCCAGAAAGACACAAATGGTATGTACTCACTTATAAGTGGATATTAGACAGGATAATCACACTACAATCCACAGGCCAAAAGACGCTAAGTAACAAGGAAGGCGCAAGGGAGGATGGCAGAATGTCACTCAGAAGAGGAAATAGAATAGGCAGCAGAAGTGGGTGAAGAGAGGGAACTGGGCAGGAGATGGAATGGGGAAGGAGACAAGGGTGGAGATCAGAGGTGGGGAGAACGGGGGTAAAGGTGAGAGAGAGTTGGGAACAAGAAGAGAAACTGAGGAAGGACAGCTCTGTGTCAAGCTGGAGGCCTGAGACAGGGTGGGCTCCTGGGAGGACATGGGTGTGACTCTAGCTGAGACTCCTAACAGGAGGGGAGGGGACATGAAGAATGAAGTGACCACTTCCTAGCCAGGCAGGACTAGTGGAAGGAGGGGAACCACAGCCTACAGACAAAACCTGTGCTCCAAAAATTCCCCTGCCGTGGAGAAGTGCAGGGATAATGAGGGAACAGAGATTGAAGGAATATAAAACCAATAACTGGCCCAACCTGAGACTCACCCCGCTGTAGAGAGCCAGCCCCTCACACTGTTAATGATGCTCTGCTCTGCTTGCAGACAGGAGCCTAACTTGACTGTAGTCTGGGAGGCTCCAGCCAGCTGTGGGTTGAGACAGATGCTGGGACTTGCAGCCAAGCATGAGGCAGAGCTCCAGGGGTCCTGTGGAAGTGTTGGGGAAAAGATGGAAGGATCTGGAGGGGACAGGAACCTCACAAGAAGACCAACAGAGACAACTTACCCAGTCCCATGGGGGCTTTCAGAGACTGAGACATCAACTAAGGAGCACACATGGTCTGGACCTAGGCCCCCTATACACATGTGGCTGATGGGCAGCTTGGTCTTCATATGGGGTCCCTGGCGAGTGGAGGAGAAGGGCTGTTTCTAACAAATGTTCAGTCCTGATGTGACTTGATGTGCTAGGGAAGGTTGATACTGGGGAGGGGGCTCCCCTTTTCTTGGGGGGAAGGGAGAGAGAAAGAAGGAAGGTGGAGAAGGGGGGAACTAGAAGGAGAGGAGGGAGGGGCACCTTTGGGATATAAAGTAAATAAACTGAAATTTTTAAAAAGCATTAAAAAAGAATCATAACAGAATCAATCACCCCTTCACTATTCTCAGTTTTTTTCATACCTCAAGTCAAGTTTTTGACGTTTTGGTTGTAAGTCTAGCCTTTAATGGTTGAGCCATCTCTCCCTAGCCAAATACACCCACATTTTTACTTACTATTGGGTCTACCATCATAAACATAAACTGTATGAAATGATACATAAGGTTGTTATCTTGAATATATGATTATATTATATTTGAAGAAATTTAGTTTTCTCTAATTTTTGTCAAATTTATATCATTTTTATTTAAATATTATAAAACAGTGGAAATTGAGTACACAATTCCAAGTATATTGTTCTAATTGCATTCTTTTCTTAGTAATTGACCAAATGGCATACATATAGGGATATATATGAAAGTATGAAGAGATTAATTACATTAAAATACATGTAAATATTTTGTGCTTATGTACACTATAAAAAAGAATTGTTTCTTATGTATACTATGCTAAACTATATTAATAAAATTAATCTGATATTGCTGTTTCAATCAACAAAATAGGAAACAGTATCGGCTTTTAACAATACATGATTTTAATTTTTATGTAGCTATGAAGTAAATGGGAAGTAAGACTACTAGAGATGCTTGTTAGGTGTTTTCACAGGGTTGGGGAGATGGCTCAGTAGGTTAAAGGCACTTAGTACCCAGCCTGATCACGTGAGTTTCATTTCTGGAACCCACATGGTGGGGGAGAGCAAAGACCCCAGCAAGTTCTCTGACTCTCTCTTCTGTCTCCCTAAACAGATGCAAAAGGTTATAATGTTTCAACATTTCCAATTTAAAAGTACTAAAGTTTTTCTACCTTATATACAGTAACCTTCAGTAACAAACTGCACCCCAAAGATGAGCTAAGAGTCCTGAAAATTGTATGAATTAGACGGTAGATTCTATGCTAGATCATGGACTAGCTTACAGTCCACACGTGGATGCAGCCTAGGTTTTGCGGTGAGCAGTTCTCTCTCTTTCCTCCCAGCGCCATCCCTTCTGAGCAGTACAGAAGGTTCGCAGATCCAGGTAGAGAAGTAGTTCTGACTCTTACAATCTACTCTCACGTATACACCATTCCTTCCTAGGAACTGTGTAGTTTTAAGCATTCACTCTTCTGCCCTCTGCCCAAAATAGTCCCTTGAGTGCTGAGGCACTCACTGGCACTTACCCGCAACTGCTTGTCATTCTCCTGTAGCTACTCTTACCTGTGGCTAGACGATTTGAGGATTGTGTTCTTCCCCTTGCTCTGACTTAGTCTAATGGCATTTCTCCTGAGACAGGGCTGATGGCAGCTCTCAACAAAATAACCCCTCAAATCCTCACACCCTTTCCCCACCATTCTGAGCTGACCAGCAGCACGGTCAGCCACTTTGTGCCTCTTTCTGAGGTAGAAAGTAACTGCCATGTACTCCTTTGTCACCTGGCAGCAGGGAGCACCAAGCCACGAACTCAAGGCCTTCTTTCTGGCTTATCACAACCAACAAAGGACTTTGCTCCTCCTGATCAACCACTAAGAGAAAAACAAAAGCTTGCTGCTGCTTGCAACTTTCCCTCCATCTCTTTCCACTGTCTTTGGTTTATGCGATAGAAAACATGTGTCCCTGACACTTTCCCCGCCCTGCAGGTCTGTTCTTCACACAGTCCACAGAGCATGAAGAACATGCTCTTGCGTTTTATTTCTTTCAGTATGCAAAGGGCTTCTCTAATGGTTCCTCCTTCCCTCTCCCTCCTCTGGCACTAGGTCTTAATTCAAATGGGAAGTGCAATCTCAGAGGCAGAAATAATCCCCTGTCTTAAAAATCAACGAGTAAATTGGAAAATACTAAAAAATTACAAGCGCTTATAGGAGTGTATTTTTCTGTAGTCTAACAGAAAGTAAAAGCATACTCAAAACTCTGTTCTACTTCAACTTAACATTTCTTGAAGATATTTCTGTAATCATACACACATATCTTTTTTGGAGACAGGGCTTTACTCTGTAACTATGGCTGGCCGGAAACCCACAGAGATGTGCCTATCTTTGCTCAGTGTCACCACACCTAGTCTTCTTACTCTTTTTTATTTTTCTAAGTATAATTCCAGCATAATTTTCTTCCCTTTCCTTCCTCCAAGCCCTCCCATGTGCCTTTCTTGCTCTTCTTTGGATTCACACTAGCCTTCTTACACTTTCTGAAGAGCAGTTTGTTATTTCAGAGATGAGTAACCTAACATATTTTCCCAGTCTTCACTGAGCATGCATGTCTGTCACTGTCAATACAAATGTTGCTATAGTGTATGTTATACCGTTCCTTTCATATTTGTGAGAAGATAGTCCTTGGCCATATCTAGTAATTGAATAGCTACTGAGTCACCTGATCTCTAGGTTTTACCATTTTGTCACACTCACATACTAATACAAAGCCACTTTTCCCTTAAGCCAATAATTAGAGCGACTTACAGAACATTAGAATATATTCAGAAGGAAGAGAGGAAGAAGCAGGAAAGGGGGCATGAGACATTTGGTGAGTACCAGTGTGATGTGAGAAATCCACTCGGTGGGGGGCAGACTGGAGAGCCGTTCAGCAGCAGTAGCCTGCTGCTACCGCCCTTTGTAAAATACGATGAATAGACTTTAGAAAGACAGATGAAGGAAGACCTACTGTTTAGCAGTCATCAGTGTTAATTCATCTTCAAAGCCAAGTGAAAGCATTGCAGTTTTGTGGATGCTTTCTTCTCTCTTAACCCCAAATGTGATTTTTACTGTGGAAATGTTTTTCACACTTACCTGGTTCTCTCAGGCACATCAACAGCACTCAGTTCATGTATTCATCATCTTGCATCTCGGTCATCACTATCTATTTGGTTATAGAGTGAGTGAATGTAAATGTGACTTCTCTCAGTCTGGTTTTTAAAATGTTTATTTTAAAAATAAAAAAATAATTAAAGGGGAAAGAAAGTGAAAAGGAGGAAAGAGAAAGGAAAAAACAGAAAGGAGAGGAGACAAGAAGGAGAGAAGAAAATAGAAGGAAAGAAGAAATGAGGGAGGGAAGGAAGGAAAAGGGGAAGTAGGGGGGGGGGGGAAGAAAGGAGGGGAAGGGAGGAGAGGGGAGGAGAGGGGAGAGCAATGCAAGCCCCGAGCTAAGAACTGTTGACAGAGCAAAGGAACAGGAAGACGGAGTAGAGGGCTCCAGGCAAAGGTGTGTCAAGAAGGACTTACTTTCATCTCATTGTCTCCAGTAGACAGCTGCTCCTAGAGACAGATGCTGGGCCAGGTGCGGACACTCTGGATCAAGTCTGGGTTTTTCAGTGGTCACTGATGGTCTTAGGCAAATCATTTCACTTCCAAACTTCAGTTCCCCGGGAGCTCCACTCTCCAGCACCTTTTTAAAAATGTGGCATTACGCACACGCAGTGTGACCGGCCTCTGGGGAGCCTTGTCTTCTGCCAGTCTTCTGCCTTTTGTTTCGCGTCCTCCAGAACCTGAATTTGTCAGGGCTTCTTTCTTTCTTTCTTTTGTTTGTTTTGTTTTGTTTTGAATTTTTGGTTTTTCGAGACAGGGTTTCTCTATGTAGCTTTGGCTGTCCTGGACTCACTTTGTAGACCAGGATGGCTTTGAACTCACGGAGATCTGCCTACCTTTGCCTCTCTGAATGCTAAGATTACATGTGTGTAACGCCGCAACCAGCTTTGCCAGCCCTTCTTGACGTTTCCTTGCCTGGAGCTTCATCTCTTCCTGCTCCTTTGCTCCTCAACAGTTCTTAGCTCAGGGCTAGCTTGGCTCTCCTCCCTTTCTCCCTCCCTCCTTCCTTCCCTCTCTCCTTTTTTCTTTCCTTCTGTTTCCTTCTCTTTTTCTTTCTTCTTGCCTCCTCTCTTTTATTTGTTTTCTTCCCCTTTCCTATTTCCTCCCCTCTCTTCTCCTTTTCACTTTCTTTCCCCTTTGGTTATTTTCTTATTTAGCTTATGCTACTTGGACAAAAAAGCGGATTCCTTGTGACATAATGTACCTTGATAGTCTTTACCCTATTATTGCTTTCCTTGTCCTGCCTCTTTATCTTCCCAAATTGGCTATGTCTCTCTTTTGTCAGTTAATCTTTTCTGATTGCTTCCAGTTTTTAGGATTCAGTTACAGGTACTCCCAGAGCGTTCCCTTGTGTGCATGCTTATTAGCCTGTAACTGACACACTATGTAAAAACTCACTAAGCCCCATGTTTCCCATCACATCATATTTCAGGTTCGACAAGAACAGATGACAGGACTGGTTTTGACCACTGTTGCTTCTCTATAGTTTAGTTGGCACGTGGTAGCTCCCCAGCGAAAAAGAGTGGCTGAGCAAAACTTACGTTGGGTTCTTTAGAGCTCCCCTCACCTACCTTGCCACGCCCTCAGCACATAAAGTCCATTTTCATACACGTACAATTATTTGAGCTCAAATTGATGTATATTTTTATGTTCTCTTTAATATACAGAAACTTCTACCTTGTATCTTGTTCATTTTCAGGGACGTTTTCCAATCTGAGTGTCTCAGACAGGAAATAGCAGGGGTCTCATGACTATAAGGAAGAGAAGTGCTTTAATCACTTCCTCTCTCTTGTACTGAACTTCTGGGGAAATCCTCTGACCATAACGACCAGGGCCAGAATCTAACTGGAGGCTACAGACTCCCATGGGTTTTGTTTGAGTGTTGACTCCTGAATAACTCAGGCAAATAAACTGAAAATCTCTGGCCACTTATAGTCTACTAGAACTGTGAGGATAGTCTCAGTATTGTGGTCTTGGGGACCTTATCTCACACACTTCACACTATTACACATCACAATTAAATTTTTCTTGTAAATTAAAAAAAAAATTACAACCTGTGTCTCCCCGGGATCTGGGATTGGTAACTGGCTAGGATCTGTTGTACAGAGCATTTTGGCAAGTGTGCCCTGAACAGGCAGGCCACATAAGCTACTGGCCAAAGGCTGAGACCGAGTGAGGGCTCTGAGTTCTTCCGTGGGGCAGCTACGAGTGGCCCCAAGAACCACTGTGAAAGTGGGGACTATCCAAGACAATGTATGCCGTGCTCATGCTCTACCTTGTGTGTAGTAAATGCTAGCAGTTCTTTTATTGCTGTGGGGAGTATGTGGCACCCCAGCTTTGGTTTGCTTCGTTTTACCCAAAAAATAGCCACACTAGAATCTGTCATTTGCTCTTACTAAGATAAAGCATGGCTTGTTTCATGGCAGTAGGGAACCAGAAGATGAACCTAGTCAAGTTTGGGTGGATTAATCATTCCATGCACATCTCGGCCACAGATGTTTGATAAAGAATAAAGGCTTCGAGGGACCAGATTTGAAGAGGCTTTGGCAGTGTGGGAGGTGATAAGGGAGCATTTCTTCTGAGATTCAGTAATATGCTCTTAACCCAGTGTTAGTCACAGGGGAGCTTATACGGATTCCCTTTCAACATTTCTGTCTTTGCTATGAGAATTTGTTGAAAACAAAACAAAACAAAAACATATCCCCTACTGTGAACCGTATTTTATTTTTACTCATCTGCTATGGCCCTACCACATATATAACTATTTGTAATCTGCATATTTTGTGTGTATTTACTTATCAATTTTTACTTTATTTTATTGAAGAGTTCTCACTCTGCAATCCAGGATGACCCTGAACTCAGTTTTATAATCTTCCTGCCTCAGCCTCCCAAGTGTGAGAATTATAGGTGTGCACTATCATTCCTGACTTGCTTTGTTTGTTTTTAGAAAACAGAGTTTGCCTAGACTAAAGCTCCATGGGGGAAGGAATCTGTATTTCGATGACTTCTGCAATCATTTGATTATGAACCATTTCTGGTATAAAGTGAGTTCTCTGTTAGCAATTACAAATATCAAGTCATTCTCCCGGCAGCCTAGAAAGCAGTTGACACTGTCATCCTCATTTTGCAAATGAGGAAGTTGGGGTTCAGAAAGGGTGAGTTAATTTGTCAGTCAGTAGGGGAACAAGAAGTTGAACCGAGTCACTTTGGGTGGATTAATCATTACTCTTATTTCTTTGTCACAGATGTTTGAAAAAGAAGGAAAGCTTCATAGGACCAGATGTGCAAAAGCTTTGGTTGTGTGGGATGTGAATCATACATGCATTCAGGATTTCAGAGATGCTGAGAGTCCTATTATGAGCTAGAGGGGAAGAGGTGAGGTAGGAGGGACAGGGGAAGATGTGGTTAGCCTGATTAGACCAACATCAGAGCCAAGGTCTGGCCTGGTCTGTTTCTTAATACTTCTCTTCTTTTGAATTAGGAGTTGATTTTTAGGTTGTTTTTACATGCAGAAGGAAGGTGGTTGAGTAGGGGGAGTATTGTTGTTTGTTTGTTTACTGTAATTATGATTATTTTGGTCACAGGACCTCACTATATGGCCAAGCTGCTCTTGAACTCATTATGCATCCAAGACTGGTCTCAAACTTTTGATATTTCTGCCTCAGCCACTTGATTGCTGGGATTACAGGAACATGTCACCGTGACCACCTTGGGAGATATCTTTTATAGGTTATAAAGTAAAACATGGAGTTCTGTGCTTTCCTCACATGCAATATGACTGGTTGTAACCTTCTCTCATACCATTGGCAAGCTAAAACTCATGATGGTCTGTGTAAGGTTATATTAGCCTACGATGTATCCTCTTTCTTAAATATGACTTCATGTCCTTTCTGAGATTAGGTTTTACTCTGTTGCCCCAGGTGATCTTGAGCTTCTTTGCTCGAATAACCGTCTTACCTCACCCTCCCAAGTAACAGCAACTTGCAAGTGTGTTTTGTTGCACTGGCTGAATTTACTTTTTTACACTGGGTCTTTAATTTTTTTTTAATTTAGTTCTTCATAAACTATTTGTCTTATGGCTTTTGAAACAGAATCCAAGCACTACACCTGGCCCAGTGAAAAGTAGAAGAGCTCTCACCTTTATCTGTTCTCGACACTCCATTTTATTTCTATCTATAGAGCATGATATTCAGCTAGTCTTTTCACATAAATGGGAAAGCATATTATGGGCTGTGAGCTGAATCTTCTTTTCCAAAAAGTAATCCTATTTAGGGGATTTCTGAGTTAATATAGTAACTTAAACACATGATTTTGCTGCATTTTTAAAACTATCCAAACCCAGAAAGTTAAAAAAAAAAAGACTTTTCTTTTACAGCTTAACTGTGGTGTATGTGTGTGTGAGTGTCTATGTGTTTGCGCGTCTGTGTTTGTGTGTGTATGTTTCTATGTGTGTGTGTTTCTGTCTGTGTGTCTATTTGTATGTGTGTGTCTGAGTGTGTTTGTCTGTGTCTGTGTGTGAGTTTGTCTCTGTGTGTGTGTGTGTGTGTGTGTCAGAACACAACATACCAGAGTCTTTATTCCATTATGTGGAACCTGAGTTTCCAACTCAGGTGTCAGGCGTGGCAGCAAGCAGTTTTATCCTCCGCCAACCCAAAAGGGTTTTATGGTGCTGCTATTGCTTTAAACATGTGTAGAGATGAACCAAATAAATGAGGCAAAAGATTTTCAAAAGTTTGGAAGCAGTAACAGGTGGGTAAGTAACATGGGATAGAGTACACTTGAAGAAGTTAAACAGCAAATGAAAACAGAAAGCTGAGACATGGCAGTGACTCAGGATGCTCAATAACCCTGGAAGTGTGTGTTGAGGAAGAGAGGAAGAATAGGTGTAACAGGAAACAGCACACTCTGACCTTAAAATGAGGGCATTAGTGGATATACACATGTTGCAGATTCTCCTCTGTGGCTCCCTGCAAGGACTGAATGAGCACACCACAGTGAAACAGATCTGTGCAAGCAAAACCACATTGTATACACCAGAGTGAAGATGAGGTGAAAACCACTGAACTCAGTGTTCAGGTTTAAAATTTATTAATCCAGCCAGACATGGTAGTGCATGCTTTAATCCCAGCACTCAGGGAGACAGAGGCAGATGGATGGATCTCTGTGAGTTCAAGGTCAGCCTGGTCTACAAAGCAAGTCCAGGACAGCCAAGGCTACACAGAGAAACCCTGTCTAAAAAAGAAAGAAAGAAAACAAGAAAGAAAGAAAGAAAGAAAGAAAGAAAGAAAGAAAGAAAGAAAGAAAGAAAGAAAGAAAGAAAGAGAAAGAAAGGATTGTTAGCTCTCTTTTTTTGAAACAGGACTGTTCTATAGCCTAGTTTAGCTTCAAACTTCAGAGCCTTTACAGGTATACATATGCACCACTATGCCCATTTAACTCTACTCTTTGAAGATGTGATCAGACAACCAGCTATGAGATGGCAGCACCTACCATGAGAAGTCTAAAATAAGCAGAAAAGTCATTTGTGGAAAACATTGTGCAGATAGAAGAAAACCTGGTATTAATAACCCCTAGGGGGGAAAATGTTTGCTCCATGGAAGAACAGGATAACATAAAAAAAGAAATGTTTGGAAGCAAAAAGAACCCGTAAATAGAGAAAAATATGCAGGAATGAAAAAACTTAAAGGTCTAGATAAGGAAATTCTCATAGAGTACAACTTTTTAAAAAAGAGTTTAACATAGTAGAACAAATAGAAGAAAGTTAGAAGGTGAGTTCAGGATAAGCTGCTAGTGAAGAGCAAAAGTACAAAGGAAAGAGGAGAGGAGATTCATTGCAAAAATGAGGGGCACAGATCTTAAGATTAGAGAGCAATGCATGCTGGAGAGGTTGTGGAGAAAGAGGAACCCTCCTCCATTGCTGATGGGAATGCAAACTTGTACAACCACTCTGGAAATCAATTTGGCACTTTCTTAGACAATTAGGAATAGTGATTCCTCAAGACCCAGCTATACTACTCCTAGGCATATATCCAAAAGATGCTCAAGTACACAACAAGGACATTTGCTCAACTATGTTCGTGGCTGCTTTATTTGTAATAGCCAGAACCTGGAAACAACCCGGATGTCCCTCAGTTGAGGAATGGATACAGAAATTATGGTACTTTTACACAATGGAATACTACTCAGCAATTAAAAAGGAGGAAATC